>CAJGYO010000015.1:17682431-18282431 GCA_904845875.1 Miscanthus lutarioriparius
ATTAGCTAATTTAGTTTCGGGAATAAATTCGTAAAATCAATATAAATTTGTGTAGTTGTCCAAAAAATATGAAACCAAGTTTGTTAAGTTCCTAAAATCATGATCTATCTAATAGTGTATTTTGTTCGCATAGATTCGTATGTTTTTAGGGTTGCTCTAATTATCTTAACATGCTTAATATTGTTAAAAGGTGAACTTGTAGGAATTTCCGTGATAAATTGGCGATAGTGTTAGCTCTAAAAATTTTACAGTAAATTACTAATATTGTTAGCTGTTCACAGTAATTTTGTAGCTCTAAAATAATTAGTTTGCTAGGTAGATAATAATGTCCTATTTCAAATAATGATTAAATCGATAGAATGAAATCAAGAAACACCCTGGAATTTGTATAACTAAAATATTTGTTGGGAAATAACGCCTTATTCGACAACATGGATATGTAGCCTAAGTACGGTCATCGTTGGAACTAGCTCGTTAGCTTGTGAGGCATGATCGGATTTCTAAGCATTTCGGCTGTCGTTGGTTATTTACATCTAGGCATTTGCATCAATGCATATCATATAGGTACGATGATGGATCAACGGATCAACTGAAGGATGATTGGGAATCCGAAGATGGTGTAATGGTATTCTCTCTAGGAGATGAGGCAATGGGTTTTCTATTCAGTTGATGGTGGATGATCTGAAGATGCAAATACTAACTTTTGGTTATATCTTACCTAGGCAAGCCTCGGTACATAACCCCTACGTTTCTGCACTTTAAATTATATTTGTGCATTAAGTTTTAAGGAGTTGAATGAAACCCACTTATATATATATATATTTATCCTATGAGTTTTACTAGTTTGACAGGATCGTTTAGATTGCTATGCTACAGGACTCCGGTAGAAGTCGAGTGATAGCCTATCACTCGCGACAGATAGGAAATATATCACTGTGTTATTATCACTTGAAAAATATAAAATAGTGGAAAGCAAAATGCTGACCAGGCAGGGATATGGTTTGGGTATTGGTGGGTGTAAGAGGTTGTGTCATGTGGCCATGGGGCATAGCTTGGTTACACTGCTTTCCCTGCCTGTGTCGGTTAAGGACCGGCCATTGCATAAGACTCTAGGCAAGTCACAGACTTATTATCCCAAGCACATACTTGAGTATGGGCGCTTGGAAGACTTGTTACTCTCTTGTCATGGGTTCCGGCTCTTTCTAGATCGACTGTTAGGGTGGTTTTTGGGTTATGAGGTCCTTGCACCGCACTGAGTCCGGGACTCAGGGGCGGGGGCTTGGAGTCCTAGTTTGGACGGGGACCTGGACCCCGTGATAGGAGGGTAGTGGGTTAGTCCTGCTTGTGCCTGGGGTATAAGCGGGGTGTGTGTTTTTAGGGTACCTAGCTGGGGGCATTGATTCGTGAATCGTCGGGCGATCCGGTACGGCTTGTCGACGGTCTAGCACCATAGTAAGAACTGGAAAGATGAAAGATGAAAAAAGGAAATCTAATTTCTTACCACCTGCTTGAAAGTAGCACATGTGCTTATATAGAATGGTTAGTTAATGAACTAATGCACTGCTAATAAAAAATTGAATATAAGGACACACTTTTAGTAATGCTTCCTGCAGATGCAATAAACCCACAAGCTAGATAGCCTTGCATATCCTTGGAGTCTTTTCTTCCCTCCTGTCGGGTAAGTCTTGCTGAGTACAATTGAGTACTCAGGATTTTATTTCCCCCTGTTGCAGGTGACAGGTGGAGGCTAGAGCTGACCTTTGTGTGTGCATTCCTCCTGGTGGGTTCAGAGAGGATTTCCTTTACGCTGCGATCATAGTTTTTATTTATAACTCTCACTAAATGTTTTTCTAAATAAAAGTTTTATAATTTGTTGTCGTAGTTTATATATCAATTTGTCATCACGTCATAAATAGATGTTTAATTCCGCTGTAACTCTGTTCACATGTTTATATTCCGCTGTTCAATTAAATTGTTCATAACTCTGCTAATACGATGACATTCCGCTATTATAACAATAAATATTATACTCTGATGTTGTATTAAAAGTGATGTAAGAAATGGTTAAGAATAATGTAAGCTTTATTCTCTCATTTGTGATCCTGATGGAAAATATGGATTTTCAGGTTCTCCCCTAGGGTGTGCTCGACGGAACTATGTAATTTAGTGTTCTCCCTTGAGTGCTTAGTGTCTAATAGAAGACGAGCACTCCTGGGAGGCATTAGATTAGACGGTTCTGCCACAGGTGGTATCAGAGCAGAAATGAGGAAATAAAGCTTCAAAAACCTTTCCTAAAATAAAATTTGACAACAAATTCTTTTCAAAGAATAGGACGTCATTATGCGAAGTTATATAAGTAGCCCTATTACTATGGTTATGTATCTAGGATAGATGGCACTCTGCTGACTTAGGTAGACTTAATCAAGTTTTTTGCAGGTACACTGACTCGAGCATAGTCCGATAGCATCGACTAGCTATAGGGAGAGAACGATGTGCCAAAAATCTGAGAACGGTTGCCCTATATGTTGGCAATGGTGGAAGGGCATATACGACGTGCATTCATGCATATCCTGCTGGTGCATTGTAGTGCATGTATTGCTTGCGGATACACCATCCATAGGTGTCACGCGTGTCGTATTGTGCACTATTGATTTGTTCCTGTCTAGAGTTATTTCTGCACTGTGGATTCGTGATTCACGTTCGCCCGTGGTTCACGCCGGTCGTGACCTACATCTCCCTATACCCTTTTCTACGCTCTTGTTGGACCCTTGCCCTACAGTCGTACTAGTCGGTAATGGCATCACACGTCGCTCGCCTCGAACGCGCGAAATTTGGTCGATTCATTCATAGTGACCCCGCGCAGGAACCTTGGTGGACCACGCAAGGACCACGGAACACTCCGCCTTTATAAGTAGAGCCTGGCTTATCCCTTGGTACCACCACTCGGTGCTCTTTAGCTCGCTTAGCTTTTCTTTTGAGCGAGCCTTTCACTCAGCCTTCCTTGCGACCACCGCTAGAAATGGCAGGAGCTTGGGTTAGTAGTTACTGCCTGAATGTTGACACCTGCAAAAACTCGAAGTCAGAGATCGTCCCAAGTATGAGGGCCATGAGTATGAGGAGCATGGCACGAGTGGTGTGAGGTTACCGTCTACATCGGGAAGAGTGAAGAGTTCCCTGACCACACTGAAGCCTGGAGTGTGACCGCAACCGGGTTTCGCTTCGTCGACACCTACCAGGTTGTGGCCCATAAAGCCTTGCGGTACCTCTACCAGATCTATGAAGAGCCTATTACCCATACCCCCATGAGGTTCTTTCCACCTTTGGACAAGAATCAGCGGGCATGGAGGGCTCGCATGGAGGCTTTGCAAGGGCGGGATGCACAAGAGGACAGTCCTACCATGGTGCACGTGACCACGTACCTACTTGCTCTGGATGAGCGGTATGACCGGCAAGCCTTGGAGATGAGGAAGTGTCTCTATCGAGCCAAGGAAGCCGAGATCTTCACCCGCATGCTCCAAGTGCAACTTGCCAAAGCGCATGACGGTGCTGCAGCTGCTGAGAGCCGGGAGACTGCCATGTCGGAAGCTCTGAAGGAGGCTAAAGATCGGCATGTTCATCAGTTGGGTGAGGCCTATCTTGTCACCAGGGCCAAGCGGAGGACACTGGTTGCTGAACGGTAGGATCCCTTGATCTTGGAGGAGATCCCTATCCACCCACCTAAAGGAAGGAGACTAGTGTTGCAGTGCTGCCAGCACCTCCACCCTCAGAAGTGTGAGAAGTAGAGCCCTTGCTTCCTCTCACTCAGCCATTGCCAAGAGAAGAGGTCGATCCGTAGCCAGGGCGGTAGAAGAATCCACCGAGCCCGGGAATGAAGATGTGTGGTCTAGAGTAGATTAGTTGCTTGGGATGTTGTACCCGTAGTAGTAGTGTTGTTCGTCGCTGTCCTCCGATATTGTACTCTTGCCGTTATTGTCGTCCACCAGTAGGGAAGGTGAATGCGGTGTCGTGAATGGGAGGTTGAATGCCTGTATGATGTACCCATATAAGACCATTGGAATGTGCATTTTATTTATTTCGTTGTGTTTATTGCATTCAACTACCTTAAGTTTTGCTAGACGTGCTTAAAGTTTTCAAGGGCGATGATAGGTAGGTTACAAGAGAAGTTGTCATTCAGATATCAACAAACCAGTCATGATTGGAGAACGTTGGACACTATATTGACTAATTGTGGATGTCCCAGCAAATCATTGAATCTCTTTAAAACAAATCCGCCATTGGATTTGAATTCCTTGTCCCTTGTTGTGAAGGGAACCCTTGTTATTTGAATCTTCCCTTGCAATACTTCTCTTATTCTATGGTCTATGACCCCACCGCCTTCATCGCGTGTAAGTTGGTAATAGTGCCTGGTTAATAGCTTATGGTGCCACGACAAAACCGAGGGCCCTTGTGGAACAGCTGCCACATGGTGGCGCTACTCGGCATGTGCTGGTATCGAGGTTGTTGACCAAGTACCTTTACCAAGTTACACCACCATACGCTTTTGATTCAAAATATTTTCTTGGAAATATTCAGGTGTTCAAACGGGAAATCCACAACGGGTCGATGAAATAGGGTTCTTCCAGAGTAAACCAAGAGGAGGTGGTTTTGGAAGAACTATGTATGTCGTGCTCTCAGTTCATACAGAGGTTGGTACACATGGTGGACAAGGAAGGAAAAGAAAAGGAAGAGTAGTAAGGAAAGTTAGTCTCGAGTAGTAGGGACTGCATGGAAAAGCCTAAGTGGATGTCATGTCCCAATCCCTATGTTTAGTTGACCGCACAATGTATGTCAGGTTATTTCACTGCGTGCCCTGTGAACGCCGTCTGTGTCAGACCCTTTAGCTCCCTGTTCTCGCATGGCCATAGCCTCGTGCCGCACTCACTGTCCTTGTGCACTATGCACTTTTCCTTTTCCTGGCATCCGGTCGGCTCTCGTCCCTCGTACCTGACCCCCCTTCCCCCTCCCTTCTTTCTTATTTTGGGGACATGGCCGCCCGCACGCCTGCCTCATCGAGCGCACCCTCTTATCTTCTCTCCTTTATTTCTCCTCCACTCATTTGCTCAGGGAGCCCACCATGGTCGTGTTTATCCCCACCGCATGACCGTCTATGTATGCCATTCATGCGGCCTCCACTTTCCAGTGTGTTGCGCCCCACTTCCGTTCGCCACTATAAGATACCCTTGGTCCTTACTCTTCTTCTTCATCCCCAGTCCCCTCGCACTTGGAGTGGAGCTATGAAATCTAGTCGCCATTATGGAGCTAGGTTCATCAGTCTGAGGTGATGGTGTAATCGGAGAAGAAGAAAGGATTTGGTTCGTCGAGGAAGTTCAAGTTCCCCTTGGGTAGTCGATCTTAGGGTTCACGATTTTGACTTCTCAGTCGACTATTTTTGGATCTGTTGGACCTACGCCATGATTTGGATAATCATCTTCATGTTGTTTCTCCATTGTCCTCGTCTATCTCGACTTTTGGATTGTCTCGGTTGAATTAGGTTGCTCTGAACCATGTATCCCTAAATCAATGTGTGGTTTAGCATTCGAAGTCGTGTAATCTTTCGTGTAATCCCTGATCTACGAAATGTAATCGCGTTTCCCCTCTTTTGGTTCTTGATTTGAATCTCGAGACGAGATTCTTTTTAGGAGGGTTGGTTGTAACACCTCTAGTGTTACGAGCTCGTTTAGCACCACGATTTAGACCTAAGAACAATTTTTAAAACAAGTTTCTCGGATTTTTTATTTAAAACGTACTTGATGTGATAAGTGAATCCTGTTAGACTTAGTTTTGTGGACTAGAATCAATGCCCAAGTTAAATCACTCAGTGCGTAAAGATATTTAGGAATGTCGAATGACAATTCTAGCCAATAGATAGCGAACGATTTGTTCTATTAGATTAAGCATGAAAAGCAACTTTTATAAATAAAATTTATTAATAAATAGAATGATATATATATATAGCTTTTGAATCTAATTTAAATTTGAGCTTTGCTAAAATCTCCTTGTGCCTAGATGTTGCTAATTGTCTAAATTAGTAAATCGATAGAAATATCTATAGGTATATACATATACTCACGTGTTTATTTTGATAAGCACGCTTAGTTGAAAAGTTTTGGTCTAGTGAAGTGTTTATGTTTTTACGTATAGACTCGTTTCAGCCCCTATGATGATTGGTAACGTACCCGTGATAGCTGCCCGTCTAGCCGCTTCATAAATTCAAGTGATTGGTGTGAAAGCACGAACTGACGAGAGAGAGAGCGCAGCAGCTTCATTTATTTTCCTGGCGTGCAGCGTACTCGCCTTGCATTGCAACTATGTGCCGTCTCGTCTCCCGTCATGGTGCGGCAGTGCAAAGTCTCCTCATCTATCCGCAATCATACTTCCCGGTCTTTGCTTTTGCTTCTCTCTCTGCATTAATGAAAGTTGGCCGAACCCACTTGTTTTCCTCCTTTTTCTATTATTGTGACCACGGTCTTGTCTTTGCCTGCCCCTACTGTCCGTCTCAGTCACATCGCGCCATGGCAGGGTCAGGCTAAGTTAGTCCTGCGTCCCCCTCCCTTTTTCTTCTCTACTACCGAGGGGAGCCGTCCCAGCTCCTGCTTGCCCTCCCTACTCTTTGTTTCTCTGCTGGTCTCCTACGCCGGGACGCCGCTGCCACGCCGTCGTACGCCACCACCCCACGTGTCGCCGCCCTGGTAGCCCACGCCCTGTCCTCGTGCGCCTGTCTATTGCCCTCGTGCGTCTTAAGCCGAAGGCTGAGCTACTGTTGCCTCGTGCGAGCGCCCGCCATGGCTAGCCACCAACGCCGCTACCCAGCCACCGCGCGTGCAGGCATGCCCGAGCCCATGCGTGGTTCCTCTCCCTTCCTCTCGCGCGCCTATGTCTCTCTCCCTCCCAGCTTGCCTTCCTGACCACGTTGCCTTCCTTGTGCCTGGGCCCACGCTGCTGTCGCACGCCACCGGTGCTTCTCGCTCCCTGCTCGTTGCTTCACAGTGCCTCCTCTAATCACGCCATGGCTACGGCTACCACCGTGCGCGCTGCAAGCCTGAGCCGCGTGGACCCACACCGCTTCACCTTCGTGCTGGGCCATCAAGCCCCGCCGTCGTCCGCGCCCCTTCCGCACTCCTTCCTCGGTCCCACTGCGCCCCACAGCGACGTTGCCACCGCAGTCACCATGCTCGCCACCATAGCTCGCACGGGTGGGCTACTGGGGACCGGCTCGGTTCTTGCCGTGGCCAACCCGTGGTCACGCGAGCTTCCGTGCCCCTCGCCGGTGGCGTTTCCGTGGTCATCGTGCCCTCCCCGGCCGGCATTGACTGCCGGCCGGTGCTCCTCTGCTCCTCTGTATGTAGAAGATCAAGAGAAGGGTACGAATCGAAGCATAAATTTTGTTCAGGATTCTAGGTGTAAGATACATGACTTAAGTGAATAGTGCTTATGTCCTGAGGGTTAGTTTCGAGAAAAATTAGGGGTGTCTTCGCAAAGTGGTGCCACCATCGATAGGATCTCCCCACCGTGGGCCAGCCTGCTCGCGCCGGCCTTGGTCCACTGCCACCTAGGCCACGCACGCGCCTGTGGGCCATGTCGTGCTGGGCCGGCCGGTCGCCACCGCACGCGCCTAGGCCGCTGCCGCGCGCCCGTGGGACCGGCCTGGTACCACCGCACCTAGGCCGCTCACGCCAATGCGCGCACATCCCGCCCCACCTGGGCCACGCGTCCGCGTGGGCCGCCGGTCTCCACTGGGCCAATTTGGTGGCTGCTGGTTCCTTTAGTTTTCTAAAACAATTAGCTAATTTAGTTTCGGGAATAAATTCGTAAAATCAATATAAATTTGTGTAGTTGTCCAAAAAATATGAAACCAAGTTTGTTAAGTTCCTAAAATCATGATCTATCTAATAGTGTATTTTGTTCGCATAGATTCGTACATTTTTAGGGTTGTTCTAATTATTTTGACATGCTTAATATTGTTAAAAGGTGAACTTGTAGGAATTTCCATGATAAATCGGCGATAGTGTTAGCTCTAAAAATTTAACAGTAAATTACTAATATTGTTAGCTGCTCACTGTAATTTTTGTAGCTCTAGAATAATTAGTTTGCTAGGTAGATAATAATGCCCTATTTCGAATAATGATTAAATCGCTAGAATGAAATCAAGAAA
This sequence comes from Miscanthus lutarioriparius, assembly GCA_904845875.1. Taxonomy (NCBI): domain Eukaryota; kingdom Viridiplantae; phylum Streptophyta; class Magnoliopsida; order Poales; family Poaceae; genus Miscanthus; species Miscanthus lutarioriparius. The sequence continues at coordinate 17,690,623 of CAJGYO010000015.1, forward strand.
CACCCTGGAATTTGTATAACTAAAACATTTGTTGGAAAATAACGCCTTATTTGACAACATGGATATGTAGCCTAAGTACGGTCATTGTTGAAACTAGCTCGTTAACTTGTGAGGCGTGATCGGATTTCTCAGCATTTTGGCTGTCGTTGGTTATTTACATCTATGCATTTGCATCAATGCATATCATATAGGTACGATGATGGATCAACGGATCAATTGAAGGATGATTGGGAATCCGAAGATGGTGTAATGGTATTCTCTCTAGGAGATGAGGCAATGAGTTTTCTATTCAGTTGATGGTGGATGATCTGAAAATGCAAATACTAACTTTTGGTTATATCTTACCTAGGCAAGCCCCGATGCATACCCCCTATGTTTCTGCACTTTAAATTATATTTGTGCATTAAGTTTTAAGGAGTTGAATGAAACCCACTTGCATATATATATCTTTATCCTATGAGTCTTACTAGTTTGACAGGATCGTGTAGATTCCTATGCTACAGGACTCCGGTAGAAGTCGAGTGATTGCCTGTCACTCGCGAGAGATAGGAAATATATCACTGTATTATTATCACTTGGAAAATATAAAATGGTGGAAAGCAAAATGGTGACCAGGTAGGGATATGGTTTGGGTATTGGTGGGTGTAAGAGGTTGTGTCATGCGGCCGCGGGGCATAGCTTGGTTACACTGCTTTCCCTGCCTGTGTTGGTTAAGGACCGGCCGTTGCATAAGACTCTAGGCAAGTCACAGACTTATTATCCCAAGCACATACTTGGGGATGGGCGCTTGGAAGACTTGTTACTCTCTTGTCATGGGTTCTGGCTCTTTCCGGATCGACTGTCAGGGTGGTTTTTGGGTTAGGAGGTCCTTGCACCGCACTGAGTCCGGGACTCAGGGGCGAGGGCTTGGAGTCCCAGTTTGGACGGGGACCTGGACCCCATGATAGGAGGGTAGTGGGTTGGTCTTGCTTGTGCCTAGGGTACAAGCAGGGCGTGTGTTTTTGGGGTAGCCAGTAAGGGGCATTGATTCGTGAATCGTCGGGCGATCCGGTACGGCTTGTCGACGGTCTAGCACCGTAGTAAGAACTGGAAAGATGAAAGATGAAAAAAGGAAATATGATCGCTTACCACCTGCTTGAAAGTAGCACAGGTGCTTATATAGAATGGTTAGTTAATGAACTAATGCACTGCTAATAAAAAAATCGAATATAAGGACGCACTTTTAGTAATGCTTCCTGCAGATGCAATAAACCCACAAGCCAGATAGCCTTGCATATCCATGGAGTCTTTTCTTTCCTCCTGTCGGGTAAGTCTTGCTGAGTACAATTGAGTACTCAGGGTTTTATTTCCCCCTGTTGCAGGTGACAGGTGGAGGCTAGAGCTGACCTTTGTGTGTGGATTCCTGCTGGTGGGCTCAGAGAGGATTTTCTTTATGCTGCGATCATAGTTTTTATTTATAACTCTCACTAAAAGTTTTTCTAAATAAAAGTTTTATAATCTGTTGTCGTAGTTTATATATCAATATGTCATCACGTCATAAATAGATGTTTAATTCCGCTGTAACTCTGTTCACATGTTTATATTCCGCTGTTCAATTAAATTGTTCATAACTCTGCTAATACGATTACATTCCGCTATTATAACAATAAATATTATACTCTAATGTTGTATTAAAAGTGATGTATGAAATGGTTAAGAATGATGTAAGCTTTATTCTCTCATTTGTGATACTGATGGAAAAATGTGGATTTTCGGGTTCTCCCCTAGGGTGTGCCCGACGAAACTGTGTAATTTAGTGTTCTCCCTTGAGTGTTTAGTGTCTAATGGAAGATGAGCACTCCTGAGAGGCATTAGATTAGGTGGTTCTACCATAGGAGCCCCCTCCCGTAGCAGGGTTCGGTCGACGATTGGTTTGTCTTTGCGATTGTCTTCCCTTAAGCGTTTTTTCCGATAAAACGGAGGGGCTGAGCCGTGTCACGATTTTCCTCTAAGGACGAATTATGGCACCCGGTGTGCTGTTAATGGGCTAGTCTGAGTGGCTCCCCCGGCATCTCGTTCACGGGGATCTGGCTTGGGTTAGCTTGGTGACTGACCCTAGATTCTCAGTGGTCAATCCATATAGTTCTCGGGTCCGTGCGATTGGTCTCGAGGGCTAAGTACCTTTCTTCAAAAAAAACCATGGATCGTAACCGGCCGAGACTCGAACGTGGGTCGGGATGCCCGCGGCGCTCGTGCGCTTAGGTACTGGCCGCTAGTAGGCCCATCCCTTTCCACCTCTCACCCTAAAGGCGCCTAGTGTGGTTGTCGAACCAGTCGATAGGCCAACCTATGAACTCCTGGGCCCAGTCGGGCCATAGAGACGCTTTTATATCCGTATTCCTCTTACTCGTGATGAGTCATGGCCCATCCGGAGAGGTGAAACGTCCGGCGAGTTTTTCGAGGGAACGGAGAGAGATTGCGTGCGGTGGTGCCCGTGCCCTCGGCGGGACGGGCGGACGCGGGGGCTCAAAGGGTGCCTTTGGAGGTCATGGAGTAGCCGGCGATGGCCGTGATGCCGCTGCCGATGATGGGGCGGACGGGGCTACCGACCGTGCTCATGGCGCCAACCGTGGTGGGTGCGACGCATCCAGTCGTGACCCCCCAACATAGGTGGAGGTGGCGGCGGTCGTGATAGACGGGTCACGACCGTGCGCAACCGCAGTAGCGCCTAAGGCACCGACGTGATAGACGGCGCCTAGCGTGGGGTAAATGGAGGGGGACACGGTCGAGGGGTCCTCGGGAGTCATGGTGGTGGTAGAGAGGTCAGCGGCACTTGGGATCGGCGGGGAGTCATCCCTAGCGCTGATATCGGTAGGTAGTGACTTGTCCACGTGGGGCGAACCCCTACTCTGGTGGACAAATCCATAGGATCCGGCATCGACGCTCTTCACCCTCGACACCACCGCCGAGAGCATGGAGTGGGAGAGCCTCGACGTGGGGATCGCATCCGTGCTGGAAGCCTTGGACCACACCAGGGGTGCCTTGTGCGACATTGTCGTTCCCTCTGGATAGGTATTTGCCTGATCCTACTTCTTGCCCTTTTCTTTCTCTATATACTTTTTGTATTCTGACCATCGTTTCCCTACAGTCCCTCATAGCTCGCAGTTGGGGGAAGTCTCGGTTCCTTCGTGAATAGAAGGAGACCTGGGACTGCCTCATCGAGGAGGCGTGGCTACGTGGGGAGGTGACCGCTTAGCTTTTTGCCGCCCAGCAGAGGGTGGCTGAGTTGACTCCCCTCGCTGAGGAAGCCAACAGTCTTCGGTCGCGGGTGGCCAAAGCCTGTCGGGACACTGACGAGGCCGAGAAGGTGTTCAAGGCCCTATCGGTGAGATCGCGGAGGGATGACGAGGTGGCCGCTCGGGTCAGGAAGGAGTGGGACGAGCTGCTCTAGAAGGACGTCGAGACCCGCCAGCAGATCCTTGACCTTCTAGCCAAGGTTGAGAAGGAAAGGGAGCTAAAGCTGGGGGCCAAGGAGAAGCTCGCGGCCCTAGAGAAGAAGGCGAGCCTGGATGCCGTGGAAGTCCCTCGGCTACGCAAGGCGCGGGATGAGCCACTCTAAACCATGGAGAGGCTCCACTCAGAGCGTGGTGCGGCTTGCGAGGAGCATGACTAGGCCTTCCGAGACCATGACAAAGCCTACCAAGAGCGCGATGACGCGCAGCAGAAGGTCGGCTCCCTCTAGGCCGAGCTCGGAAACGCAATGACCCAGAAGCTAGAGGTCGAGAGCGTTTCTGTCGGACTGGCCGTGCACCTCATCGAGGCGAGGAGGAATCTTCAGGCAGAGGGTGACGAACTCGGTATCCTAAGCACCACCCTCGGAGTGGCCTACGATGACCTTGAGGTGGTGCGGTCGGAGGGGACTAGTTCGCTCATGCCCCGTGCCGTCGAGATCACGGCGTGGGTGCACCAGCTCGAGAGGAATGCCTTTCGCGCTAGGGTCAATCAATCCTTCATGATTGCTCATTCTCACTACGGGGACAACATCGATCTAGAGATGATGAGCCATGGCTTCGTGCCTAGCTATGAAGTCCAAGAGCTATAGAAGATGGAAGCGGCGGTGGCTCCCCTTTCATAGGACCTAGCGGACAGGATCGAAGGCATAGTTCTCCTGTAGAGGGGTTAGTTAGTTCAATAGGTCAGTCGATCATTCTTGTAATAAGCAGACAAGTGCCAACCCTTGTGTATCATTTAAACAAATTTGTTATTTTGTTTCGTTTGACCAAGTCTATTCTTTTGTTTTGGTGCGAACGGATTTGTTTTTCCTCCCTTTTTATGTGTGAAAAGTGGTTCATGCGTTTTGACCCTTCTGTTTGTTAAGACTGTAGAGCTTGAGGTGTAGGAGGGAAACTTTGATCATGCTGGTAAGCAAGAGTGCCATAGTCGTTGGGGCATAGGTTTCTCGAAGTTTGACCAACCTTGCTTAGTCGTTCGTTTCCACAGACCTTGCTACTAGGTTTAACGTGAGGAAGGGTGTCGGGCGCGGTGACTATTTTAGAAAGGGTGTATGTGTACCCTTATCAACCCCCGAGTGAGACCCGACCCCTTGCCGTTGCTGGGGTCGGGTGTCACTAAAGATCGATGAGATGATAGCGAAACTAGTAGGAGAAAGCGTCTCTTGTTATCGTGCGTACCCCCTCCCTAGGATCTGAGCCATCGTTCTATGACCGCACGTTCAGTCTCCTTGCGAGTCCAACTTTCCTTAAGCCCCTGCGTGTAGCAGGGGTTCGGCCGAGGGTCAACTCGTCTTTGTGATCGTTGCCCCATCCACGGTTTCCGCTACCAGAGGTGTTGAGCTAACATCACTTGCCTCGATGGCTCGAGTGACGCACTCGGTGAGCTCGCCATCGGGCATGTTCGAGTGGAATCTGGTTACATCGTTCATGACAGGGTCGGCATAGCCCTCATGTGGCATCCCACTGCTCCATAACTCACCTCCTGATAGACGCCCGTGTCGCTCCGGAGAGCGACTCAGGTGGCCCGCTAGCCTCCCCTTGATAGAGATTCTGTGGGCTCGGCTCGAGGTTAGAATTGAACGAGAAGGTCAAGATGACCCTGTCCGCTTCTAAGCGGGTCGGGCAAAGGCTGCTGGGGCTCATCTATGTTTTCTCCCATAGTTCTATTCAATGTGAGGTGGCCTCAAGCCCTTCGTGGGCTAGCTTCGAACCCCGGTCAGGTGGATTCCCGAGTTTGGGTCGGGCGGCTCAAGCCCCCGAGCCTCGTGGGGGTTGGCCGTGTTTCATGCGTCACCCCGTCCGTGGTTTTCACAACCGGAGGGGCTGAGCTAAGAACACTTGCCTCGATGGCTCGAGTGTCATGCTCAGTGAGCTCGCTAATGGGCATGTCCGAGTGGAATCCGGGTCCATCATTCGCTAACGGGGTCGGCAGAGCCCTCATGTGGCATTCCACTATTCCTTAACCAGCCTCCCGGCGGATGCCTGTGTCACTCCAAAGAGTGACTCAGGTGGCCCGCTAGCCTCACCTCGATGGAGATTCTGTGGGCTTGGCTTGAGGTTAGGATTGAATGAGAAGGTTGAGATGACCCTATCTACTTCTACGTGGGTTGGGCAAAGGCCACTGGGGCTGTTTTCTCCCCTGGCTCTGTTCGACACGAGGCGGCCTCGAGCCCTTCGTGGGCCAGCCTTTGAACCCTGATCAGGTGGATTCCTGAGTTTGGGTCAGGTGGCTCGAGCCTCTGAGCCCCGTGGGGCTCGGTGGGGGTCGGTCGTGTTTCATGCATCACCCCATCCACGGTTTTCACAACCGAAGGGGCTCAGCTAACAACACTTGCCTCGATGGCTCGAGTGTCGCGCTCGGTGAGCTCGCTAACAGCCATGTCCGAGTGGAATCTGGGTCTGTCATTCGCTGACGGGGTTGGCATAGCCCTCACGTGGCATTCCAGTGCTCCTTAATCCGTCTCCCGACAAATGCCCGTGTCACTCCAGAGAGCAACTTAGGTGACCCACTGGCCTCTCCTCGATGGAGATTCTATGGGCTTAGCTCGAGGTTAGGATCGAACGAGAAAGGTCTAGATGTCCCTGTCTGCTTCTGAGTGGGGTCGGGCAAGGCCGCTGGGGCTCATCTACATTTTTCTCCCCTGGCTCTGTTTAACACGAGGCAGCCTCGAGCCCTTCGCGGGCCGGCCTTCGAACCTCAGTCGGTCGCTGCTCATATCGAACGAGACGACTACCGCTTCGTGATGCGACGTGAAACGTTGTGATGCAGCAATTGCATATGCAATGCTTGGATGTATGGGATGAATGTATGGATGAATGGATGAATGAAATGAATGAATGAATGTATGAATGCATGCATGAGAATGGATGAATGAATGATCATGCAATGGAAAAGAAAAGTGGGGGTCGGTAAAGTTACCTCGATGGCTCGAGTGACGGGTTCGGGGAGCTCTTGCGGGATATGTCCGTGTGGGGTCCGGGTCCGTCGTTCGTGACGAAGACGGCGTAACCTGCATGGGGTATCCCACTGCTCCCTATCCGTCTCTCGGCAGCGGCCCGAGACGTTCAATCAACTTTGGGCGATCTATTGGCCTCTCCTTGATGGAGATTCCCCAGGTGGGCCCCTCCAAATCCTTCTTGGGAAGGCAGAGGCTAAAGCTTGGAGTGTGGGCAACAAACTCTGATCATGCTAGTGAGCAAAAAATGCCATAGCCATCGAGGCATAGGTTTCTTGTAGTCTAACCAATTTGACCCAGCGTTTGTTTCCACACACCTTGCCTTTAGGTTTTGGCACGAGAAAGGGGTCGGGCATCGAGAATGTCTACCAAATAGACATTCTTGCTAGCCTCCGAGCGAGACCCGACCCCTTGCCATTGCTGGGGTCAGGGGCTCGATAGTGAAATTAATGCACGTAAACTAAGGGTGACCCATCTCTCGGTAGTGGCCCAAATCATTCGATAGACTTGGGTGACCCGCTGGCACAGGAATTACCTCGATGGCACGAGTGAAGGGTCTAGGGAGCTCTTACCGGATATGTTCGAGTAAAATCTAGGTCCGTCGTTCGTAACGGGGTCGGCATAACCCACGTGGGGCATACTACTACTCCCTACCCTTCCCTCGGTAGCTGCTAAGCTATCCGGTCGACATGTATTGCCCCCCTAGGACAGGACTTATCTACGGAGATAGAGGATGAGAACATCCCATGCAAGAATTTAGTTAGGCAGATAAGCCAGGTGGCGAACTTTTAATAAATGGACAAGCTCTTAAATTTTGCTATAGCAAAACAGCTTTTTAGCCCCTCTCCCCTTTTGTATAAAAAGGTTAGTGTATTCTGACCCTTCCCGTCATTAAGGTTGTAAAGCTCGGGGTGCGGGTGAGCAAATTCTGATCACACTGGTGAGCAAAGGCGTCGTAGCCGATGGGGCATAGGTTTCTCACAGTCCGACCAGTTATACTCAGAGCTTGTTCCCGCAACCCTACCTCCTAGGTCTTAACGTGATAGGGGGACGGGCACAGAGAAAGTTGGCTAGGTGGACAAACTCATAGACATGCACCGACACTTTTCATGACTACGGCCCAAAAACCCGGGGTGTGGAAGAAACTCTGATCACGCTGGTGAGCAAAGGCGCCGTAACCACCGAGGCGTAGGTCTCTCACAGTCCGACCAGTTTTACTCAGTGTTCATTTTCGCAAATGTCGCTTCTAGGCCTTAATGTGAGATAGGGTCGGGCGTAGGGAATGTCTACTAGATAGGTACGCTCTTATTAGCCCCCGAGTGAGGCCCGACCCCCGCCGTTGCTAGGGTCAGGTGTCACTAAAGGTCGGGGAGTTTTATAGCGAAACTGATAAGAGAAAGTGTGCGTTTATTAAGGATAAAAGCGACATAGCTGCTCAATGTTATAGGCATTGATGAACACTCCACTGTCGATGGTCTTGAGCTTGTAAGCGCCTGGTCGGAGCACCTCCGCGATGACGTATGGTCCCTCCTATGGCGAAGAGAGCTTGTGGCGGTCCTTGCTGCTCTGCACGAGGCGGAGGACCAGGTCTCCAACGTTGAAGGTCTGACCCCACACTTGATGGCTATGGTACCGGCGCAACGCTTGTTGGTACTTGGCCGAGCGGAGGAGGGCAACATCGCACGCTTCATCTAGCTGGTCCATGGCATCCTCGAGGGACGTCTTGGCTCCTTGTTCGTCGTATGCTCTGACCCTTGGCGCTCCATAGTCGAGGTCGGTCGGGAGGATAGCCTTGGGATCGTAGACCATGAAGAATGATGTGTAGCCGGTGGCCCGGCTGGGGGTCATCCTTAGGCTCCAGAGCACCGCGGGAAGCTCTGCGACCCATCGTCCGCCAAACTTGTTCAACCGGTTGAAGATCCTAGGCTTGAGGCCCTGTAGGATCATGTTGTTTGTGCGCTCGACCTGCCCGATCGTGCGGGGGTGCGCTACGGTGGCCCAATCAACGCGGATGTGATATTCATCACAGAATTGGAGGAACTTCTTCCTGGTGAACTGCGTGCCATTATCCGTGATAATAGAGTTCGGTACTGTGGCGGAACCGCCTAATCTAATGCCTCCTAGGAGTACTTGTCTTCCATTAGACACTAAGTACTCAAGGGAGGACACTAAATTACGTAGTTCCATCGAGCACACCCCAAGGGAGAACCCGAAAATCCACATTTTTCCATCAGGATCACAAATGAGAGAATAAAGCTTACAACATTCTTAAATCATTTCTTACATCACTTTCCATGCAGCATCAGAGTATAATATTTATTGATTATAACAGCAGAATATACCCATGTTATCAGAGTTATGAACAATTTAATTTAACAGCGGAATATAAACATGTGATCAGAGTTACAGCAGAAATAAATATCTATTCATGACATGATGAAGCATTGATATATAAACTATGACAACAGACTATAAAACTTCTATTTATAAAAACATTTAGTGAGAGTTATAAATAAAACTATGATTGCTGCGTAAAGGAATCCTCTCTAAGCCCACCAGGAGAGATCCACACACAAGAGTCAGATCTAGCATCCGCCCGTCACCTGCAACAGGGGGAAATAAAACCCTGAGAACTCAATTGTACTCAGCAAGACTTACCCGACAGGAGGAAATAAAAGACTCCAAGGATATGCAAGACTATCTGGCTTGTGGGTTTATTGCATTTGCAGGAGCATTACTAAACGTGCGTCCTTATATTCAATTTTATTAGCAATCAACATTAGTTCATTAACTAACCATTCTATGTAAGCACCTGTGCTACTTTTGAGCAGGTGGTAAGCAATTAGAATCATTTTACCATCTTTCATCTTCCAGTTCTTACTATGATACGATTCACGAACCAATGTATCCCAGTTGGATACCCTGAAACACACACCCTGCTTGTACCCCAGGCACAAGCAAGACCAACCCACTGCCCTCCTGTCACGGGGTCTAGGTCCTCATCCAAACTTGGACTCCAAGCCCCCGCTCCTGAGTCCTGGACTCAGTGCAGTGCTTAGACCTCCACCATCCCCGTCTCCAATCAGTCTGTCCGGAAAGAGCTTGAACCCATAAAAAGAGAGCAATGAGCCTTCCCGCGCCCATACACAAGTATGTGTTCAGGATAATAAGTCTGTGACCTGACTACCATCCATTGCAACGGCCAGTCCATAACCGACATAGGCGGAACAAGTGTAACCTGAGCCTTGCTCAAATGCCAAACCAAGTCCAGATCCAAAGTACCATTCCGCCCAGTCTCCAATTATCATTCATATATATTCCATGTGATAATAATATAATAACAACAATAAGATCTTTCCTATCTCTCGCGAGTAATAGGCAATCACTCGACTTCTACCAAAGTCCTGTAGCATAGCAATCTACACGGCCCTGTCATGCTAGTAAGACTCATAGGACAAGGATATATATATATATATATATATGCAAGTGGTTTTCATTCAACTCCTTAAAACTTAATGCACAAACATAATATAAAGTGCAGAAAAGTAGGGCTTATGCACCGGGGCTTGCCTAGGTAAGATATAACCAAAAGTTAACATCTCATCATGATGACACAATCACCAAGGCACCATCTTTTCTGCTACTCCTGTCGTCTCCACGGTCCATTATTATGATATACGTGGATGCAACGTATAGATGTAAATAATCAACGACAGCCAAAACTCTTAGAAATTCGATTACACCTCACAAGCTAACGAGATAGCTCTAACGTGCTAGTCTACGTATCCATGTCATCAAATAAGGCTCGTTCCCAGAAAATGTTTTCGTTCTACAAACCCCCGATTTTTTTTGACATTTGACTGATTAATTATATATCTTCGTACTATGGCTCATTTAGTTACCTTAACAAATTAATTTCTATGGAGCTACAAAAATTATAATGAGCACCTAATATTGTTAGGAATCTACTGTAAAAATTTCGAAGCTAACACTATCACTAATTTACCACAACAATTCCTACAAGTTTATATTTTGACAATATTATGTATCTCAAATTAATTATATAGCTTCTAAGAATATTATAAAACTATGTGAACAAAATATACTAGCAGATAGATCAATATTTTAGGAACTTAACAAAATTAGTTTCACAATTTTTGGTTTCCTACAAAGTTTTATTTTGAATTTACAAGTTTGCCTTTAGCAATTAAATCAGAAAGTGCTATGGAAAAGAAAAGGGCCGACATCCACCTATTCGGCCCAACAACCCAGTGCGGGGACGCGGGCGCGCGCAGCAGTAGGCCCAGCAATGGCCCAAGACGGGGGAGCCCGTGCGCGCGTGGCCATTTTGCAAAAGAGGACTTGTGCTCTTAGGAAATCGAACGACACAGGGTGGTACTATTTTACTAGACTAGAGTTATGCACAAAACACCCCGACAAGGATCGCCTTCGCAACGGGGTGGTCCTAGGCACGCCCGTGCGCGGCGACGTGGCACTTCGGTGGCCGATCACCATCTACGACTTCATCCGCAGGGATAGGTGGTGGTTAGGGGCTCTGGGATGCACTAACGCGAGCTACAACGGCAAGCAGTACTCCGCGGCGGTGGCGCGGCCGTCCCTACGAGTCTACGTACTCCTGGAAGAGTAGAGATGGCGGAGAGGCATCAGTGGCTCACCAAAATTCATGTCACGGTGGTAGTTGAGGCAGAGGGGTGACGAGTTGGCCTGGCCACGTGCACGCAGCGAGGTCGGCGGCGCTCCAAGCATGGCACCGTCGCAGCACCGCACCAGTGGTGAGCACCCTAGCCCAAATGGCGTGAGCATCAGCTGTAGGGAGTCAAGATAAGCTCCAAGCCACGAGCAATTGAACTATTACCGCTGCAATCCTACCTTTCCACCCCGTTCTCGGTCACGGCGGCGACATGGCCCGCGACAAGCAGAACCTCTAATTTACATACAAGTGATATTTGATTTTTGTTTATAAAAATAGTTTTTCATGCCCAACAATTAAAGCTACGTATCATATTTTCTTATTAGGATTTTCAATAACAGTTTTACGCACTAAATGAATTACTTAGGTTTTTATTTGATTCCTCTCAACTAGAAGGTAAATCACATAAGAGTTGTTCATCATTTCGTGTGAGTTTAAATCTTAAAAACCGAGGAACTTGTTTTGGTAATTTTCTTAGGCCCAAATCTCAGTGCTTAGCGAGCTCGTAATACCAGAGGTGTTACAGGTACTCCAAAGCGATGGATGACATCAAGGAAGAATAGCACGGCTTGCTCGAACTTGATCGCGGAGATCGGTCGAGCCTCTATCCACTTTGTAAACTTGTCTACGGTGACAAGCAAGTGGGTATAGCCCTCGGGTGCTCTTTTGAGAGGTCCGACCAGATTGAGCCCCCAGATCACGAATAGCCACGTGATGGGGATCATCTGGAGTGCTTGGGCCGGTAGATGGGTCTACTGAGCATAGTACTGACACCCTTCGTAGGTGCGCACAATCTGTTCAGCATCGGCTACTGCGGTCGGCCAGTAGAAGCCTTGACGGAATGCGTTTCGGACCAGGGTTCTAGGCACGGCATGGTGACCGTAGATCCCACCGTGGATATTGCTCAGCAACCGCTTCCCTTGTTTGATGGGGATGCAGCGCTATAGGATCCCAGTGTGGCTTCGCTTGTAGAGTTCGCCCTCAACAAGGGCAAAAGACTTGGCATGACGCGCGAGCCACCGAGCCTCCATCTTGTCTGTCGGCAGCACCTCACGAAGAAGGTAGTCGAGGTAAGGCATCCTCCAGTCAGCTAGAGGGTCAGGCTCTATCGCTGGATCCTCATCAAGCTCCATGACCTCAGGGTCGGATGGAGCCGATGGCTGGTTAGCCCTCGAGCCTAGGGCAAGCGGCCCATCACTGGCTTGTTCCGAATCCTCATAGCGGACCGAGGGTTTGTGCTGATCGCTGGCGAAGACACCTGTTGGCACTGGCTCTTGGCCGAACATCGCCTTCGCCAGCGCGTCGGATGCCTTGTTGAGACGCCTCGGGATGTGATTGAGCTCGAGGCCGTTGAACTTGTCCTCCAGCTGGTGGACTTCTCGGTAGTATGCAGCCATCTTAGCATTGTCGCAGCTCGACTCCTTCATGACTTAGTCGATGACCAGCTGGGAGTCACCCCGGACGTTGAGGCGTCGGATACCCAACTCGATGGTGATGCGCAAGCCGTTGATGAGCGCCTCATATTCAGCCACATTGTTGGAGGAGGGGAAATGGATGCGAACCATGTACCTCATGCGTACCCCAAGGGGCAAAACGAAGACCAGCCCTGCACCGGCGCCTTTCTTCATCAGCGATCCATCGAAGTACATCGTCTAGTACTCCTTATCGATGACTACTGGTGGCATTTGGACCTCGGTACACTCTGCAACGAAATCAGCCAGCACTTGGGACTTGATGGCCGTCCGGGAGGCATACGAGATGCCCTGTCCCATCAGCTCGAGTGCTCACTTTGCGATTCTTCCCGTGGCATCCTGGTTTTGGATGACCTCGCCGAGGGGGTAGGACATCATGACCGTCACCAGACGTGACTCGAAGTAGTGGCACATCTTCCTCTTGGTGATGAGGACGGCGTACAAGAGCTTCTAGATTTGGGGGTAGCGGGTCCTAAAATCGGACAGGACCTCGCTAATGGAGTACACGGGGCGTTGTACTTTGAGGGTGTGTCCCTCTTCTTCTTGCTCCACCACTAGGGCGGTGCTGACCACTTGTGTGGTGGCCACAATGTAGAGCAGAAGCGATTCTCTATCGGTCGGAGGAACCAGGATCGGGGCCTTCGTCAGGAGTTGTTTGACCATGTCGGGCGCCTCCTGGGCCTCGGGCGTCCATTCAAAACGGTTGGCCTTCTTCAGAAGCCGATAGAGGGGGAGACCTCGTTCACCGAGGCTCGAGATGAAGCGGCTGAGCGCGGCGAGACACCCTATAACTCGTTGTACTATCTTCATGTTCTAAATCGGGCCCATCCTTGTGATGGCTGAGCTCTTCTCCGGGTTGGCTTCGATGCCATGCTCGGAGATGATGAAACCAAGCAGCATACCCCTTGGGACCCCAAAAACGCACTTCTCAGGGTTGAGCATAATGCCATTTGATCGAAGTTTTGCGAAGGTCGGCTACGAGCTGGTCAGCCCATTTGGACTTAACCACGATGTCGTCCACATAGGCCTCAATGGTTCACCCGATGAGGTCTCCGAAACACTTGAGCATACAACGCTGGTACATAGGCCCTGCGTTCTTCAGACCGAACAACATTGTGACATAGCAGAACGATCCAAACAGGGTGATGAAAGATGTCATGAGCGGGTCGGACTCTTTCATCGCGATTTGATGGTACCCAAAGTACGCATCAAGGAAGCAAAGGGTTTCGCACCCTGAGGTAGAGTCGACTACTTGGTCTATGTGTGGCAAAGAAAATGGATCCTTTGGACACGCTTTGTTGAGACCCGTGTAGTCAACACACATTCTCCATTTCCCGCTCTTCTTTTGTACAAGGACGGGATTGGCTAACCACTCTGGGTGGTATACTTCCCTAATGAACCCTACCGCCATTAGCTTCGTGATCTCCTCGCTGATGGCCCTACGTTTCCCCTCGTCGAAGAGACGCAGGCGCTGTTTCACCGGCTTGGAGCCTAACCTGATCTTTAAGGCATGCTTGGCGACTTGTCTCAGAATGCCCAGCATATCCAAGGGTTTCCACGCAAAGATGTCTCTATTGGCAGGAGGAAGCCGACGAGTGTGCTTTCCTATTCGGAGAAAAGCGTGGTACCAATGCGCACCGCTTTGCCTTTGGAGCTGCTGGGGTCTATGAGGACCTCCTTGGCACCCTCCACTAGCTCAAAAGATCTAGCCGACCGCTTGGGGTCAGGTGCTTCCTCGGTGACCTCCTTCCCGATGGCCGCAAGCTCTTTGGAGGCGACAATTGTCGTGGCGTGATCGCAGCACTCGATCTCGCATTCATAGGCATGTTGGAAGGAGGTGCTGATGGTGATGACCCTGCATGGTTCCGACATCTTCAGCTTTAGATAGGTGTAGTTGGGGACGGCCATGAACTTCGCATAGCATGGACGTCCTAGGATGGCGTGGTAGGCTCCATGGAACCCGACCACCTCGAAGGTGAGGGTCTCTGTCCTATAATTGGACGGATCCCCAAAGGTGATGAGCAGATCAATCTGCCCAAGTGGCATGGCCTGCTTTCTAGGCATAATGCCGTGGAAAGGCGCTCCGGTCGGTCGGACGCGCGATTAGTCAATGCCCATGGCGTCAAGCGTTTCAACGTACATGATGTTGAGGCCGCTGCCTCCATCCATCAGTACCTTGGTGAGCCACTTTGTGCCGATGATCGGGTCGACCATGAGCGGATATCTCCCCGGTTACGGGACGCTCTCCGGGTGGTCGGTCCGATCAAAGGTTATGGTGGACTCCGACCATCAGAGGAAGGTAGGCGCGGCTGGCTTGGTCGTATAGACCCCGCGGCGCGCGAGCTTCTGGCGGCGCTTAGAGTCATAGGCCATCGACCCTCCAAAGATCATGAGGCAACCATCTAGCGTCGGAAAGCTGCCGTCCATCCCCTCGGCATCATTCACGGTAGGCTTGGGGTCCTTCCCATGCTCCCCCC
Source organism: Miscanthus lutarioriparius (assembly GCA_904845875.1). Taxonomy (NCBI): domain Eukaryota; kingdom Viridiplantae; phylum Streptophyta; class Magnoliopsida; order Poales; family Poaceae; genus Miscanthus; species Miscanthus lutarioriparius. Next base: position 17,705,731 of record CAJGYO010000015.1, read on the forward strand.
TGTTGAAGCCTCTGGACAAGAACCGCTTCATGAGGCCGCAGTCCTTATATAGATGCGTGACGGGGAAGGAATGGTTCGGGCATGGCCCTTCGAGAAACTTCTCAAAGTGTTCCAAGGTACCCTCCACGGGCTTCCGGCCCCCCTTGTGGTTGGCAGCAGCCACGAGCGAGCCCTCACGCCGCTGCTTGTTCTTCTTCTTGACAGGACGGTTGGAGGCACCTTCGCCGGCGTCCTCGTCCTGCTTCGCCTTGCCTTTGAGGCGGTCAAAGATCGCTCTGACCGCCTCCTCATCTAAGGCGTGGCTGGTGGTGATGTCGAGGAGCTCCTTGGTGGTTCATGGGCCCTTACGGCCTAGCTTGTGAACTAGGGACTCATAGGTGGTCCTGGACAGGAAAGCTCTAATAACGTCGACATTGGCGACGTTAGGCATCTCGTTGCACTACCGGGAGAAGCGCCGAATATACCCACGAAGGGTTTCTTCGGCCTTCTGTCGGTAGTTTTTAAGATCCCATGGGTTCCCTGGATGCTTGTACGTACCCTAGAAGTTCCCCACGAAGATCTCTCTCAGGTCCGCCCAACTTTGGATTCTGTTGGGCGAAAGGTGTTCCAACCATGTTCGTGCCGAATCGTCCAGGAACAATGGAAGGTTGCGAATAATGAAGTCATCATTATCCGCACCACCAGATTGGCAATCAAGTAGATAATCCTTGAGCCATAGTCCAGGGTTCATTTCCCCAGAGTATTTCGAGATGTTGGTTGGTGGTCGATACCGTGGCGGGAAGGCGGCATTGAGGATGTGTCGGCTGAAGGCCTAAGGTCCCAGTAGGCCAAGGCTCGAGCTTGGGTCCTCGCCGCTGTCGTAGCGTCCGTCACGGCGAGGGTGGTGGCCACGACTAGCCCCCTCCCCCATATCACCACGGGTATGCCTGCGGGCATCGAGGGTGTCGCGCGCATCACGGTTGCGGCCGAGACGCCCATGCACCGAGACCGTGGTGTGCAGCCTGCCGCCTTGCGGCGCCTAGTGGACTGATGCATCCTTGTCAGGTCGCTCCGAGGGCGTGCGCTGGCTAGCGTCGAGCTCGCGTCGTTGGGACAATGAGCTTTTGGCTTGCTGCGCCACCGCATGCTCGAGTAGCGTGCGAATCCCGTGATGGGCCCAACGATCCTCGGGTGTTGCGAGCCTCGGAAGCCCATGGAGCAGGGCCACCACAGCAGCAATGTTCTGGTTTGTCCGGGCAAAGTGTGGGAGGGCTTCATCGTCCTTGATGATCCTCCGATTCACATCGCGGGCCATGGCGCGCGCGCGACCACCGTGTCCGTGGCGCTCGATCTCTTGATCGAGCTCCACACGTTCCTACTCGAGCTGGAGTCATGCTTCCTCGAGCTCTTGGTGCTGGGCCTTCAGCTGCTCCATCCGTAAGTAGGGTGGAGCCCCTATATCCCCCTCGACCTCGTCGTTGAGGTCGTTCATCGGGGTAGCCTCCTCGTCGTGGATGCTTTCGATGTGTCCCTCGGGGGTACCTGCCATAAAACATTCACGAGAGGGGTGATGACTCCCCCTGCTAGAGTTAGAGACGGAGGGCGACTCCATTTCTTCTGTGAGGTCATGGAAAAACTCCACAACATATTCAGTCATCCCTATGAACTCGTTGTTCACGGGGAAAGGAGGCGTGCGTTGCGCCACAAGGTGGCCAACGGTCTCTGCGGCGTTGCGGAGACCGAACAGGAGTGCTGTCGGGGCGCTCCGGATGGAGTATTCCGGAGAGAGCAGCTTCCCTCCGGCAAGCTATGCCATAACGTTGGCGAACAAGAAGGTGAGGTGGCGTAGGTCCTCCCGGGACGGTCGGGATCCTAGGAAGGCGCTGAGCTGGCGCTCTAACCTCCCATAGTCAAAGTCGAGGAGCTGGTCGCTTCTGGGGGCACGGGCCTTCGGTGCGTGCAGCTGCAGCTCCTCAAGTGCCTCGGCGATTGCATCGAGAACGGCGGAGTGGAGAGGTCAGACAGCGGCGGGAGCCATTGCCAACTTTCCCTCCGTCGTGACGATGAAGTCTAGGTCCCCAAAGCGCACGCGTGTGCCCGGGACCCAGCTGACGTTGTGACTAGCCATCTAAGGCCTAGTGTGGATGTCAAGACGCGCAAAAGGCCCCTACCTGGCGCGCCAACTGTCGGTGTTTCGAGTTGCCACCGACTAGTAAATTTCTAATATTACGTGTCTGGCTCGGATGATGTGCTAAGAGGACACGAGGTTTATATAGGTTCGGGCAGAATGTCCCTATGTCCAGTTCGTTGCTGCTGCTCGTGTTACTAGCACTAAAAGTTCATAGTAGGGGTTATAAACGGTCGAGAGAGGGACAGGTCCCAAGTCTCTGGTGAGAGGAGCGAACGGGTGCCGAGAGCTCGATCGCTTCCCGGCTGTGTGCTTGTGTGTTCTGATCGGTTCGGGGTTCGATGGATTCGAGTCTGAATTGATGCGATGTGTTGCGATGCCCCTTATGTGACACCATGCTTTCCCTTTTATAGGCCAAGGGAAAGCATGGGTTATAGTAGAGGGAAAAGAGAAGAAGGAGAAGGAGAAGTCCTCCAGGATCGCCGGGTCCTTTTCTTTCACGCGGGTCCCACAGACCCTGTGGACGTCAACAGGGACAGCTCCACACCGCGGCCATGTCCGTCACTGGCGCCATGCGCAGGCATCGTCTCCCGGTTGTGGCGCTCCACTCCATCCCGGCGGACGTCGTGGTGAATTGACGCGTATGTTAGTGCTCGTACGAGGGTAAGGCAGAACAACACCGGTACGCTCGACGCTGTTCCTGATGTGAATCTCTAGGTATGGCCCGTCATAGCCACGGGTTATATCGGGGCATGTCGGTCACCTCCCTGGTGTCAGAGCTTTGACCCAGGCCCATTCGCTTGGATCTGGAGTGGTTGGCGGCGGTATGGGTCTCTGTCGGGCGAGACGGATCCCCCAGCCTCGGGGTCGATCAAGGCGGAGTCCCCCCCTGAGGCCGAGCGACGCGGAGCGCAAACCCAAGGGTCGGGCGAGGCGGAGCCCGCGGCCTTGGTGTCGGGCGAGGCGGAGCCCGTCCTCAGAGGTCAGGCAAGGCGGAGCGCAAACCCAACGGTCGGGCGAGGCGAAGCCCGCCCTTAGAGGTCGGGCGAGGCGGAGCCAGCCCTCAGAGGTCAGGCGAGGCGGAGCCCGTGCCTCGGTGTCGGGCGAGGCGGAGCCCATCCTCAGATGTCGTGCGAGGCGGAGCACAAACACAAGGGTCGGACGAGGCGGAGCATAAACCTAAGGGTCGGACGAGGCGGAGCCCGCCTCCCAGAGGTCGGGCGAGGCGGAGCCCGTCCCTAGAGGCCGAGCGAGGCGAAGCCAGCCCTCAGAGCCCGCGGCCTCGGTGTCGGGCGAGGCGGAGCCCGTCCTCAGAGGTCGGGCGAGACGGAGCCCACGGCCTCAGTGTTGAGCGAGGCGGAGCCCGCCCCCAGAGACCGGACGAGGCGGAACTTGCGCACCTAGCGGTCGGTTGGAGTTGTAGTCGCGCTCTTAACTGTTTCGGATGAATGAATGTTGATGGTTATAAACTTCTTCTCTTCATGTACCATACTGTTAGTCCCCGACAAAGGTAAGCCCCGTTCCTCGATCTGGTTCAAATTAAATTGTGTCATGGCCCTCCCTTAGCCTCACGAACTCGACGTGCTCGCGGCCTCGGACGGAGACAGGGCCGGCGATGACGTGACGCCGCCTTGCCAGTCTCGGCGCACTGACCGCCCCTTCGCACGCACGCGGCCAGCCTTCCTCGAGCCACGACTGTCCCCTCCAGTGCCGTAGCCGAGTCCGTGGTAAGCTACTCTAGCTCCCCGAGCCTTCATCCCGTCCTTCCCGTGTCCTATTTGGCCGGAACACCATCGCCACGGCGGTGAACTGCACGGCCATGGTCGTCGCCCGTGGCTAGCCATGCCATGGTGCACCCCGGGCCACACCTCCGTCACCTAGATATGCGCATACACGTAGTATAGGGGCTCCGCTGCTCGGTGCTCGCCCGCGAGCACGCTGCCGGCCGGCCGAGCCGCGGTCGCCGCGCAGATTGCGTCCGCAAGGGACTGCTCTGTTCGTGCGTGAGGAATAGATAAGGGATTGCAGATGGGAAATGAGTAAAAGCCTGGTGGTTCTTGGTAAACTTATGAGAGAGTTTAATAGTAAAAGGTCAGATCATAGTAATTATATCGAATCCAGGGTTTCCGATGAAAAAGCTGCTACTAGCATTTCTATTTTTTTTGAAAGTGATCAAATCAGTTCAGTTTTGAAAAATCTGTATAAATTTGAAATGAAGACCTATAAAATCGTGAAAAGCCAAAATTTATTTACTTTTTTTTGGGCCGGTCCATCCTATTTCGGTCCAACCACACGGCCCATTTACTCAACCCTGCTTGGCTACGCACTGCTTTCGGTCGTGGCCTTTTCCCACACGCGTCCTTCAATACATATTGAAACAAATGACGTGACCATTGCATAAATGTCTAAGACACAAGTCGTTCAGATGGTCACGCAACTCCGTTGCAACACATAGACATGTTTGCTACTCTAATAATAAAAAACGAAACGTTTATTTTAACCCATTTTTAAATTTCAAAAAACGCCCATATGTTTGGTCCGTCCTTCGTGAATGCAGCATGCCAGGGCACCAGGGCGGCGAGCACCTGGCCCTGCCCAGGGGCACTCGGCACGTAAGGACAAATTTGCGGTGCTCGAGCAAGCCAGGGCACCCGGAGCAAGGACCGCGACCGGCGGCCGCGGCTTTGGCTGGCGGCGAGCAGCAAGCGGCACTCGACCTTGTGACAGTGATTAATATTAGCAGCAACATGCTTGGGTAGAGTTATGATATACATGCATGCGAGCACACGGAGATTGAAGTCGCTGTAGGATCTGGTTAATTGCTCGTACCTCGCTCGCTGCTTTGCTAGAATGACTGTAATTTGTAACGGAAGGATAACATCATGTTATGTACGTTGCGTGGTGTTTGGGTTGCTTAGACCGTCCAAGAACCCATATAAACACTTAAACCTAAAATGAGTAGTAAGAGATCTAAAATCAGCCTTCACTAGAGTACATATACAAAAGACCTATTTTGGGTTACCTGAGAGGCACAACCCAAATATGGACATCCTCTCTCCTGAAAATCCATTTACAAAAAGGATTCTCTTTCGGGTCTTGTTGTTAGAGAAGATGTCGAATAGGCATTGAACCTTTTACCTGTAACGCTACCCAAAAGACGAATAGGTCTTATATTTTGGGTGTTGTTGTTAGAGATAGCCTTAGCCAGGTTTGGGCACAAGCTAAAAGATGTGGAAACGTTCAGTGCTAAAATGCATCTGGATTACAGTAGCCCATTCCTTATGAGAACCACCTATGAAGAGAAATCTCCATATGCATCGCCTTTAAGGAACTGCCTGCTTAATTTCTTTCTACATCAAAAAAAAAAAAAGGAACAACAGAATTGAAGCAACATTCAAACGCCCTGTTCGAACGTCATTCAGAATTCACTTTATGTTTCCGAACAATAAAAAATAGCCTACGAACCAAAGAAATTTCCCTGTTGTGAACTTTTGGATTCTGTAGCAATGCCGATATCTAACTCTGGTAACTGGAGGAAACCTGAAACGAACGCTATACTAAATTTCCGTAGAACCTTAACAGTTGTATCGTGTGTTCAAACTAAAAAATCTTCTTTTGTATAATCATGGTACTAACTCAGAACAATGCAGTTATGGAAAAGTGTGGCTTCTAATTTCCATTTCCATGTCCTGCAACACAACATGGTTTAAGAATCTTGTCAAAAACACCTTGCGCAGATTTAAGTCACTAATTAAAGTGCTTCGGTATCTCCTCATTTCGATTGTGTAATATGGCTGGCTCACTTATAATAGTAGCCCATCTTACTTAACAGCTAAGAAATGTTTGTATGTTTCAATTTAAATTATGCAAAAATAAGCCCCACACATTCAATAAGTCAATTTGAAATAGATTTATTGATGTGCAATGCTATACCATGGTAAGTTAATGTGTATTTGAAGTTTTACATAGCCAGCAAGTATTGGTGCATAGCCTTGTTTGGCAACCCCTAGATTATATAACCTGTAGGTTTTATTCAAAAAAAAAACTGTAGGTTGATAATTGATATACTATATAATCAGATAATCTACCCCCAATACAGCTTGTTGAGATTATATAATCTACCATCATAATCCACCTGTATATAATCTGCCCTATTTGCCTACCACCCAGATTATATAATCTAGGTGGTTGCCAAACAGAGCCTGACTTCCACAATTTTGAGAGGTAGATGGGAGGGTTATAGAAGTACACGTAAAGAGAGTAAATAAAAACTGTCTGGCTCTCTACAGTATGACGTACGAACTAACATATTTCAATAGACCTATCAAAGAGCAAACTGCATCAAGTGCTATGACAAAGATAGACATGAAACAGCATGACCAGTAACAGATCAAAGACTACACAGCACCACAGATCAAAAGAGAATGAAATGCACTCAACTTTAAGGAACAAAAATCCACATATATTGGGTAACTGAAGTGTACCAAATGAGTCTCTCAGATGCTATAGAAGGAAATCTTGAATGACTGGAGCTTGAGGTATAGTATCAGGCTGAGTACTAGACTTTTCTCTATGCTTATGTTTTCCTTGACGATGTCCACTTCTACCAGAGCTTCTGTGCTTTCTTGGTTCTTTGCCATCACTTTCAGGAGGATTTGTACCTTTCTCTTTATCATGGTCTTGTTGCTTACTTGTTCTACTACTAGAACGTGAAGCAGGATGGCTTCCTAAATTCTCTATCTGCTGAGAGCTAGATTCATTACTGCTTGTTTTGTTTAGCATTCCTTCCAAGTTTATATCTGAAGCCCTTTGTGAAGACAATGCCTTAGCATCACTACCCAAGAGCACATCACGTAGAGCACCAGACAAGGGGTCTTCTTTTGGAACATTTGCACCAGGCATCATAGAACTGAGGAAATCCTCAGTATCCAACTTAACTACTTTTGGTCTAGATTTCGTGGCCGTCGACTTTTTCCCAGCAAATACAAGTTCAGCAGTCTTCAACTTGTCATCATTAACAGAATTATTGCTAGAAGATGGTAGAGAATTGTTAGCTTGAGGGTAATCATTTGGCTCGTCCTCAGTTTTCCCTGTTTGTAGATAAAAGAGTCCATGCCTCTTGCGATGCTCAGAAAGAGAAGACGAACCAATTGACACTGCAGGCTCGTCTCTGGTATCTACAGAATGACGACTGCAAGGATAGAAAAAGATTGAAGTTGAGGGAGTAGTATCATCTTCACTCACAATGCCAGCAAGTTCAACAAGATTTTCATTCAGGATAAGGCCATCTGGAGTGGCCACTTTCATCTGTGCATTCACAGAAACAGGACCTAGTTCTTGACAGAATACTGTCCGCATAGTCTTAACAAGCTCTTCTAACCTGCTTGGCTTGTCACCATCAGCAACCTTCCTTTTGTTCAACTCTTGAATTTCTCTTACTAAATGGACAAAACCAATCAGGTTGTGTGCTCTCTCCTGGACTTCTACTTCATTGCAGTTAATGAGTGGACCAACTGTTGTTTGAATCAGGTTAATCATGTAAAGTATAGATTCATGCGAAAAAGGGTCCTTTCGCACTGTGCTCGCCCCAATATCTTGCTCTTCACCAGACCCAAGTGCAACATTGCTTTCTGAACCAACAGTTTGATCAGCAGCTAACCTGTCGAATATGACATCCACTGCCATGCCTGAATCACCCGATCTCCCAACATACACACTGAAACACCACGTAATCACTTTAAATACTGCATGGATGTAGACAGCTCTCACTGAAATTGGCAGGAGGCTGGTCCTTGGTTGCAAGAGTGCTTCAACAAGCTCAACAGGATCCTTCGTTAAGTCCACATACTCACCAGAAACCCATGCAGCCGCTGAAAGAACAGGGAAGAGGAAGTGATTTCCATGCAAAGCAGGATCAATCAGGAGAGTTCGAACTGAATGGACAAGCTCTGGCCGTGCATCCCGCACTCTCAGTCCTACATCAACAAGCTGCCGACCAATCTCATCCCCTTGGGCACAATGCAGGGTCCTTGCCATATCCGCAAGGAGCGAAACATACCAATCAAAATCCACCACCATCTCATACACATTATGCCCACATGCTGCTAGAACAGCCCCAAGAATGTCATTTGCAAACTCTGGGTCTGACTTAGCAACATGACTGATCAGCATACCAGCAATGTCCATGATGTTGTTTTCATTAACCATCCCCATAATGAGATGCAACGCCTCCTGGCGAATGTTGGTGTCAGCATCACCCAGTGACTTCGCAATAGCATCCCGACAATCATTCACCGTGGATGCATATGCTGGGCCAAGCATACCAAGAGCCAGAAGCCCAAGGTACCGAAGGTTGGGATCGTCATCAGCAGCAACGAACTCCTTGGCTTTCCCAATGGCGAGGCGGACCGCGGCATCATGTGCTGGCAGTGCAGTGAGCACCGTGCGGATGCACTCGAAGGTCAGTGACATGGCCGAAGATCGGGTGAGGAGCTGGCAGACCGGGTCGACAATTCTCGCTGCCAGGCGGGGCTCGAGAGGAGCCAGTCGTGCAAACACCTTGAGCACCTTGATGAGAGCCCAGTTGGATCGGGAGGTGGTGAGCAGGTTGTAGAGGTCGGGCGCGAGCGGCAGGAAAGGGGTCGCGTCAGCAGGGGCGCCGATAGGTCACAGAAGGCTGCCGCAGCCGCCGTGGACGCCTGAGGATCCGGAGAGGCGAGACACGCCGCCAGCGGCTTGAAGAGGACCGGCACGGCCGCGGACGGCGAGGCGGCTATGACGCGTGCGGCGGCGGCGATGGCGCGGGGCTGCCGCGGGCGAGGTGCGGCACGAGGTCGTGCGCGAGGTGGACGGGGAGGTCGGGCGCGGCGGCCGCGGCGGGCGAGGCGAGGAGCTGGAGCGCGAGCGCGGAGAGGTGCTGCTGGTGGGCGGCGCCAGCGGAGGAGGGGGAGAGGTCCTTGTGGAGCTGGTGCGTGGCGAGCGGGAGCAGGGAGAGCGAGGCCGGGTGGAGCGAGAGGGACGCGGCGAGGTAGGCCAGGCGCTTGTGGGGCAGGTGTGGCGAGGCGAGGAGCTCGATGGCGGGGAAGGCGAGCGGGTGGGTGCCGACGGGGGCGAAGTGGAGCGTGGAGAGGTAGGTGAGCTTCTGCAGCGCGACGGACTTGGTGGCGGCGTCGGGGGCGCGGATCTCGCGGTGGATCTCGGAGAGCGCGCGGGCGACGGCCGCGGCCTCGCCGGCGGCCGACGGGTCCGCGCGGAGGGACTTGACGAGGTCGTTTAGGGAGCGCTGGAAGAGGGTGTCCACCAGCGACGGCGCCACGGCGGGCGCCGCCGGCGTGGAGGCCATCCGCGGTGCCCGAAGAGGAAAGGGGCTTGGATCCGTGTGGCTTTTGGCCTTTTGGGGGTAGAAACTGGGAAGCGTTGGCGCGGCCGAGATCGCTCGAGGCGTGGCTTGGCGAGGCCTCGTTGGCATTTGGCAAGGAAAAAAAAAATCAGCGAGCACGGTTCCATGACAGCATAGACCCACTGGTCGTGAATTCACGACAAGTACATATATGCATTTTAAGGAGTATCTAGTGTGTGTGTATGTCTACATAAATTTAGGAGTAATACATAGAAAGAACGTTTTGGATTTATACGTTCTGGTGAGCCCTCGTTGGCAAGAAAAAAAAAATCAGTGAGAACGATTCAATTGCTGATGTGAGCACATATCCTTACCTTTTCATTCATAATAACATGTGTCAATACACATGTATCATCGATAGAATTGCTATATAATTTAGGAATAGTAGTTGCAAATAAAAGCTATAGGTCTCATAAATATGGGAAGGTTTAGGTGTGATTGATCAGATAAGATTTATCGGTTGTTCGGCTGAGCAAGTTCGGCTTGTTTTTTTCCAGCCGGAGCAGTGCTTTTCTCTCACAAAATTTCAGCATAAACAGTGTTTCTAGCATAAACGGTGCAAAATTTCATCCTAGCCGAACACTCCCTTAGCGTCCGACAATAAATTAATGCTCTATGTGTAGAAAATCAAAGGGGTACAATCCAAGACACATATTTATACTCATTAAGTAGATAGGAAATCAGAGCGATAGCACGCATGATACAGAATTATATTGATTTAGGAACGGGATACCATGAGGAATAGTTCTCTGTGCGCTATGTGCTGGGTTTACAAGAGTCTCGATGATGCTAGCGGGCTGGTTGCTATGAGACAAAGATACTGATGATGCAGAGGGCACTACCCTTCCTTATATAGTCCAAAGGTAAAGTTTACATCAAGGAATCCTGATCGTATCCGACTGTTTTCTAGTTCGTTACCAAGAATAGGAGTCGGATCCGAGTGGATCTTTTATGAAGTGTTTGGTTTGGAGAATCAACAGTCAACACATTCAGGGTGGAGTGATGCATCATGAGTTCATTCCTCAAATTTAGTATAATAACTTCATTCCTCATACTACTACTAATTATTAGCTTATGAGGAATGCGGTGGCAATGGATCAATTTATTCCGTTCCACAAACCAAACAAAAAAGCTAAAGAGTGAGATGATGATTGACTATTTTATTCCACAAACCGAACACCTCCTTACGGATTGATTAACTTCTAAGTATATCTAGTCTACGCCTTGTCCATCAAGTAGTCGAGATACTCGTCCAATTTGAGCCTCCTATGTAGCATGCTCGGCCTAGCGTGTCCCATTTGGACAGTTTCTCTTGCGGTAAGGATATCTAGGGTTTGTAGTAATGGCAACTACAACAATCAAATAAGGTTTTTTTCTAAGTAAATGTTTTTTTCCCAAACACGGGTGCAGAGACACTTGGCATACACCCACTAGAAGACAACAAAAACTCATTGCAGCCGGAGACAAGGAGCTAGAGGGGGGGTATATGGCTATCGGCTTAGAAGGGGGCCTGATGGTGGTGGCGGTCAAAACATCGACAGGACAGACAGTGGGAGAGATCGGTTGAACAATGCAGGGTGGCGGCATGACCACCATCAAAGCCCAAATGATAGTGAGGGAGGGGGAAGAAGACAGACTCGAAGAGAGGAGGTGAGCCGGTGGGTTAAAGGGTGCACACCGACCTAAAGATGGAAACGGGCCCCCGATACCCGATACCCGATACCCGACGGGTATTTGATCCATTAGGGGACGGGGATGGGATCATATCTTTTGTAACACCTCTGGTGTTTTAACCTAGCATTAAAACTTGATATGTCATCATATGCATTGCAAAGCATTCATAAAGTAGAAAATTTTGAATGCATTCACTAAATAAGCTTTATTTCATAAGTTGTTATTTTATGTGATGTAATGTGATCCAAAACTCCAAATGAAAATAATTACCACAAGGGTCAAATTGCGTGTGATCATGTGAGACCATGTGTCATTTGACTCAAATAACTCTAATGGGCCATGTTATTGGTCAAAAATCATAGTTAAGTGAAAAGGTATACAAATCAAATTTGAATTCAATTTCAAACCATAAAAGTCCTTTTTACCCCTTTTGTCTAATTCAAAATCTATTTGGAATTTGGGGGTATAACAAAAACCAAAGTTGAAGCTTATTTAATAAGGATCAACTTTGGTATTCAAAGTTTTTAAAGTTTACATATAAAATTTGGAGTAATTTTGAAATGATTCAAATGCTCAAATGCACCCCAAATTTAAATTTCAAAATGGAGCCAGAATTTGAAAATGTTCCTTGAAGCAAAGTTGTAGAGTTTGAAAAGTTGAGCAACTTTTATTTTTGGAGATTTTCAACTTCTTTAGAAAATTTGTGAGTAATTTGCAAAATAAACGCAGTGGCAATTCTGTAAATACTTCAAAAATCAAAACCAAGCCGAGCGCCACCTCCCTGCTTGCCGCCGGCGCCACGCAGCTGCCACCGCCGATCGTTTTTCGCCGCTTTCTCGTATGGTGACACGCAGCAGGCTCCGTGGCGAGCTCGTGCGTGAGCTGTCGACGTCGGACGCGTCCTTCCCTGCTATAAATAAGAGCACCACCGTCGCCGTCATCCTCCTTTTTCCTCTCTGCTCTGCTCCACCACCGATCAGCTCTGCCGCTCGCCGTAGCCGCCGTCGAACCGCGTCCGTCGTGCCTAGCTACACCAGCGTGATCGCCTCGACCTTGCGCTCCTCTTCGGCTTGCTCACATCGCTTGGGTTGGCCGGAATCGCCCGGCGCAACACGTTCTTCCCCGTGACTTGAAATTTGAATAAATTTTTAATGTTCAAAAATTTAGTCAATTAATTGATAAATGCAATTTCCATAATTTTTGTAGGCCACTGTATAACTTCAAAAATTATGAAATTTGTTTTGGTACACTAATTTGTTACGAGGAAGCTTATATAAAATTTTGAGGTCATTTGGAACAAGTTCATTTTTGGGCTTATTTCCAAATTAATTCAAAAATGAATAAAAGCAAACCCTAAGTGTTAGGTTTAGGGTTTGATCTTGTTTGGGTCATGTTTTGTAATTAGTAGGGTTTTAAGATCAATTTGGTCAAGTCACTTAGGTCATAAACCCTAGATGTTAGTGTCAATTGGTTTTGATCTACAACTGTATCGCGAAGGAAAGTTGTATTCAAGGTGTTATTACATTTCATGTACCATGAAAGCATCATGTTTACATTATCATCATGTTGAAGCATATGTTATTATTTCGTGTAGAATCCGAGAGTGAACCGATTCTAGTTGAGCAAGTTGTGGAAGAATCTCCGGTTGTCTCGGGATTTGATATTTGAGGTACTGATCCGGAACCCGAGATCATCAACGAAGGCAAGCCCCGGTTTATGCATTAAACCATTACCTTGTTTACTTTGAAAAGTTTATCACCTATGTTACTTATTGCATTAAGTTGATTAATTCAAATGTTACCTATTTGATGCATTGCCTACCTTGTTAATTGTTTACCATCCTTGAAGATGATTTCATTTACAAAGGCGTAGAATTGCTTAGTATGCTTTATGGTAGGCTTTCAAAGTAAAAGTTTCGATACAATCAAAGATGGCATACTGGCCAAAGAAAGAAAGAATATAGAATGAACTAGAGACTAGTCGGGTGACTTATCTTGAATGTTGGGTAATGTTGCCGACTATGTCGCTTAAAGGCCACTCATTGTGGATCTTCTAAACGAGACACTTTGTAGTACTGGTCACATACTCCGGTAAGCCTACTTCGGCTAATCCGATGCTAAGACGAATGCCCACGCACTGGGAGTGGAGAGATGGCGGGAGTAACGTGTACCCTTGTGGCTGGAATGTGGCCGGATTTGAGGTGTGCTATGCTCTTGGGTGGCGTGGAGACGGCTTAGTATAGGAGGATCCGGTAGCGAGGTTGATATATGCAAGATTAAGTTCTACATATGTCGTGTGATAAGGAATCCCCAGCTAGAACTTGAATCAATTCGAATTGCCGGTGCTCCGCGGATATGGAGACTCGATTCATTACAGAAGCAATGCAGGACTGGTGAATTACTAAAACAAGAGAAAAAGGAATGGAATGAGAAAGATTGGAATATAGGATATGAACACTTAGTTTGAGAGAATGAACTAAAGTACTTAGGGATAAAATTCGAAAATAGGATCAAGAATAGTAAGCTTTTGGCAAAGAACTTTTGAATCTTGCTACATCCTTACCTTGACCCAATACCTGCATCCCTAAAACCTTCGCCCCTTTTTCGTCAGGTCAGTCTTGTTGAGTACTTTTGTACTCAGGGTTTGTTAACCCTTGTTGCAGGTGAGTCGCATGTGCAGGCTTGTTTTGGTCCCTGCTGCATGTCAGTATTTGAAGTCGATGACGATGAGGAATGATGAATGGCCTTTGGACAAGGCACTAGTTTGTGTGAAATAAATAATGTTAATGTAATATTATCCCGTTACTATGGTTGTATGATACTTATGGATTTGTAAGTTTGAAATAACTGGTTTGTAATATTAAAACTTAAGTCTTCCGCTTTACAATCTCTGGTATGTATATTGTAAACTGTTGTAATCTGCAATGACTGTGATTGGGATCCTGTTTGGAAAAGACTCGTGGATGATTCGGGTTTCCCGAGAACACCCGACAGACCTATTAAGTTGTTGGGAACTTGTGTACGCTATCAAAGGTCTGTGGAGACAATGATAGGTGCACGTGGGCCTGATTTCTTAGGAGGTTCTGCCACATCTTTACCCACGGGCATTTAAATGGATAAGAATCCATCCCCGACGGGTATAGCGGGTACGGGAACGTTCCCTGTTTACCCGTCCCCGTTACCCGTTGGGGAACCCGACTATTTGAGCTGTCATGCGAGTATTAGGCCCATAGAAGCTCAACATAGGTATTTTAGCCCAAATCTGAACAATCATATATATAGTTTGTGTGTTCTAGGAACCCTAGTTCAATTTTTTCTCACCATCTCCACCAGCAGCACAAGCACGCCTGCCTCACGAGCGCTCGTGCCCCTCGCTTCCTCAGTTCGGTCTCTCTGCCACCTTTGCTCGTCCTCCTCGCAACCTCGCTCCTTCTGCTCGGCATCTCCGAGATTCCGACACTTATATCCGGGTGAAGAAGAAACGTCTCCGATTGCAAAGCTACGACCCCAAGTGTCCTTGTTTATCAAGTATGCAGTACCCGTCGGGTATCTGTTACCCGACCAATGCCCGACGGGTACGGGGATGGGCAAGAATCTATACTCGAGACAATTAACGCGGATGGGGACGGAATGAATTCTTCATAGCGGGGAAGAGAACGTTCCGGCGGTAGCCAACGGGTACATCCCCGTTGCCATCCATACACCGACCCTTTGGCAACTCTTTTTTTTATAATAATTATAAGGCCATTCTCAATGAGAGTTTAATAAGAGTTACATGAACATGAAATAAGCTGATGACATAGTATAATGAAGAGAGAAACGATAAAAGTTTCATAAGATGACATGAGTTTCATGAGAATGAAAGTTGTTTGCCCTGCTTTCAACACCTGGAAAGGGGCGTTTAACCACCACTGAGACCGTCTTAAGGAACAATGGAACAAATTGGATACTTGGATGGCGCAGAGAACCAGAGACTACGCCAGCCAATGGAACTGGGAACAAGTTCACTGCCCACAGCAAATGCAGTGGCAGCTTTCCAGACAAGCTTTCATTCCAGTTACAAAAACGTATAGTAGTCTTTGGAAGCAAAGAAAAAAAAAGACTGAACGGGCTAACCACCATTAAAACGATAGAACAAATTATAACAATGATATATATTACCCCTAACTTGGTAGGCGATTGCACAAATTCAGATGTCGACGCAACTTTGCCTGGGAGGCATGGGGGCAATGGAGAGTCACTTGGGATAATACATGAAAATAGAATGCTGTACCCAAACTCCTATATGCTACAAAACTCCCAGAGAACTGGGAACCAAAAATCTCATTAGGCATGAATACAATAAGGTTTCCAAAATGTACAACAAAGTGAACACGTTTCTGGCAAAAGATTCATCAGGCTTTCTTGTCGGACCTATTAAGATTTAGATTAAACCACTTCTTTTTGCCAGATTTGTCTCTGCCATCTACGCTACCATTCTCAGGGCTCTCGGGAATGCTCTGCTCGACGGTATACCTACTACTGCTACTACCAGCACCAACAGGGTTTACCAAAGTTCGTTCAGTTGTGAACGAGCAATGGATATTATCCCTCTCCCTCAGCATATCATCAACCTGCAGATATTGCAACTCTTTAGCAACATTTGTTCAGATCAAATCCAGAAAGGGCATAATCTGAAGATAGTATAACAGAATGTTCTGACATGTTCATATCAAATGTCAGTCAGACAAACTTCTTGTCAAGGTATACCGCATAATCAGGGTATTACAAAATTAATACGAGTTCATGACTATTAAACAGATTTAACAAGTTACACCCAATAATTACTCGTAGTCGAAAACTTATTTGCTCATATTAAATGTCCAGCCCTTTAGGTGAAGTAACATAATACCTACAATAATCATCTTTACACAAACTTCAACCAGTTAACACAGCGCTGAACGCTATCCATAAAAAGGTATCAGCAAGGACAACGTGATATTATTTCCAAGTTTCCATGCACTAGCTTTTATGGCTTAAGGAGGTGAAACGTTTGCTAAACACTTCAACCAAAATTTGAGCTGTAAAAGCACTTGAATTATGCCTATCTGTACTCTTGTTAATGTTAATGTTAATGTATATAGACATATATAGTCTTCTCTCTTCTTTCGTGGCCCATGTAGGCCTATCTGTACTCTTGTTAATGTTAATGTATACTTGTAACCTAGACTGAGTGGAACTGGTTGTAAGGTCATTCTTCCCTAACAGTTATAGCGGCCTATCTATGTTTTAGTGTGACTTACCTCTAGTTTTAGTGTTTAGACCCACAAACCACTACACCAATGACATAGGCAACTATTTGTATCATTATATAACTAAATATCGGTCTGGGCATCTGGCACTAGAGTGACCCTCAATTAGACTAAAGTTTTTGAGGCAACAGGTAGGACGCCTCTTGCAATCATATCATTTTTCAAATAGAACATATCTAGATAGGGTGAGGGGCATATATGTGTACCGCTTCTCTCTCCTGTGTATATCTGTTGGTGACTTCTTGAAACCGTGCCAAAGCCTGAAAGCCATATTACCAAGTCAAAGCTTTCTTCAAATGCAGAAGCACACCTAAACACATGATTAATCACAAAACGAAAATTTAGTGACTGACTTTTCTGTACTCAGTTTCAAATTGACGCAGATCATTCCGCTTCGCTAGAATTTTAGATTCTATTTCCTTCAGCCTCTCTGTTGTGTCTTCATAACTCTTTGCGCACATCGCTTCAATTATATAGCTAGCTGGCTTGAAAAAATTGTCACCTGCACAAATCAATTAGGATGGCTCAGGACAAAGAAATGCCTCCAATACAAATAGAGAGTTAGAGACAGGCAGACGGCAAGAATGCACACCGTATACAGCAAATATATGGGTTCCAGCTTTGAGAGCTGACACTTCACAGGGTTGGAGACCTTCCAACCTTTTAAAGAAGGCAGCTTCAGGATCTTTGGCCATTGCCAACTGTAGTTGTAAGAAAAAAAAATCTAAAAATCAGTTATGATCACAGAATAACTAACAGCACACAAAGAATTGCATACCGCATTCACTGTTGAGTCCATACGGTACACCTGGAAATGCAAGAAATACATGCCTGCAGATGTCACCTTGCCAGTCTTTTGACTATCCTCCTGAAGGTCAAAGGGAAAGCTGAAGATGGCATTAAACTAGAACTCTGAATGGAAATCTTCTCCAAATTCTTATCCAAAATGTACCATGAACATACACAAAATAGAGAACTGGAGAATAATTGATCAAATAACAGTTATACCATTATCCAATTGTACTATATAACCATACCATGATCTTAGAAATATCAATGCATAATTAGTAGCAGCACTAGAAAACAAATTTCCTTAGTGCTGCATAGTGTTATATTCTCAGTTCCTGTAGAACAATGTGCAATATATATTGAATCCAAGTAATTTCTTTCATCACATTTTCACACAACATCCAGCAGACAAAAATGTAAATGAAATGAACAAAAAAAGATAGAAAAAATATCCCAAAGCCCTAAAACAAAAGTGAAACAAGTAATCCATGTCACATCTATGACCAATGAAGACATATAAGACAAGTAAAATAAGTGCCCGCTATACAATAAATCAGTGTCATTCATTTGAGAAAATGTTGAATTTTGTTCTTAAGTTAAATTCCTATGCCAATTGGATCAAGGATCACATCTGCCTTCAGATGTGAAACAGGAATCATAACATTACACCTGAAATGTGTTTAGAAAATTGGCATAGCACATTAACACATCAGGAAAGCAAACGATATGAGTGGTAGTAACTTTATTTTAATGACATGGTATTAGGCTATTAGCTTAGCTGGCTTGAAAATGGCAGGTTGTGTAGCACTTGAACGCATCTAAATGTATCAAAATTAGATTGGTATAATGATAATGATGATAGCGGCTGCACATTCCCTAAAAAGCTAATCAAGATTTCTTTCACTACAATTAACTCTAGCGTTATCAATCTCTTTGTTAATAGAACATATATTCAGAACAGTCACAAATCCACAAAATGGGGATTAAACGATAAAAATATATGGTGGATGCCATCCTATTGAAAATTAATACCAGTCTAACAAGGCATATAAACAATAAAGTAGCACAATTAGAAATTACCTGCAAAGCAAGTCCATAACCTCCATTAACTTCTTGCTCGAAGTAAAGAAGCTGTGCATTAAACAAATAACAAAATGAAGAAGGCACGAAAAAAAAACAGCAAGGCTCTAGTTCCAGGGGAAATGATTTTTATGATGAAAAAAAATCAACCTCTTACCTTAAATTTACTTTGAGCAGGTGAAGTCACTCTGACGACTATTCCAGAATGAGCTTGTTCTTCACTTATTGTTACGCCAAAAAAATGAGCACATTGCTTGTCAACCTACAAATAAAAAAGGTATAAGATAACGACCACATTGTAGATGTTTCTCACAAGAAAAGGTAGTATCAGAACCTTTCCCGTAGCTGATGTTTCAACAGGGAGTGGTCTCACTGTAACTGTGCCATTCATAGCCCCTTCCAGCACAGTAGGAGATATTGTGGTCTTGATAGGAACACCAAGCTTGCTATAAGTAGTTAAATTAATTAGAAAAGTGAAACTGTGGACCTTTGATTACTTCTAGAAATAGTAATTCTAACTGATTCCAATTACCTAAAAAGTGCTGCAAACATTGTGTTTACAGTTCCAAGATTGGACAAATCAATTTCCATATCCATTCCTTCATTTTCTAACGCCTGACACAAAAGAAATGCAACAAGGGTCTCTCAAAACTTAATCTCAATTTCAATGAGATTTATTACAATGCTAACTAATGGAAACACAGCAATCATGTATGTGTTAAATTTACATGTCATCAAAATAACAAGTACCAATGTCAATTTTCATGTCTAATGTGCATCAGGATGCCATAACCTGATCTAACTTAATTATGCTTCCCTGATGGTCTAGTTTAAGAAAAAAAATAGTCTCCAAACAACTGGTTGCAATCATTACCAGGCATAGTTTATCCAAAAATGAGATTTGGTCAGGTAAATGATAACAAGTAGCCCCAGTACCAATTTGGCATTGCTGTGCTATACAAGGTTGCCAAAGAGGCTCTGGTACGGCAAGATGCTTCTCAATCAATGACTAGACAACTAAATAAGAATATATTACACAGTTTTATTTAAGACAAAGCATGTGAAATTCAAGCCCGTGGTCCAACCACTACCTATTTACCCTCCTCCCTCCACTCTCCATTGATCTTCAGCCTTACTTTCATATTTCTCACTCCTCACCTTGTTTCCATCTCCTTTCCATCTAACAAATGGCACACAATGGGCATCTCTGGTGCTCTTTTGTTGCTCAATTTTCTCTCGCTTATCTTCACCTTGGTGAGATCTACAAGAGTAGAAAATAGAAGCAGAAGCAGGGCTTTCTTTACCAGACTTGCCCAAAACAGATACACATATGACAACTGGTGACTTACGTCAGCTAGGTTTTACTTCCGACTTACACTATTCCTAATCCTCAAGTGAAATGTAGAATTTTATAATCCAGTGAAAGGTGGATTTATTAGAGACAATTTTCAATTGCTATGAGCTGGTGCTAACATTTCCCATTATCAACCTAGTAATTAAACCTACATAGATAATATCTGTATCTCCCTTCATCGTCACATAAAAAGGCAAAAAAAAAATTAATTAATTAATTTACACAAAGAATCATTGTGGACCCAAGAAATTCATAATGTTATACAAAATAGATCTCCTAACAAAACATGCTTGAAGAGTTCGGGTACCAAAGGATGCTGGGGTCTATCTAAAAACAATGCTGACTAAGTAAATCTCTATCATTTTGACACATTTGGGCTTAAAATAAACAGTCGAAACAAGGGGTATAGCATCTAGCAACTTTAATCCGACAGATCTAAAAATGTGAGGCCACAGAAGCATTTAAGAGAAAACAAAAAAAAAGGGCAGACCCAGTGCCGGAGTGTTAGTCGCTGAATTCTCACTCTTGGTAGTAGCAGAATTCTTACTCTCATCGAGAGAGGATGACACTAGGTGTTGGGACAATTTTCTAGTTTATTTCTCAATGCCATGCCAACCTGAGGGGTTGGGGATACATATTTATAGGCTGCCAGCCAGCCAAGCATATGTCAATATGCTAGTCTAAGATGCTGTCATAGATGTTGTCCTAGATGCTAAGATGCTAGTCAAGGGTGTTGTGCTGTCCTTGGGCAGCAAGACCACAAGGACCAGTCAAGGATGCCGTCCTTCACCATGCAGCCACAAGGACCACAGCTGCAGCCCCACAAAAAAACCACAGAGACTTATCAATTATTCTCTCCCTAAGTCTTGTGCGTCGTCTTGTGGGAAAGTTGAACCATCCCGGTCCTAGAGCAAAGCTCAAGGAACTTGATCCTCCCAAGAGGCTTGGTAAGCAGGTCCGCAAGCTGGTCGTTGGTGTTGATGTAGCTCGCCTTGATGCTCCCTTCCTCCAAACAGCCTCGGATGAAGTGGTACCTCACCCGGATGTGCTTACTCCGTTCATGGAAAACGGGGTTCTTTGCCAGGGCCAGAGCGGACTTGCTGTCCACCCTGAGCTCCACCGCTCTAGTGTCTCTGCCGAGGAGATCACCAGCGGTCGAGCGAGCAGGCGCGCTGAGTCGAAGCGGTGGAGGCCGCTATGTACTCGGCCTCGCACCGGACAGGCCACCACCTGCCGCTTGACCGATTGCCAGCCTAACGAGGCACTTGCCGAGGAAGAAGAGGATCCCGCCGTGCTCTTCTTTGGTGTCGATGTCGCCAGGCGTGGTCATTGTCAGCAGACCCGACGGCGTGCCACCCAGTGGCACCTAGGGTAGTAGAGGCCGTGGTCGAGTCCCCGCAATGTAGCGGATGATCCTCTTCACGACCTTCTTTGGTGCTCCGTTGTCGGTCATTGCATTATCCGACTAACGTGGCCGACGGAGAATGCCAGTGTCCGCCGTGTGGGGCGAGGTAGCGAAGGCTCCCCACAAGACGCCAAGATCTTGCGTGAAGGCCCACCTCCTCCGCCGTGCGGTTTATCACGGCTCGACCTTCACTCTCTCCTCCATCGGAGTGAGAGCTGGGTTGCAGCGTCGGTGAGCTCAATAGCTCAATGACGCGCTTAGCGTGAAGCGGTCCGTCGGCGTGATCCCGAGTCATCCCGGTGCACCTCGATTCCCGGGTGTAGAAGGAGAGAGGCCCTGTGTCACTCATCCGGAAGGTGGCCTTCATCTCTTCCTTGAATGCCGCCACCTCCGCATCCTTGGTGCCGGTGATCACCAAGTCGTCGACGTAGACACCCACCAACAGTGAGCATTTCTCCACCGCCCGGCTTGGTCAGATGGTCACCTCGTCGCGGGCTTTGCTCAAAGCCCATCCCTTTAGCGTGGAATCCAGACGGCATTCCACGCCCTCGGTCTGCCGCCGCAGCCATAGAGGGCCTTTTGCGCGCAGCGGAGCACCTGCCCTCCTTGCCGGGGATCGCAAATCCCGCCGGGTTGGTGCACGAGACCTCCTCCTTCAAGTCGCCGTTAAGAACGCCGACTTGACGTCCATGTGATGAACACGCCAGCCTCCCGGGCGGCTAAGCGCAAGGAGTCGCGACGGACTCCATCCGTGCCCACGGAGCAAAGGCGTCGTCGAAGTCGACCCTCCCGTTGCCTGAAACCTCGTGCCACCAAGCGAGCCTTGTGCTTGACAATGGCACCGGCTTCATCCTCTTCGCCAGGTACACCCACTTAAGGGTGATCGCGCGGTGACCACGAGGAAGGTCGTCAAGCTCCCAGTGCGGTTCTTCTCAACCGCATCCATCTCCAATCGCATCGCGGCGCACGCCATGCCGCGCGTCTCTCGGCCTCTGCAAACGACCGAGGCTCGCCGTCGTCACACGCAAGGTGCAATCTGCGCCTCTGTGTCGTGAGGCACCGGTCCCGCAGACCGTACCGGTCGCCGAGAAGGTTCTCCATCGTCTGACGCATCGCAACGGCTCGCCGTCGTGGTACGCTCGGCGTGCTCCTCGTCGTGAGAGAGCGGAGTGGCGAAGCTCAACCGGGCCGTGCTCGACACGAAGCCGGTGGTGTAGACATGCCCGGAGTGGTGCTGTCGGTCTTTGAGTGCGTGGCGTTCTTTGGGCGTGGAGCCGGCGAAGAACTCATCGCGGCCGAGGTCTGGCCGGAGAGCGTCTTTGTCCGAATAGCAGCGCCGGGTCGATGGAAGCTTCGGGATCGGGGTAGACGCGCTGCCAAGAGGAGCCGCCTACTCCCCAGCCTCCCTCGGCGTGGGCGTACTCGACAGTGAAGTCGCCGTGCGTCGGAGCGAGCCGTCGTCCACCGCTTGTCCCCACGCCCATCCTCGCCGCTTCGTCGAACACAACGTCAGCGCTGCGCGCGCTACAGCCGTGTCTCTTGGTCGAGGATGCGGTAGGCCTTCGAGCCCTCCGCGTAGTGGCCGATGAACACTCCCGGTGCTCCTGCCGCCGAGCTTGGCGATGTGGCTAAGCTCCTTGGCGAACGCGAGGCGCCCAAAGACCCGCAAGTGGGAGACCGCCACTTGCGCCCATGCCAAGCCTCATACGGCGTCCCCGCCGCCGAGTGCCTTGGTAGGCGGCGGTTGAGGATGTAGACGGCCGTCACCACCGCCTCTCCCCGAAGAGATGACCGACATCCCCTCGCTTGAGGGAGGGCCCGAGCCATCCCCACAACCGTCAGGTTGCGCCCGCTCGACGCCGTTTTCTCTTTGGGTCAGTCACGGTAGCGGAGTAGTGGCGGCCGAATGCCCTCGTCGGTAGATGACGACGCAAATTCACCGCCGTGAATTCGCCACCGTTGTCGGTCTTGCGCGAGACGCTGCAGACTTAAGCGGCCGCGACTCCGCCTCCACAATGACTGCTTGCGCGCTGATGGCGTCATGACCTCTCCCTTCTTGGCGATGACCATCACCCACATGTAGCGGGAGAGGTCGACGAGCAGCAGGAAGTAGCGTCGTCCTCCCGGTGTGGCCGGTGTCACCGGGCCACACAAGTCCCCGTGCACAAGCTCGAGCCTCTCCTTGGCTCGAAAGCTCGCCCGCTGGGGAAAGGGGAGTCGCCTCTGCGTCGTCAACACGCAGACGTCGCAGAGCTGCTCCACATGGTCGAGGCACGGCAGGCCTCGCACCATCTCCATGGCACTGAGCCGCTTCAGGGCCTCAAAGTGAAGGTGCCCGAAACGCTTGTGCCACTGCCACGCCTCGTCGTCCCGACGGACAACGAGACAGAGGGGTTGTGCCACCTGCATGTTAAGGACGTAGAGTCGATTTGCGCTTCTAGATACCTTGGCAAGAAGGCGACGACGACGATCCCAAATCCTCATGACTCCGTCCTCAACCACCATGCGCGAACCGTTCTCATCCAGCTGTCCCAAACTAATGATGGAGTTCCTCAACGCGGGGATGTAGTAGACTCGGTGAGAGTAGCACAGCTCACCGTGACACGGTGAAGATGACGGAGCCGACGCCTTGATCTCCACGCCGAGGCATCCCCAAACTTGACGGAGCCTCGGGCGCTAGAGTCAAGCTCGGTGAAGAACTCCCGTCGACCGGTCATGTGGTGGGTGGCACCGGTGTCGAAGCACCACCCGTCAGTCTTGTCGTTGCCAGAGCCATCGCCGAGGAGGGCGTGTGCTTTTGGCTCGTCAAGGTGGAGGAGGGCCGCTGCGGCCGGTGCCGCTGGAGGTAGCTCGATGCTTGCATGTGCCATAAACAGAGCCGGCTCCTCCTCCGCTTGTGCGACGTGGGCCTGGCCGTGTCATGGTTGTCAGCGATCCTTGGCCCAATGGCCAAGCCGGGCGCGATTGCGGCGGCGCCGTCTCGTCTTCGGCTTGCCAGGCGTGGCGGCGCCGCCTGGCGCCTCACGCCGGCGTCACCCTCGGCGCGCCCCTCGCGCCCGGCACTGGCGTCTCTTGCCACGCTTGCGACCGCCTGTCGCGGAAGAAGGCTCCCCCTTCTTCCGGTCACCTTGGTTGGCAAGCCACCGCTCCCGAGTGAAAGGAGCTTACCGCCAGATGGTGATGGGCCCCGAGAGATCGCGTGGCTCATCGCCGCCGCCGGCCTTGAGGCGACCTATCACCTCCTCGATCGACATCGTGAGAGATCCAGCAGAGACTTCGATCGAGCGAGCCATCCGCTTGTACTTCTCGGGGGCGCAGCCGAAAGAGCTTTTCGACAACTCTCTCCTCGCCCAGAGGTGTCATCATGAATCGCACCATCTTACGCAGCAGAGTGTTGAGACGGAGAGCAAAGTCATCAACGTCCTCACACGGCTTGAAGGCGGGTTCTCCCACCTCCTGCGAAGTGCTGCGGTGTGGACTTCTTGCGGCCGGCCGCCGCTGCCGCGTCTTGCAGCGATGGCGCCCCAAGCCTCCTTGGCGATCCGCTTGTTGGTAGCGAGAATCGCATCTCGGGCGGGGCTCGCGGCGATGAGGGCATCCAGATGCCCGTCGATCTAGGTCGTAGTCAACGTCGCCGTGTCGGATTGCCTCCCACATGTGCCGCACTGGAGCTTTACCCTCATCACCGCAGCCCGCTCGGCGTGAAGTTGGTCTTGGTGAGGGTAGGCCACCCACCGCCGGAACCGACGCGTCCCCGACAACGACTGGAGCCCGTGGTAACCACGGTGCCGATCCGGGAGAGAGCCACGCCGCTGTGAAGGCCGCGCTCCATCGACCCGTCGCCACCGCTGCCGCGGCGCGCCTCCTCTCCGCGCGCGCCGCCGCGCCTCGCCTCCTCCCTCCAGAGCGCGCCGCCGCGCGCGCGCCTCCACCAGAGCGCCGCCCAGCCGCGCGTCGCGCTGCCGCTGGCTGCCGCCCGGCGCTCGTGGCGTCTTGCTGCCCAGAGCGCCATCGCCGCGCGCCTCCTCCAGAGCGCCGCCAGCGTCGCGCTGTCTCGCGCTGCCGCCACGCTGCGTGGCGCGTCGTGGGTACGCCATCAATTCTGCCACGCCTTCTGCCGCTTTGCCTCTCTCTAGCGGCTCGAGGTCCGTCGGCGGTGTCGTCGGCGAAATGGAGCTGCCGTCTTTGCCGCTTGCGAGCCTCGACCACATTGCGCCAGCGCGCCGCATTCGCCGCCTCCGCTCTGGCTGCTGCCCGGCCTCACTTGCCGACCTCGGCGCTTTTGCCGCCGCCGCTGTGTCTGCCGCCCGCTTCATTCGCGTTCTCTGCTGCAAGTTCGGCCTCCTACGCCGCCAGCGTGCTCGAGGCGACTGAAGGCTAAGACTGCGTCTCGGACATGACGCGCTACTGGGGGCTGCTGTGGGGAGAGGGCTGCCTGCACCGTGGTGGAGGAGGAGCGAGCGGGCGGAGCTTTGCCGCATGCACTGGGCTGTTAATGTGGTGGGGAGAGGAGATGAGCAGGAGATGCTCAGAGCATCTGAGATAGTACGGCTCGATACCAGGTTGTTAGTCGCTGAATTCTCACTCTTGGTAGTAGCATAATTCTTACTCTCATCGAAAGAGGATGACATTAGGTGTTGGGACAATTTTCTGGTTTATTTCTCAATGCCATGCCAACCTGAGGGGTTGGGGATACATATTTATAGGCTGCTAGCCAGCCAAGCATATGCCAAGATGTTAGTCTAAGATGTTGTCCTAGATGCTAGTCCTAGATGCTAAGATGCTAGTCAAGGGTGTTGTGCTGTCCTTGGGCAGCAAGACCACAAGGACCAGTCAAGGATGCTGTCCTTCACCATGCAGCCACAAGGAGCACAGCTGCAGCCCCACAAAAAAACCACAGAGACTTATCCATTACGGAGGCTCCCACATGGGTGGGGTCTGGGGAAGGGAAAAACCTAGGCAAGCCTTCCCTCCGTAAAATCTACGGAGAGGCTGCTTCGAACCCGTGACCTGGTGACTCAGTGAGACAGCTCTCACCACTGCACCAGGCCTGACAAATAAAAAAAATAAGTGCAGCATTGTATGGTAGATTCAACGAATATAGAACAGCACCTCAAAACCAGCTGTGTCATACTGCCTCCTTTTCTCAGGATCTGACAAGATGCTATAAGAATATGCAACTTCTTTGAAGAGTTCTGATGCTTCTGGGTTGCTAGAATTCTTGTCAGGGTGGTACCTAGCAACGAAGATAAGAATTGTGATGATCAATCCATAGTAGCCAATAAGGTAGGGATCCATCAATGCTACACAGTGCAGGCATATAGCAGGAACTATGCAAATAGCAGAAAAAATTCCCTAATAAGGTGGATGCAATGGAATGACATTATATGATGTTTTAAGACCATGGAACTACATCATAACTGAATGAAAAATCATATGACCACAAAAGGACAGTAGCATTAAAGGGCACGTTTGGTTCACTGGCTAGTTTTTCCTCACCTCGCCCACGCGAGGCTTGCCTTGCCGGTTCAAGCGAGCTAAAATCACTCTGCTGAGCAAGCAAGCCAAAATCTCACCAGCACAGGCCTCGGGCCATTCTTCCCAATCAACCAAATGCTCATTCCAATCGATTTCCTCACTCAGTGAGGCAATGTGAGCTATCGAGCAAGAACCAAACATGCCCAAAATCATGCCGGCAATGCACAACATATATGAGAGGGCAATGTTCTACAAACAGGTCTACTCACACATGTACTCGTAACGGATAATGGGCCTGTTTGGATAGGCTTATTTTATAGCCACAAAAATAAAATGAAGCCCATCCAAACACCTCAGCATATAGCCATTTTGAACTATCCAACCACCCAGCTAACAAAAAGTTATAAGCTGATTCTATCAGCTATTACATACAGCTTATAAAAATCTGAGCTCATCAAGTACACAAAACACCAAGTATTTAAAAGATTTAAGTGATTAGATACATGTGTTCACTCCATCCCACTAGTGTTTCACCACAACCACTCTCCTCTCATGTGAAGGGTCACAAAGTGCACAGTGGTGTGGGAGCGACTGTGACGCAGAGCAGAAGAAAAATGCTTGATGATTTGATCAATTTGGTTGACTGGCTTTGGTGCTAAATCAATTTCTAAGTTGATCTGAAAATATAAGTACATTTACTGCTGCTACCTATAATTTTTTTTTATGCTTTGTAGTTTATGGAATGATTGCTATTGTCTGGAATGTAATTATGTAAATGAATATACATATATAGATCCAACGTTTAACAAAAAACATCAGTTACAATGGCCATTACCATAGACTCTCAACATGGTGTGAACAGCGAGTGAATAGCTATTACATTTTATTAGGAGCTTGCATAGACAATATATTCACAGTGATTCCTATTACACTGTGTGTAGCTGTTATGACCGGCCTGCAGGACTCCAGGCGCCGGCCACCAAGTAGTGGCTAATAAGCCATAATATTTATTTCCTGATTTATATTATTAGCAAATAGCCAAGGGGTTAATTAGCAAAAGGATTATTCATTAGCATAAATACTTGTAATCAGGATTATTGGAGATCAAGCAGAAACAGATTGTTTCCGGCTTCCTGAAGGGAGCCGGGAGTCCTAAACCCTAGCCGCCTCTTCCTAAACCCTAGCCGCCTCTTCCTGAACTCGCGCGACCACGGCGCCCCGCCGCCGCGCGACGTTCAAACCTCGCCCTCCAATCTCCCACAGCTACAACCTCCGATCAACGAGACACAAAGGACCGCTGCCTATCAGTAGCAGTAACACTTCTGCTTGCAATTCTTTTCATGTATATTCTAGATAGAATATATTCTTGCTTGGGACTGAAAGGCTATGTTGTTGTTGTTGTATATTCTAGATAGAATGATAATAAGCATAACTTAAACCAGTACATGCATTTTTTTCAGGAACAGTCACATATGAAGACAGAGAAAATCATAATATTATCCCAATATTTTTTGTTCAGATAAAACACTGTTTAATCAAAAGCAACGACAGTTTTAAACTCAAATAAACAAAAATTGAAAGGGGTATCTTTCTACCAATATAGGAACTACTCAACATAATAAGAATGGCATTATTAAATCCTATGAAATACATCCATCTGAATCCTGAAAAACGTTCTTTGCATTCGCTTGAAAAGATTATCGTTGATGGGTTTTTACTGTTTTCTCATCAAGAAGCGGATGTGGGAACTAAAAGTTATCATTTCAGTGCACCTCTTATGAGTATTCGTCATTTCATCATTGCTAAAATGTGGACAATGAGAATTAGAAATAATTAGACACTGAAATTTCGTAGCTAATTCATTAGTTGATTGTTCATGACTTTAAGATCAAGGCCATTTCCAGGCAATGTTTTCTGATCGTCCGATTAATCGCGATTAATCGTCCTTATTGGTACTTAGCACTTGATTAGGCCCTCCGATTCGATCAAAGCGATCAGAAACCTGATTGTCCGATTAATCGTCGATTACTCACGATTAATCGTCCGATTAGGTCTCTTTGCCGATCAGCACTGATGATGAAGATGATGACCATGAAGCACAAGTTCAGCCAGATGCATCTAATGCTGAAGTAGGAATGGAGGTGGATGGAGACTCGGGTGGAGATGGAGGAGGAGGCTTCAATTTGGATGATGATTTGCTTATTTAGATTTAGATGGCTGTTGAATGGTGATTGAATGGCAGCTAGTGTTATCTTAAAAACTCTGAATGTTGTTTGCAGTGTTTAATTATTTAGTTTGTAGTATGTACTCTGTACTCGTACTATATTAAGTAAGCTGTGGACTATGCTAGTTTTCTTAATTCCTACTTTCTGGATCTGGATTGAGTGTGTGCTGCTGTAATGCTGTCAGTCTGTCACACTATTCTTTTGCATCTACTTACTCAAGTTATCTATTATTCCTGCAGAAAATCAGCAAACATATGGAGGTTGGGACAAGAATATGGAGTCAAATCTCATAGGTAAGTAACCAACTAACTAGAAATATGCTCGATGTCTACTATATAAATATATGGTATATGGTATATGGTATATGGTATATGGTATATTATATATATACCATACATATATGATATATACTTATATAGTCCTGCTATATGCTGGACGATTAGACCGATCAGAGGTCGATTAATCGTCCTGATCGTCGATTAATCGTCCTAATCGGTACCAGACCGATTAGGAACGATAAGCCGATCAGAAAAAACATTGTTTCCAGGTACCAGGAATCAAGTATAAACTGAACCATTGCATGTATCTAGCGATGCGGTAGTATTTGCATACCAATGCTACATGATTTTCCCTGCTGCAAACTGCCAAGTGCTAACTAACCTAGATAATGTAGGGCCTGTTTAATAAAGCTCCTCCAGCTCGAGATTCTCTGCGGCTAAGATAAATTCTACGTAAAAAATGATTCTGTGTGGAAAGCAAAGCAGGAGAAGCTATTTTTTTCAGTTCCTGGCCTTCTATTTTATTTAAAACAATCACTTAACAGAGAACTCCCTCCTCACTAACATATTCTTTGGCAGAGCTCCTCATGAATTTAGCATGGAAGCTTCTCTATGAGCTATTGCCAAACAGGCGCTATGGTAAACTAATGGAGTAGCATCTGGGTTTTCCTCTCTTCCACTACAACATAAATCAAAGCAGCATATCAAACGAAAATGACCACTGAGACCGTACTTGAGTGCGAGCTTGCGGTAGGCGGACTTGATCTCCTGGTCGGAGGAATCCCTGGGCACGCTGAGCACCTCGTAGGGGTCCCGACGCACTGCCGGGGCAGACGGCCCCTCCATCTTCCCCGACGACGACATCCCGGAACAAAACCCTAACAGATGCCATAACAAATAAAAAGTTTAGAAAAATAATGCATCCGATCCCAACGGCCGGCGGCTGGACCATGTAACGGAGCCCGGCGCACGGCGCCCGACGGCTACACCAGCAGGTCCTCTGCCGGCGAATCTACCTTCTCAAGGCGCCTGGCGGCTCCAACTCTTCCCGGCGACCGACGGCTCGACCTCCTGCCGGCAGCTCGCAGCAGGGATGCGGAAGGGAGCGCCGGGAGCTTGGGCGCCGTCGTCGCAGGATCGGAGGAGGCGCGCTCGGCTGGGAGGACCGAGCCCCGGCAGAGGCGGCACCAGTCCGTCTCTGTCACGCCTGGGAAGGAAGGGAGAGGCGCCTGGGCCTGGGAAAAGGAAGGAGTGGCAGAGCTCTGTAATTTTTGCCGAGCTGGGTCGGGAGGTGAATTTTTTCCTCACCTCGGCGCGGGCGCGAGCAGATCTCGCCGCGTCCTCCTCTAGGTAGGTGGGCGTCGGCAACGGGCAGCGAGGCAGGAGAGCAGGAGAGGCTGGGGACCTGCGGGCAACAGCACGAGAAAGATGGCAATGAACCCCAATCTCTATTACCGTGGGGATTGGGGAACTCAGGCCTCGATTTTTTTTTAACTCTGCTCCTTAATTTTCTAGTACCTAGGATCAAATCCGTGCGTTGCAACGGGAATAAAATAATATCATAGTAATTTTAAGTTTAATCATGTATATTAGCCTGTGAGTGTTATTTTTTTATGTGATTGTAGCATTTTACTAAATTTCTCAGCTTTTCTTCAACGGTCTTCATAATAAAACCATCTATCACCTTAAGAAAAACACCTTAAACCATTGAAATATATACTCATCTTTTCTAAACCATAACCAGTAAAAGAAATCTATAAGCCAATACCCAATAAAAGGGCAGCACTCTCAATGCAGCTTTCCTATATTATATTCCAGTAAAGTTAGAGAAGATGGTATTACAAGAAATTCATCCCATATAAATAACAGTATTGATCTATCCTTCACATTATTTTATTCATCTTCCACTTCATGTTGGTACGACGATGCCCTACCAATATGTAATGGCAGAAATGGTAACATCCAGTGATTGTGGTGAGTGGTAACATACTGAAAACTCTTTCTGATACAATTGGCAAACATGTTTTCTATTTTATGATTTCAACTGTAAAATTGCAGCCACAGCTGGCAAGAAAGCCACCACTGACAAGGAACATATTGCAGAAGTGTTGTACAAAGAGCTACTCAACCCATCAAAGTAATCTATAACATACAACCAACAAAGTCAGGATCTCATAGTCAAATCTCGCGAAAATGACTTGAATGCATGTTAACAAAACCACGGCAAAGAGCGAAATAGTTAGGCCTTGCAACATGACAAAGTGCCAAAGAAGCCATGCAACAAAAAATGCATAGAAATTTTTTGCATCCATAATTTTTTGTCGACCCATGATATAGCTAAAATGATTTAGTCGCATCAAGCAGGTATTCCTCAACATAACCGCATTTGAAAACTAAAATTATCTATTCAACTATTACTCTCCAACCAATAGCAAACTCACCTTGTACTCTCCAAACAAAAGTGGATCATGTCAGTGTATTCGAAGAAGATGGGCTTTCTCTATCAAAAGTCAAATTCATGTAGTACTCAAAAGTTTCCCCCTTACTTGCTTATTACCTGATTCTAACAATAACATTGATAATCTAGTAAACTACACTAATGTATTATCCTGACTAACATAAAGTTTGAAAACTTAATGTCAAATCGAAGGCGTTAGTATAGGAGACAAAAGCAAGCCTACTCACCAGATCATTGGAGATCTTCGTCAGATGTGGCAAGAGGGCAGCGACTCCCACCCGGCCACCCCAGTGAATGCGAGACAACGGCGTTAACTCAGGGAGGGCTACATGGGTGCACGACAAAGGACTTCATCTGCATCCTGCCACTCAATATTAAGGAAAAACATAAACATAAGAGGATGGACAGACATAGAGTAACCCACATGACAAAGTGTCCAAAGAAGCCATGCAACACAAAATTCATAGAAATCTCAATGCATACATATTTTTTTTTTGACCCCAACAACTACTTCAGTAGTGTAGTTGAACCAGGTGGGTTCCAAAAAGATTGGCAAAAATGATAGTCTGAAAATGTAGAAGGATATTGGGGCATGTTTTTTTAGGAAATTCATGTGCTACCTTGACAATGATTTCACATGAGTGACCCTGAGGCCCATTACTTATTGACCTTCCCAATGCATTTGCTAACATATAGGACATTGAAATGAAAGAAATACAAAACAACCCTATACACCATAGCACAAGTCTGACAAGGCAATAGAGGACATTTTAAGTAGGAAGACACTAATAAGTGCTTCAGAATGCAAAATAAAAAATAAGATAGACACAGGCATGGAAGTAAAGAACATGCAGACTGCAAGCAGAAAGTAAAATACATTCTACCATATGAATTGGTGTACAATATAAGTCCTTTTTTATGGTACTTCTTTTCTGTTTTTCTTTGTTGGCCCATATCTTCCTCAGTCTGCTGCACGATATACAAATTAGCCAGCTGATGTGCTATGTCTATATCTGAAATCAACTTTACTGAATTTATAATATGATTTTGGGAAAGAAAAAACGACTCAGATGCTTTTGAATTAACGCCTACCAAGCTCAATTTAGTGTCAGTATTTCAAAAGTAGCAGTAACATTAAGCGAGCAAATTCAACAACATTTGCAAAGCCTAAATACCATGCCTAATTGATGTATATAGTTATAAGCACCTCTCAACCTGAAATTCTAATGGACTGTGACTTTCAGTATAACTGTGAGGACTAAGGACATGCTAGAAGAAATATAAAATTCTAATGTCAATGGGAAGCTCATCAACATAACAACCTGGATGCCCAAACTACAATTCAAGATTAGAGAAACGAGCTCCAAACTGAAACTCAGATCCTAACTAACTCAGATCCTAACTTGTACAGCGAATCAAGAACAGAAGGGATCCGGGTCACGATAGGGAGGGTTGAGTCTGAGATGCAATGGGAAAGTACAGACCTGATTCTTGTCGGCGAGCCTGAGCGCGATTCTAGAGATGGGGAGTGGTGTCTCGTAGATGGAGAAGTGGTTGATGCACCCGTTGCAAAGGAAGCGTGAGAGGACCTATCCGTCAGCAGGGGAGAGGGGGCCGTGCGCCATTAGGAAAGGACCCGAGGATCACGACGGGAGAGGGCGACGGTGCGATCGTGCGGGTGCGACGACGCGGGTTACCTTCCTTCTATTTCACAGAGACGCACGGCTCGTGGAGAAACTACGAAGCCGCGGGATCGCACCTAGGGATGCATGGGAGCGAGCGGCTTTAGTGTCGCACATATGGATGAAATAATTACGAATGTTTTAGTTGTAGAGAAGTCATTCTATCTAGGATTTGTTTAGGACTATACGTGGAGTAGTTCAAAAAAATAAAAGAGTAGAGTTTGTGGAGTTACACTTATTTTGTTGAAAAACATGGAGCAGAATAAAAAACCGTGGAATAGAACAGTCTCAGACAAGCCCTTAATTTTAGACGGATAAGAATTGATTTAGAGTGATTTTTAGTGAGGATTAAATAGGAAGTAAGGAGAAGCAAGTTTTTTTAGTGGCGGAGAAGAATAGAGAGTAGGTAAAAAATTTCCTATAGTGATTTTAGTGGGGATTAATTAGGAAGCAACGAGCAGCAGTGTCGGTGTGAAAATGATCAACAAGTAAATATTTATAGTTTTGCAGTGCGTTGTGATCGGATGTGGCCTAGCACTCAATAACACATGATTTTATACTGGTTCAGGCAACGTACTCTACGTCCAGTTTCAGTCGGTCGGTGACTTTATTTCTGAGCCTAGGTGCTTGAAGTTTGCTGTGGGGTTACAAACGAGTAGTAATAAGAAGGGACGTTAAAGGCCCGGTCGGACTCTAAACCGAGGGGCCGAGAGTGACGGGGGCTCTAACGTGCGCTAAGTATTGGAGCGTATGCTCTGTGTAGTTTTAGAGTTCTAGAGCTATTGAGTTATTCAAGTTCTCAGGTCCTTTGAGTGCTTGAATCGTCTAACTTCTCTTTTTGAGGAGAGCCAGAGTCAGAATAACCAGATCTCTTTTTAGGAGAGAGCTCATCCCCTTTTATAGTCGAAGGGGATGGGCTCTTACAAGTTAGAGAAAAAAGAGAGAATGTATACGTGTGCTACCTAGTCTTGTTACCCACGCTGTCGGGTACGAGACGTTCGTCGGCGCCCACAATATTGTTTTATGTCTAGATGCATGTGGCAGGCTCTACCATGTTCGTCTGGTATAAGAAATGTCAGCGCCTACAATACTGTTTGGGTTCTGAAACACCTAGAAGTTTGTATAGTGCCTATCTGGCATGGCCTGGTGGCACCGTCCTGTAGGTGCGCAGGGTATGGCAGGGTACGGTCCTCGGTATTGCGGTTTGACTTGAACGTCTTACCTTATTTGCTCCGCCTGATCCCCGGACCCTCACCGAGCAGGCGTCCCCGGTCGGTCGTTCCCGGTCGGCCTCGACCGTGTCGGTCGGGGAAGAGCTGCGAGCAGAGGTCCGGCGTATCCCCGGTCGAAAAAGGAGGTCGGAGTCGGACTATGTTCCCACCTTGGCCAGGCCTTCAGGTCGGGGACCGGATCATTGTCTCGACCTATCATTAGGTATCTGGGCCAGCTCGGGAGGCGCGCGTTGTCGCTACGCCGTTCGCTAGGCCGAGTTTTTGCTGAGAAACGGGTCCATTGGGGACCCCCGGTTTATGAACCCGACAAGCAGGGTTTTTTTTAACTCCGAGTGTAGATGAAGAATGATTCTTGTTTGCTCTCCACCAGAATATATGCGCAATTTTACCGCTGAGGAGGAGTGATTCTTAGGGAGAATTAGCTCCAACGAGGTCTGTCAAATGCCCCTTTAGGGTATGTTTGATAGAACTCTACTATTTTATTCTTAGCTATAGCTTATTGATTTTTTTAGTGGAGTGATTTCAATTGATTTTGGTGGAGGTATGGTATGGAGAGAATTTGATTTTGGAGTTATTTTGGTAAAATTGATGAATATGGAGCAATGAGTAACATGTTTTTACCTCCAGATACCAGTGTAAATAGAGAAATGATTCTTGTGTGCTTTCCATCATAATCTATATGTAGTTTTGTTGTTTGGTTGATAAGGAGTGATTCTAAGGGAGAATCAACTCCTAAGATCTCTACCAAATAGTTGAAAGCCTCAAGTTTTGATTTTAGTAACTAAGTGACAACTAGCGGACTAATGTTTTCTAAGTTATGATTGAACTAGTGTTCACATGATAGTGATGGAGATGAAAATAAAGCCATATAAAGCAAGTGCTTACCCATGGAGAAAAGGAGATGAAAACAAGCCCAGAGGCAAAAGTATATGCTAGGGGTTTTCATTTCACCAGTCGATATGCAATAGAGTGCATGGTCAGGTTAGAATATATAGTCGTACTGTTAAGAGGGGAACTCTAAAGCTAATATGGTTAATTAGTGTCGCTAGATGATGATTAACTTCCATATATTATAGACCTAGCAACGTGGTGAGATGCAAGTGAAAATGTTTTTCAATATCCTCTAAAAATGCTAACTTA
Source organism: Miscanthus lutarioriparius (assembly GCA_904845875.1). NCBI lineage: Eukaryota > Viridiplantae > Streptophyta > Magnoliopsida > Poales > Poaceae > Miscanthus > Miscanthus lutarioriparius. The sequence goes on from CAJGYO010000015.1 coordinate 17,741,322, forward strand.
AGGCCTTTTGGTTCGGGAAAACAAATTGGAGTTAGCATGCTTACATAGAGGGAGAGAAGAGCTTCTGTGCAATTGATTTCCATTCATTGGAACTCTCTAAAGGAGCATCAGAGTGCTCACGGTGCTCCTCTGGAGAGATGCTCTAGAGAGATTGTTACTTGGCTGAGCTATTGGATAGCCATCGAAAGCTGTCACCGAAGAAAAGGTGGGCATTGCACTGTAACGGCTGGTGCTCACCCAAATGAAAACACTAGAGCTTTGCTCGATGAACAAAAATGGTCTCATCCCTCTCAACCAATCATACAATGGAACCATTTCATCCATAAAATCAAGGATGAAACAATCCCATCCAAACACATCTTTAAACCAAACACATGTTAAATCATCATTTGAGGAGTTTTTTAAATATTAATTGTTATTTATATCTTTTCACTCTTTTTGATAATTTCTATTCATCTTTGGTATGGGAGAAATTCAGCATCATAGAATAACAACACTTTTTTTTTATTATTATTCAAACTCAAATGAGCCGACTCCATGACAGTTCACCCAAGCGGAGGGTCCATCTTGTCAGTATTCTCAGTCCGTAACCGCAACTCCTGCGCACCCGACCCGTTTAGCGCCTTCGTCTTCAGCAGACTCCCCCGCTACTCCCCGTCGCCTCCGCATCTCGGGGACCCCGCGCCTCGCCCGCGCATCCGGCGACCTCCCAGGAGCTGTAGCGGCCGCATGGGGCACTAGTACCGGCGCGGAGCCCATCACTTTCCGCCTACGCCTCCTACGCCGCTTCGGCCGGCAGCCATGGCGAACTACCTCGCGCAGTTCCAGACCATCAAGTCCACCTGCGACCGCATCGTCATCGCCGGTACCAACCTGCCGCCTCCCCTTTAAATTGCAAAAACCTAATTCTAGTCCCAAGGATCTGAACTGCGCTGCCGCGACTCACGCGTCGTTGCTGGGGCGCGATCTGGGTAGCTTGGTCCGCCTGATCTCGCTGCTGTGTGATCTGGAAGGATCCAAACGAGCCTAGATTCGTGCAGGAATGGTGTTACTGTGCCTTGTCTTTGTATTGTTGTGTAGCTGAGTGTCTGCTGGTTGCATCTAAGTGCCTGTAGTGATAGTTTCAGACTTGTTAAGCTTTTCTTTTCTCTGCTTTCACTAGTTTCAGATTGCTCAAGGAATGAACAGTGAGAGGTCTCGATTTGCCATTTTGGTAGCTCAATCTTCTTCCTGCATGACGAGTTACAATGTTACTCTGAAAGTACTCATGTAAAATCACTAGTAATATGCTGTTCCATCACCTCCTTTGCTTCGTGAACAGAGGCTCTGACAGTAGGGAAGAGCATGCACTCGCCGGACCTTACTGCGCTGCAACCTGTGTGCATGGGTAGCTAGCATGGATGGACTAATAACCCTCTAGGGGTAAATTTGGATCACAGTTGAAGTAGACTTATATAGTTTTTATTTCTTTGCTGTCAATGGAAGTGCTTTCAAGTTTGTATATTTGTGCAAATTCCTTCTCACATGTTGATTTGCCTTTTGTAACAGTTGAAGATGTTAGTGACCTGTGGCTAAATGTCAAGGAAAGTTTTGAACAGACGAGTGCCAGTGAAGAAGGCCTGTCTCAACAACAAGGCAAGGAATCCTGTTTTCGTTGACAATCTACCAGCTGAGTTTATACAAACTACTGATTCAAGACTACGGAGTCGATTCCCACAAGAACAATACTTGTTCTCGCGCGGGAGCCCTATCGACTGTTGTTCTTGTTACTTGTGAGGTACTCCCCACCCACATTCCCCCTTGATCCTACTGTATGCTAATCCTTTTGATTCGTTTTCAAGCAACAGTACTCGTGAAATGGACCATGTGGATGACTTTGCCGTTCATTTATTTATTTATATAAAAAATTATTTATTTATATAAAAATGTGCAGGATCTTGATGAATTCAAGACCATTCTTAAGCCTCGCCTCAAATTAATTGTTCAAAACGATGAGCGAGAATGGTTCATTGTGTTTGTGTCGAAGGCCCATCCTAGCAATGATCAAGCAACTAAGATGGCAAAGAAAGTATATGCTAGGCTGGAGGCTGATTTCAACACCAAAAAGAGAGAAAGGTATTTGTTACGACTTCTTCACAATAGTATTTGTTTGGGAAAAAAAATGCATATGTTAAAATTTTCCAGTTGTTCCAACCCAGCTTTTCATTTGCTGTTATTTTGCAGTTATGTTTTCTTTCATGAGCTTATTTCCACTTTTGAATTCTCTATGGACTCTTGGGTAAAACATTACTACAAACAATGTGAGTAGTGACAGTGTAAAAATTGCTCATTTTCTGATATAGATGCTGCAAGTTTGATCTCCATGGATCAGACAAGGAATTCTGGGACGATTTTGACTCTAAAATGGTGGACTGCATCAGAAACACTTTGGATAGGCGGGTTCAGTTTTATGAAGAGGAAATACGGAGGTTAAGTGAGCAACGGTTCACTCCAATATGGAACTTCTGCAACTTCTTCATTCTTAAGGTACAATAATGCAACCACAGTGATGTTTGCCTGCTGTAACCACATTTTTCAGTGGCACTGATACTCTATTTGACTTCCTTTCCTTATTAATGTTCAGGAAAGCTTGGCATTCATGTTTGAGTTGAGTAATCTTCATGAAGATTCACTCCGTGAATATGATGAACTTGAACTATGCTATTCAGAATCAGGTTTATATCTAGTTTTATCTGACAATGACCTTGCTTCAGTTTTGAGCTTCATAGTAGATTTGTATAAAAAAATACTTTGTTCGTTGGTTCCTATCTACCAGGGTTTGAGTATAAGGCTAGTAATGAAGTTTTCTTTATGAACTTACAGTAACTTCATGTATTCACATTATTGTAGTTGTGCCATGACCATGCATTTCTTACATGCACCTTAAAATTCCTCATTTGTAATTTTTTTTACTCTTGTCATTTGAAAACTATAATTTCGTTATCAATGAATACCTCTCTTTCTTGTCTTAGAATTTCTAGTTCAATAAATATCAATTGCAGTTAGGGATGAAAACGGATGGAAACGGTCGGAAATGGTATTACAATATAAAAAACGGAAATGGTCGGTACGGATTTTTCTACATTTTAGTAATTAAAGATTACAAAAAATGGTTGAAAATGGCTGTGAAACCAATTGAAAATGGCAAATTTTTATGTTTGGCTAAATTCGGAAAGGTATCATATCATAGAAAACGGAAACGGTTGGTACGCGATTTTTTCCGTCTGTTTTCATCCCTACTTATTGTCAATTATTTTTTATTGCTTGTTTAGTATAAATATAACCTTGTTCCCATGAATGCAGTGAACTCTCCAGGGAAACACCGTGAATTTGGTGGACTAGATACTGGTGATGACCAGGCTGTGCTGCTAAATCCAGGAGCCAAAGCACTTACCCAAATTGTTCAGGATGACGTATTCAGAGAATTTGAGTTTAGACAATACATATTTGCTTGCCAGGCTAAGGTTTGTACATAGTTGATTTTGCAGTTGTTGCACCTTGCAAGCTAGATATGGTGGAAAATGTCTTACATCTGTGTGTCTGCAAGGATTCTTTCTGTTTTGTTGATAATTTGCTACACTGAAATGGTTTCTGCATTGTTACACTATTACTTACTATTTACTACCTCCGTCCAGAGAAGGATGCAATTCTAGCTCTAGCCTTAGTCAAACTTTCTAAAGTTTGACCAGGGTTATATAAAAGAAAAAACTATAAATATTTACAACACAAAATATGTATACTATGATGATATATTTCATGACGAATCTAATGCCACTTATTTGGTATCATAAATATTAATACCTTTTGTGTATAAACTTGGTCAAACTCAAAATGGTTTGACTCGGTCCTATGCTCGAATTGTATTCTTTCCTGGACGGAGGGAGTAATATATGTTTGCAAGCATCTCAACCTATTGTATTCGTTTTCTTTCAGTTACAAGTGGGCAGTCTTTAGAGCTAGTGGAATAAATATGAAAGAACTGATTTCTGTTTTTAAATGATCTAGTTTCAAGCTTGTCACTTTTCATGTTTATGTCAAAAGGTTTGTCATTATGCTCAGATATATCGTGATATTTGCAAGTACCAATGTTACGCTAGACTTTGTTTTGCTTTATTGTTCATATTGATGATTGTCACACCAACTGAAAACTATCTATCACCTTTAATCCTTTATCATTTATTTTCATTTCACCTTTTGTGCAGTTATTGTTTAAATTGTCTCGCTCAATTGAGGTTGCTGCCAGAGGATATGCTTTTGTTGTTGGCTTTTCCAAGACACTAGCCTTGCACGAAGTATGTAACTACTGTTTTACTGTTTCTTTCCTATATGAGTTATTTATGTTCTGGGAAGACTATTGTCATTGAAGTGCTTGCATATTTAATTCCGATTATGCTTACCCTTTCTCATTCAGAATGCTCTACCATTTTGCTTTCGTGAAGTATGGGTGATAACTGCATGCTTGGGTTTGATAAAGTCTACAAGTTCGCATTATGATGATGGATCTGTTGCTATTGACTCAGAGAAAGAGTTCTATCGTCTTCAGGGTGATCTTTATTCCCTCTGTCGTGTTAAGGCAAGTTGTTGTACTTATGTTATGCCACTGTTGATTGTCTGGTTTATTTTTATTCTGAATTCTGCTTTTATGCTTTCCTATCTGTAGTTCAGTAGCCCTAACAATAATTCAAATATTGCTTGGTAGTTCTTTTTTTTTCCTGGAAGGCTAGTCTTTTGCAGTGGTAGTCTCTCCACTTGTGGTGGAGGTCTTGGGTTCAAAACTGCCTCCTTGCAAAATTAAGCAAGGGTAAGGGTGTCTAGAAATCCCCTTTCCCAGACCCACCTAATGTGGGATCTTTTGGCCTCCTTTTTAATAGCTTGGGTATTGGGCTTTAAGGAATGAGTTTCTAGTCATTCAGGCTTTAAGGAATGTTCTCAAGATTCCTGTACTTAACATAGCTTGGTAGCTGCTGCACAGGAAATTCAGAATGTAGGAAGTGTAATATTAAATCAAATGTAAGGCCTCCAGGGCTAATAACCAAGGTCTCTACTTAAAAAAGAGTGTTTAATATTTTAATTAAATTAATTAAATCTAAGCTGCCAATTTAGTACTTCAAGATTATTTTTATCCATGCAAATTCTCAAATGCTGCATTTCGCACTTGGTACATGCAGCATACCTTGATGTGGTTTGTTTAAACAATAAAATAAAAGAAATCTGAATTGCCAATTATTTAGTATTTGCCTAGCACCATGATCATTATCTACACAACAGAAGCTATAACTTGGATTCTTTATGTACAATCACAAATTCACAATGAGTCATTTACTTTCTTGGTAATCACTCTTTTTTATTTAGAGCATCTCCAAGAGTTTCCAAAACCTACTCCCAATCTTTTTTTTTGGCAAGATTGGAAAAAACCGCATTACTATTACTTATATGCCATTGTGGCTTACCAATTACATTGGTTAAACCATTATTATATTGGTCCTGAGTGATTACCAAGAAAGTAAATGTACAATCACAAATTCACAATGAGTGATTTACTGTCTTATATTGGCTCCAATTACATTGGTTAAACCATTATTATATTGGTCCTGAGTTACTAATGGATGACTGCATTACTGTTACTTATATACCATTGTGGCTTTTAAATTCAAGATAGAAATTGGCGAATGCCGCCCCATTGTATTTTTATTGTAGTTTATTAGCTTCTTCATACCCCATAGTTCAAGTTTGCCATCATGATCTTTTACTTATCTTCTGGATTATGTTCCCCGAATTTGTATACAGCAGAAAGTACTGTTTGTTTATATGTCACTCTTCATGAATATTGCAGTTTATGAGGCTTGCTTACTTGATTGGTTATGGGGTTGAGATAGAAAAGAGTCCAGTCAACAGGTACAAGATCAATGCTGCTGCTTTATTTACTGACTTCGCCTTTTCCATCGGCTAGTCAAATTAGATAGATTGCATTCCTGTCCTTTTAAGTCCTAATGAAGTTTGCAGATGCACATTTTAGTTACTCAATACCATCTTGCATTCAAACTGAGACTTTTAATGTGCTTCCAGTGCATCTTTAAGCATGCTACCATGGCCAAAGCCAGCTACATGGCCTTCAATCCCTCCTGATTCGTCAGCAGAAATAATGGAAAAGGAGAAGGCAAGTTTTTTTTTTCCAGCTTTGCTTCATTGCTTCTAATTACATTTTGTGTGGATAGTTCTTACACCAAAAGTCACATTTCCCTCCTGTTCAGCCTAACTGGCCCATATCCTCCCAACCGATAACATTAACATATTGGAAATTGGTCCATCTCTGTAATTTGGTATGCTAAAAAAACGAATCTACAAAAAATGCTGCCAAATGGACTATGAAATATGGAAACTGACTATGCGAAATTGATATTCCATGTTTTCATGTTCCATTACAGCTTCTCTAGCATGTAGGGCCGGGCCCCCTCACTGTCAGCAAAAATTCCTTTTCCCACACGTGTGAAATCTAGTGGTACATGACAAATCACAAATGGTAAAAATATAACTAAACATTTGATGGAAAATAGGATAATAGATCTGATAACGTATCCAGGAGACAAGTATTGGTGAGGACCATTGAACGATAACACAAAGCTGTTGCTGACAATTTCTATATTTAATGAAAGATGGGATGCAATGGATTTAATAATTTTAATTTTAATGCTAAACACTGGAATTTTATAGTGTGAGGTCCTATACCGATTCATATTTGCTACTCTGTTCTTTGTTATACAAAATCCATTTCTGCCACACTTATTGCAAAATGTAAAGTTGTGGATCCTTTTCCTTCGCAGATGATTCTTCAAGTCAAATCAAGAGAAAAGCTCTTCAGCATTCACAGGAAACCTCTGCCATTAGAACCTTCTTTACTTCTACGTGAGGCTAATAGGCGCAGGGCTTTTCTCTCTGTTGGAAATCTATCTGAGCTGTATGATTCATCTGATGGGTAAGGACTATCATTTCCCCTATTGTTATGCATTTATCTTTACAGTATAAGACTTTAGATTACAATTTCTATTTACTTACATACTTGTGTATGTTTGTCTGGGCAGTTCAGGTTTAGATGCAAATTCAAAACTTCCTCCCCACAGATCTGCTTCTAACTCAATGACAAGAACAATGTCAGGTCCAGCAACGTCCGAGACTTCACTGCCAGTTGATCGTCCCATGAGATTGTCAGAAATTCATGTTGCAGCTGAGCATGCACTGAAACAAACGATATCAGATCCTGATTTTATGACATCACTTTCATCACTAGAAGAATTTGAGGTAGTGTATTCATGCTCATCACAATAGATACACATTATGAACTTTAAGTTTCCTAATAATGCTTCTGTGTTTTCCTTGAACTATTGATCTAGAGACAATGACTGGACCACATATTCCAATAAAGATGAACTGTAATGGTAATTTTTTTGTGTTACAGAAAAGATATATGGAGCTTACTAAAGGTGCAGCTGACAATTACCACCGCTCTTGGTGGAAAAGACATGGAGTTGTTCTTGATGGAGAGATTGCAGCTCTGTTCTTTAAGCATGGAAATTATGACCTGGCTGTGAAATCCTATGAGAAAGTTTAGCTCTCTATTCTGCAGAAGGCTGGGAAGAGCTGCTGGCAGATGTTCTTCCTGATCTTGCAGAATGCCAGAAGATTCTTAATGATGAAGCTGGTTATTTGGCTTCTTGTGTAAAGTTACTTTCTCTGGACAGTGGCTTGTTTTCATCTAAAGAGCGGCAAGCTTTCCAGTCAGAAGTTGTTCAACTTGCTCACAGTGAAATGAAACATCTTGTGCCCCTTGATGTCTCGTCACTAATTACATTTGCTGGAAATGCCGGTCCACCACTAGAATTATGTGATGGAGATCCTGGTACACTATCTGTAGCAGTTTGGAGTGGCTTCCCAGATGACATCACACTGGAGTCTCTCAGTTTAAGATTGTCAGCTTCTTCTAGTGCAGATGAAGGTATCAAGGTACAAGTACTGCATTACTGATTGGTACCCTTTTCCTCTGTGGCATGTCTTATTCTGTTATTCATGGTTTGAATGCACTAATATGTTTTCAAGTAAAATTCAGTTTCATCCTTGCAGAACAGATTTCATAATTCAAAACTATTATGATAAAGTATATCCAAACCCTAGAGAAATGACCGTACATAATATATTCTTCAGTCACCTAACGGTTTTAATGTTACCATCCATGCAGGCAATTAAAAGTTCAGATTCTCATGTTCTCGTACCAGGTAGAAATATCATCTCTTTTGACATTCCTCCTCAAAAGCCTGGCTCCTATGTGTTGGGTGCTCTCACTGGACAGATTGGCAAACTGTCATTCAGATCGCATGGATTTTCTCAAGATGGTCCAGTTGAAACTGATGAATTTATTAGTTTTGAGAAGCCAACAAGACCTGTTTTGAAGGTAATTGCTAAAATGAGCTGAAGACCTGAACTGTTGTATAAAATCGTAGTCCCATGTCACTAATCTGCCAATAAGAGATACTAGCTATACTTCCAAAACAAAATCGGGGCATGGTTTCTTGTAATTAGTGAACATGGTTAGTTATATTGTTTAAGATAGCTATGTTCTCATTGCTTTCGTCTCTCTGTTGTAGGTGAGAAAACCAAGGGCTTTAGTTGATATTACACCTGCTGTGTCCTCTGCGTTGCTTATGAATGAGCTCCAATGGATTGGATTAATCGTTAAGTCAATAGACTATTCATTAAAAGGTGGCATATTGCATATCGATGCTGGTGCGGAACTTAAAATTGAGGAGTCTCAGATGATTGAAATAGAAATTTACGGAAGTGATATGGAGTGTGCTAATTCTGCCAATGGCTCCATCGAAGCTGGAAAGGTTGAAAAGATCCCTATCGAAAATGGAAAGATAAAACTTCCAGATTGGGCTAGTGATGTGACTACTCTTGTTTGGTTTCCTGTTCGTGCTATTGATGATACAATTACCAGAGGAGAATCCCCAGGTCTGTATGTAACAAGTGATAAATTCACTATGTTTGTTATGTTTCAATCAGTTAGTTGACCTTTCTTTGTCTCCTTGTTTCAGTGTCTCCTCAGAAACAGAGCGTTGTAGATGGGATGAGAATGATTGCTCTCAAGCTTGAGTTTGGAGTTTTCCATAATCAAGTGTTTGAAAGGTATCTCTTTATTTTTTAACTCGAATATGCAGAAGAGCTGTGTCATGTCTGTCATTGTATGAGAAAAGATGAGATACCTTTCAATACATTGATCCTTTAGATACATATATTCAACAAGTTTACTATTGTGATTTTCAGGACCATTGCAGTCCATTTTACTAACCCATTCCATGTAAGCACACGTGTCGTGGACAAGTGCAATGATGGAGGTCTACTTCTACAGGTAGAGTTCTCTCCTGTCTGGCACGTGCATGAGAGTCATTGCTTATGTGTGGCAATTGTTGCACTACAAGATTTGTAATCCAAACATTTTTTTTAAATAATACTATTGGCCCCCCTAGCAAAGAAATTTTTTTTGAGTTTCTTCCTCCGCCACTAGTTCTGTGGAAGGCATAAGCTTCCATGAATCATACATTTTTTTTGCCTATTTGGGTGCTTCTGGTGCCCATGGGACATGGGTCCATGTGTTTGACCAGACAATGGCAACACTAAATCGGTGACTTGCAAATACATGCAAATACGTGCCCGTACACTTGTACTTTAGTTTGAAACATGCAAGTAACAGTCTTTGTTGGCTCTCAAAAAAAAGTATATAAACTTGATCTTTGCATGCACATCAAGGTGACTTCTACAACTTGACCAATTTTCACCTTTTAGGTGCTAAAAAGAGTTCTTTTCCTATCAAAATATTATGCATGTTTGAACATGTGCTGAATCATAAGTTGGTTTCTCATATATGTGAATTTTATTACATGTTGCTGACCTTGTTGTCAAAGCCACCCATGACATGTTCTGATATTGTGTTAAGCGGCAGCATTAGCAAAAATTCTGGCAATGATAATTGTGTATTTCTGCAATTTGAAATGATAATAGTTAATAGCTTTTTCTGGTCATGTTTAATCTCAATTAGCATTCTGCTCATTTCAGGTGATATTGCGTTCTGAAGTGAAGGCCACACTGCATGTAAAGGATGTACGGTTAGATCTTCAATCTGGATTTGAGCACTTGGGCAAAGGAGATGGACGGCCAGCTTTGAGTTTATTCCCTCTGGTTATTGCTCCTTCTTCCAAAGCTGGAATTTTATTCATGATACGGTTAAGTGGTACAAAGGGTAAGTCTATCATATAGTCTGTCTTTTATTTTGGCTGTCCCTTACGATTGTTTGCCATTGCTACAATCCTCTTAGGGTTAACAAGTACTGTCTACTGACACATGGATTTCATGGTATATTTTAGATGCGGATGAGGCAGAAAATGCAGACAGCATGCTGAATATCACTTATGGGATATCTGGTGACAGAACAACTGGAGCACATTCTCCTATACCTATCAAACCTGGTGATTCTGAAGAGCTTCTGTTCAAGATCGCACTCAAACTGAAGCGACCTGTCCTGAATCCGTGTCTGGCAGTTGGATTCCTTCCATTTTCTACTGCCTGCCTGAGGGTTGGGCAATTAGTTAATATGAGGTGGAGGGTCGAAAGGCTGAAAACCCCGGAGGATGCATCCATATCCGTTGTAAGTCCAGAACTTGCTCAATTATGCTGTCAGCACTCAGCAGTGTGCCTTAGTGTTTAACTGTTTATGCAGTCAATAAGTAAGCTTATAAAGGATAAAACCATGGGAAGTTTTCTTTACAACTAAACTAGGACTTTGTGTTGCAGAACGAAATACTTTATCAGGTTGAGGCAAACCCGCAGAACTGGATGGTTGCTGGGAGGAAATGTGGTCACGTATCGTTGTCAAATGAGCAAGGTAAGAACCATGGTACCAGATGTTTCAATCCATGTCTGTGGCAGAGAATGACGACTTCCAATCCAATTTGAAACGAAAAGACTGACAATTTTCACATCACACTGCACTTGCTCATAGGTTCGAGGATGGAGATCACGGTGACATGTATGCCACTGGTGTCTGGGTACGTCCACCCACCGCAGCTGGGCCTCCCGGAGGTGGGCAGAGGCAAACATTAGCTGCAATCCAGCAGGACCTCACCTGGTGTGCGTCCTTCCTCCAGCCCTCAGCACCTCCTACTGTATACCAGCGGCATGATTCTTCCTGGGCAGTCAGTTTGCTGGCACTTACACATAGATGAGCTGTAGAGTCTGTTTTTGGCGAGACTCTGTTTTTGTGTAGACATGGTACACATAGATGAGCTGTAGAGTCTGTTTTTGGCGAGACTGTGTTTTTGTGTAGACATGGTTTCACCGGAATGTGTTTCTTGTAATTCTGTTGTGCCATGTTCAGTGTACAATTGTACATTGACTGGTACACGAAACTGCTTCCCCAGTATTCTGTGAAACTGCGAGCCAGATTTGTTCTTCAGATTGTATTGTTACAGACAGATTGCCTTTTGTAAATCATCCGGACTCAAATGATACTTGTGCTTAGACAAATCCACAATTCCAAGATGATTCTTATTAGGGGCCGTTTGGATCATTTCATTTGGAGGAATTGAAATTTACTTAATAAATTATGTTATTTGGTTTGGAATTTGACATTCCACTACATTTCAAAGCTCACATATAAGCCTATCCTAAATTTATAGGGTGAGATGTAAATTGATTCTATAGGTTATCATCCTATGTTTCTACTTTGCAACTTATAATATGCTCTTCAACTCATTCTCTTATAATAGAAATGCACCACATAAGTATCTCTCTCATATAGCTAACAATAATATATAAATATAATTCATATACAAATATATTAGCTTAATGAATTGTGTCTAAATTATGATTATTAAAATGAATTCAATTCATGGATCCAAACGGGGCAGGTCATTTACATATCTATAATGATTCTTGTTAGATTGTTTACGTTTGTCTACAAGGCTTACATAATTGACAGCATCCAAGATTGAAGAAGGTTACAGTTAAATCAAGATGGTTCGTGCTCAATATCGTCCAGCCCAGGCCTGTCATAAGATCATCTGCAACAGCATCGAAAATTTGGTTGTTGCTATTATTTCCATAATGAATCCTTGGTTAACTGTAAGTAAAGAAAATAGGCCCTTTCTCTTCGTCCGCTACCGCCAACCGTCCCACAGGAGGCCAGGTTTTCAAACTAACATTATTCTGCTACTGTGCACCTCATCAACATCTATTTTGATTTTTATTTTATCGCCTGATTCATGCATATCTGAACTAAATTGACATCATGCATTATCATTCTGTAATTCTGTGCACGGAATAAAAAGGGAAATGACGCTAATTGTCGGTGCAGAAAGTTACCAACACGTAAATATTTATAGTTTTGCCGTACGTTGTGATCGGATGTGGCCTAGCACTCAATGACACATGGTTTATACTGGTTCAGGCGACATGCCCTACGTCCAGTTTGAGTCGGTCGGTGACTTTATTCCTGAACCCAGGTGCTCGAAGTTTACTGTGGGGTTACAAACGAAAGGGAGAAAGATTGGGGGTGCAAGAGGTCTGGTCGGACTCTAGTCTGAAGGGCCGAGAGTGATGGAAGCTCCGCTATGTGCTAAGTGTTCGAGTGTGTGCTCGATGTTTGAACCTAGTGGTTCTCGTTGTGGTGTGTGAGTGAATTGATCGATCTCCCTTTTTGGGAGAGAGCGTATCCCCTTTTATAGATGAAGATGATGACCTTACAAGTGAGAGAGGGAGAGTGTACGTATGCTAAGTCTTGTTGCCCACGTCGTTGGGTACAAGATGATTGTAGGCACCCATAACACTGTTAATATCAGATGCATGTGGGAGGTTGCATCATCTTCTTCTGGTATGGCAGACATCGGTGCCTGCCATACTATTGATGCCCAGAGACATGTAGGGGGTTTTACCATGTTCACCCGGTATGGTAGATGCCGCGCGCCCTTAACTCTTGTTGATGTCCGAGAGACATGTGGGGGAGCCTTACCGTGTTTATGCTGGTATGGGAGTTGATGGCGCCCACAACACTATAGGGAAAATATCGGCGCCCACAACACCTTGGGGTTCTTACATGTCGGGAAGGTTGCAGGTCTTTATCCTGCAGAGCGTCACAGGTAATGCGGTCCTCGGTATTACTGATTGACTTGAGTGTCTGCCTTACCTTCTCCGTCCGTTTTCTGGTCCTCACCGAGCGGCGTCCCAGTCGGTTGGTCCCAGTTAGCTCGATCATCGCCAATTGGAGAAGAGCTATGGCGAGGTTGGCGCATCCCCGTCGGAGACGCGGGTCGTGTCGGAAGTGGTGTTTGGCGAGCCTTCCGGTCGGAGAGGCCGTCTGGAGGCGGGCTGTAGTCGGAAGCGGGCGCCGTTCCTCCTCGGTCGAGCCTTCCGGTGGGATTGGATCGCCCTTCGGCTGTCGTGTAGATATTTGGGCGGCTCGGGGAGTTGCGCGTGCGTTAAAATGTTGTCTCTGTTGGCCGAGCCTTTGTTGGGAAGCCAGGTCCATGAGGAACCCCGGTTTATGAACCCGGCGCTAACCTTACATTGTCAATTTTTTTTGGAAAATTCGTGCTTCACTTTTGACTTGCGATTTTGGTGTGGAAAATTTTGGGGAAATAAGTGCTAGGATATACGTATGATCAGGTATTCCTTTCATCAATCTCTAGAATCCCCTCACGAGCACCTTGATTCAGTGACTTTTCCCAAAATTTCCTCTTTCTAGGGTGTCTTGTTTTTTTTTCTGAAATTAGTTTCAAAATCTTCGTTCTTCGGAAGAGTTTTTTTTCAGTTTTGATGGATACTGCATAGGATTGTGAAGTCCCCTCTCCAAAACCTGAATTTATTCGGAGTTGATTTGGTCTCGTCTTAATTTTTTGGTGTAAGTCAGACTGCATCTGCATAACTGTTGCTGATGCTGAATTTTGTATCTTCGTCGGACCGAGACTGTCTCCAACAGCTTACTCGCATAGGTAACCAAAACCAAAAAAGGTATTGAATGATACTGATTTGGTCTCCAACGGAGTATCTATATGCGAGACGCATTTTAGGTTGCAGTAGACTCACAATCCAAATATGAATATTCTCTTTCCTGAAGACTCATTTGCAGAAAGAGTTCTCTTTTAGATTCTGTTGTTGGATAATAAAAAAATGATTATTGAACCAGTGCTACTCAAATGTGAAATAAATCTTGTATTTTGGGTGATGTCGTTGGAGCTCTAAAGGCTGACTCTGCTTTGCAACTGTTCTGTGCAGTTCTCTGTTTCCCAGCGTACAACTTGCTGCCTGCACTTTTCCTCCACGTACTGCTGCTGTGTCCTGTACTCCGAGGAAGTTGCAGGTCCCATCTATTTTGTTCGTTCGAGTGCTTTTGCATGGTTCTTTGATTGGTCGAATGCTCTGTTCTAGCAACCGTGAAATACTACAAGAAATTATGAGCCCATCATTGCAATATTAAATTTCCTTTGGCCCTGTTCGTTTCGTTGAAAAGTAAGGTTGAAAAGTATTATTTGCTAATCTGTTATGAGAGAAAAATACCGTACCATGACTAATAAGTTTAAGCGAATTCAGGGTCGAGAGTTTAGGAGATCCTCTTTTTGCTTACTACACAGCACTCTCTAGGTTAGTTGTGTTTGATCTTTCTCGAGTACTCTATATTTCTAATTTGCTTCCGCAACGCTTTGAAAATTTTCTAATTGTTCCTAGGGTCAACTTCACTAGTCGGAATTAGGATATAGGCCACGTTTCTTTGGAAAGATTTAATTGGCTCCCATTCACTTCCTCCTATGGTTGTCTCCTCGGTCCTTCATCTAGTGCATCTCCAATAAGAAGGCCAGGTCTCATATCGTCTATGTACTTGTTTGTTATATCATGGGGTTGGTCGGGCACTCTAGGCACCAGTCTTTGATGAGTACATGCTTGCCCAATGCCCATGTGTGTAAATCTTTATCATCGTCATCATCATCGTCATAGATCATCCCGGCAAAGACAACGAGGAATGGACCACCATGGCAGTCGAGGTGGTCGCAGTCGTCCTTGGCACACAACACAGCCCCCGTGTAGTTGTACCGAAAGTGCGGGTACGATATATGGATATATAAATAGCATTAACCAAGAGAAAGCAATAACATCTTACAATGACCCATACAACGGACACCAAGCACACTGTCTAGTCCACCCATTAGCCATGCATCAGGCTCGTGAGTTATTAGACCTTAATAGAGCGGCAAATTAAAGTGTATATTACGTAGTAATAGGCCAACCTGCCTAGAATGGGAATATATATAGCGCCCCTACAAGGCTACCACCCACCATGCTCAGATAATAGATATCTAACAGCATCGTGCACCTGAAAGAACGCCGCACCATGTTTAGAAAACCAGGCCACTTGATATAGTCCTTTTGCTGAGAACTCATTCAAATTCATACGGAAGAGACCCTCAATTGCCTTCTCAGCTGCTTCTTGTATGCTGCACTCTATAGCTTTTGTTTTTAGTCCTGCTATTCTATCAAATGCAACGCCCTCCTTCTTGCCTTCCAACATGCGGTCGATAGTTTTCCTCAAGTTAGAAAACAGGACACGTGTCATGAAATGAGGAACGAATAAACCTGACAGGTCCAGTTGTGGGGGTTGGCTGTTGCACCCGTTGTATCAGATGGGCTAGGCAACGTTAACTCTAGCCCTGAAATACAACAGTGAACTCGCAGAGAAATAACTTCCTTCCGGGAACATTTGTGATTCCTTGGCACATGGTTCGTCGTCGGAGCCATATGCAGCAGTGCAACATATTGGATTTGGGCGTAAGAATCCAGTGGTTCTCTTCACGGGTAGCCCATTGAGGACCGCGCCATCGAGGAGCATGGGGAACGTGGCCCCGTTCGGTTTACCTTATAATCCGTACTATTCAATTTGTTTTTTCAGCCGGAACAGTATTTTTCTCTCGCAACAATTCAACCAAAACAATATTTTTTTAGCCAATTCAGCCAAGTTTCAACAAGGCGAACGGGGCCAATGTCCTGTGATCTAGCCAGTTGGAGGGGAGTGTTCCTGTTGCAGGTTCAAGCAGCAGGCCAAGCTTAAACTTAGCTGCCAGTGACTGCAAGCACTTGATAGCAACCTGAGCTATGTCTGTGCTCTCAGAGAGCCGTAGCCGCAATCCTAAATCGAAGCTTTTTATCTGTCCTCTCGTGATGGGTATATATGTACTAGATGTGCCTGCTTCCACTCCCCTCCCCTCGAAAATCATAGGCCAAATGCGAAAAGTGTGTTCTCGGCTTCCTTCCAGAGTTGACGTGTTGTTATGGCTTGCGTGATCTCTTGCTGCTGCTGGTCCTCTTGATGTGCCTGCTGTTTCTCGTGCTTGTTGAGAACACCTTTGGCCTCCACGTAGCCTTCGCCGTTGTCTCTAGGACAGAGTGCATACATCTGACTGCCGCCTCTCGAGCCTCTCCATGTAGTCAGTCCCCTTGTGACGCCTTGGCTTTGCGCTTGCCCAACACGGAGGACACCGTTCTACTGATGGCCTCCTGAACAACAACAGCTTGACCGACCAGTGGCGGACCCAGCGGGTATTCCAGGTAGTCCTAGGACTACCCACAAATTTGGTCCAAAATTCTATTACTACTCTTCAAAAACCGGTCCACGGTCACTCTCGTTTCAGCCCAGACCGAAGACACCGCAAATCCACGAACTCTTCAAAAAAATAACGCACCCGAGAGGGATCGAACCAGGGACCTCCTGTCTCCGGCTGCAGCGCGCTTACCAGTCCAGCTACGAAAGTTTGTTGGATAGGTGATACCCGCAACCCTATTTAATAAGGGAAAACAGGGGAAATACCCTTTAATTAATCACTCCTTGATATGCTAAATCATATTCTAAACGACTTTCTTTACCAGTATGGAGGGAGTATTTATGTAAGTTTCGAACCTTTTAAATGTATTATCGTAATTTGGTTAATTTATAGCTATGTTTATCGAACTTTTTGTTTGGATTTTATAGTATCACATATGAAATTTTTTTACTAGGATTACCCTGATCTCAAATCCTGGGTCCGCCACTGTGACCGACCACTCCCGCCGCCTGTCCCAAGAAATTCTCCATGTGTTGGGCGGACGGGATTGGATCAGCTGAGTGGATCTTCCGGATGATCTGAGAGAAGACGACACGAACTGTATATATAATATAATATAATATAATATAATATAATATAATATAATATAATATAATATAATATAATATAATATAATATAATATAATATAATATAATATAATATAATATAATCTGATGCGCACAAGATAGAAATACTAGTAGAATGAACGATGTAGCTCATGTGCAAAGTCGTCCAAACCTTGGCTGTGGTTGTCTAGGTGCAGCCGGCTGCTGCTCCAACTTCGGATAGAGCGCGCGCGCACGCAGAACACCCTTCTGATACCTCAACTAGGCACTAGCACCTACAGGTGGTGAAGTTGTTGGACCTGCTGAGATCATGCGAGACTGACATACAGAAGCAGGAACGTTCCCAGAAGCAAGCACAGAGAAAAAAATGTAAACACATTTTTTTTCCAAAGAATCAATTAAATTCAGATAGGAATCAATTACTAAGAATTCGTTTCAATATTTTGCTAAGGCGCATCGATTGTAGATAACCAATTCTTGTCCAGATCAAATTTCACAATGTTGTTACCCCAGCAATGTCCAGATAAACAATGTTGTTACCCCCAGAAAATTTGATCTATCATTCTCGTCTGAATTTTTCTAGTTTGAGTTTGCATCCCAACTTTTGCACATGACTATGAGTATATATTTGTATGAATTATGAATATATCCAATTTTTAAAAGTATTGAATGATCAAGATATGTGTTTTAATTTAATTTCCATGTTTTCACTCTTCCTCCAACACATATTTTGCTATCCACTGTCCTCTGGCAAAACAACAATTGCCGGTTGACATCACATGCTGCACCCTAGCCTGCATTGGTGTCCGGGTCTGTCCGTCGGCATGATTATCCGAGATGTGGACAACGGACGTTAAGGTCCAGGCCGTGTTATTTTATCCAGTCCCAGTACAGACTAAAACAGGAACTAGTGAAAGGACTAAAATGGTGTTCTTCTTTTTCATGGACCAGAAGGGTTCGGCTGCTCTATCAGACATGGTATAATATTTTTCTCTTTCAAAAAATAAACCGTACAAATCAGCATAAACGATTTATAGACCAGCCGAACAGAGCCTAAACATCTTTAATGCACCTGAACAATGTCCAAAGAGCCCCTAATCAATGCATCCATCTCTGCTCACTCACCTGCTGGTTGCTCCCGCGCGGTGGCCTGTCCCCGCGCTAGCGCTGGCGTGCTCCCGCGCTGGCTTGTTCCAGCTGCTGGTGCGTCGCTCACTGGCCGCGCTGCTGGCCAGTTTAAACGTCATCAAATTTTATTTATTCAAAACAGTGTTCATACAGTTCTACAATCTCCATTATTATAAATCATCAAAGCTACCTCTTAGCATACAAACCATCGGCTATCCAATCCCTAAACTGATTCATATTTTGATCTTCATCGTCATGAGTAGTACTAGCTCCATTAGCTTGACTAGACGATGGTTCTTCTAGTGGATTGTAGTTTTCATCTTCATCACACCTCTCAAAGTCCCTATCCTTCTTATCATTTTCTCTTACGAAATTACGAAGGGCCATGCACGCGAGAATTATTTTGCTTTGCTTTGGCATCGGATAACTCGGTAACTCCAACAAAATCCTCCACTTCATCTTCAACACTCCAAATGATCGCTCGATGACATTTCGAAGTGAAGAATGTGCATAATTATAGAGCTCTTTTTTACCTCTTGGAGCGGGTCCTTGTCGATGCTCCCGGACATGATACTTTGTACCCTTGTACGATGCAAGATAACCCGGTCGGTTTGGGTAACCTGAGTCGACAAGATAGACCTTCCCTACACGGTTGCAATTTGTTGTAAACCAAATGCAAATTAAGAGCATTTTGATTAAACAAGAGGTAATAGGACAAATCAATACCTTCAGGTGGATGTGGAAACCTGTCGCCATACTTGTCAATTGCATCTTTGAATACCCTCATGTCATGAACCGATCCAGGCCATCCCGCAACAGCAAATGTGAATCTCATATCAAAATCACAAAGGGCCAACACATTCTAACTAGTGTACCCATGTCTTCCCATATGAGGTACTACCTGATTTGTTGGCACCACTACCTTCACATGTGTTCCATCTAGTGCTCCAATGCACCGATCAAAAAAAGGAGCAAACCTAGGACACTGCAACCTCTTATGCACAACTCTAAATTCAGGGTCTTTTGGCCTAATTATATCAGCTGCTAGTTTGCACACACAAGCCAACACCCTATCAAACTTCATACTAACTATGCATAATGAACGTGTGAACCGGTTGTCAGCTTGCCTAACTGATTGTTGCGATGCACACATCCATAAGAACATTCGTAAAGCTTTGATTGATGTCATCTTACATGTGGACTTCAATCCACATGAACTCTGAAGCACACTATGAAGCTTATTGAAACACTCTTTCCTCATCCTAAACATTATGTAGCATTATGTCCTATGTTCTAAGGTTCTTGTGACCCATTGGTAACCAGATTCTATAGGTACTCTACGTTCAGATCTGTTCATGTAAAGCTCATGGTGATACATACCTAGAGTGCAAGCAGCGACAACCATTTGTCGCCTCCTCTTTTGGGCTCTCATATAGTACTCTAGCACTGCATCCTCCTCGTCAGAATCAGTTGACGACGAATCATCACTTAATGATGAAGATGAATCATCGTTGTCCTATGAATCATCCTCAGAACCATCATCAACCTGAACACATCAATGAATACCAAATCAATCACTGCTAAATCAATCACGAAGCAATAAAAAATCAATCACAAAGCAATCAAACATCATCACAAAGCAAATCATTGAACTAAAATACGTACTCCTCAGATTATAATTTGCAACCTTCCTGTTCTCATCAAACTTTTCTATTATACCAGAGAACATAGTCCTCGGCAGTGGTTCCTTTTTCTTCTTTGATGGACTCTCACCAGAAGTAGCTGTGCTTGTGCCCAGCTTCAAATGATTGATTCGGTTCTTGAATTATTTTCTACTATGCCTCAGATTAGTTATCTTTTCATATTGGCTTCTAATTATATTCAGACCTCTAGTTGTCATTGTTCCCTGGTTTCAGTTTCCAGCATTCATTTGCTCAACATACAATTCACACAAAGTGGTAATGTTTTGATCGGACCAATTGGCCTTGTCATTTTTCTTATAAAAAAGATGAAAAGAGGACATGACATATCAAAATAGCTTTCATCAATGATATAAAAACATGCACAAACTTAGCTCATCACACATCCATGCTACAAAAAAAATAGGGTATAGGGTTTGGATCTTACCGACGCAGGGGCAATCTCACCGGATCCTTCGTTGTCATCGTCATCCTCTCCGTCCAGATCCACGGTGTTGGAGTTGCTGGCGGTAGATGTGGATGCACGGGACAACGTCTGCCTCATCCGGACGCGGGGCCACCACCACCCATTCCGAAATGTGGCAAACTTTCAGGAGCGGATGCTGCTGGCTGTTTATCGGATGCCGCTCCGATAAAAAGAGCTCTGTGACGGCTACCTCCTAGGCGCACAGCATGGCTACCTCCACGGCCAGTTCGGGAACATGATCCGGTATGCACCGGCCGTGGAGGCTGGAACTGGCCATGAGCAGATCTGTCGCCAAGGCCAAGGGGAGGGAGCCCAACGCTGGCCCGAAATGCTTCCGACGGCAGCTACTCCTGGTTGGGGAAGACGTCAAGGTTGGGGAACTCGGCCTGGGAGTTCAGATCCAGGCTCTCTAGCCTCGTCCGTGGCGCAGGCGTAGGGAGAAGGAGCTTTGGAGTACATGTCGAACTCGTCGGTGCCGGGGATATGAGGGTAGGGCTCAGATCCGGCGGCGGAGAAGGAAGAAGACCCAGCGAAGTAATCCTTGTAGTTGCTCCCATAGCCGTCCATGGCGGATGCGGTGTGGGAAGGAGGGAGAGCTATGGCGGCGGCGTGCGGGCGAGATGCGGCTGAGGACGGTGAGGGCTCGAGGGAGGAGGGGGAGCTACGGCGCCGAGGTCCGCACGACCGGAGCGGCGGCGGGGACGAGAGAAAGGGCGAGGGAGCGAGTGGCGGCTGGGACGAGAGAGGTCGAGGTAGTGAGTGCGCTGAGGGTTTCGGGATAGGTGGATGAGGGCGCTGGGAGCAATGATTGAAGGACAAGGGGTGCCAATTTAGGTCCTTTAGTCCCAATTAGCATCCCTCGGACTACTCCAATTTAGCCCCTGGTCTCTCTTTTAGTTCATAGTGTTTAGTTCCAAGGGACTAATTGAGACTAAAATTTATTCTTTAGTCCCTTCTCCCATCTAAAAAAACCGGGCCCTTATTTTGTACACCGACTGATAAGTGAAACTGACTATGTTTTGCACTACGTGTTGTCGATCCGGTTGCTCTGTTATTAGTTCACGATGTGTTGTCGATCAATTTCTAGTTCACGGTGTTGTCATCTTTCTAGTTGCTCTGTTACTACTTCACGATGGTTCTTATCAGGTCAGGGTGATGTAAGATGGTTCATCAAGATTTGAATCAGGAGTCATCATTCGAGGTCATTATCAGCCCTGTCCTTGTGTTGTGAAACGAATAATTCTCCAGTTAGACGTGCTTCCAAGCCATTATAAAAGGATTTTTCTTTTAAAAAGGAGCGAAAGCAAATCATGTTCAATGCCATTGTATTGTGCCAGGAGACAGGTAACACGGATGCAGTGAAACGAGCATCATGCTGTTTAATTCTGACTACTTGTTCGATCTATGCTTCCCTCTACAGAATGAGCGGACAATAGAAAAATCAGGCCATTCTTCCAGTCGTGAAGCAACAAAACATCACAAAGCTATATATTAAAGATGTTTCTGCTAAGCTATCTACAACTCAAGATGCAGCAGCAACAGGCTTGAAGTCCCTTCAGTTCAGGTCTCGAGAGTTCCGCAGTGCGCAATGAGAAAGCGCATCAGAAGAACGAAAGTATGCATTTTGATCATCACCAGAGACAGAAACCGACCTGCAGATTCAGAAATCTTGAAGGCGAAATAATTAAACTGAAGTAGGAAGATCAAACACAAACACCCTCAGAACATGGATGTGAAGAGTATCAACAGATTGACAGTTTTTCAGACAAGGCTGAAACTTAAATCATGTACATTCATCGGGTGACAAGGAAAAATACTAGAGGTATGATTAATACTAGTAAAAACTAAAAGAGGAAAAAACCAGACTCAGATCCCTCTGCGTGATAATAATAAGGCTCATCAACGATGTAAATCAGGCCACTACTTTAACATCACAGGTCTTCACAGGGATCTTACAAGAACTCTGATTCATCCGGATCAGCCCAGCGAAAACTCAAAATTACAACATAGATAGATAGAAGGAATAAAAAGAGAAGAAAACAAGAATAGATCGAGTAAGAATCCCCTCAGTTCAGGTCTCCAAATTGTTCTTCCACATTGAAACTTCAGAAGAACGAAAGTAATTTTTAATCATCATCGGAGAGCAATCGATCCATCAGAAAACAAAACAAAAAGGCAGAGAAACTGAAGAGAGCAAGTGAATCGAATCGTCGAATGGGAAAAAAAACCCCCCCCAAGTTTGTAGAGATACAACCATCACGACGGAGGAAGAGATCCGAGAGCGTCGACCCGGCGGCTTGGTCTGCCGGCTGCGTTGAGGACTGGTTTGCTTTGCTATTTGTAGGTTGTCGGTCTAGGGTTTGCTACCGTCTGGGCCTTGCGTGTGAGGTCGTGCGCCGTTCGGTCTCTAACAACGGCTGGAATGGGCGAAAATTGGGCCCAACCCAAACAAAGAGAGGCCCATCTTTTAATCTGGCCGCAAATTTATATTAGAGACTGGAAAACAGTCCTTTGATCCCTCGAATTTCGTGATAATCGATTTCAAAAAAAAATCGTGATAATCCGAATTTTCACCTTATTTATAAAACCGGATTTTTAACCATCACATTTTAAAACTGTTTACTTTTTTTTAACAAGGGTGGTCTTGGATGGTAGTTTTGAATGACGTAACACCCGTGAGGCACGAAGGGGTAAACCGGACAATAGCTATTTTTAGAATATTATTTTAGAAAGATTTATGTAACTAAAAACATATTAGAAAATTTGTTTTTAGATCAGAAATCTGTTTTTAACTAATGACGCATTGACGCAAACATATTAGAAAATTTGTTTTTAGATCAGAAATCTGTTTTTAACTAATGACGCATTGACGCACGTAAGTATCACACACACCAAAGGTACACGAACACGCGCTCCAAAGACGCTAGATTTTTGTTATGAACAAACAAAGACACTATCTTGCACGCTAGATTATAGATCGTTCTGGTTTTTATTCTATTATGTATGTAGGCGTAGCGTATATTATCTAGTTACATAACAAAAATTATGTACCCAGTAAAAGTGTATACAAACCAAAAAAATAGGTTGAAGTAGGAGTATTTCTTTGCTACGTCATCCTTTTTCGCTCATATGCCTTTTTCATGCCAGACAGGACTCCGCCACCATCTCTAGATTGTATGTTTATATCTAATGGATTAGATTAATTACAAGTAACAAATCAACAGAAATATAATGGCTGTATTTATAGCTCGCTGAGCGTTTGATTTCTATTTTTGAGCAACACCACCCACTTTATTTAACTAGGAGGATTGTATAATGATTAGAAACATCATCAGGTGAACTAAAAAACCACACATGCAGACCTACATCGGTATGGATAGAACTACGGGCTATCCTATGAGCATAGGTATTAGGCTCCCTATGAGTTGAATAACTAGCATAGAGAGTGATAGCCGTGTATCACGGTGTGGTACTGAACAAATCTAGGATGAGCTAGGACTAGCTACTAGTTGCGTTAAAAATAAGTTCAAAATAACTAAGGTTGACTAGCTAGTTGACTAACAACTAGTTAAAGACTTGTCTAAAAAATTAGTTCATCCGTTAACCCTCCTGTTTGGATACACTAGAGCTAATTTAGATTAAGTTTTAGCTAGTTCGTGATTAGCCCTTGTATATACCAAAACGACCCTTAGATGAGGTGATATGCACTAGGGAAGTCCACGTAAAGCAACAAATTTCATAACACAAGAATCCCATAAAACAATTCCATTTTCATTGAATACCAAAACAATTATAATGTTGATGTTGTTCAACTGAGGCAATGCTCACATCAAATTTTGGGCAGCTCGGCATCTCTGGCAGGGAGTGGCACTCGAGTCAAAATTATTATACAAAGGATACCAAAACAATTTCATGAATCCACAGCGATTGGGTTCGGCACTGAAGCGTCACCATCCACTGCAGTAAGCTGCCATAAGAACAATGAATCCCCAGAGCAATCACAAAAACAAGTTTAAAAGCTGGTAATTCATGACAACATAAAATTCAAATCAATTACAGTAGACCTTCACTCGGTTGCTAGTTAATCATAAAAAACTTTGGTGGCCAAGTTATAGACAAAAAAAAAAAACACTTGTAAGGATCACCAAAAGCACCAGTGCGGAGACAATCAAAAGGGCATTCTGCACCTTCAGCGTCAGCAATTCCAACACATCAATCATAACTAGCATTCAGGAACTTCAACAGCTCATTTCGCTTGCTCTCTGCTGCCTTGTCTTCCTTTGTCTTCTCAAGCTTCATCATTATCTACAAATGAAGTAGTTTAGTTAAATGCACCTCTCGCTTTGCTTTTCACTGTGCTTATAAGAGAAATGACACCTTCATCATTTGTTTTTTATCCTCACCTTTTTACCAGAGATTGCACTCCTTTGAGGACCTTCTTCCCTTTCTTTGTTGCGTCCAAGAAACTAAAGGATAAAATAAAGGGTGTTTCAAAATGATAAACACAACAAAGTACACAGAATGCAAAAACATTATACCTTGGAAAGCTGGACAGGGCCATCAGCATGCTCACTCTCTTTCTTCTGTATAAAGCTCCCCCATTTATAATAGAACACAACCAACCCACCAACAGGACAAGCAGCAGACCAATCCACCATGTTGTTACCCGTTCATCAACCCCAGCTCCAATGTCAATAGAGCCAGCCCAGAAACAGGCACAAAGAAATATAAGGACCTCTTGTGTGGAAGTATAAATGATCCAAATATACTTCTATCCCCAACATGTTATATTAAGCCATCATAAAAGTTTAGTAGTTTCTGAATAAATAGGAAATTTACCTCTTTGTGTTTACTCTTGTCTCGTTTATGATGCCTATCTTTGCTTCGCTCCCTCTCCCTAGACTGGCACACAAGGAAATGCAATAAGGCCAAAGACATATTAGATGCCTGCGCATGAAAACCTGAAAGGAAACATCAATAAGGCCAGTACCTTTCTTGATCTGCTGCTCTTCTTATGCTTCCGAGATCTGCCAGACACCTCACGGTCGCTGTCATAAGAGCTTGTGCTGCTACAATGAGAATAACATACTTCAATATGAGAAAACCAGGAAGAACCTCATGGAAATATAAGTTTTCCTTTGTTCAGTCAGAAACAACAAAACAGCTATAGCAGTTGCTTGTTCAGAAAGCCATATATATGTTCACCAAATTTTCGTAGTTGCTCCTAATCAGTCTCCCCTAAATCGATTTAATCCATCTAATCATGAAACCTTTGTTCAGTCAGAAACAACAAAACAGCTATAGCAGTTGCTTGTTCAGAAAGCCATATATATGTTCACCAAATTTTTCGTAGTTGCTCCTAATCAGTCTCCCTAAATCGACTTCATCCATCTAATCATGAAACCATCATTAGGTTCAGAGTGCCTTAGCTGCAGTATCTAATTATTTCAAATGTACTCTCGGACACAATATCCATCATTAGGTTCAGACTGCCGTAGCTGCAGTATCTAACTATTTCAAATGTACTCTCGAACACAACAAGAATTGTGCAATTCCAGGTGAAATGATAAAATTATGATATGTGGTATGCGGAATTTCAGGTGAAATGATGTATACACCAAAAATCCCAGGTTATTGCCAATATAACATTCACATCTGGTACAATCCCATCCAAATAAAAACCGTGACCTCCAAATCGCCGTTCCATCAATCCCAACATAAGCATAAAAACGAGTTAATCCACGAACGAAACGCAGAATCCAACACCAACACTAATCACAGGCTGCTTTCTCTCGTTCCAACCTTCGGATCACGAACCGCACCTTCCAGATCGATCACGAGACAACCCTTTATCCTAACCCTAGGTTGAGAAACCCCGAGAGGGAAGAAGGGGCATTAGATCACCTGTAGCTGTCGTCGTCGGACGGGGACCGCCGCCGCGAGTGCTCCCGCTCGCGGCGGCGGTGTTTGTGGCGAGACCTCCGGTCCTTGCGCGCCTTCAGCGCGGACGAGGACGCGACCTCCTTGCGGCGGCTGCTCCGGTGGCGGTGGCGGCGGCGGCGGTCGCTCCCCGAGGAGGTGGAGCCCGAGTCGGACGAGGATCCCGTGCTGTCCGTGTAGGACGAGGAGGAGGCGGCTGGGGACCGCGCCATGGCTCCCGCAGGCGGCGGCGCTCGAGGGGATTCACGCGACCAGGCAGCGACGGGAAACGCGGCTCGATCTGCCTCGCAGTGAGACGTCTCCTTTCCACGAGCGCTGGGCCGGTACGGGTTCCCGGGACCCGGGTAAAGAAGAAAAACCTGCCAGGCTTAAATGTGGGCCTGGATTCCTCTCAAGAAAAAAGGTGGGCCTGGATCATGTGGGCCTAGATTCCTCTCAAGAAAAAAAAAGTGGGCCTGAATCCTCACCATATTGCACAAGTTATTTTTTTTACCTCTAGTGCAATTTATTTCATCTTGAAATATACTGTACAGTAGACAATGTAGAAACATGATCATTTTATTAGTCTCATTAATCAAGTAAGATTCTACAAAGTTCTAACTATAAATTATAGGATAATGATACTATTAAGACGTCCGGACGGACGGACGCCTCCCACCACTCACTCCCACATGCACTCGCGCCCCTGCCTCACCCCGACGACACGGCCATGGCTGCTTCCCTGGCCGGCGACGGCGCGCTCCCCCACCCTAGCAACGCCCCCCCCCCCCCGGCGTCCTCACCCATCGGAAGCGCCCAACGCCTACGGATCCAGTGGCCCTCTCCCCCACCCCAGCAAGATCCATGGAGCACGAGCGAGATCCATGGAGGTGGCGCAACGGTGTTACAGGGGAGTGGGCGGCTCTCCCTACCTCGGTGCAATGCCCTCCCCACCCCCGGCGGCTCCCTCTCAAACCCCGATGGCCGGAGTCGACTGTCCCAGCCTTCCCTTCCCCTACGTTGTATATGTATGTTTCAAGTGTTTTAGGCGTTTCAGATATATGTTGCAATTATTTCATATGGATGTTACAAAAAGTAGATCGGGTTGTTGCACACATTGCATATGTTGCAATTGTTTCAGAGGCATGTTGCAAGCGTATGTTTTCGAGTGTTTCCGATGTTTCAGAGGTATGTTTCGTCTGTGTTTTTCGGATGCATGTTGCAAGTGTGTTTATCTGGATGTTGCATATGTTTCACAATACGTTGCATTGTTTTATTTAAAATGTTGCGTATGGTTTGTAATGTTTTTCAAGTGTTTTCAGGTGTTTTTTCAAGTGTTTTAGAAGCATGTTTCAAGTGTTTCAACTGCCTTGAGACGTATGTTGCAACTGTTGTTTTTGGATGTTTCAAGATTAGATCGGGTGTTGCATCTCTCCTCCCCATCTTCTGCTCCATCATCTCTCCCGGTACTGGCAGGGCATCCATACGACGCCGCGGCCGAGTCCTTCCGAATCGGAGGCACTACGCGTCCTTCCCCCCTCTTGTCGCTCAGGCAGCACGGGCCCCACGTGGAGCACGAAAATGAGTGTAGTGCGCAGGCGTGCGTCTGGGCGTCGGGCATTGTTGTCAAATCTTCTCTGTTTCGTGATTGGGTCGCTTTTTTGTTATTTTTATTTTCTCCACGCTTGCTGAAAAGAAGTTCTCCATACATGTAGCTTATATATGGATGGATGGATGATGTCTCACCTGTATGTTCGCAATGGTAGTATTACACATGTTTAGACATGCCAGGGTCGGTCTATCATGGATGGGCTGCAAGACATGCATGGTTGACGAGAGGGTAAATCAAACAAAACCATGCACGAACCTCAACATGGTTTGGGATATATCAAAGATTTTATCAGCACTAACATACCCTACAAAATAACATTTTTTTAAAAAAGAAAAAACAAGCGCTCCTGAACCTGAAGAATCCTACTGTTCTCGGACCTCCTTAGTTCTTCCTTTTGGTAGTTGGCACCACACTTGTAACTATTCCAGTACAGACAGATCGTGCTGCACAATGGCTATCTGAATTCTGTTCATGACCCGTAGTAGACGTTTCTTTCTATCTTGTACTTTGTACACTCCAGCTCTTAACTTCACCGTTCATGCCTGTGCGTATGAGGCCATAAAAAACCCCAATGGAACTTTGCAACCTCAGCAATTATATTGATCACTGATAGCGCTTCATTGTTTTGCCCTTGCAAACTTATGGCAGATCCATCTGGAGTTTTGTTGCTCGGGAAGGGGCGTATAATCGCACGATAATCGTTATTCCCATTGTCAGTGCGAATATTAGAGCAATAACGACCAGAGCAGAACTCCTGCAATCCATGGTCGCCATGTCACCTTCTCCCTGCATTGCTCCTCCTTTGCCAATCAGGCCAGTATGCTCCCTTAGCTCACCGTTAGTATAATCTTGCTCTACCTTCATCCCTGTCTCGTTGGGTCTTGGAAACTCTGGCTTAACCAGTGATGACAGTGCTGGTGAGCTGGCAAGTTCAACAAGTCCTACCAGATCTTTCTTTTCGTCCTGCTTAAGCTCACTCTCGTCTGTGATTGTTCTTTCACCTTGCTTTGCTTCTTCTGTTTCTGTAACAGTATCTTCTGTGTCTGCAACTGTATCTTCTGTTTCTGTAACAGTATCAGTAACCATATCATCTAAGAGTTGGTCTTGATGCATCATCAGCTGTGCCGTCGGCGTGTTCTCCATTGATTCAGCCTCTTGAGTACCATCACTCTCATCATTGTGTTTACTGAGGATGATCCCTGGACTGTTGATGCAGAGTTTGCTTTGATCAGAAGCCTCCATATCTTTATTATCCTAAAAAATCACAGCTCAAAAGAAACAAGCCCAAAAAAATAAGGATGCATAGGTGACCAAAATTTTGACCAGACATTGCAGATTCCAAAATTTTGGCCGAAGAACAAAGAAACAAATACTTTTTGGGCTATCTCTTTCTCAATGTCCTTGCTTGAGTCCTTTTCAACCTTCTCCACACTTCCACTGACCTGTAGCAAAAATTTAGAAGCATATGCAAAGATAGAAATGCCACAATGAGGCTCCAGACTTCCAGAGAATGCCCATGCAACTATGCAGGCACTTACAGCACAAAGGATTCAGCTTTCAGAATTGTACATACCAAACAAGCATTGACAATTTCCTGAATGATGATCTTGACAGGGTTCCTGCTTGAATTCTGATCAATTCCTTCAACGTGATCAATTATCTCAACATGTTCATTGTCCTGACACTGAAATTCAGAAGAATGAAAATAAATTAACATAAGGCACCTACAATAACCACTGCATATATAGCAATATGGTTTCAATGTTCACAGTTATGCTTCGCAATCAAGAACTAACCATATCATGCGCAGTGATCTCAACATGGTTGCAGCTTGACTTTTGCTCAACTTTTTCGACATGTTCTTTGTCCTGAAACTCAAATTCAGAAGAAATGAACAGAAGGTACCTATGAGGCTACGACAATCACTGCACAAATATAGCATATAAAGGTTTCAGTTTTTCCCAATGTAGCATAGCAAACAAACACTAACCAGATCTTGTATGTGAACGTCAACAGGATTGCTGCCTGAATTCTCATCAATTTTCTCTTCAGGCTTGCTCTCCTAAAACCCAAATGTTTTCCCCAAATAAAGCCATTTAAATGATCGCAGTGCATGCAAATAGCATAAAGGTTTCAGTTTTCCCAATGTTGCATAGCAAAGAAACACTAACCAGATCGTGCGTGTGGACCTCGACAGGATTGCTGCCTGAATTCTCATTAATTCTCTCCTCATGCTTGCTCTCCTGAAAACCAATTTTTTTCCCAAATGAAGCCATTTAAACAATCACAGTGCATGCAAAATACAATATTGATGTATATTATTTGAGGGAAGTTAATCCAAACGTTTGGACAGAGAAACACACCAATTTATCTGCAGTGATTTCATCATCCTTGTGAATCTGATGGCTTTCCTCTGACACGTTGCCATCCTGACACCATTATTCAGAAGATTTAACAGAGACATAAGGTCACTACAACGACAGAATACACATGTATACGGTACTACCCCAATGAACAAAGTTATGAAAAATTATGCATACAGAGCAGAAGCACTAACCAATCTACTGGATCCAATATCGGTGTTGCCCGCGCTCAAGTTCTCATCGGACCGACCAAGCTCCTTCACCAATGAGCCACCCTGAACCTACAAATTTGAACCGACTTTGCATGTAAAATTTCACCAGAAAAGGGAAGAACCCAACAACTCCAGTTCCCATCAATGAATGCGATAGATGACTCCTCACCTTCCCATCCTCGACAATTCCGCCATCCAAAGCATCTTCTTTCCTGCAAAGAATCCACCCCAAACAAAACGTTCTTTTCAGCTCCAACGCCCAGCAGGAAACATTACAGATCATCTGACATTCAACCTTATAATCGACAAAAGTTAACGAATTTCAAAGCGGCTCTGAAGTCTGAACAGATGTGAGACGTACACTGTCAGCCGGCGCTCAGGCTGGTCCACGGCACCACCCTTGTTGCCGTGGCGCGAGCGGCGCCACGCGAGGACGGCGGCCCCGACGACGGCCGCTCCGCCGATGAGCAGTAGCGCCCCGACGCCGTGCGGCGCCCGCGCGCGCACGCGGAACTTCATGCCGCCGCCGCCAGCGCCAGCGCCCTTCTTCCTCTCGGTTTCCTTCGCCTCCTCCCGCTGCTGCTGCTGCTGCCCCCGCGGTTCCTGGGCGGCGCCAAGAACGTGGCCTCCGGCTGCCCAGCCGCCACCTTCCATGACAAGGGCGTGCGGCGCGGCGAATTAAAGGTCACGCGGCTTGGATGACGATCCTTCCCCTCCCTCCTAATTAAGTGGTTGGGACCTGGGTTGGTGCTTCGGTCCGGCTTCTCCTACGTGTGTGTGTGTTCTTGCGCGCGTTCTAGAGAAAGAGAGGGAAGGAGAGAGAGAGGAGGAGGAGGAGGAGGTGTCGAGGTTTTAGGGTGGGTGAGAGAAGGGCAGGTCGAGGTCGCATGGCCACTCATCGATCCATCGCAGCTCGCAGAGTGCCAGAGTCGCCGCGCAGACCCAGAACTCTCGGATCCCCAACGAACCGGGAGGGAAAGTGTCGCTGGACTGCCCGAAAACTAAAGGCAAACCTGCCTGCGTGTGCTCTTAAATGCGTCATGGATCGCGGTAATCCTTTTGTTATCCGTAGTTTTTGTGAACATAAATAAACTGTGATCAAGAGTCAAAACTGAATTTTCATCAAATCTTTCGAGGGAAACCTCTCCGAGGGGGGTACACGACGAGGTGGCACACGTGTTTCTGACTGCCGGCGTAAGCAAGAGGTGAAGACAAAACGGTCCCGTCTGGATCGTGACACGTGACGAGCACCTACGGATTCCGGCCTTACATTAGCCCCTACAATCACAAGGTTCAACCCGCGCAGCCACCTTAGCCGCGTCGCCTAAAAAGATTTGGTCCGTCTGATCCTCATCTCGCGGCTCCCGTTACCTCCACCGTCCAGTTACTGTTCTCAGCCGCAAAAATATCTGCTCCCTCCCCTCCTCACTGCAAAAAAAAAAAAGAAAAAACCCGACACACACGCTCCCTCCCCCCTCCCCTCTCCCTGTCTTCTCTCTCGGTCTCTTCGCGATGGCAGGCGGGGCGACGGCACCCCCAGCGGCCGGCCTTACATTCTCTCCTATAATCACAAGGTTAGCCCCCCGCAGGGGACACCGGCCACGTCGCCCCAAATTCTCTCATTGGTCCGCTTACCTTCGCTTGGCCACCGTTTGACCACGTCGCCAAAAAAAAAACCCAGCCACATGTCCACGAAAATATCTCGTGGCTCTTCCTCTCCTCCTCGCAAAAAAAAAACAGTGCCATTCTCTCTCTCTCTCGCCCTCTCTCTCTCTCTGAGGCGGCGGCGGGCGTGGCGACGGTACAAAACCTGTGCAGCTCCTCAACTGAACCACCGGCCACGTCTCCTCAAATGTTTACAGCCGTTGGATCTTCCATCGTGTGGCTGTGGTTGTCTAGAGCGGATTCGGCTGGAAGCGGATCCTGGGCCTGCTTCTTGTCTTTTTCGTGCTTCCCTTGCTGCTGTATGGCTTCTCCTGCGGAGCTGGCCCACCAAATATATACACCTTCTTCTGATTCTCTTCCCGGCTCCTTCCCCTTTTTTCCTCTCTTCGCCGCTCCCTCTCGCCCGCCTTCTCTCCCTCGCGACATGTCATGTGCTTTGGTTTTGATTTGATCTATAATTTGTTTGTCCAATTGGTAGATAGGTTCGAATCGGTACAAATATCTTGATGGAAAGAACATGGCAGGTTTAACTGAGTACGTGATGACAAAAGATATGAGCTGATGATCGGTTTTGGTGAGGTACTGAGCAATCAGTTGTTGTGAGGAAAGATATAAGCTGATGGGCTTCTTGTACTTTCGTCCATTCTGTAGTTTTCCATGTATATGCTCAGATGCTCCGAGAACATGATCAAGTGATGACCTATAATATCTGATAATTACATCATAAATTATGCTTAATGCTTACAACAATGATGACGACCTATCTTTCGTTCTTGTGTTTTTCTTTTTCTAGAATTCGGGCTATTTTCAGTCACCTCGGTTCTTCATGTTTCACTGATTTTGGTCTATTGAGTTACGGCTGTGTTTAGGGTTTCATTACAATCAAATTTGGTTTTAACCTGTTTCTGATGAATTTTTTAGAACCTCCGTTGGAAGCCTGCATACTATTCTGCTTCTGAAACAATGGTTTTCAGATACACAACAATAGCAAAGCAGTACCTACAGATTGCCCTTATCTAATTTTCCTACCTGCTATTGGTTTCGTTTTGTGTGCTCAATTCGGGAGTTGTTTAGTCAACAATCTTGTGTACTGTTTCGGAACCTATTGGGAAGCAGTAGTTGCCAGGCTGCCTTGGTTTCTCAGTTCAGCTGGAATGCAGCGTGTGTGGTTCCTCTGACTGGTTGGCAGATGGCTGCTATTGAGTCTGGACAACAAGTTTGTCATCAATTCGCTGAAACCAGTACCTGCATATCCTTTCAGTGTATTAGTCATTAGGAGTACTAGGAGTTCAATAGCTGCAATCTAGCAGGAAAACACTGGTCGTAGCTGGGCCAACATTGTCTATGCACTTCATAGCTTGTGTAACAAATTTGTGCTATTATGGAATTCCGAATGCATGTAGTGTTCTATCCATTTGCTTCTACTTCCTATATGACTCTAGACAAAGGAAATTAGTAGCCATGATTGATCCTATGTTTTACCTTGCATCCATTGTAGACACAATTCACTGTAGAATGTTTATCTACTTTTTTCAGAGAGATCAGGTAATTCTTTTATCCCTGGCTTTTATAATTATACTGCTTTTGTTTTTTGATGTTCATAGGGGTAGGCAGGTAAATATGGCTATCTGACTTTTTGTCAACTTAGTTACAGCTGTTCTGTATTCTTACTAATAACTGGCACTTCTGTACCCATAGATTGGATTCACGCGCACTCAATAGCAAACTAATTTTAAGTGATGCTACAATCTTGGTCAATTTCTCATTTTTCTTCACCTGCAGCTTCTCTATATGTCCATGTTTTTTCTCAACATTGCTATATCTATATTGACACAAATATCTGCACTGCATGGAGACTGTAAGATGTAGTGCGGTGTAAATTGCTTGATGAGATGTCTCTCAAGGTTGTATTGAAAAATCTGGAAGGCTAGCTACTTACACATAGAAACAACTTTAGGTTTATATAAAAAATCTTTGTGGTTTAATTTGCATTTGCACATCCAAAATGATTTCGGTATTACTGGAATGAAATTTAGGTGTGCATACTGTTGCTTGGGTTCTCTATTTTCTTTTTCCTGTTGTATGATGATTCTCAGAAACCTACAGAATGCAGGTTACTTTTGAGCAGTCTCATTTACAATCGTATATGAATATAGTAAGATTTTGTGTCATCTCAGCGTGATAACAGGAGCAAAGCATGTTTATTTCAGCCAGCCTACAGGAACCATGCCAGTTGATTTTCCTATTATACTACTTTTAGAACTAATACTTGGAGCGTAATATGGCAACTGAATTATGCTATCTCTAGAATAAAAGTGCTATATACATTTAGAATGCTATCTTGGTTATGCTACTTTTAAAACTTTTGCATGCATGGATGCCTTGTTATAGTGAGACACCTGGTTATGAAATTTATTTTAATATTATTGGCACACAATTACATTAATAGGCCTACGGTCAAGCAAATCTCGGAACACCACTTTATTTCTTAAAAAAGAACTTGGAACACCACACCAACCGCGCAAGTTTTAGCTTGAAATTTTTACAGAGCATCTTAGTGTTTCGCCGTTTTCATGCTCCTATTTCTAAATACAAGATTTTTGAACTAAAAAAATATAAGCCAGATGATGTGTACAACAGATATTTGTTTGTTTTTTTACCTGTTTGTTCTCGTTGCACTAACCAAGTTGGTCATGTTTTTTTATATGAGGTCAATAGGCAAAAAATAATGTGGTGCTTATTCAGTTTAAAGTGGCATCCTACTATAAGAATTTTAGTGAGCTTGGCAACTTCAATGTATTAGAGTAGTGACAACTTTAAAGATTTTGGTTTGTACTATATGAGCTTAAGGTACCACTAATTAATGTTACCCATCATTCCTTTTTTCTAGCTTGAACGCTTGCCACACGATTATAGTGGATCTGCGTTGACGCTGCTTGAGTCATTATCGAGGTAACTTTATGAAGCTATAATGTTTCTAGTTTTTTAGTGCTCACATTTATATTGTCTTCTGTTGTTCTGAATGTTTCCAGTGCTTATCTTCAGTATTGATTGGATGATGATAAAGGAGGATCAGTGCATCGCGCAACTGAACGAAGGTACATATTTCATCTGTTTTCGTATTAAGAAAGGTGCATAATTAACAATTGCAATTATAAGTTCATCAGTTGTTTACTTGCTGAATATGCCTTTACCAGGTGCGTCGTCCTATCTATGAACTTTTATTTAACTTGCCAACTGATATATGCTCTCGCTAAAGAAGATGTTTTTGCCATGTGTACATGTAGCAGTGAAATGTCCCCTATAATATATTATGTCCATATTAGATTATTATATTAGCTGTTCCATGCAGTATGAGTTATCAGCCGTTTCAGTACAGAATTTTTGATGTTGTGAATTATTGTATTCAAGGGTCCATGATTTAAAACTCTAGAGCCTACACCTACTGACGAGTGATGAGCATTGGTCATACTGTGGTGCCCCTCTACACTACCGATGAGTGATGAGCATTGGCCTTTTGTTGACATGATCTGTTGCTGGCTGTGCCGTTATGGAGAAGCCAGAAAAGATGCGTTAGAGCAAAGTGACATGATTTGTTTAGTAACTTCCTGTTTAACTGCTTTTGTTTTTGTGGGGAGCCGGCCTTTTCCAATTATCATCCGTAGGGCGTGTTCCCATAGGCGAAGAATAAGCGTGGGCAGTTGATCTCCTCAGATCTGCTCTCCTGGTTAGGCACCTTTTTGGTCATGTTCCCATATCATAGTCTGTGTGATTTGTAAATTCCAATTGCTGGTTTGTTCAGTGTATGAAGCACCTGGCTAACAACTTTGCACAAAAAAAAATCTCGGCTACATTTTTTATGTGTTTGTCCCCACAACTTTGAATGCCCCTATTTTAGTATTAATCTTCGTAGCTGAGAACCACCACACTATCTGCATGCTTATCTAGATGGAGGCTGCTGCCATCGACAGAATGTGCTTCAGCATCACCTTCCCTGATCCCCTGTTCCTACTTCAGTCGCCTCCCCTCCTCATCCTGGCCCTCTCACGCTCCGTCATGGCCTTCTCCAAGGGGGATAGCGCAGCAGCACAGGCGCACAGCTGCTAGTGGCGAGGCTGCAGGCCAACCTGGGATGCTTGTGAGAGTGGTGCTGCAGTTCATCGCTGCGCTGTTGTAGCTAGAGGAACCAAAGATATTGCGATCTCTCATTTGCCTTCATACCCTGAACTGTCTGAGGGAATTTGACCATAACATGAACCACATATTAGATTCAATTTTACCTATAATTACGCTATGTGCCAGTTCATAAATTGTGCTATTCTTTTGCTACCTATGCTATACTAAACTATTGTACGCTTGTGTGTCTCAGCAACAGAGCATGTACGCTTGATTGGAGGACAACAACAACAAAAGGCCATCACCTGTACGCTTGTGTGTCTCAGCAGCAGCCAATGGGCAAGCAGGCAAGCAGCGTCGCATGGCAGCAGGTCAGCTGTCCTGCTGTTCTCCCCTCTGATTCTAATTTATATTGGCGCAATTTGTTCAAAGCAGTCTTTTTACATCATGCCAGCTCTTCAGTCAGCAATTGCCTGCTGAGTCCCGAATTTTCTACTATAGATACCATTATGGCACTTTGCTTTCCTTTTTTGTATTTATGTTGCCGACATGTATGTTACTTGCTATGCCTCAATGCAATTTGTATGTTTTGGCCTGTCTCAAACTATACCTACTCTTCTCGACCTTAAAAATCTATAACTTACACTCCTGACTCCTATATATGATATCATGTTGCTTTGGTTTCAGCCTGTTGCCTACCTCTACTCATCATATATTTTCGTTGTGCCCTAAGATTTTGAAACTCTGTTATGCACTTTTGATACCCTGTTGTTACTAGACCTAAGTACAACTCTTTTCACAGGAAGAAACGAAATCCCCCTCAACAACGATGAATAACTGTCGCTACCACAATCTCACAATTATTGAAGAAGATGACAACACCCTCATTGGACTAATGCAGTTGGAACAAGCTTGTCATGCCAAAGTTCTCACACCATACTCTTCCCAGAGGCTATTCAAGAGGCAATCAAAGATGAATTCATCAAACTCTAAAATATATCACTACCTGTAACATATGTCTATGTAGTCTTCTTTATATTTGTTTATTACTTTAGACTGGTTTCTACTCCATAAATAAAACATATCCTCTATCTGTATTTACAAACGCGTGCAGGGGCGCGCGCTTTCTACTAGTACCAAATACATGTATGACTTCATCTGATGCGTCGCCACACCGTTCCAGAAATACCAAAATGGAATCCT
The DNA here is from genome assembly GCA_904845875.1 of Miscanthus lutarioriparius. Taxonomy (NCBI): domain Eukaryota; kingdom Viridiplantae; phylum Streptophyta; class Magnoliopsida; order Poales; family Poaceae; genus Miscanthus; species Miscanthus lutarioriparius. The sequence goes on from CAJGYO010000015.1 coordinate 17,778,982, forward strand.
GATGGCAAGGCAACATAGGGACAACAGCTCGGTCCTGTTTGGCATGGTTTAGCTTTTTTACTATTTTTTTTGGAGCAGGTCATAAAAACTACTTCTGAGAAGCAGCTTAGGTAAAAAAGAAGAAGCTTGATGTTTGTGGCCTACTGACATTTAGAGAATCTCCATCGGTGCCTTCCATATCCCACCGTCAATAATTTAGTAACAGGACTACATTAACACTACTCCATCCGTTTCAATTTATAAGACGTTTTGTTTTTGTCTAGATATATACACTTATAAATATACTATGTCTAGGTACATAATAAAAGTGATGTATCTAGAAATACCAAAACATCTTATAATTTGGATCGAATAGAGTATTTGAGTAAATTTTAGTGACAGTGTTTAAACTTGTTCAATTATGTCATCCTGGCTCGAAACTTCAAACTTGCATGTTTAGCCCCTCAATCTCTATTCGGGGGTCTTAGAGCCTATCCAAACAGGTCAGACCTGTTCATACGCTAGTGTGGCCAGCATGCTGACATGTGGGACGACCCACATGTAACCCTGGGAATGGTTTGGGCTAAATCCGGGCTTATTGGTTTGGTTTCCTATTTGGGCTAATAAGGTTTGGGTGGGAATGGGCTGAAACGTGTGCTGGGCTAGTTCAGTCTGGGGTAATAGCCATACCGGGCTGGTTCGGCTTGGAATTGGTTTTAGGTTTTTGGGCTGAGAGTAGTTGCAGACCGGGGTTCACTTATGAGTTTCGATCCAGTAGTCAGTAGAAACCCTCGCAGCCTCGACTCTGCCAGATCGCATCCATCCCACCATGCCGCTGCCGCCCTCCACGACTACTCTCGCCACCCGCAATACCGGCGGCGAGGCTATCCTGCAGCTCCAAGCGGAGAGCTAACGCCAGCCCCTTCAGTACACTGCATCCCACCTCAAGAAATCGGCGGTGAGTTTGTCCTGCGGCTCCAGCCAAGAAGCTGTTGCAGCCAAGAAGAAGATCCAGCATCTATCCTCCTCCTCCTCTCGTAGATCCAGCTGCAGCCAAGGAGATCCATCGGCAGCCGATACTCTTGCCCTCTACGGTAAGGACTCCAACAGCGACCAGTTTGAGCGCCTGGGCTGGTACAGATTGAAACCGTGGTTTGAGCGCTTGGGCTGGTTTGGATTTAATGTGACGATGCGTGTAGTTCGGGGTGACTAGGTTTGGTGGGAGAATAAATGGGGTGGTCTGGAGCAGTGTTGAGCGGCAGATATAGGCTCTGTTATTGTAACATCGAATGTCGATGATGATGATGAAGCACTTCCATACTTTGCCTGGGTGAGCCAGAACATCACCGCTGCGGCGGCCTTGCTCTGGGAGCTTCCGGGGCCTGCAACGCCCGAAGATCATCGGGCCCATCACGAGATTCGCACGATACTCGAGTGTGCGGCGGCACAACAGGCCAAGAGCTCGCTGTCTCGACGATGCGAGCTCAACGCTAACCAGCACACGCCCTCAGAGCGACCTGACAACGATGCGTCGTCCACTAGGCACCACAAGGCGGTAGGCTACACACCGTGGTCCTAGTACATGAGCATCTCGGCTGCAACCATGATGCGCGTGACACCCTCGACGCCTGCAGGCGTGCCCACGGTGATCCGAGGGATGGAGCTAGCCGCGGCTACCACCCTCGTCGTGGTGGACATTACGACAGTGGCAATTTCCGAAGCCCGAGCCCCGGCCTACCGGGACCTCAGGCCTTCGGTCAACACATCCTCAACGCCGCCTTCCCGCCATGGTACCGACCACCAACCAACATCCCAAAATACTCTGGGAAACGAACCCCGGACTATGGCTCGAGGATTATCGGCTAGCTTGCCAAGCCAGTGGAGCGGATAATGACAATTTCATTATCCGCAACATTCCATTGTTTCTGGCCGATTCGGCACGAACATGGTGGGAACACCTTCCGCCCAACAGAATCCAAAGTTGGGCGGACCTGAAAGAGATCTTCGTAGGAAACTTCTAGGCCCTGTATAAGCGTCCTAGAAACCCTTGGGATCTCAAAAACTCCTAACAGAAGGCCGGAGAAACCCTTCATGGATACATTTGATGCTTCTCTTAGTAGTGCAATGAGCTACCCAACGTCGCCGATGCCGATGTCATAGGAGCCTTCCTGTCTAGGACCACCTGTGAGTCTCTGGTTCACAAGCTAGGACATAAGGGTCCACAAACCACCGAGGAGCTCCTCGACATCGCCACCAGCCATGCCTCGGGCGAGGAGGCAGTTGGGGCGATCTTCAACCGCCTCAAGGGCAAGGTGAAGTGGGACAAGGACGCTGGTGAAGGCGCCTCCAACTGCCTTAGGAAGAAGAAGAGCAAGCAGCAGCGCGATGGCTCGCTTGTGGCTGTCTCCAACCGCAAGGGGGGTCAGAAGCCCATAGAAGGTATCCCAAACCACTTCGAGAAGCTGCTCAAAGGGCCATGCCCAAACCATGCCTTCCCCATCAAGCATCTCTATAAGGACTGCAGCCTCATGAAGCAGTTCTTGTCCGGAGGCTCCAACAAGGGGAGCACAGGGAAGACCACAAGCCGGCCATAGACGACGCCAAGAGGAATGACGGTGGCTTTCTGACTCTGGAAGGCTGCCTCATGATCTTCGATGGGTCGGCGGCCTATGACTCCAAGCGCCGCTAGAAGCTTGCGCGCCGTGAGGTCTATACGGCTAAGCCAACCATGCCTACCTTCCTCCGATGGTCAGAGTCCGCCATAACCTTTGATTAGACCGACCACCCGGAGAGCATCCCGCAACTGGGGAGATATCCGCTTGTGGTCACCAAAGGTACTAATGGATGGAGGTAGTGTCCTCAACATCATGTATGCCAAAATGCTTGATGCCATGGGCATCGACCAATCGCGCATTCGACCAACCGGAGCGCCTTTCCATGGCATCATGCCTGGAAAGCAGGTCGTGTCACTTGGGTAGATCGATCTGCCCCTCACCTTTGGGGATCCGTCTAATTATAGGATGGCGACCCTCACCTTTGAGGTGGTTGGGTTCCATGGAACCTACCACACCATCCTAGGACATCCATGCTACACGAAGTTCATGACTGTCCCCAACTACACCTACCTAAAACTGAAGATGCTGGGACCATGCGGGGTCATCACCATCGGCACCTCCTTCCAGCGCACCTACGAGTGCGAGGTCGAGTGCTGCGAACACGCCATGACAATCGTCGCCTCTAGGGAGCTTGTGGCCATCAAGAAGGAGGTCGTTGAAGAAGCACCTGACCCTAAGCGATAGCTCGGGTCTTTTGAGCCTGTGGAGGGCGCCAAGGTGGTCCTCATAGACCCTAGCAGCTCCAAAGGCAAAGCGGTGCACATTAGCACCACGCTTTCCTCCGAATAGGAAAGCGCGCTCGTCGACTTCCTCTGCGCTAACAGAGATATCTTTGCGTGGAAACCCTCGGACATGCTAGGAATTCCGAGAGAAGTCACTAAGCATGCCTTGAAGATTAGGCCAGGATCCAAGCCGATGAAGCAACGCTTGTGTCGCTTCGACGAAGGGAAGCACAAGGCCATCGACGAGGAAATTGCGAAGCTTTTGGCAGTTGGGTTCATCAAGGAAGTATTCCACCCCGAATGGTTAGCCAATCCCGTTCTTGTATGAAATAAGAGTGAGAAATGGAGAATGTGTGTTGACTACACGGGTCTCAACAAGGCGTGTCCAAAGGATTCGTTTCCTTTGCCACGCATAGACAAAGTAGTCGACTCAACCTCAGGGTGCGAAACCCTTTGCTTCCTTGATGCGTACTCCGGGTACCATCAAATCATGATGAAAGAGTCTAACCAGCTCATGACATCTTTCATCATCCCATTCGGATTGTTCTGCTATGTCACAATGCCGTTTGGTCTGAAAAATGTGGGGGCTACGTACCAGCGTTGTATGCTCAAGTGTTTCGGGGACCTCATCGGGTGAACCATTGAGGCCTACGTGGATGACATCGTGGTCAAGTCCAAATAGGCTGACCAGGTCATAGCCAACCTTGAGCTTCGCAAAACTACGAGCAAACGGCATTAAGCTCAACCCCGAGAAGTGCGTTTTCGGGGTCTTGAGGGGTATGCTGCTAGGTTTCATCATCTCCGAGCGTGGCATCGAGGCCAACCCGGAGAAGATCTCGGCCATCACAAGGATGGGCCCAATTTAGAACGTAAAGGGGGTACAACGAGTTATAGGGTGCCTCATCGCACTCAGCCGCTTCATCTCGCGCCTTGACGAACAAGGTCTCCCCCTCTACCAGCTTCTGACGAAGGCCGACCATTTCAAATGGACGCCCGAGGCCTAGGAGGCACTTGACACGGTCAAGCAGCTACTAACGAAGGCCCTGATCCTGGTCCCTCCGACCAACGGAGAACCACTTCTGCTCTATATTGTGGCCACCATGCAAGTGGTCAGTGCCGCCCTGGTGGTGGAGCAAGAAGAAGAAGGGCACGCCCTCAAAGTGCAGCATCCTATGTACTTCGTTAGCGAGGTCTTGTCCGATTCCAAGACCCGCTACCCCCAAATCCAGAAGCTCATGTACACCATCCTTATCACCAAGAGGAAGCTACGTCACTACTTTGAGTCACATACGGTGATGGTTGTGACGACCTTCCCCCTCAGTGAGGTTGTCCAAAACTAGGATGCCATGGGAAGAATCACAAAGTGGGCCCTCGAGCTGATGGGTCAAGGCATTTCGTATGCCCCCCGGACGGTTATCAAGTCCCAAGTGCTGGCTGATTTCGTTGTAGAGTGGACCGAGGTCCAAATGCTGCCGGTAGTCATCGACCAGGAGTACTAGACGATGTACTTCGATGGATGGCCGATGAAGAAAGGCGCTGGCATGGGGCTGGTCTTCGTTTCACCCCTTGGTGTACGCATGAGGTACATGGTTCGCATCCATTTTCCCTCCAACAATGTGGCTGAGTATGAGGCGCTCATCAACGGCCTACGCATCGCCATCGAGTTGGGTATCCGACGCCTCGACATCTAGGGCGACTCCCAGCTGGTCATCAACCAAGTCATGAAGGTGTTGAGCTACCACAACACCAAGATGGCTGCATATTGCCGAGAAGTCCGCCAGCTGGAGGACAAGTTCGACGGTCTCGAGCTCAACCACATCCCAAGGCGTCTCAATGAGGCGGCCAACGCGCTGGCGAAAGCATCGTCCAACCGAGAGCTGGTGCCAATAGGCATCTTTGCCACCGATCAGCACAAGCCCTCGGTCCGCTATGAGGAGCCAAAATAGGCCTGTGATGGGCTGCCTACCTTGGGCTTAGGGACTAACCAGCCATTGGCTCCATCCAACCTCGAGGTCATGGAGCTTGACGAAGATCCAGCGACAAAGCCTGACCCTCTAGCTGACTAGAGGATGCCTTACCTCGACTACCTCCTCCGTGAGGCGCTGTCGACGGACAAGACGGAGGATCGGTGGCTCACGCGTCATGCCAAGTCCTTTGCCATTGTTGATGGCAAACTCTATAGGTGGAGCCACACCGGGATCCTGCAGCGCTGCATCCCCATCGAGCAAGGGAACCAGTTGCTGAGTGATATCCATGGTGGGGTCTATGGTCACCATGCCGTGTCTAGAACCTTGGTCAGAAATGCATTCTGACAAGGCTTCTACTGGCTGACCATGGTAGCCGACGCTGAACATATTGTGTGCCTGCGAAGGGTGTCAGTCCTATGCCCGGTAGACCCACCTACCGGCCTAAGCACTCCAGACGATCCCCATCACGTGGCCATTCGTGGTCTGGGGGCTTGATCTAGTCGAACCTCTCAAGAGGACGCCTGGGGGCTATACGCACTTGCTTGTTACTGTAGACAAGTTTACGAAGTGGATAGATGCTCGACCGATCTCCGTGATCAAGTTCGAGTAAGCCATGCTATTCTTCCTCGACATCATCCATTGCTTTGGGGTCCTGAACCCCATCATTATGGACAATGGCACGTAGTTCACTGAAAAAAAGTTCCTCCGATTCTGCAATGAATACCACATCCGCGTCGATTGGGCCGCTGTGGCGCACCCCCGCACGAATGGGCAGGTCAAGCGCACGAACGGCATGGTCCTACAAGGCCTCAAGCCTATGATCTTCAACCGATTGAACAAATTTGGCGAGATGATGGGTTGCGGAACTACCCACGGTGCTCTCTGAAGCCTGAGGATGACCCTATCCAAGCCACCACTACACACCATTCTTCATGGTCTATGGTTCCGAGGCTATCCTCTTGACCAACCTTGACTATGGAGCACCAAGGGTCGTAGGGCGTATGATGAATAGGGAAGCCAAGGCGTCCCTCGAAGATGCCATGGACCAACTAGACGGCGCTCAATGTCGCCCTCCTCTACTCGGCTAAATACCAGCAAGCGTTGCGCCGGTACCCACCATTGAGTGTTGATTTAGGCCTTCAACGTTAGGGACCTGGTGCTCCACCTCGTCCAGCAGCAACAGGAACTACCACAAGCTCTCTCTGCCATGGGAGGGACCATATGTCATCGCAGAGGTGCTCCAACTAGGCGCATACAAGCTCAAGACCATCGACGGTGAAGTCTTCATCAATGCTTGGAACATCGAGCAGCTACGTCGCTTTTACCCTTAATAAACACACACTTTCTCTTATCAGTTTTGCTTTCAAACTGCCCAATCTTTAGTGACACCCGACCCCAGCAATGGTGAGGGGTCGGGCTTCACTCGGGGGCTAATAAGAGCGTACCTATTCGGTAGACATTTCTCTACGCCCGACCCTTTCTCACGTTAAGACCCAGAAGCGAAGTTTGTAGAAACAAACGCTGAGTAAAACTGGTCGGATTACGAGAAACCTACGCCTCGGTGGCTACGGCACCTTTGCTCACTAGCGTGATTAGAGTTTTTTTTCCGCACCCTGGGCTTTTTGGACTTAGCTATGGAAAGAGTCGGTATGTGTTTAAGAGTCCATCCACCTGGCAAGCATTCTCTATGCCCGACCCTCTCTCACAATGAGACCTATAAGCTAGGCTTGCGGAAACAAACTCTGAGTAAAACTAGTCGAACTGCGAGAAACCTATGCCCCAGCGGCTACGGCATCTTTGCTCACTAGCGTGATCAGAGTTTGTTCGTCCGCACCCCAAGCTTGACGGCCTCAACAATGGAAAGGGTCGAAATGCACTAACCTTTTTATACAAAAAGGGGAGAAGGGCTAAAAAACTATTTGGCCATAACGAAATCTAAGAGCTTGTCCATTTATTACAACTTCATCGCCTGGCTTATCTGCCTAACCAAGTTTTTGGGTGGGATGTTCTCATCCCCTATCTCCGTAGGTAAGTCCTATCCCAGCGGGTAACACAAGTCGATCGGACGGCTTGGCTACTACCGAGAGATGGGTTGGGAGCAGCAGGATGCCCCACGCAGGTTACGCCGACCCCATCACGAACGATGGACCTAGATTCCACTTGAACATGTCTGGTAAGAGCTCCCCACACCCGTCACTCATGCCGTCAAGGTAGGTCCTGTGCTAGCAGGTCGCCCTTAATTTACGCATGTTTTCTCTTATCAATTTCGCTATCGAGCCCCTGACCCTAGCAATGGCAAAGGGTCAGGCCTCACTCGAGGGCCGGCAAGAGTATCTATTCGGTAGACATTCTTTATGCCCGACCCCTTCTCACATTAAAAAACTAGAAGCAAGGTGTGTGGAAACAAACTCTGAGTAAAACTAGTCGGATCGCAAGAAACCTACACCCCAGTGGCTATGGCATTTTTGCTCACTAGCGTGATCAGAGTTTTTGTCCCCGCACCCTGAGCTTTAGCCTCCACCTTCTCGGGAAGGGTTTGGAGGGGCCCACCTATGGAATCTCCATCGAGGAGAGGCCGGTAGGTCACCCAAGTCGATCGAACGGCTCGGGCTGCTGCTGAGAGATGGATAGGGAGCAATGGGATGCCCCATGCAGGTTACGCCGGCTCCATTGAGAATGACGGACCCAGACCCCACACGGACATATCTAGTAAGAGCTCCCCGAACCCGTCACTCGAGCCATAGAGGTAACTTTATCGACCCCCACTTTTCTTTTCCATTGCATGATCATTCATTCATCTATTCTCATGCATGCATTCATTCATTCATCCATTCATCCATACATTCATCTTATACATCCAAGCATTGCATATGCAATTGCTGCATCACAACGCTTCGCGTCGTGTCATGAAGCGGTAGTCGTCTCATTCGATATGAGCGGCAACCGATCGAGGTTCGAAGGCCGGCTCGCGAAGGGCTCGAGGCCGCCTTTCATCAAACAGAGCCAGGGGAGAAAAACATAGATGAGCCCCAGCTGCCTTGCCCAACGCCACTCAGAAGTGGACAGGGACATCTAGACCTTTCTTGTTTGATCCTAACCTCGAGCCAAGGCCACAGAATCTCCATCGAGGAGAGGCCAATAGGCCACCTAAGTCGATCTCTAGAACGACTCGGGCATCTACTGGGAGGCGGGTTAAGGAGCAATGGAATGCCAAATGAGGGCTATGTTGACCCCGTCAGCGAATGACGGACCTGGATTCCACTCGAATGTGCCCGTTAGCGAGCTCGCCGAGCATGATACTCGAGCCATCGAGGCAAGTGTCGTTAGCTCAGCCCCTCCGGTTGCGGAAACCATGGATGGGGTGACGCACAAAATTCGGCCAACCCCTACCGAGCCCAATAGGGCTCAGGGGCTCAAGCCGCCCGACCCTATCTTGGGAATCCAACTGACCGGGGTTCGAAGGCCGGCCCGCGAAGGGCTTGAGGTCGCCTCACATCGAATAGAGCCAGGGGAGAAAACATAGATGAGCCCCAGCGGCCTTCGCCCGACCCGCTTAGAAGTGGATAGGGTCATCTCAACCTTCTTGTTCGATCCTAACCTTGAGCCGAACCCACAGAATCTCCATCGAGGGGAGGCCAGCGGGCCACCTGAGTCGCTCTTTGGAGCGACACGGGCATCTACTGGGAGGTGGGTTAAGGAGCAGTGGAATGCCACATGAGGGCTATGCCGACCCCATCATGAACGATGGACCCAGATTCCACTCGAACATGCCCGTTAGCGAGCTTGCCAAGCGCGTCACTCGAGCCATCGAGGCAAGTGACGTTAGCTCAAACCCTCCGGTTGTGAAAACCGTAGACTAGGCGACGATCACAAAAACAAGTTTTGCAGGGGCTCATGGAAAGTTGGACTCACAAGAAGACCGAACGCACGACCGCAGAACGATGGTTTAGATCCCAGGGACGGGGTACGTACAAAAATATGAGACGCTTTCTCTTACTAGTTTCGCTATCCTCTCGTCGATCTTTAGTCACACCTAACCCCAGCAATGGCAAGGGGTTGGGTCTCACTCGGGGGCTGATAAGGGTATATATACTCCCTCTTTGAAATAGTCGCCGTGCCTTACCCCTTCCTCACGTTAAAAAACCTAGTGGCAAGGTCTGCGGAAACGAACGACTGAGTAAGGCTGGTCGGACTGTAAGAAACCTACGCCCCAGCGGCTATGACACTCTTGCTTATCAGCATGATCAGAGTTTCCCTCCTACACCTCAAACTCTATGATCTTAACAAACGGAAGGGTCAGAACACATGAACCCCTTTTCACACATAAAAAGGGAGGAAAAACAAATTCGTTCGGACCAAAACAAAAGAACAGATTTGATCAAACGAAACAAAATGACAAGTTTGTTCGAACGATATAGAAGGGTCGGAACTTGTTCGCTTATTACAAGAATGACTGACCAACCTATTGAACTAACTAACCCCTCCAAGGAAGAACTATACCTTCAATCCTGTCCGCCAGGTCCTACAAAAGGGGTGCCACTGCCGCTTCCATCTCCTCCAGCTCATGGACTTCATAGCCAGGCTCGAAGCCATGGCTCATCGTCTCTAGATCGATGATGTCCCCATAATGAGAACGAGCAATCACGAAGGATTGATTGACCCTAGCGCAAAGGGCATTCCTATCTAGCTGGCGCACCCGAGCCGTGATCTCGATGGTGCGGGCCACGAGCGAGCTAGTCCCCTCCGACCGCACCACCTCAAGGTCGTCGCAAACCACTCCGAGGGCAGCGCTCAGGATACCGAGCTCGTCAGCTCTCCACCTAAAGATTCCTCCTTGCCTCAGCGAGGTCCACGGCCAGCCCGACAGAAATGCTCTCGACCTCTAGCTTCTAGGTCGTCGTGTTTTCGAGCTTGGCCTAGAGGGAGCCGACCTTCTGCTGCACGTAGTTGTGTTCTTGGCAGGCTTGGTCACGCTCTCAGAAGGCCTGGTCGTGCTCCTCACGAGCCATGCCATGCTCTGACCAGAGCCTCTCCATGGTTTGGAGCAGCACATCCCACTCCTCGCGTAGCCGGGCCACCGCCACGGCATCCAAGCTATTCTCTAGGGCCATGACCTTCTCCTCGGCCCCTAGCTTCTGCTCCCTTTCCTTCTCAACCTTGACTAGAAGGTCGAGGATCCACTGGCGGGTCTTGGCATCCTTCTAGAGTAGGTCATCCTGCTCCTTCCTGACCTTGGCGGTCTCCTCATCGTCCCTCTATGACCTCACGGATAGGGCCTCGAACGCCTTCTTGGTCTCGTCAGCGTCCCGATGGGCCTCAGCCACCCATGACCAAAGACTGTCTGCTTCCACAGCGAGGGGAGTCAGCTCGGCCACCCTCTGCTGGGTGGCAACAAGCTGAGCGGTCACCTCCCCACATAGCTACAACTCCTCGATGAGGCGGTCCTAGGTCTCCTTCTATTAACAAAGGAACCGAGACTTCCCCCTGCTGCAAGCTATGAGGGACTATAGGGAAATGATGGTCAGAATACAAAAAACATATAGAGAAAGAAAAGGGCAAGAAGTAGGATCAGGCAAATACGCGGCTAGAGGGAACGACAACGTCGCGCATGGCACCCCTGGCGTCGTCCAAGGCTTCCAGCACAGACACGATCCCCATGCTAAGGCTCTCCCGCTCCATGCTCTCGGTGGCATTGTCGAGGGTGAAGAGCATTGACGCTGGATCCTACGGATTTGTCCACCGGAGCAGGGGCTCACCCCGCGCGGGCGAGTCGCTGCCTACCGACATCAGTGCCAGGGATGACTCCCCACCGGTCCCAAGCATTGTTGACCTCTCTGCTACCACCACGACTCCCGGGGACAACTCAGCCATGTCCCTCTCTGTCTGGCCCATGCCAGGCGCCGTCGCTTGGGCCAACAATGGTGCGGGTTGCTCCGATGTCTTAGGCGCCTCTGTGGTTGCACCTGGTTGTGACCCATCTGTCATGGCCACCACCACCTCCACCTACGTTGGTGGGGTCATGACTGGCTGCGTCACACCCACCACGGTCGGCGCCACGAGTGCCGTCGGTAGCCTTGTCTGCCCCATCATCGGCAGCGGTATCGCGGCCATCGTCGGTTGCTCTGTGACCTCCGAAGGTGCCCTTTGAGCCCCCGTGTCCGCCCGTCCTGCAGATGGCATGGGTGCTACTATGGGCAGCGTCTGACCGGCCGACGATGCAGTCACACTGGTGCCACTCCCGCCTAAAATGGGTGCGACACCAGCCGACGGTTGCCACCACAACTGGAGGGTGACGCTCTTCTTCGGCGCCAACGCCAAAGGATTGCGCTGCTTGCCGATGCTGCAAGGGATGAAAAGCATAAGTCACAAAGAAATATGACTAAAATAGGAAAAAATAGAGGAACTGTCAACTCACCTCAGCACCATCCGGCGATAGATGAATTTTAGGGGCGAACCCCCCGGCCTTTGCTCCGCCTTGTCGGAATGAGGCCGTTTCGAGCCTGCCCCATGCTCCTAGGCAGAGGGGCTCGCTTCCCTTGGCTCTTGGGGTGCGACGGTAGAGCCACCTGCCTCCGCTGGCACCTTGGGCGCAGCGACAGAGCCGTGCACCCCTGTTGGCTCCTGGGGCATGCCGACGGTACTGCCCATCTCCGCCGGCTCCCTAGATGTACCCTCCCCTTCGTGGAACGGGAAGGGTCCCAATGCCTGCAAGGATGAACCGATACCTATCATTGCATCCTCATTCTCCAGGTCATCCCACTCAATGTCATCGGCTACCTTGTCGTTGACGTCATCATCATCAGCACTATCAGTGTCCTCCCCTCATTCCCGCACCTGCAGCTTCTGCTATTTCTTCCTCTTCCTATCCTCCTTCGCCTTCCTCAGCCACTCACCCTTGGCACGATTCGCCGTCTCTCATGGTTGAATCCCTCGGAAATGGTGTCGGGTGATCCGTGAGGATGAGATCCCTCGGCTGGCCCCGCCCCTTTCAAAGGTAGTATCAAGGGGTCGGGAAATCAATTAAAGAGAAGGCAAGAGAAGGGGAAACTTACGAAGACGATGTGGCCTAGTTCCAGCCACATTGGAGGATGTCCCGGCGCGGGAAAAAAAAATTGAGGGGACACCTGCATCGTCCCGCGAGGGCTCCATTGCCTCCTTGATGCGTTGCGCGATCTCAGAGTTGGGGAGCACCCCCTCGAGCGCCATTCAGTCGAAGGACGCCTCAGGCGCCATCGCATATAGCGGGAGCGCACGCATCATCAATGGTGCCACCCTCCTTATGTGGTAGGGCTCAATGATGCCTGACCCCTTTAGGCCGTTATCCTTTAGGATGTAGATGGCGGCGATGTGGTCCCGGATCTTCTTCTTGTCCTTCTTCGGGATGCCCCACTTCCTCCACGACTCTGGGGCCTCTTCGATCAGGCGCCCGGTGAACTCCGCCAGAGGGGCGGCGATGTCATTCTTGAGGTAGAACCACTGCGAGTGTCATCCCTTGTTGGACATCGAGAGCCACATGGGCGGGTACTCACTGACCCGATTGTTCCAGAGCTAGATGCCAGCGCACCCCATCGGCATATGCAGCTCCTGCCTACCGCTCTTCTCCCTCTTCTTCTAGAGGGTGACAGCGAAGAAGTACCTCCATAGATCGAAGTGGGGGCTGATCCCCAGGAACCCCTTGCACAGGGCGACGAACGCCACCATGTGCTAGATCCCGTTGGGGTTGAGATGCTATACCTCGATCTTGTAATAGTGTAGCAGCCCTAGAGAAATTTATGGCTGGGGGTCATGAACCCATGCTCATGGAAGAGGGCGAATGACACCACATAGCCGTTGGGCAGCGATGGTAGATCCTTCTTATCGGGCAGCAGTCGCTCCTCGGCCGAGGTCTGCACACGGAGAAGACTACGATGGATGAGGCCTTCCATGCGCTGGAAGGTGATGTCAGAGCGGCACCATGGATCCGTTAGAGGTGGGGGCGGAAGGATGCGGGCTCGACGGTGATGGGGATGCGGAGGCAGGAAACCTAAGTGATTGGCAGTGGTGGTCGTGGCTATGGAGGCAAGGATGCAAGGTATGGAACCCGAGGGGCGAACCCTTTGGTTTTATAGGAGCGACGGGTGTGAGGAAACCAACCAACCGCCTAGATCTCCACGCCTACCATGATCTGCCACCATGTCTTGCCACGGGACGCTCGCACGCAATCTCTGTCCATTCCCTCGGAAAACTCGCCGGATGTTTCGCCTCTCCGAATGGGCCATGTCCCATCATAGGTAAGGGATACAGAGCTAAAAACTCTACTATGGCCCATCTAGGCCTAGGAGTTCAAAGGTTGGCCTACCAACGGGTTCGACAACCACTCCCGGCACCTTTTTGAAGTGAGGGGTGGAAAGGGATGGGCCCGCTAGCGGCCAGCACCTAGGCACACGAGCGCCGCAGGCATCCCAGCCCACGTTCGAGTCTTGGTCGGATATGATCCATGGTTTTTCCTTGAAAGAAAGGCAGAAGGCCCTCGGGACTAGTCGAACGAACTTGAGAACTATATGGATTGACCGCTGAGGGTCTAGAGTCAGTCACCAGTTGACCCAAGCCAGATCCCTACGAACGGGATGCTGGGGCCCCACTCGGACTAGCCAGCTAACAACTCACCGAGCATCGTGGCTCGTCCATAGAGGAAAATCATGGCACGGCTCAGCCCCTCCGGTTGCAGAAACCATGGATGGGGTGATGATCACAAAGACGAGTCGACCCTTGCTCAGACCCTCGCTACGCATGGGGGCTCAAGGAAAGTTGGGCTCGTAAGGAGTCCGAACGCATGGTCGCGGAATGATAGACCCGAAAGGGGTTGAAATCAGGGAAGGACCTTTTCTGACCCACCAAACCTCACGGCTATATCCCGAGGGGTCCAATCTCGACGAAAGGGAATCACCGTCCCTAGGTCATGCTGTGGGCGACAAAAGAAGGCCAGGGCCATGAAAGTCCCCCCGCTCAGAAAAACCTCCGAAGGAGTTTTCTACTCCTCCGTAGGCTCGGGGGCTACTATCGGGGACCTATGCTTGGGTACCCGAATAGGAGGAGATAATGACCATCAACATTGACTCATCTGAGCAGTCAAGAGAGAGACTATAGCTTCAACTGACCCCCGGTGCGCAAGCTCTGCTTCGCCCGGCCTCTAGGAGAGGGACCACCTCACCTGACCTTTTGGGTCTGCGCTCCCGCCTCGCCTGACCCTTGGGTCTATGCTTCGCCTCGCCCAGCCTCTAGGGGAGAACTTTGCCTCACCTGACCCTAAGGGCACAGGCTCTGCTTTGCCTAACCCTTGGGCCCGCGCTCCGCCTCGCCCGACCCTTGGGCCTACACTCTGCCTCGCCCTCCCCTTGGGTCTACGCTCCACCTCGCCCGACCCTTGGGTCTGCGCTCCACCTCGCCTGACCCCAAGGCTGCAGGCTCTGCCTCACCCAACCCTTAGGTCTACGCTCCACCTCGCCTGACCCTTGGGTCTACGCTCTGCCTCGCTCGACCCTGAGGCCGCGGGCTCCGCCTCGCCCGACCCTCTGGTTTGTGCTCCGCCTCGCCTGGCCTCTAGGGGAGGACTCCGCCTTGCCCGACCCTTGGGTCCACACTCCACCTCGCCCAACCCTTGGGTTTGTGCTCCACCTTACCTGGCCTCTAGGGGAGGACTCCACCTCGCCCGACCCTATGTCAGCGGGCTCCGCCTCGCTCGACGGAGACCCATACCACCATCAACCACTCCAGGTCCAAGCGTATGGGCCTAAGTCAAAGCTCTAACACCAGAAAGATACTAGCATACCCTGATGTAACCTGTGGGCTTGACGGACCATACCAGAGGATTCACATCATGAACAATGTTGGGCGTACCGGTGCTGTTCTGCCTAACCCCCGTATGAACACTGACGGGTGCGTTAGTTCACCACGATGTTTGCCAGGATGGAGTGGAGTGTCATAACCAACATATGATGCCTGACGCATGGCGCTAGTGACAGACAAGACCATGATGCGAAGCCATCCCTGTTGACATGTACAGGGTCAGCGGGACCTGCATGAAGGAGAAGGACCCGACGATCCTGAAGGCCTTCGGCTCTCTCTCTCGTTCTTATTTTTCCTCCACTATGACCCATGCTTTCCCTTGGCCTATAAAAGGCAAAGCAGGGCATCCCATAAGGGGCATTGGAACACATTGGATTGATCTAGGCCAGACCCAATCGAACCCATTGAACCTCGAACCAACCAGAACACAACACAAGCACACGGCTGAGCGACAACCGAGCTCTCGGCACCCGTTTACTCTTTCCACCAGAGACTTGGGACCTATCCCTCTCTCACCCATTTGTAACCCCTACTACAAACTTTCGATGCTAGTAACACGAGCAACAGTGACGAACTGGACGTAGGGACATTCTGCTCGAACCAGTATAAACCTTGTATCCTCTAAGCACACCATCCGAGCCAGACGTGCAATATTAGAAATTTACTTGTCGGTGGTGACTCGAAACACCGACACCTATGTACATGTGTGTGTATGTGTGGGTGTGTGTGATGGCCAAAGGCAAGGCCTTTGGGTCTCCTGTGTTGAAGAACACATCAGCGGCCATGGCACGAACACGAGGGTGAGCAAAGGGGTTCGATAGGGGCTCACCATCAGCTTGGTGCAGTTAGGATGGTGGTGCGGTGTCCAGTCGAAGTAGTGTCAAGGTGTAGCAGCGCCGTGCTAATCCACAATGGGGAAGAAGGCAATCGGGCTCCATCTTCTGCTCCGGTGAGCTCGAGCAACTTCGGCGGCTCAACTCCCTTCCTCCTCCCTTCTTCTCCTCCTCTAGGGTGTTGTGGTGGTTTGTGGGTTTTCATAGAGTGGCGGTGGGGGTATAGGAGAGGCACTAGGGCACTAGGGGTGCCCTCTTATAGGGAGGCCATGGCCATGGCGAGCTACGGACGGTGAGGAGCAGTGCTAGGACACGTGTTGGGTGATTGGGGGCTCTAGGCTTGGGTTATGGGTGCAGCACGAGTGTGGGGGTGGTTGCTTGCATCCAATTTCGAGCGGCGACTGATGAAGGGCATGAGTATGGTGGTGGCTGGGCACGATAGAGTTGTGGGCCATGGCAACGACGTCACCTCGTTGTGGCCCGAGCTAGGGCAGGGGGCATGGATGACTGGCGCGGTGAGTGGCAGGGCGCGGTGCTCTGCTTCGGCGAGGGAAAAAGCAGAGGAGGGGGGAAAAGGTGGGGGATGACAGGTGGGGTCCACGTGTCAGTGGCAGTGGTAGAAGGCAACAGCGGCACATCATGATGCGGGGGCATGGGCATGGGCATTAATCATTGGCCACCCAGGAAGAGCGCTGGCACGGGCATGGGCACACGCGTGGGCCACTCTGGTGGTGGTGGTGCGGGGCTGACTTGGGCTGCTGGGCAGCACGCGTCTTGGCGTGTCTTGAGGGCTTAGCCACTGCTAGGTTGGCTCGGGCTGCTCGGGCTACTTTCCTCTTTTCTATTTTCTCCCTTTTCCAATTCCTTTTCTATTTCCTATACCCCTTCTATGCTATAGCTTGGGTACTTATACATGTATACATGAGTTGCCAAGCATGTACACATCCTAGAGGGTTCTACTAGGGGTCATCCAAGGTCCTAGGGTCCAAGCCAAGGGTCAGCAACTCGCAGACATAATTTATTTATAAAGGTTGGATTGATTTTATTACATCACATAAAATTATGAAGAAGCAACTCACAAGTTGAATTAAATGCAAAATGCTCAACCATGCTTACTTGGGTTCTACTTGTGCAACTACATGGGTGGTTTCCTAGTATGCACACTCACCATGCATGGGTTTTCTTAGAAAAAATTAAGTTTAGATTTTTGGGTATTGGAAAACCTGGGTTGTTATAGTCCTCCCCCCTCATAAGAATCTTGTCTCGAGATTTAAAGTGAGATGTACCTTTCAAAGAGGTAGGGGTAAAGCATCCAAAGTTATGACGCTTTCTCCCAAGTGGCTTCTCATTCAGTGTGGTTGCTCCACTGAACCTTGCACATAGGTATGGTCGTGCTTCTAGTTTCCTTCTCGGCTCTATCAAGTATCTGTATTGGGTGCTCCTTGTACTCTAGAGTGTCCTGTATATCAAGTGCCTCTATAGGTACTTGCTCATCTGGTAGCTTCAAGCACTTGCGTAGTTGAGATACATGGAACACTGGGTGCACTCCTATCAATTCCTTAGGCAGTTCCAACTTGTAGGCTAGCTTGCCAACTCTCTGATAAATCTATTAAGGTCCTACATACCTTGGCGCCAACTTCCCTTTCACATGGAACCTGATGGTGCCTCGTAGTGGGGATACTTTGAGATAAACGTAGTCCCCAACTTCAAACTCAATGTCTCTTCGCCTTTTATCTATGTAACTCTTCTATCGGCTTTGAGCAATTCTCAGATTCTCTCGCACTTGGGCAACTCCTTCCTCGGCATCCTTGATCTTAGCGGGGCCAAAGAATGATCTCTCCCTAACTTTGGACCACATCAGAGTTGTCCTACACTTCCTCCCATAGAAGGCCGCAAATGGTGACATCTTGAGAGTAGGTTGGTAGCTGTTGTTGTAAGAAAACTCTACATATGGTAAACTCTTCTCCTGATCGGACCCTTATTTCAAAACACAAGCTCGGAGCATATCCTCCAAGATCTAGTTCACCCTCTCTATCTACCCATCTGTCTATGGGTGGTAAGCGATGTTATAATCCAGTCGAGTCCTGATTGCCTTGTGGAGACTCTTCTAGAACTTGGACACATATTGCGTCCCTCGATCTGACACTATGCTCAGAGGGGCTCCGTGAAGCCTAGAATGTTATCCACATAGAGATCTATGAGCTTCTTGGTTGTGTAGTCATTCCTCACAACTATGAAGTGAGCTACTTTGGTCAATCTATCAACAATTACCCAGATCGAGTCATGGCCTTTCGGGGTTCAAGGTAAACGCACTATAAAGTCCATGGATATGCTTTCTCACTTCCACATCAGAACATCTAAGGGCTTCAATAGTCCTGTCGGTCTTTGGTGTATGGCCTTGATCCTATTGTAGATGTCACAACACGTGACATGCCCTGCAATATCAGCTTTCATATTCCTCCACCAGAAAAGCTTCTTTAGATCGGCATACATCTTGGTACTTCCTAGGTGGATACAATACTTAGAGTCATGACCCTTGTCCAGGATCTCCTCTCGCAGGGCTATATCAGAGGGTCCATAGATTCTATCCTTATACCAGTACAATCCCTGTTCATCTTCTCTAAATTAAGGACACTTGCCTAGCTCCATGAGCTCTCGGATTTCCTAGATTTTGGTGCATTCTTGCTAGGCTTTGCTGATTCGATCTTCAAGGTTGTACTTCACTCAAAGGTCATTTAGCATTCCCTGTGGTAGGATTTCGAGTCAAAGGTCCTACATCTCTTGACTCAGCTCTGGTGGAATGGCCTCTGCCATCAGACTATGGCAATAGCCCTTATGGCTTAGGGCATCTATGACTACATTAGCTTTCTCGGGGTGATAGTGTATCTCCAGGTTGTAGTCCTTAATTAGCTCTAGCCATTGATGTTGTCTCATGTTCAGATCCTCCTGAGTGAAAAAGTACTTAAGACTCTTATGATCGGTGTAAATGTCACATTTGTTCCTAACCAGATAGTGTCTCTAGATCTTTAGGGCATGCATAGTAGCTGCAAGCTCAACATCATGGGTAGGGTAGCGTTGCTCATGGTCCTTCAGCTGGCGAGAAGCATAAGCTATAACTCTCCCATTTTGTATTAGAACATAGTCGAGTCCTTGTCTGGACGTATCACAATAGACCACAAAGTCTTGCTGAATGTCTGGCAATGCTAACATAGGAGTGGTGGTAAGCTTCTGTTTCAAGGTCTAGAAGCCTTTGCTCGCACTCGAGCATCCACTCAAACTCATTGGTCTTCTTTAGAAGGTTGGTCATCGGATTGGCTATCTTGGAAAAGTTCTCAATGAAGCGGCGATAATATCCCACCAACCTCAGAAAACTCTGGATATCAGTCATATTGCGGGGTTATTCCCATTCTTTTACAGCTTCAATCTTGGCGGGATCAACAGCTACTCCCTCAGCAATGAGAATGTGACCTAAGAAGGCGACTTCTTCAAGCCAAAATTCGCACTTGCTGAACTTGGGGTATAGCTAATTCTGTCTCAGCTTCGCCAACACTAATCTCAAATGCTGCTCATGTTCTTCTATAGTGGCCGAATAGACAAGAATGTCATCGATGAATACCACTACAAACTTATCTATCTCCTCCATGAACACCTTGTTCATCATATTCATAAAGTAGGTGGGGGCATTGGTGAGTCCGAAAGACACGACGGTGAACTCATACTACCCATACCTAGTGACAAAGGCTGTCTTGGGAATGTCCTTAGTCCTGATCTTCATATGATGGTACCCAGATCGGAGATCATTCTTGGAAAAGAACTTGGCATTTATCAACTGGTCTAACAAATCATCTATCCTTAGCAGTGGGTACTTGTTCTTGACAGTCACGGCATTCAAGTTCCGGTAGTCAATGCTAATCCTCATGGAACCATCCTTCTTCTTCACAAACAAGATAGGGGAACCCTAGGGTGAGGCACTGGGCCTAATGTACCCCTTGTCAGACAACTCCTTGAGCTATTTCTTGAGTTCCTCCAACTCGTCAATCGACATGAGGTAGGGCCTCTTAGCAATAGGTCCCATACCAGACAGAAGGTCGATCACAAACTCCACATCTTGATCAGGTGACATACTAGGCAACTCTTTGGGGGAACACATCAGGGTACTCACATACTATGGGCACCTTCTCAACTGACTTGACTTCCAAGGCACACATCATGGAAACTATCCTGTCAAGGTTGGGCTCACATCGGATTACATGACCACTCAGGTGTGTTATCTCCACATACCGTGGTGAGCATGATATTACTCCCTTGTGTTGAGTCAGCCAATCCATCCCCTGTATGACATCTAGTCCATTAGAGGGAAGCAAGGTTAGATTGGCTGGAAAAGGGTGACCTTCAATGGTGATGTTCACTCCCTAACATCTCTTGGTGCATCTGATATTGCCCAAAGGTGAACTAGTGTCTATGGGCAAACTTGGTAGACACATATGAACATGTAGCACCGGAATCAAATAACACTATAGCATTAGATCCATGCACTAAAAACATACCGTACACCACGTCGGAGGCACTCTGGGCTTCCTTCGTAGTCAGGTGGGTGAGATGACCATGGGTTGGTCCCATGGTGGGCTTGTGTGACGTACCCTGAATAGAAGCCTGTCTCACTAGGGTCAAAGCAGGTGGTGCGACATTCTTCATGGGGCAGTTAGCGACCTTGTGGCCTGACTGACCACAACTGAAGCAAGTGAAGGGCACACTGCCTGTGGTGGTGGGCGCAGCAGTCTTCCACATGCTAGGGCTCTTAGTAGGGTGACTTTGAGCGGTGCAGTGGTAGTTGGTGGTGTAGGTACCACCTCCATGGACCGAAGCAGGTGTGGCGCCCTAGAGGGCACGAGGGCGAGGCTATGAGGGCATGTTAGCATGCGCCCTCTGAGATGCCAGGGCGCGAGAGGTGCTCTTGGATCGGTGCTTCTTCTCCTTGTAGAGGGCATCAGCCTCCAGATGAACCTTCTCCATCACTAGTACCTTGTTGATCATCTCACTGAGGTTGTTGCAGGTATGGCCCAAGAGGGCCATCTTGAGGTGTGTGTTCAGACCCTTCTTGAAGAAGTACATCTTCTTCTTCTCAGAGTCTGTCTCACCGGGAGCATACCTCATCATGCGAGTGAAGTGACTAGGATACTCCTGGATCTTCTAGGATCCCTAGGAAATGTTGCGGAGCTCTTCCACTTTGGCATCCATCATGCCCTCGGGCACATGGTGCTCGCAGAAGCCTTCGGCGAACTCCTCCCATGAGATGTGTGTGGGGTCAGCGTGGGTGTCACAGTAGCTATCCCACCTTGCACGTGCAGTGCCAGTGAGCTGGTGGGCTATGACTCCAACACACTCCTCGTCGGAGCAAGTGGTTAGGTCCAGCTTCTTTTCTACCTCACACAGCCAATCCTCGGCGGCGATGGGGTCATCGTCCGAGCTGTCAAAGGTAGGGGGCCTCAGCTTGAGGAAACCCTCCAACTTCCTCTAGAAGTCATTGGGAGGTCCCCCATTGAGGTACAACAACCCCTCAACCAGTGTCTCCAAGAGACATGTCTGGCGGTCCATCACCTCAGATAGAAGTGGTGGTGGAGGTGGAGCATCGTCGCCCCTAGGTGCAGTGTTCTCACCCCTAGGCTAGACTACACCAGGCTCCTCTAGGATGGGCTCCTCCCCGTGCTGCTCTCCAGCACACGGTACCTCCTCCTCGAGGTTGAGGGCAGCGCATCCTCTCACACACCCATGATCATGACCATGACCACAGCTAGCGGGCACGGGGGATGGAGAGCGATGGTTCAGACGTTCTGAGCGGTGACACGACATCTTTGCTGCAAATGTTAGGTTACAAGTTATTATCAAGTGGTTAGATGGTTTATTAGCAATTCATTTAATAATTTAATTTTAGCTATACACTCAAACAAAGAAGCAAGAACAACCATAAGAAGCATTAAGATCCAAGCATTCATTACATGAGTTTATTACATGGCGATGTCTCCAGCAGCTACACTAGAAGACTCACGAGAAATCGCACTACATGTAGGTAGGCTCCAAAAAAGGGACATTCTACTCTACTTCTAAAAGGGAGTCATGTCTCATAGCCACACAGGGCTCATCATCAACACTATGACTACTACATTATTAGAGCATCATTAGGAAGCTAACTCTAACAAGGTGGCGGTGAAGTGCTAGCATCCATCGCCTGGAGCTCTGCATCGATGCGGTGCATCCTTGAGATGTACTCTAGGGCCTCCAACTGCTTGGTCTTTGAGGCCTCAGGGTAGTCCTCGGAAGGGCATGCCTTTAGATTGAGCTTAGTGGGCTCAACCCGGAAGGACTCCTTACGTGGCCTCTTGCCCAGCTCGGGGGTATGAACTTATACATCTCCTTAAACTTCTTGACACGCCTGATGTCAGCGTCAACCCAAGCCTAGTGGATCCTGTCTACCCTATCCTTCTGGAACTCCGTGTACTTCATGTACTCAATAAGGTGGCACTGGTTGTGAGCGGTGTTAACGCTCAGCTGAACCACCTCCCTCTCCAACATGTTGCAACAGCTCTCAAGCATCATCTTCCTGAAACTATACCTCTTCTCCATCTCAATGTGGTCACTTAGGTGCCTCTTCTTGTGCTAGAGGGCATCCTCAAGCTCAAGCACCTTGCAGTCTAAGTAGTCATTATGGAGCCCAAAGTCTCTAGCCTTGTCTCTCAGATCTACAACTTCCTCCTTCAGCTTGCTCTCACGTGCCTTGTAGTAGGCCTCCATGCGGTCGTAGCCCTCACGCTCCACACAGATGGTCTCCTTGAGTAATTCCTTCTTCTTCTCTTCCTCTAGGAAGGCCTCATTAGCCTAGAACAGCATGTCCCGGTATCGACGGTTCTACGACTCAACCTCCATGATGTACCTATCCTGGCATAGGATGTACTGTCCACACACCTAAAGGCAAGGGCCCTCCTCGGCGTAGATAGTCTGTTCAGTGGCCAAGACCTGCCTCCTAGTACTCTAGGTAAGGTCTAGGGCTCGGGGAAGCAAGCGGTACAGTCCCCTCCTGAGGTGCTCGTGGGCATCACGCATCACATGGCGAAGGGCCAAACGTGAAACAGACTAAACACATGCTGCGATGGAGGTCTCCACCTATAGCTCCTGGAAGGCATGTAGCTCTAGCAGGTTCTCACTCATAGGAACCCTGAGGTAGATGACGATGTGGCCCTATAGTCCGTCAGGTCCAGGCTCGCCATGACAAACGTACTCGACCTGCTTGGTAGGGACACCAAGCTCCTCAAGGATGTCGTAAAGCATATGAGCAAAACCCCGGTAGCTCAGACCATCGATGAGAAGCTCAACTACTGGTGCCATCTGCAAATCGATCCATAAAAAGGGGTTCAGCAGACTAGGAAAAGATAAGCCATGCATAAAAAGATGCAAGTTTGGTACATATAACCAAAAAAGACAAGTTCCACTCCTATTTCTACCATCCAATCCTAAGGGTCTTATCCTAGGGTCAAGTATGGCTCTGATACCAACTAAGACGATCCTGATTTCCTCGAAGGGAAATCCATAGATTCGAAGTATAACATTATAGTCCTAGGTGACCATCCCATCACATTATCTAATAACAGTCGATTTCATAGTCATTCCTCAAATACCTATCTTAAAGAGACTACAAATAGCAAGGTTTACTCATTATTACATCGCCACTTGGTGGAATCACTCAGAGCATGCAGCATCCAAACAGCATCAAGTAGAAAGGCAGCAGACGTCGACTCCATTTTCTCAACCAAACTTGAGCGCAGGAATGAGAGCTCTAATCCTCCCAATCGTAGCCCTGATAGTCGTACTCAGGCTCAGAACCTACCAAACAATTATTAGTACGATTTGTACTGGCCACTGGCTCCCACCCTATGCTTTGTGTTTGCTTTGTGGTAGTGGAATGCAAGGGTAGAGCAAAAGTCCTATTTGTGGCTGTAGTTTCCTATGCAAGTATGTCAAGTTTTAATAGTAATTCATCAAGTTTTAACCCATCTCAACCGCATGTTCTCCCATCCCATCACACACATCTCACCACTCTCACACTCTCTAGGCTACAAGGAAGTCTCCCGCTCGTACCTTGCCTCATTGGCCAAAGCCGGAAACCAACACAAGAACCCAGGGGGAGAGAAGAAAGGACTCCACTCACTAGTCAAGGGAAGCGTAGATCATAGGAATGTCCATATCCGAGGATGTGTCTATATGTATAGATCAATCAACTCTATAGAGCATGTACACCTAGAACCACAAGATCACCATCATCGGTGGTGCCCCGCCTAGGCTAATACTGGGCTACCTTCCAACCGGTGCCATGCTACCCTACCACTCAGCCTTGGGCCACTCCAGAGTCCACCAAAACGCTAAGACTGTGAGACTTAGTACTAAGCACTAGAGGTCACTACGCTATCTTAGGAGGGTGTGGGCCAAACACCCGTACCTCCCTACACTATCCACTTCCAACCTAATAGTAGTGGCACCATCCTAGCTGGTCAGCATCCGTCCCCCCGCCCATTCAGGGATGAGTGGCATGTACGTAGGGTCCTATGATTTGGTTCTCTTGACATACCAGTCCTTAGGGGTACCGACAGGATATCTTCTCCAAGGGGATAACTAACACCCCATGCCTTGACTGCACCTCCATCCTAGGGCTTCATCCCACAAAGACATTCCACCCTGAGACCTCATCTCACATGCACCCGCCACAGGTACCACTCATAGGGGATGCCCAGGTCACACCCCCAAGCAAGACTTGTCCAACATCTCATCATAAGATCTAGACCAATCGACTCAACCCTCACCACACACGCCAAATGCATGCCAAGATCTCCCTGGTTGTTACCACATTACCGGCACCCAGTGCCTTAACCATTCACATACAATCCTCCACCAAGCATCACATCACAGATATAATGCATAGTAGAAGCAGTAGCAAGTAAGTAAGCGAGTGTCTATCCTAACAGTAGGTGTGCTGGGGTATTGGTTGCGACAAGGTAATGGCTCACAAGCAATTCTACCATGCAACCTATCACAGATCATTTGCATAAAAGTAAAGCGCTAGCATATACATTGTAGCATGTCTAATAGGATTCTATGAGGTTGGGTGGGATGTGGCACCAGATGCACGCGGGGGTCAGGTGAGGCCATAGCTGCCTCTCCCTATCTTCTATTTCTCATGGCGGCACCCTTCGCCAGCGGTGACTTCGCTCAACTGCACGATACAACGGCCTAGCGAGGTGGCTAAGGGGCTCTACAGCTGCGCGGGGTCATGGTGATTGCATCGAAGGGCTACAGGCGGTACCTTGGGGATTGGCATGGCCAGCCATGGTGATGCAGTGGCTCACAGTAGTGCGGGGACAGCGGTGAGGTGCTCTAGGCAATGGTAAGGCTCTAGGGAAGCTCCATTAGCTTTCCCGCACCACGGAGGACACGGGTAGGACTCTAGGGGTAATGCTAAGGGCTTTAGGCGAGGTGGCCAAGGTGGCAGCAGCTCGGCAGTGGCATCGAGCTGCAGCGAGGTGGCCACAGCCTTAGTTGGAACCAAAGGTGGCTTCTTTCCTTCAATTGGGGTGATGGGTGAGCCAATTGACTCGACGGCAGTGACCAAAAAACACGGCAGAGTCCACATTGCAGCAAGGCACACGATGGAGCTCCGGCGAGCTTGTGGTCACGGGGAACTAGGGCAAGGCGAGGGCTTTACGCTGAACCATCTACATGGCGATGTGCGCAGGGTCAAGGCAAAGCTCAACAACCAAGTCTTGTCCTGTGAGGCAGCCATATTTGGTTAGGATGGCCATGGCATGGCGGCAGCATGAGCATGCGGCCGCACCAGAGTCGCAAGGTGACTAGCACCTCTAGGGCTCCTCTTCTCCTCCCATCTAGCACGTGATGTGTCCCTCGATGAGGCAAAGCTCGTTGGGTCACTCATTCTACCTCTACCAGCCAGGTGCGGGCGAAATATCTCTGCCATGCCCGTGCTCTGGCCATGGTGATTGTGCGCGGCGCTTGAGCAAGGCGCCAGTGTTCTCGAGCTCTAACGGCTCGGCCAGGCAGGATCTTGGCCTATTATCGGGGACCAATGCTAGGGTACCCAAAGAGGAGGAGCTAATGACCATCAACATTGACTCATCCAAGCAGTCAAGAGAACGACTACAACTCTAACCGACCCCCTGGGGCGTAAGCTTCACTTCGCCTAGCCTCTAGGAGAGGGACCACCTTGCCCGACCTTTTGGGTCTGCGCTCTGCCTCGCCCGACCCTTGGGTCTGTGCTTCACCTCGCCTGACCTCTAGGGGAGGACTTCACCTCGCCTGACCCCGAGGGCGTGGGCATCGCCTCGCCCAACCCTTGGGCCTACGCTCCACCTCGCCCGACCCTTGGGTCTGTGCTCTGCCTCGCCTGACCCTGAGGCCATAGGCTCTACCTCACCTGGCCTCTAGGGGAGGTCTCCGCCTCGCCCGACCCTTGGGTCTACGCTCCACCTTGCCCGACCCTTGAGTTTGCGCTCCTTCTCACCCGACCCCAACGGCGCGGGCTCCGCCTCGCCCGACCCTCGGGTTTGCGCTCTGCCTCGCCCAGCCTCTAGGGGAGGACTCTGCCTCGCCCGACCCTTGGGTTTGCGCTCTGCCTTGCTCGACCCTTGGGTTTGTGCTCCACCTTGCCCGGCCTCTGGGGGAGGACTCCGCCTCGCCCGACCGCAAGGCCGTGGGCTCCGCCTCACCCGACGGAGACCCATACCATCGCCAACCACTCCAGGTCCAAGCATATGGCCCTAAGTCAAAGCTCTAACACCAGGGAAGAGACCAGCATGCCCTGTTGTAACCCATGGCCTTGATGGGACATACTGGAGGATTCACATCAAGAACAGCGTCGGGCATACCGGTGCTATTCTGCCTAACCCCCGTACGAACACTGACGGGTGCGTCAGTTCACCATGACGTTCGCCAGGACGGAGTTGAGCGCCATGACCAGCATATGACACCTATGCATGGCGCTAGTGATGGATAGGACCGCGACACGAAGCCATCTCTGTTGACATCTATAGGGTCAGCGGTACCCACATGAAGGAGAAGAAGGACCCGACAATCCTAAAGGCATTCGGCTCTCTCTCTCGTTCTTCTTTTTCCTCCGCTGTAACCCATGCTTTCCCTTGGCCTATAAAAGGGAAAGCAGGGCATCCCATAAGGGGCATCAGAACACATCGGATCAATCTAGGCTAGACCCAATTGTGGCAGAACCTCCTAAATTATAGGGCCCACATGCACCTGTCACTGTCCAACAATCTTTGACACCTATGCATATGTTCCTAGTAATTTAAGAAGACTGTCGGGTGTCCTCGGAGAACCCCGAATCATCCATGATTTCTGAGTAGGATCACATTACAGAGTCATTGCAGTATAACAACATTTATTCAAATATCTACACAAGAGTAAATCAGTGGAAGTCTTACAATAACTTAGTTTACAAAACAGTAGTTTCAAACCTTACAACTAAGTTCAATAATTATTACAAAACGTAGTAGTGGAGTGGTATTATAACATAATACAAACACACAAATAGATTGCCCTGCCCAAGGGCCACGCATTTACTTAACGTCATCGCACTGAACAACAGTCATGCAGCACGATCCAAAATAGATCTGGTCATGAGCCTCACCTACAACAAGGGTCAACGAACCCTGAGTACAAAAGTACTCAACAAGACTTAACCGAAATAAGAATTAATATAACGCAGGAATGCAGGCTCATGGGATTCTAGGTATGGCTTTAGCAATAATCAAAGTTCTTTTGCGTAAAAGGTCTTTAACAAAATTCTTTATATCAACATTTAAAACTTCATAAGATCATATACAAAGCTGACACGATCCGCATTGAGATCATGAAACTTCATATCCAACACTTTCTCAAACCAGCCTCAAGTTCCAGTTATTAATACTACGATGATGAACAGTGAGTTGAGTCTCCATAACCGAGGAGCAGTGACGATTCGAACCAATTAAAACCCAGCTGGGAATTCCAGACCACACGACATATGCAAGTCCCTGACTTATATATATCAACCTACCCTCGGATCCTCTAAACAAGAATGGGTCCGCGCCACCCGAGAATATAGTACTCCACCAATCTAGCCCATTGCCACGTGGGTACACGCTATTCCTGCCATCTCTCCACTCCTAGTGCGCGAGTAGCCATTCTCGTAATAGAATAGCCAAGTTAAGGCTTACCAAAGTATGCGGTTAGTACTACAAAGTCTCACCTCATGCAATTCAACAACGGTACGGGCCTTAATCGACACAGGCGGAAAGAACCCGCTCACAAGACCTCCATGTCTTGTGGCTCACACACACCGAGTTCGCTAGGTCTAGATTTCTTACTCCACATTCCCATATCACATGATAACATAAGTAACCAAAGTTTCATTTAAAACTTGCAGATGACAGGTAATCACCCGACTTTCATCGTTCTAAGCATAGCTAAGCAAAACTAGGCATATACGAATTAAAACTAGTAACAAGGTAGATATAAAAAAACAAGGTTGGTAATGCATCAATTAGGTTTTCACTTGACTTCTAATCACTTAATGCAATATATAAAAGCAAAAGTGAAATAATTTTGTAAAACACAAGGTAGGTTTAAATGCATCCGGGGCTTGCCTTCGTTGACGGAAAAGTCCGGTTCCGGAGTCGCACCACAAATATCCAACCCGACCTCAACAGACGGATTAACCTCCTCAACCACTTGATTAACTACCACGTGCTCACCTTCGTTAACTACACGTAGTAACAATGCCATGTTTAACATGATGCGAGATATAAAACATGATACTCGATGATGGATGAAAAATTAACAACTTGAATACAACTTTCCTTCACGGTACAGTTACAAGTCAAACTAACTAAACCTTTTTGTACTACTAACATCAATTGCCAAAGATCATTACCAACTAATGACCCAAGGACATCACTCAATCAAAAATTCAATCAAAACCTAAATCATTAAAGATTACTATTTGGTTTATGAATTAATTATTTAATTAAAATTTTTGAAATAAATCAACTTGTTCCAATTGAGCTCAAAATTTTTGTAAAGGTTCATCACATGATAACTAAGTGGCAAAACAATTTTCATAATTTTTGGATAACTAAATAAGCCTAGAAAATTCATGGAAACTCATTTATTAATTAATTGAGCAATTTTTATCACATTCAAAAATTACTGAAAAACAACATTTCATATTTTTCCTAAATAATATACATCACAGAGAGGTCACACAAAAATTTTCATAATTTTTGGAGCTCTAAATAATTCTACACAAAAATAACAAAAACATACACTATTCCTCCATTTCTGAAAAACAGAAAATTAATTTTGAACTCACGGTCACTGACATCGGGTCCCACCTGTCATCCCTAACCTCCCGCGTTTGACCATGATGACGACGTGCTAACCGGCGATAACTCGCCGCCGGTGAGACTAACGGTGACGGCGAAGACACCAACACGATCACCAAGACTAGGCGCACCTACTGATGTCTCTACTTGCACCGATTACGACTCCATACCATCTCAACGCCGGCCATGGCGAACACGACCAAGCGGCAGCACTACATCAGCGAAACAAGGCTGGTAGAGACCAAATAGAGCGCTTGGGAAGGATCAGGAGCTCACCCCGAACGCGATGGAGCAAAGAGCGAGACCGGAGGAGCCACGTAGATGCTGGTCGACGGTCACAGCGGAGCAACAGTCGTCGGTGGTGACGCTCCGGCGACTGTGGTGGTCAAAACGAGCAATCAACAAGATATTAATCGCCACGGCAATGAGACGAAGCTGGAGCAACCAAAAACAAGGACAGAGGTGCACCGTGGAGCTCTGGCCACGGCGACACGCTTGCGACGCTGGTGCTACCGACCGTGAGGAAGGAAGACGGCGAACGGCGATTCCTGGCGAAATCAAGTGACCACAGTCGGTTAGCTAGGTTCACAAGGATGAGACGGAGCTGAGACTAGCTTGGCTGTGACGGTGGAGGCACTACGGCGACAACAAGGGCTCACCGGAGTCGAGCAGCGGTGACGTGAAAAGCAGAGCAATGAAAACGACGAAGACGATGGCGAAGCAGGTCTTATAACGCAGCTCAGATGCGCAAGGAAGCCACGCAGGAGTCTTTCCCGCGCCAGCGCGAAGCCAAGGGCGGCCACAGGCGCGACTGGAACCGAGCAGAAGGTCACCGGCAATGTAGCTTAAGCGGCGAGCACTGTTCAACTTAATTACAGAATTGCCATTCGTCTAAATTTCCAAATTACTCCCAAATTTGTATAACAACTAAAAAATCTCCAAAAATAAAAGTTGTTCAAAATTCAAAGCTCTACAACTTTTCTTTTATAACCACCTCCTAATTCGGTTTACATTTTGAAATGCAAATTTGAATTCAAATAGGGAACATTTAAAGAATTTCGCCTTTTCAAATTGCTTCAAATTTTTCATAACAACTTTGAAAACTCCAAAAACAAACTTTGTACAACTCAACAAGCTCTACATTTTTGCTTTAAGGCTCAACCCCAAAATGTGCTTCGATTTTGAATTAGGTTTTTCGGGGTAAAACAAATCGCTGGAAATACGGGTTTTCAGAATTTCAAATCCAAACAAAACTTTGAACTTGATCCAAACCATACAAGGCAACACATATAACACAATTGTAAACTTGTTTTAATGTATGCATATCAAAGTTTTCACTAATACGAAATGAGGTACAATGCATATGATGACATGGCAGGTTTTAGTATTTGAAACACCCGAGGTGTTACACCAATTGAATCCATCGAACCTTGAACCGACCAGAACACAACAAAAGCACACGGCTGAGCGGCAACCGAGCTCTCAGCACCCATTTACTCTTTCTTCCAGAGACTTGGGACATGTCCCTCTCTCGCCCGTTTGTAACCCCTACTACAAACTTTCGGTGCTAGTAACATGAGCAGTAGCGACGAACTAGACGTAGGGACATTCTGCCTGAACCAGTATAAACCTCATGTCCTCTAAGCACACCATCCGAGCTAGACGCACAATATTAGAAATTTACTTGTCAGTGGTGACTCAAAACATCGACAGTTTGTGCGCTAGTTAGGGGTCTTTTGCACGTCTCGACATCCACACCAGGCCTTAGATGGCTAGTCTCAACGTCAGCTGGGTCCTAGGCGCACACGTGCGCTTTGGGGAGCTGGACTTCATCGTCACGATAGAAGGAGAGTTGGCATAGGCTCCCACTGCCGTCCAACCTCTCCACTCCACCGGCCTCAGTGCGATCGTCAAGGCCTTGGAGGAGCTGCAGCTACACACATAGGAGGCCCGTGCCCCTAGGAGCAACCAACTCCTCAGCTTTGATTATAGGAGGTTAGAGCGCCAGCTCGGCGCCTTCTTGGGACCCCGATTGTCTCGGGAGGACCTACGCCACCTCACCTTCTTGTTTGCCAACATCATGGCACAACTTGCCGGGGAGAGCCCCTCTCCTTGGAATACCTCCCCCGGAGCACCACGATAGCGCTCCCATTCGGTCTCCGCAACGCCACAAAACCGTGGACCATGTTGTGGCGCAACGCACTCCTCCATCCCCCGTGAACGATGAGTTCATGGGGATGACCGAATATGTCGCAGAGTCTTTCCACGACCTCTTCACGAGAGAATCAGAGTCGCCCTCTAGCTCTAACTCTAGTAGGGGGAGCCATCACCCCTCTCGTGAGTGTTTCATGGCAGGTACCCCCGAGGGACACGTCAAAAGCATCCACGAGGAAGAGGCTACCCCAACGAATGACCTCGACGACGAGGTTAGGGGGGGGATGTAGGGGCCCCACCTCACCTATGGGTTGAGTAGCTGAAGGCCCGATACCAAGAGCTCGAGGAAGCATGACTACAGCTCGAGCAGGAATGCACGGAGCTTGATCGAGAGATCGAGCTCCATGGAGACGGTGGGCGTGCATGCGCCATGGCCTACGACATGAATCGGAGGATCATCGATGATGATGAATCACTCCCGCACTTCGCTCGGGTGAGCCAGAATATCGCCGCTGTGGTAGCCTTGCTCCTGGGGCTTTCGAGGCCCGCAACGCATGAAGAACGTCGGGCCCATCACGAGATTCGCACGCTACTCGAGCATGCGGCGGCACAGCAGGCCGAGAGCTCACTGTCTCAGTGACGTGAGCTTGATGCCAGCCAGTGCATGCCCTCAGAGTGACCTAACAAGGACGTGTCTGTCCACCAGGCGCCACAAGGCATACCAGTCCTTAGCTTGTACACCTAGAACCACAAGATCACCATCATCGGTGGTGTCCCGCCTAGGCTAATACATGGCGTGTTCTGATTGGGCGTAGAGAAATATGATCATTGATAGGTGGGACCCATGGTCAACAGTGATTGACAAGTGGGGCTGGGTTGGGCGGTCTAGGTCGGACCGGGCCCGGAAACGCATCGCACTGACAGGCGGCCACGTGGCGCAGATGGGCCATTACTAGGCTTGGGTCCACGGGGCTGGTCCATGGTGGACAGTGCCGTACGGGTCCATGGACCGTAGGCATGGTCTATGGTGGACCGTGTCCGCTCCCTCTCCCTCCTTTGGTCTATGGTGCACCGGGTGCACATGAGGGTTAGGTGAGGGCGCGGCTGTCTCCCCCTCTCTTCTGTTTCTCATGGCGGCACCCTTTGCCAGCGGCGAGTGAGCTCAGCCATGCGATATGGTGGCCTAGCGAGGCGACTAAGGGGCTCTACGGCTATGTGGGGTCATGGTGATTGCATCAAGGGGCTACAGGCGGTACCTTGGGGCTTAGTGTGGCCGGCCATGTCAATACGGTGGCTCGCGGCGGTGCGAGGATGGCGGTGAGGTGCTCTAGGTGACGGTAAGGCTCCAGAGGAAGCTCCATTAGCTTTCCCGCGCCACGGAGGACATAACTAGGACTCTAGGGGTGACACTAAGGGCTTTAGGTGAGGCGGCCATGGCGGCAGTGGCTCAGCGGCGGCGGCAGGCTATGGCGAGGTGGCCACGGCCTTAGTTGGAACCAAAGGAGGCTTATTTCCTTCAATTGTAGTGATGGGCGAGCCAATCGACTCGACGACGGTGACAAAAAAACATGGTGGAGTCCACACTATGGCAAGGCATGTGGCGGAGCTCTGGTGAGCTCACGGCCATTGTGAACTAGGGCAAGGCAAGGCCTTTGCATTCAACCATCTACACAGCGAGGTGCGTGGGGTTAAGGCAAAGCTCGATGTCTAGGTCTCATCCTGCGAGGTGGCCGAGTCAGTCAGGATAGCCACAGCACACGGTGGCATGAGCACGCAGCCACACCGGTGTCGCAAGGTGACCGGCGCCTCTAGGGCTCCTCTTCTCCTCCCATCTAGCATGTGACATGTCCCTCAGTGAGGCGAAGCTCGTCGAGGCGCTCGTTCTACCTCTACCGGCGGGGTGCGGGCGGAACAGCTCCGTCATGGCCATGCTCTAGCCATGGCAAGTGCGCGAGGTGCTTGTGCAAGGCACCAGTGTTCCCAAGCTCTAACGTCTTGGCCAAACCATCTCTTGGCCTATGTATGTGCATGCATACATGTGGGTGGGTGTGACGGCCAAAGGCGAGGCCTTTGGGTCTCCTAGGTTGGAAGACCACATCAGAGGTCATGGCATGAATGCGAGGGTGAGCAGAGGGGTTCGATAGGGGCTCACCATAGGCTTGGGGTGGCTAGGATGGTGGTGCGGTGGTGAGTCGAAGTAGTGTCGAGGTGTAGCAGCGCTGTGTTGATCCATGATGGGGAAGAAGGCGATCGGTGCGCCGTCTTCTTCTCCGGTGAACTCGGGCAACTCTAGTGGCTCGGCTCCCTTCCTCCTCCCTTCTTCTCCTCCTCTAGGGCATTGTGGTGGTTCGTGGGTTGCCATAGAGTGGCGGTGGGGGTACGGGAGAGGTGCTAGGGAACTAGGGGTGCCCTCTTATAGGGAGGCCGCTGCCATGGTGAGCGGCGAATGGTGGGCAGTAGTGCTGGGTCACATGCAGGGTGATCGGGACTCTAGGCTAGGGTTCTAGGTGTGGCACGAGTGCGGGGGTGGTTGCGCACCACTAATTTGGAGCAGCAGCCAGTCAAGGGCACGGGTACATTAGTGGCAGGGCACGATAGAGATGCAGGCCATGGCGACGATGTCACCTCATCGTGGCGTGAGCTGGGGCAGGTAGTGTGGTACGGATTGGCGACATGGCGAGCATCCGCGCCCATATGGCCAAGGGGCAGGGGGCACAGATGGTTGGTGTGGCGAGCAGCGGGGCTCGGTGCTCTACTTTGGCAGGGAAAAGCAGAGGAGGGGGAAAAGGTGGGGGATGACAGGTGGGGTCTACGCGTCAGCGGTAGCGATAGAAGGCGATGGCGGCACGTCGTGGCGCGGGAGCGCGGGCATGGGCCACTAGCTGGGCCAGCTTAGTGGAGCGTAGGCATGGGTGCGGGCGGGCGTGTGGGAGCTGGGCCAGAGGCGGTGCGGGCGTGGGCGCGGGTGAGCGCGGAGCTGGGCCGCTGCTAGGTCGACTTGGCCACGCGGGCATGTGCACGGGGAGGGCTTGGCCGCTGCTGGGCCAGCTTGGGCTGTTCGGGCTGGTTTCCTCTTTTCTATTTTCTCCCTTTTTCCAATTCCTTTTCCATTTCCTATACCCCTTCTACGCTATACCTTGGGGACTTATACATGTATACATGAGTTGCCAAGCATGTACACATCCTAGTGGGTTCCACTAGGGGTCATCTAGGGTCCTAGGGTCCAAGCCAAGGGTTAGCAACCCGCACACAAAATTTATTTATAAATGTTGGATTGATTTTATTACATCACATAAAATCATGAAGAAGCAACTCACAAGTTGAATTAAATGCAAAATGCTCAACCATGCCTACTTGGGTTCTACTTGTGCAACTACATGGGTGGTTTCCTAGTATGCACACTCACCATGCATGGGTTTTCTTAGAAAAAAATTTAAGTTCAGATTTTTGGGTATTGGAAAACCTGGGTTGTTACATAGTGGTTGTGGCTAGGGTAGCATGCATGCCACCACTACTCTACTAGGGTGGAACTAACATGTGGGCTCTACAAGTCAGTACACCACATTAGTTTATGAGCATAGGTCCAAACTTGTTGGGATTGTCGTAGGACTTGAGCAAATATTGAAGGCCTAAATAGGCGATTCGAAGAGTTTATGGGCCGAGAGACACAATTGAACAAATTTGAGTACTACCAATGAACTTTACTCATACCATTTCAATAATTATAGGGGAGGCATTTTTGCAATCTCCCAACAATCCAACCCCATTATCCTTCCTTGTAGGTGAACCCTATTTGTAAGTGGGTCAAACATTATCTTTATTTTTCTCACCCTCCCCCACCAAACAT
The DNA here is from genome assembly GCA_904845875.1 of Miscanthus lutarioriparius. NCBI lineage: Eukaryota > Viridiplantae > Streptophyta > Magnoliopsida > Poales > Poaceae > Miscanthus > Miscanthus lutarioriparius. The sequence continues at coordinate 17,814,360 of CAJGYO010000015.1, forward strand.
CTCTCCCTTTGCCTCCTAGATTCCCAGTCCACACATGGATCCAAATCTGCACACCAACCACCGACGACCATGGAGACCATGACCCCATGACCATGTGCTGTCGGTGAGCCAACATATGGACACTACTACTATAATAAGTTTAACCGAGGCGGATGTTTTGGATTATCCAAGGCGGGCAATGCAACCGCCTTGAACAAAAGGTCATGGTTAATAATGAACTACCAAGGCGGTTGTCTGCCTGCCTCGGTTAATCAAATAAAAAAACAAAAAAATAAATAAAAAGCCCAAACCCAACCCTAACCGGGCCTAGATCTGGGCCACCGCCGCCGGGAGAGTAGGCCCCACCCCACGCGCCGCCACAGCCGGGGGTGCTCGATCCGCCACTGGATCCGCTGCTGGATCCATGTACCAACACTCCTCACCAGTCGTAGATGCTCGTCGTTGGTCGAAGATGCTCGCCGCTCGCCTGGATGTGCCTAGAGGACCTCCACCACACCGCTGTCACTGCTCCTCATTGGATCTATGCCCGTCGTCATTGCTGGTCATCGGATCCATGCCCTCCACGCCGGGGGACACGCTCTATGACAATATCCATGCCCTCCACACTGGATCCATGCCCTCCATGCAAGATCCATGCCCTCCACACCGGGGGACAAGCTTGGTAGCCTCCAGATCCGTGCTCGGGAGAGGGAGGGAGAGGCACCACCAATCCGTGCTCGGGAGAAGGAGGGAGAGGTGCCACCGCCTCTAGATCCATGCTTAGGTGAGGGTGAGGGTGAGGGAGAGGGAGAGGTGAAAGGACCTAAATGGCTGGGGGTGAATAGCCTATAAAAATTGCTACAAAGACACTAGAGCAACTTGTTAGTCAACTAAATGGCGAAATGCACCTTGCTCTAGCTCTACTCAAAAGGCAAGCCACCTACCAACAATTCTAGTCAATTATGATCACTAAGCACTCAAGGGCCATGTTGCCACTCTCTACACTAGTTGAGCTAGCTAGGAACAAATCACAACTACAAAGCTAAGCTACACAACTAGCTACAACTACCACAAGCTCTACACAAGATAAATACACAAAGTAATGCAAGAGAGTGGTAGAGGAGATATACCATCGTGGCAAGTGATCAATCAAAGAATACCAAAGAATACCAAGGAGATAATGATGACACAATGATTTTTTCTCTAAGGTTCATGTCGACAGAATATCATCGGCAGTCCTTCGAGGGGTATCCCATGAAGGTAGATTGATCGGCAGAGGTGCGCATAATCAAGAACAAGAAGGCGACAGAGACACAAGAGTTAGACAGGTTCGGGCCATCTGCACGACGTAATACCCTACTGCTGTGGTCTATTGGTTTGTATTGGCTATTTGTAACACCTCGGGTGTTTAAATATTAAAAACCAGACATATCATCATATGCATTGCAAGGCATTGGTCATATTGCAAATTTTGTTATGCATTCACTAAAACAAGTTTACATTTATGTTATAAGCATTGCTTGGTATTGTTTGAATCAAGTTTGAAATCTTAGTATTGATTTGAAATTCCGAAAACCCTGATTTTCAATATTTAAATCCGACCCTGAAAACCCATTTCAAAATCAAAGCACATTTTGGGGTTGAGTCTTAAAGCAAAGTTGTAGAGCTTGTCGAGTTGTACAAAGTTTGTTTTTGGAGTTTTTCAAGTTGTTTAGTAAAATTTGAAGTTATTTAAAAAGGCAAAATTCCTTAAATATCCCCGCTTTAAATTTAAAAGTTCATTTCAAAATGTAGGCCGAATTTGGGTATGGTTTCAAAAGCAAAGTTGTAGAACTTTTGATTTGGAACAACTTTTGTTTTTGGAGATTTTTGAGTTGTTATGAAAATTTGGGAGTAATTTGTGAAATTTGGCGGATGACAATTCTGTAATTTTGATGAACAGTGTTCATCGCTTGAGCTACACCGCCGGTGACCTTCTTGGCGTTCGATCGCGCGTGACGTATTATCTTTGGCATCGCGTTGCTATAAAAGCCGCAGCAGCGTGGCTTCCTTGAGCTTCTAAGCCGTGTTATTTGGACCGAGGCGCCGTCGTCGCCGTTCTTTCCTCTCCTCTGCTTTTCTCCTGCCGCCACCGCCATTCTTCGTTGAGCCCTCGCCGTCGAACCAGCCGCTTTGTGCCGTCGTAGCAAAAGCGCCAACAACTTCACCTCTTCCTTGCGCTCACCAACCATCCTTGACGCTAGATTTCACCGTGGAACATCGCTTGCCGCCCTTCTTCCTCGCGCGTAGCACCACCACCGTGGTGTGCTGGTCGCGTGCTAGCGCTATGGTGAGCCTCTGCTATTTCTGACTCTTGCTTCAGCTTTGCCTCGATGCCGTGGTGCTTTGTGCCCAGTTGATTGACCATTTCCTCCACCGCAGTCGCTGGAGCATCGCCGTCGTCGAAATTTGGTCCGCCGTGACCGCTGTGACCGTCGAACCGTGTCTCCGTTGCTTCTCAGGCTCGGCCAGCGACTCCAGTGTGTTCGGGGTGAGCTCCTAGTTCTACCCGAGTTGTTTGTTTCATCGTTACCGAGCTCCTATCGCCGGCGCAGCGCAGCCGCGCTGTCGTGTCCGCCATGGCCGTCGTCATGCTCATGCGCCGCTGTAATTGGTCCCGATTGTGCCACCAATCGACACGTAGGGGTGTAGGGGTCATTTTAGTACCTTGGTCGTCGCCGTTGAGCTCGCCGTCGGCGAGTTTTCGCCGGTCAACGCGCGTGTCGCCGTGGTCAAAGCGCGAGGTAGAAGATGACAAGTGGGACCCGGTTGTCAGTGACTCATCGTTCAAAATGAATTTTCTGTTTTTCAGATTTAAATGAATAGTGTCTATTTTTGTTATTTTTGTGTAGATTTATTTAGAGCTCCAAAAATTATGAAAATTTTTGTGTGACTTCTTTGTGATGTGTACTATTTAGAAAAAAATATGAAATGTTGTTTTTCAGTACTTTTTGAATGTAATAAAAATTGCTCAATTAATTAATAAATGAGTTTCCAGGATTTTTCTAGACTTATTTATGTATCCAAAAATTATGAAAATTGTTTTGTCACTTAGTTATCATGTGATGAACATATACAAAAATTTTGAGGTCAATTGGTACCAGTTGATTTATTTCATAATTATTAATTAATTAATTAATTCATAAAAGCAAATAGTAACCTTTAGTGATTTAGGTTTTGTTTGAGTTTTTTATTAAGTGATGTCCTTGGGTCATTAGCTGGTAATGATCCTTGGCAATTGTTGTGAGTGTTGCAAAAATGGTTTAGTTAGTTTGACTTGTAACTGTACCGCGAAGGAAAGTTGTATTCAAGTTGTTAAGTTTTGCATCCATCATCGAGCATCATATTTTGTATCCGCATCATGTTAAACATGACATTGTTACTACGTGTAGTGAACAAAGGTGAACACGTGGTAGTTAATCAAGTAGTTGAGGAGGTTGATCCATCTGTGTAAGTTGGTGTTGATATTGGTGGAACGACTCCGGACCCGGACTTTTCCGTCAACGAAGGCAAGCCCCGGATGCATACAACCCTACCTTGTATTTTATAAATTGATTTCGCTTTTGCTTCTTTTTACTGCATTAAGTGATTAGGAGTCAAGTGAAAACCAAATTGGTACCTTACCAACCTTGTTATTGCATATTTACCATATCACCAGTTTTAAATTCGTATATGCCAGTTTTGCTTAGCTATGCTTAGAACGGTGAAAGTCGGGTGATTACCTGTCATCTACAAGTTTTAAATGGAGCTTTGGTTAATTATGTTAACATGTGATATGGGAATGTGGAGTAATAAATCTAGACCGGGCGGACTCGGTGTGTGTGAGCCACAAGACATGGAGGTCTTGTGAGCAGGTTCTTTCCGCCTGTGTCGATTAAGGTCCATCCGTTGTTGAATTGCATGAGGTGAGACTTTGTAGTACTAACCACATACTTCGGTAAGCCTTAACTTGGCTATTCTATTACGAGAATGGCTACTCACGCACTGGGAGTGGAGAGATGGCGCAATCGGTTAAAATCGTCGTTGCTCCTCGGTTATGGAGACTCAACTCACTGTTCATCATCGTAGTAATTAATAACTGGAACCTAAGGATGGTATGAGAAAGTGTTGGATACAAAGTTTCATGATCTCAATATGGATCGTGTCAGCTTTGCATATGATCTTTATGAAGTTTTAAACATTGATATAAAGAATTTTGTTAAAATGCTTTTACGCAAAAGAACCTTGATTATTGATAAAGCCATACCTTGAATCCCATGAGCCTGCATTCCTACGTTCTTTTAAATTCTTATTTCGGTTAAGTCTTGTTGAGTACTTTTGTACTCAGGGTTCGTTGACCCTTGTTGCAGGTGAGGCTCATGAGCAGATCTGTTTTGGATCGTGCTGCATGACTGTTGTTCAGTGCGATGACGATAATTAAATGTGTGGCCCTTGGGCAGGGTAGCTTAAGTTGTGTGTTTTGTAATATATTATAATGCCACTCCACTACTTTGGTTTGTTTTATTATCGAACTTAGTTGTATGGTTTGAAACAAATAGTTTGTAAACTATGTTATTGTAAGACTTCCGCTATTTTTACTCTGATGTATCTATTTGAATAAACTGTTGTAATACTGCAATGACTCTGTAATGTGATCCTGCTCGGAAAGCGTGGATGATTCGGGGTTCCCCGAGGACACCCGACAGTCTTCTTAAGTTACCGGGAACGTATGCATAGATGTCAAAGGTCGTTGGACAGTGACAGGTGCATGTGGGCCCTATAATTTAGGAGGTTCTGCCACACTATTGTATGATATTGCGTGTGTTTTGAGGGGGTCCCCTACCCGCCTTATATAGCCGGGGGGTAGGGTTAGAAGTCGGTTAGATCTAGGAGATAACCGGTAAGTAATAACAGATTATAGGAATCATGGGATCAAGCATATCCTAACAGACCTCGTAGCATCTTCAGGATATTGCCCTTGATGTCTTGCGATACACGCCAAGCAGCATCGTGCACCGTAAGTCTTTGTCTTGTGGGCAAGACCACCCCTGGCAACGCAGCCCATGTAGTCTGCCGTGGGTATCCGGGGTCGTACCCCCCACAGCTAGTCCCCGAGCGCCTTGCATCCACTATGCAACGCCGTCTTGAGCTTATCCAAGTAGGTGTAAACAAAGCCGAGTAGTTAGACTCATAGTCCGACCACCCTAATGAGTCATCGAGCAATTATGGACTGTGATCGACCAGCTTAACTGTCCGACCGAGCCTAGGCTTACCCAAGTAAGGCTTGCCAGAAGGATGTAAGGAGCTCAAGTTCAAAATAAAAAATTTCCTCGCTGTGAACCAAGTGTGCCCACTTAGAGTCCGACCACGAGAAAGGGAGATAATCTTCTTCAACTTCGGGAGGCACGGAGTCTTCCAATGAACAAATTAAAGAAAACACACTCACTGCAAGGTGAAGTGTGCCCACTTAGTCCCCGAGCCTGATAGTAGGTGACGTGGTCACGTGGTGCCAGGGTCCAAAAAGTAGAAGAAAGACAGAAGACCAGCCAAACAGGCAACTAGTCCACGGACTGAGCCCTGAAATGTAAAAGCGCACATTCACCGCAAGGTGAAGTTTGCCCACTTAGTCCCTGAGCCTGACAGTAGGTGATGTGGTCATGTGGTGCCAGGGTCAGAAACAATAGTAACAAAAAAAGTCCCTAGTATGGTGAGAAACCGAATCTTAATGATGACGTAGTCCCCGAGCCACAAGTGAAAATCTCGAATAAATCAAGAAATGCCGATTACTCAAATCATGGAGAAAAACCAGAGTAACGACTTTACAGTAGAAATTACTGAGCCTTGATGGTATTGCGGAGATGTCGGCGAATATTCGGTGCGCAGTACCGAGTTGCGTCGAAAAATGGGCGATATGGGCCATAATTGCGCGGAAGCCTAGATAACGACCCAGCACACCGCTTTGGGGAATTCAAAAGGGCGCAAATTAGCATGGTGCGGTTTCCCAAAAACCCTTGAATGCGAAAAGTCAGGAGGGTGTCTTTATAACTGCGTCGCCATACTCTACGCTCCCACCTTTGCCACTCCGTCACTTCATCTTCCTCCTCGCCCTCACGCTCCCCCATTCGCATTCACACACGCTCTGCCGCTAGGGCAAAAAAGCTTGCCTAAAGGGACCAGTTCCGATCCATATCTGAGGGATGGCGCCGAAGAGGGGAGGTGGTAGCGTGAAGAACGCGGCCACCGGGGTGAGCCATGATAAGAAATGGGTACTATCATTCATTGGGGAGATGGAGCACAACGAGATGGTGGAGGTGGGCGTTTTTCCTGATCGTGTCACCGCCGGATGGCATCCGACCGACGGTGAGCCCTATCCGATGCCACACACCGACGAACTCGTTGTATTTGAAGATTACTTCTGGCGTGGATTAGGGCTTCCGATACATCCTTTCTTGCGGGATCTGTTGGAGTATTGGGGAGTGAGCTTATGTAATCTTCATCAGAACACTATTTTGCACATTTATATGTTTATCCATTTCTATGAGGTTTATCTTGGCATTCTTCCCCATTTCAATCTCTTTCGACACTTTTTCTGGCTCAAGAAGAAAGGAGGGGGCGGTTCCAAAGTTGTCGGCAATGTGTATCTACAGCTCCGCGATGGGATGGTGAGCGAATACATTGTTGTGCCGCTGAATACCATGCTAAAGGGGTGGAATGCTAGGTGGTTCTATATGAAGCAAACTGATTCAGCTGTCCGATGTGATATCAACCAGATTTTAGAGAATCAAAGGAGCTGGTCGGAGAAACCGACCAGTGCCGATATGGAATAGGTGAAGGAGCTCCTCGAGCTAATGAGGGGCATGAAGATGAGCAGAGTGGTGGTGGCCTGTGAACTTCATACTGCGCCGCGTCCAGCCCTGCAAGGAGAGGGCTCATGCAGGCTTTGACTTCAAAGGAGATACTAACGGCACCCGAGAGAGGACAAATAACCTAACGAAGGATGCTGTGCTACACCAGGCTATTGAACTATTCACTCCAAACGTGTCGTACACCGTGCCGGGGCAGCCAAAACCCTTCAACTACATGAACTCACCTCCTTAGGTAAAAATCTTAATTGTTGTTCTGGGTGCTTTTTATCCCGTACCGGCGCTGAGCAGTGGAATAATTTGCTTGTGGAAAAATCAATTGGCAGGAATGGGTGGTGTAATTCTTGGGTGTGCCGAGGAGCTAATGGCCAGAGGCAGTGGATGCTAGGCCGACCACTCAGTCGGAGGAAAGTGCCGTCGGCACCTTGTCCGAATACGGAGGTGAAGGTACTGGTCAAAAACTAGAGTCCCCCCCGGTATTGGAGAAAGGTCAAGGGAAAAGGGCGGTGGAAAATGAGCCAGCCCGAAAGAAAAGGAGAACGGCGGATGTAGCTCCCCATGATCCAGCCAACATCTCATTTGGTGACAGTCGGACCGCTCGAACACAGGGTATGGCGATATCCGAGTGGTCGAACGATGACGAGGCACCGGTAGCTCCCCCTCTGAGCACCAAAACATCGTCGCGCAGAACGCGTGAGAAGGTATGGTCGAAGGGAGGAGCAGACGCCCAATATCGAGTCCCCAAGAAGCAGCCTTCAGAGAAGACACCGACGGCGGAGGCCACAAGACCACCAGCCCAGGATGCACAAGTTGACCCTAGAGTAGTGCCTAGGTGCTCAGGGAGGTAGCGCTGATTCAGAACCGTTCATCGGGAAGCTGACGTGTAAGTATCTTTGCTTTGGGATCAGTGGATGTCCAATCTTTATAGTGACAGTGATCAGTGGGCTATTCTAATGCAGAACGGGGCGCGTGGAGGATCTGAATCCTTCAGGCCAGACTAGCGAGCAGCCAGGGGCCGGTCCCAGCGCGGAGACATTGTGGACAGACTCCATCCCAGAGTGCCCTAGCGCTCATCAGTTTGCGGAGGATTCGACCACCGCTGCTGATGGAGTTGCTGGTGGAGAGCGGTCGACGGCAACAATGGGTGATTCGACGTAGATGCCAGGAGCAACAACGAGAGCTGCTGAGTCTTCGAAGGTAGAAGCGGGTGCTGCCAGACCTGTGCTAGAATCAGGGGTGCAAAGGTCGGCAGTGTCGGAGGAGCAAGCAGCGCACCTTGAGATGCCGCAGGGCGTGGTCGGTCGCTCTGTGCGGCCGCCGATCCCCCAAGGAGATCGAGCGTGAAGGATCACGACTTCAGACCATCCGCATCTTCTGCAAACGAGGGGGGGAGTTGTTGTCATAGAAGAGGAGGACACCACCAGGGAGGTGAAGAGGCTATGGTCCTGCCTTTGCACATTTATGAAGCAAATTGAGGTTAGTGTTGCGTCAGCGGTGTCCGTCTTTGGTGTTGAAGACTATGGTCTTTTATAATCTTGGTGCTTTGCAGGGCATAGCGCGGACTGCCGTACAACGACAGCAGTTGATCAAAAGGATCCCCTCACCGAGGAGAACAAGAAACTAAGGGAGGCAATGAAACTGATGGAGAAGAACGTCCAGAGGACCCAGCGCGAAAGGGATCTTGCTGAATCAAACACCAAGGACCAGAGTACCAAATTGGGACCCTGTCTGATTAGTTGAGAATGGTCTTCGTGCAGCCGAGGGACACGTCCAAGCAGCTAAAGGGCATCTCTGAGCAGAAAAAGGGTATCCCTGATCGGTGAGCTTGTTCCGCATTGTCGACTGAAAATAATGTAGCCGCTGTTTACTATGCTTACAGAGCACGATGTGGTGCTTAGCCGGCTACGTCAAGTCATCGGTCGACTCCAAGAGGAGAAGGAAAAGGCGTCTGGGTGAGCAGAGAAACTGGCCAAGGATCTAGAAGGTGAGTAGTTCATGGTCGGAGTTGTTGCTAAAATGACTTCTTCGTTTGACGAATCCCTTTGGTGTCTGTAGAATACCATCGAAAAACCAAAGCGCGGTTCGACGTGCTGGAGCTGGATGCAAAAGTCGAGATGGGAAAATTTGACACCATGGTAGCCGGAGTCAGGCCGGTGCTCGACTGTATCAATATGGAGGTAGCTCCTCAGCCCGATGACAGGCCACCTGTCCGGATGCCATCATTGACTGGTGTTGTGACTAGCTTGAGTGAACAGTCCCCAGACCATAGCTGGGAGCTCTTTGAGCCATCTGCCCAGATGCTTTTCCTCTTTCTGGTACAGTCTATTTTTGAGAGCATCGAGGATCATGCCATTTGCCCGTTCGACCTGGCCATTGGCTCTAGGATGGGCAACAGAGACGTATTTGCCGAAGACATCCCAAAAATAGTGACCGGTGAATGTAGTTCCAAGGTCGGTGATAATGCTATTCGGGAGACCGAATCTATGGATGATATCTTCGAAGAGCTCAACTGCCTTCTTTGCGGTGGCCGAAACAAGCGGCTTGTATTCAATCCACTTGGAGAACTTGTCAATGGTGATGTATATGTACCGAAAACTACCTAGCACAGGCTTGAAAGGCCTGATCATGTCCAGTCCCCAGCATGCAAAAGGCCAAGAAGCTGGGATGGTATGCAATTCCTGCGTCGGCACGTGTATTTGCTTGGTGAAAAATTGACATCCTTCACAATGTCGGACGAGGTCTTCTGCGCCGGCGATGGCCGTGGACCAATAAAAACCAACTCGAAAAGCTTTGCCGACCAGGTTTCTAGAGGTCGCGTGATTGCCACAGGAACCAGAGTGAATTTCAAGGAGTAATTTTGCACTCTCTTCTCGGGTGATGCATTTCTGCAGTATCCCTTCCTTGGCGCTTTTCCTCATCAACTTCTCGTCTACCAGCACGTAATGCTTGCTGCGATGGATGAGGCATTCAGTTTGGGTCTTATCGGCGGGTACGTCGGCGTTGGTGAGGTACTTGATGAACTGTTTCCTCCAATCTACGACCAGCAAAGGTATTGTAAGTACTAGCTGCTCGACGGGGGGAACTTCTTGAACTTCCTTCTCTTCAATAATAGATGGCGTAAAGAGGTCTTGAACGAAGACCCCTGGCAGAATCACGGCGCGAGAAGAGCCTATCTTAGATAGGTGGTCGACGAGCTGATTTTGGTCTCGTACCACGTGGAGGTACTCGATACCGTAGAACTTTCCTTCGAGTTTCCTGATCTTGGCATAGTATGCATCCATCTTCTCACCGAAATAGGACCAATATTTGTTGACTTGGTTGATGACCAGTGCGGTGTCTCCGTATACCTTGAGGCATTTGACGAAAGCATGACGGCTATACGAAGTCCATGGAGACATGCTTCATACTCCACGGCGTTGTTGGAAGCTGGAAAATGAATTCGAAGGACGTAACGGAGCTTGTCCTTAGTTGGAGTAATGAAAAAAATGCCAGCACTAGCACCATTGATGTTGAGGGCACTGTCAAAATACATCACCCAGTGCTCAAGGCAAGCAACAGGGATGGGCTCTTGGATCTCGGTCCACTCAGCGACGAAGTCAGCCAGCGCCTGCGACTTAATGGTAGGCCTGCTTCTGAATTCTATGGAATAAGTGCCAAGCTCGACTATCCACTTGATGATGTGGCCATTGGCCTCTTTGTTATGGAGGATGTCCCCTAGAGGGAACTCAGTGACCACGACGATCTTATAGTACTCGAAGTAATGGCGGAGCTTGCGTTACGTGACCAGAATGGTGTATAACAGCTTCTAAACCTGAGGGTAACAAGTTTTGGACTCATTAAGAACCTCACTGATGAAGTAGACTAGATGTTGCACCTTATAGGCATGTCCAACCTCCTCGCGCTCGATGATGATAGCTGTGCTAACGACACGAGAGGTAGCGGCGATGTAGATCAATAGGGTTTCATCTGGTTGAGGCGCCGTCATGATCAGGGGCTTTGTTAAAAACAACTTGAGCTACTCAAAGGCGGTATCATCCTCCTCCGACCAGGAGAAGCGCTCGGTGGCTTTGAGTAGTTTAAAGAACGGTAGTCCCTTTTCATCGAGGCGTGATATAAAGCGGCTGAGAGCAGCCATGCTCCCTGTGAGTTTCTGTATATCCTTTACGCAGGTCAGCCATTTCATATTGGTGATGGCGGAGACCTTACCGGGGTTAGGTTCAATGTCGCGGGTGCTGACGACGTAGCCCAAGAGTATGCCGAATGGAACTCCAAAGATGCACTTTGAAGAGTTCAACTTCCATCGGTATCTTTTTAGGTTGACGAACGTTTCTTCGAGGTCGGCGAGATTATCGGTGGTTTTGAATTTGACGACCACGTCATCGATGTAAGCTTCGATGTTGCGGCCTATCTATTGGTCAAGGCACATCTGGATGGCCCTTTGGTAGGTCGCCCCAGCATTTTTGAGTCCAAAAGACATGGTGGTATAGCAATACGCACCGAAAGGCGTGATGAATGATGTTTTAATCTGGGCGTCCTCTTTGAGAGATATCTGGTGATAGCCGGAGTAACAGTCGAGGAAGGAGATGAGTTTGCAGCCGGTGGTGGAGTCTACAACCTCGTCTATCGAAGGCAGCCCAAAGGGGTCTTTAGGGCAGTGTTTGTTGAGATTAGTGTAATCAATCAACATTCTCCATTCTTTATTCTTGTTTTGAACGAGAACTGGGTTTTCCAACCACTTAGGATGATACACTTCTTTAATAAATCCGGCTGCTAGGAGCCATTTTATTTCTACCCTAATAGCCTCCTTCTTGTCTGGCTTGAATCGTTGGAGCTTCTGCTTGATCAACTTGGTGATCGGTGAGACATTCAAGGAGTGCTCGATCTTCTCCTGTGGTACCCCCGGCATGTCTGCAGGTTTCTAAGCAAACACATTAGCGTTGGCTTGTAGGAAGGAGACGAGTGCGCTTTCCTATTTGGGATCGAGATGAGCCCCCATCTTGGTGATCTTGGTGGGGTCATCGAGGCCAAGGCTGACCTCCTTCATTTCCTTAGACTTGGTGGAGGCACGAGGAGGCTCCAGTGCTGGGATCTCCAAGTCATCGGTGGGCACCGTCTTGGCATCGGTGACCATGCTGGCCATCTGGATTGAGAGGTCAGTGGCTTCGGTGAGGGAGAGACTCTATTTTGCAGGCGTAGGCGATGGAGAGGTTGGCCCACAGAGCCAGAACTCCTGCAGGCATGGGCATCTTCAATATTAGATAGGCATAGTGCGGTATGGCCATGAACTTGGCCAGAGCTGGCCAACCAAGTATGGTATGGTAGGCGGTGTTGAAGTCGACGACGTAGAAGTTGATGTGCTCAACACGGAAGTTGCTAGCCATGCCGAATTGTACCAGGAGGGTAATCTCTCTAAGAGGCCGGGATACCCTGCCAGGTACCACCCCTAGAGGGAGGAGTCAGAGGGAGTGAGATCTTCTACTCCAAGGCCCAACTCCTTTAGGGCTCCGATGAAGAGTAGGTTCAGGGCGCTTCCGCCATCGACGAGTACTTTCCTAAAGAGTATTTTCTTGATGGTTGCATCAAGAACGAGGGGGAAACACCCTGTGTAAGGGATGTCCACCAACTGGTTGGCCCTGCTGAAGGTGATGGGGACCTCAGACCAGGGGCGATAGCTGGGGTCAGCGATAGCGTCTTCTGTGTTGACGGTGAGCACCCGACGGGTGGTGAGTTTTTGATCTCTTCTGTTCTCGATGGCGGCGAGGCCCCCAAAGATAGTGGCAACCACTTTGTCGTGATCCCGAAAGGCATTATTGTTGTCCCCAGGTGGTCGGCGACCTCTGGCTCCATCGTCGTCCTTCTTTTTGGCCTAGAACTCCTTAGTCAAACCAAGGCAGTCCTTCATCTTGTGCTTGCTATTCTTGTGGAGGGGGCATGGGCCTTCGAGGATTTTCTTGTACTGCTCGCTGTAGTTACATTTGGTGCAAGGTTCGTCAATGATGGTGACGATGTGTCTGGTCGGCGGTGGCGATACTAACCAGCCTTAGACCCTTCCGGCCGATCACGGCCACTGTCCTGATGGTCAACGTGGTCGTCGTAGTGGCGGTCACTATGGCGTCGTTCGTCGAGGCGATCATCACTACGGCGAGTTGGGCGGTGAGTGCCCGCATCCTCATTGAAGCAAACTTCAGCCTCTTCAGCGTCGGTGTATTGATCGGCGGTCGTGATCATCTCGTCAATCCCCTTTGGTGGCTTATTTTTGAATTTGGAGCGGAGGTCATGGTGATGGAGTCCTCTAACAAAGGTGGTGATGACTTTTGCTTCCGTGATGTTGGGAATAGAATTCCTCATCTCGGAAAATCATCTAATGTAACTACGGAGGAGTTTGGATGGTTTCTAATAAATGTGATTCAGATCATGCTAGGTGCCCAGCTGAGTACACGTAGCCATGTAATTGTTGGTGATGACCTTGTTCAAATGTTCCCAAGATTCGATGGAATCTGGGGTGAGGCTCATGAGCCAATTCATTGCGGTCGAGTGAGCATGATGGGAAGATAGTTTTTCACCATGACACTGGTATCTCCCCTGGCGACACGCACAGCGGTGGCATAAGTTTGTAGCCACTATGTGGGATTCATCCGCCCCTCATAGGGCTTGACCCCGGTGATTTTGAAACCACGGGGCCACTGGAGTGTTTGGAGTGCTCTTGTGAATGCTCGGGGCCCTTCGGGATCATCACCATTGGGATCAGGAGCATTGCCGACGTTAAGTGGCTGGAGGGCTGCATTCGGATTACCGAATTCTTGCTCGTATTCTTAACACCGGCGTACTTCCTCCTCATGCCGAGAGAAACAGTGCCCATTGATATGAGGTCATGCATCCCAGAGGTTGTTGATGTGTGCTCGGACATCTTGATCGACTTCTTGGTCGTGTTGGCGAGGGTTGTTGATATGGTTCCCCCTATCTCCCCCTAGAGGGGTTGTCTATCATCACGATGTTGTTTGGTGAAATGGCTTCTACTGGGGCGGCGATTGGATCTTGGCACGGTGGATCTGTGATTCGAGCTTGTGGAGTAGGAAGGTCCCTGATCCTGGCAGATCTCGTTGACCTAGCAGTGCGCAGCTTTAAGCATTACGGCGACCTTGGCGACCTCTGGCATTTGTTTGAGTTGAGCAAGCTTGTTAGAAGCCACGACCAAGTTGGTGCTTGGGGTCTTGTAGACATCGTGCCCGTCAACATGGACGAATTCGTCATCGCGGTTGTGGCGGAGTGGGCGTGGCCTCCCTTGCGAGTCGAGTTGTTCTCTGTTGCGAATAGCCTCGGCTAACACAATGGCGGCCTGATTCGCTCGGTGCTGCACATGGTTGGAGTTCCTATTAATGTGAGCTGCGTGGTCCTCATTGGTTTCTCCATCCCGTGGAGGGCTGTCGATGTTGACATTAAAAATCCTGCCTCCTCGAAAGGGTGGAAAAGGAGGTCGGACGGCAGCGGTTTCGGTGACAATCTCCATAGAGCCCTGGGACTCAGAGTCTAGATTTTCCTCTAGGATGGTGTGGATGGATTCTTCAGGACGTTGGCCGATTTGCAGCATATTGACAGTCGGCGAGAGCTGGTCGGCGATCGGCTCGACGAATTTGTCCCTTAGCGCATCCTGATGGATGGTGGTCGTATCCCCTAGAGTTTGCCGATCGGCTTCTGATAGATCGGAACTAGAAGGTGGTCGGCGCTGAGCCAGAGTGGCTAGAGCCGATTCCATGAGGGAGAGGTAGTCGGCGAGCTTCTAGCCAACCTGATCAATGGATGCGATCAGATCGTCGTTGCCGACCTGCTTCCTCTGAGTAGCAGGGCAGCAGGCGGCGAGTTGTTGGTGAAGACAACCTTGGAGGCGGTTTTGAGATCGGATCTGCCGTTGTAGGTCTTGGTGTGGTTGGCGTAGAATCGACCTGCATAGGCTTGATGATCTCTTTGTCTCCGTCAGCATTGATGACTTAAGAGATCAATCCGACCGTAAAGATCTGGCTGGGCTTTGGAGAGGACGAAGAGCCTGAAAAGTGTACCATCTTGTTCATCATGGAAACAGCACACACACCCCTACCTAGCGCGCCAACTGTTGATAGAATATCATCGGTAGTCCTCTAAGGGGTATCCCATGAAGGTAGATTGATCGGCAGAGGTGCGCGTAATCAAGAACAATAAGGCAACAGAGACACAAGAGTTAGACAGGTTCAGGCCGTCTACACAACGTAATACCCTACTCCTGTGGTCTGTTGGTTTGTATTGCCTATCATATGCTATTGCCTGTGTTTTGAGGGGGTCCCCACCCTCCTTATATAGCCAGGGGGTAGGGTTACAAGTTGGTTAGATCTAGGAGATAACCGATAAGTAATAACAGATTATAGGAATCATGGGATCGAGCATATCCTAACAGATCTCGTAGCATCTTCAGGATATCGCCCTTGATGTCTTGCGGTACACGCCGAGCAGCACCGTGCACTGTAAGTCTTCGTCTTGTGGGCTGGACTGCCCCTAGCAGCATAGCCCATATAGTCTACTGTGGGTATCTGGGGTCATACCCCCCATAGTTCACTTGCTTGCTGACAAGTTAGTCCCCGTTGTGGTGATTTACTCACTTGGAGGTTCATGTGCTAATAGACATCACACGCCTAACCCACAATTGGGTGCGACACAACCAACACAAGATGAGGATCCACAGGCCACGCGCAATCCACTAGAGTTGCCTTTGGTGCTCCACCGGGGAAGGCACAAGAACCCCTCACAATCATCGGGCCATCTAGGTGTTGGCAAACACCAAGAGTAACAAGAACTCCACCAGCCCAAATCGCTCACCTAGCGCCACAAGATGCTAGATCACTAAGCAATGCACTAGAGGCTCTCCAATCTCACTCAAATGATGAAATCAAGTGTGCAAATGAGTGGATTGTGTTTGCTCAGCTCCCAAAGGGTGTACTCAGGTGTGGGAAGTGCCAAGAGAGTGGCCAAGGCTGGCCACCACCTCTATTTATAAGCCCACCATCAAATAGAGCCATTACCCCTTTGAGCTGATTTCAGCGAGGGCATCGGACATGTCGGTGTGGCACCGGACATGGGGTGGCGGTGCCCCTACAATAGTCATCCAATGGCTAGCCGTTGAGGCACCGGACAGGGTGGCGGTGGCACCGCCCTAGGGGTGGCGGTGACCACCCAGTAGAGGCGGAACCAAGGGGGCTAGAAGGGACCGCGGCCCCCAAGCAAGGAAGATTTATTTAATATCTATATAAATATTTGAATTTATAGCACAAAAAATATCAATTTCACCCATTTTTTATGAAAATATTATCATTTTGGTTATAAATAGTGTATTTTTTTGAAAAGTTGTTGAAACATATAATTATGTATATTTTATCACACTAAAAAATGCGATCACATTTGTCCGGCCCCCCTTAATCAAAATCGCTGGTTCTGCCTCTACTACCTAGGCCAACCCCCCGAAAACCCTGCTCTATGGAAAAATAGGGCGGTGCCTAGGCGGTGACCAACCCCACTTCGGCTGCTCTCAGGTAAAAAGCGGCGGTGGCACCGTACATGCCCTGACGGTGCACCGCCCTAACCATGGCGGTGTACACTAGTCACGGCAATGACCACCTCCACACAGTCATTCTAGACTGAGGCCAGGTGGGCACTGCCCTAGGGGTGGTAGTGCCACCGAACAAGCAGTGGCGGTGCCTCTAGGGCAACACCCAGCTTCACCTTCTCGATCAAGGCCAGCCGATCACCGCTCTAGGGGTGGTGGTGCACCAGACAGGGAGTGACGTTGCCCACAGAGGTAGCACCTTATCCCCTACTTTGCCTCCTTTGATTCCTTTGCAAATGTGCTAACACTCCAAGTGTTTAACCATCACATGCAAGTGTGTTAGCATTTTCACAATCATTTTTCAAAGGTTAATCACTTCTCACCAATTGTGCACTAGGCCTAAAATATAAATGCAAGTTATCCAGCACCTAGTGGCACTAGATGATCGAGTTGTCTGACAAGAGCTCCCCTCTTAATAGTACGACCATCTATCCTAAATGTGATCACACTCTCTATAGTGTCTTGATCACCAAAACAAAATGGATCAAATATACCTTTGCCTTGAGCCCATTTTGTTTTTCTCTTTCTTCTTTTCCAAGCTTCGAGCACTTGATCATCTCCATGGCCTCCACCATCATCATGATCATCCTTCATTTGCTCCACCACTTGGATTAGTACTAACCTATCTCATGATCACTTAGAACAAAGGTTAGCACTAAGGGTTTGATCAATTCACCAAAACCAAACTAGAGCTTTCAATCTCCCCCTTTTTGGTAATTGATGACAACCCTTTCATAAACATGTGAATTGAAATTCATTTGAATCCATGTTTCTTGTCTAAGCATTTTTACCATGTGTAAAGGGTTTGGACAAGTTTCATGAACCTAAATTGGTAGCATTAGCTCCCCCTACATATGTGCTAAGAGTTTGGATAGAAGCTTGCACATATGCATGGATTAGAGTTGTGGGAGAGTAATGTCTACCAGATGATGCTAAGGTATAAGAGATGGACCTTTGAACCGTGATACCAATCGGAGTGCACCAATACCATCCTTAGCACCATTGTTAATTAGATGGCTCTTGCAAAACACAAACACTAGATAGCTTGTGAGATCAACATTATATGCAAGGCTCTAGTATTACCTAAAAATAAGCAAGGCATACCTAACTATCATCTTATGCATGCTAGTTTTTCATTACATCAATCAATTTTACTACTAGCATACACCACACAAGCATGGATATTGAATTTAAAAAACTTATGCCATGCAAGAAAACATATGAAATGCATATTCAAATGCATCAATCAAGTTTATGAGCTTGCTCCCCCTACATGTGTGCTTAAATTTTAATTGATCCTCTTTCTTTGTCATTTCTCTCCCCCTATGTCTTTGTTTCTCCCCCCATCTCCCCCGATGTCTTTGTATCTCTCCCCCTATCTTCTCCTATGTCTTTGTTTCTCTCCCCCTATCTTTGTGAATTACTTCTCCCCTTTGTCATCAATGACCACAAAGGTTTAATTTTAGATAGGTTAAGACTATCAATGTCAATCAATGGGTTGAGGATCATTTTCCCAAATTTGGTTCAATCTAGAGCACTTGCCAAAGATATTTAACTCGGTTTGATCCAAGGACAAGCTTCTTCACACCTCATTTCAAGGGTTATCTTGACCATGTTGAGTTAAACACTTATAGCTCATTTTCTAGATCAAACACGAGGTTCACAAGCCCACAAACATGTCATTTGCTACCACTAGATCAAGTCAAGTATAGAAGCAATAGTGGTACCATACAAGCATCAAATTCATTTGATTTTCATGATTGAGCCTATAAAACATGAGGAAATGACTAGATGCACTAAATAAGTTCTTAGCAAAGAATGTATGCTTGCCAATAAACTTTTACCTTGTATTGCTTGAAGGAGAGGCATGTCATATTAGTGGGGGGTGCATCAACACATATTTGAGAAATCCAATATGTTCAACACATTCCTTAGCTTGCAAAACCTCTTCTCA
This sequence comes from Miscanthus lutarioriparius, assembly GCA_904845875.1. NCBI lineage: Eukaryota > Viridiplantae > Streptophyta > Magnoliopsida > Poales > Poaceae > Miscanthus > Miscanthus lutarioriparius. The sequence continues at coordinate 17,832,802 of CAJGYO010000015.1, forward strand.
TCTAATGGCTTGGTGAATATATCGGCAAGTTGATCTTCAGTGCCCACATTCTCAATTGAAATGTCCTCATTTTGTTGATGATCTCTTATGAAATGGTGGCAGACATCAATGTGCTTTGTTCTTGCATGTTGAACCAGATTATTGGTGAGCTTAATTGCACTCTCATTGCCACATAGCAATGGCACTTTCTTGAACTTGATTCCAAAATCATTCAAGGTGGCCTTCATCCAAAGAATTTGTGCACAACAACTACCGGCGGATATGTACTTGGCTTCGACGATTGATAATGCAACACTATTTTGCTTCTTTGATGACCATGAAACAAGTCATCTTCCTAACAATTGACAAGTGCCCGAAGTACTCTTCCTCTCAACCTTGCATCCAGCATAATCATAGTCCGAATATCCAACTAATTCAAACTTTACTCCTTTGGGATACCTATTGGTATTTCTTAATGCATACAGAAATAATCCGCAAGCGCACGGAATTACCGTTGTAGCACTTCACCTAGAAGTATTCAGGGTATCGTATTTTCCACAAGAAACAAAGGTACTCTTCTAGCTAATTCATCTAAGGGAAACACAAGGGTAGATTTGGAAAGGGTAGAGAAGGATTCCTATGGTAATTGAGTCTAAAGATAGATAAACTTTACTTCTACTTGTTTACTTCAGGCATCGGATCACACCTGGTCTGCCAAGAGAGGCCGGCCTAAAGCTTACATTGAACCCGAACGTGGGGGAATACGAGGGATGGACAGGGCTGTCACCACCTGCTGCCTACCCCTCAACCATGGGGAACAAGGTAAACGAAGATAGCTTCTAGCCTAGACACCATGTCTACGCTATCGACTATTACTCTAGCGTGCATGCAAGGGTCATCCGTCTCTATCGGGGCCCTTCTACTAGAGCATCCACCATGGGGATGGACAACGAACCCACAAACAAGTAAGAGTATAGCTTAACTAATCAAAGACTTTATAACCAAAAGAACCACGAACACTCACTTAGCGGGAGAACCCGTTGAAGTAAAGATGCTTGTCGAGGTACAAGTTGGGGAGACACCGACAAGCCTAGCGCTTCCGCAAGCTCTCCCTCACATCTATCCCTTACTACTGTACTAGCTATCTAGGGCCTAAGCCCTTAGAGTGATGCTCAAAAGAGGAGAAGCTCTTTGCCTTGTAGTGGTGTGTTGAGAGAGGGGGATACCCCTCTATTTATACAAGAGCAAGGCGGTGCTTCTGTCTATCTTTGGCGTGAAAGCATGGGATGCATGACCTTAGCATGGGAGCATGCCACCGCCAAAGCGACGCGTGGCTGAGCAGCGCCGGCAGGGGGTCGCCCACCCCTAGGGGTCAGCTGCCCCTTGACCGTGGCCACTCGCCACCGCCTTCGCCTGGTAGGCCATGGGCTGGACATGGATCCCTGCTCCATGGTTTTTTGCCCGGTTTGCACTAAGTTGATGGGCGTCTCCCTTATTCCTTTGCACAAATCAGCATCGAAAAGCGCCTTTTGGTGAACTATTCTATGTATTTGTGTTTGTGACCTACAAAATAACGTTCACCAAATACATGTGGAACTTGGTTAGTAGTAAATGCATATGTGATCAAGATTGCTTATTTCTCCTCTTTTGTGTCTTAATTGGCAGTCGAATTTGATCGGTAATGACCATCAACAAGATCCCCCACACTTACGCCTTTGCTCGTCCTCGAGCAAAGCTTAGAAATAAAGGTAATCATGAGCATAACATCCTAAGATATATGTCTTACATGAAAGTTATTCCAACACATTATTTATACTAGTGGGATATGTGGTGTTAGCTAACATGTTTCCCTGGGTTGTTGAAAAGCGGAATAGTTCTTGAAACAAAATCATCTTCCCAATTTCACATCTTAGCAACTTGGAGTTTTTTGGAAGTTTTTTTTCTCAAGAAAAAGTATAGTTCACTTTATACTCCTCAAATGACACTCTCAAATCACTCAATGGTGTATAAGTCCTTACCGAGGCATAGCAATGTTTTGCCTTCTACTTCTGAAAAGGTTTATGTGGAGCTTTAGGTAGGGATAAACAATATAGCATACTTGTATTGCATCTGTTGTAAAGTCAAATCAAGGATCCAAGGAGAGAAGTATCATACTCTTAGATCAAGATGTGCATGTGTGTGGAAAAAGGTAAACTGAAACTATACTCCTTTTGTAAATATGATCTCTCTTTATATTATTCTGAAATATGGCTATCTTTCTTTCTTTTTTTCAATATATGAGCCTTCATGTGCTCACCCCCCTTTTTTTCTTTTTGTACTTGGACCTTCATGTGTCCCATTTTTTTCTTTATCATAAACTTCTTGCATAGCCCATGTCTCTTCCTCTAAACCACATATTTAGAGGCAGATCATTATTTTTTATTACCGACAACATTTCCCTAACACATATATATTATTATTATTTTGGTCTACTCCCAGTGTAGGAGCAAAATTTTTGGTGGATGGGAGCATGTTTTTGCGTACTCCCAATGTAGGAGCAGCATGTATATGTGGGTGTATGTGATCTTGATCCTGGGAGCATGATAAATCTCTCAACAAAGGTCAACAAGACTTGACCAAACTCAATACAATAACAAGCAGCTTATGTAGAAGGCTTGAAACTTTGCAAGATGTCAAATTTGGCTTTGGTAGGAATTGCTCACCAATTGAGGAGTATGTGATACTATGGTTTTATATTTTTATCAAAACAAATTCTCCAAGTACTTTGAGTAGAAATGGTAGGATTTCTAAGTCAGAACTATATCACACTTCACAACAACTTAGTCAACATGATTGTCCTATTATAATATTTTCCCACAAGTATAAGTGTATGTATATGGAACAAACTTCATGCAAGCTTCTATCTTAAACATGTCATGAGCATGCCACTTTTCAAAATTTTAAATGAAGTGTGGTTTGTAAAATAGGAGCATTGTTCATCATTAGGAGCTAGCAGGGATAAATTGAGTTTAATTTTAGTGATCAAGATTTATGTTTATTCAAACTCAATATTGTAGGGAGTTGAGGGTAGTGTTGCATGAACCATCATTGAAGATGAAAGATCTATGGGGAGTTAGAAATGGTTTGGCTGAACCAAGGGTTCAACCAATCCTCTCTAAAGCCATCTGTTCCGTCCTTCTACGCGTTAGATCATTCGATGTTGTGCAACGTGTCGGGGGGAATCTCGAATGTGTGTTAGTTATGCTTGAGAGATTCCCCCACACTTATTCTTGTATCTGTTTTATTTGATAAAGAGAAACAAAAATGGAAACAAACAAGGGCTCTACCAGTTGAAAACACTAGGGAGCCTTAATTGTATTATAATCATTATTACTTTTTTTGTTGTTACTATTATTATTATTATATATTATTATTATTATTATTATTTTATGTGTTCACCCAACTTTTTATCATTTAGCATAAACAAGGCAAAGGTAAAGTTTTCAACAATAAACATAGCCTTGATTTATCTCCATAGTAGATTACTTCTATTGTTTATGAAAATAGTACTCAAAGTTCATTAATCAAATTTCAACACCATTTCAAATTTGATTAAAGGAGGCTATTTTAACCTAAGCACCATGCTTAATTTTAAAAAGCCTATAGATGTCCCTTAAGAATACACCCAAACTAGAGCATATGTCATGAACAAAGGAAACATGAACTGGTATATATTTTCATGGAGATAAACATGAGTAAAACATGTTGGTGAACATTTTATTTATCTTTGCATACCTGAGTGTTCTTACTGGCAGCATTTGTAGATGGAAGCTTTGAAGCTGCTGCAGGAACGGCTTGTATATAGTCCATCGCAGGTTATTACCAAGGCTAGGTCACACACACTACTAGTGTGTATGGACCATGGGCTTTAGTGATAGCAAAGGTCTAGAAGAAGAGAATGCTCCTTCTTTCTCTTCTTTTTTCTATCTATTTATTTTAATCATTCATTTTTGATTTATAATAGATTTTTTTCTTTTCTTTCTTCTATTCTCGTTTTTTATAGCAAGGTAGAGCTAACATCATCATTTCTTTTTTTCTAAGTAAGATGATCATTGGTGTATATGGAACTTTAGGACTCTCACCATCCCCCCCACATTTGGACTTTTGTGTGAAAGTCAAGTGTGTAGGATTAGGGTCTCCTTACCAAAGATCATCAAGGCATATAGTCGATGCAGCTCTCATGTTTTCAGGCATCGTATGTCCCTGTTCTTCTTGATCTTAACCTGAAAGGGTTAACACACAAGAATACCCGAAGGTGCATACTAACTTGATAACATGTTCTTGCTTTTTATTAATAGGTTAGTTGTTTTTTTCATAATAACGGCAATGCTTTGTTTATGGTCATAAGCTTGACCTTGGGAACTACATCTTGCAGCTAACAATAGTGGTTTAGTTCCCAACTTCACCACTAGGCATTTAGCATTATCGTTCAAGCTGCAAGGTTAGTACCACAACGCATCAACGAGAATTACAATATTTGTGATAAACATATGCTATGGCAGAACCGCCTAATCTAACGCCTCCCAGGAGTACTTGTCGTCTATTAGACACTAAGTACTCAAGGGAGGACACTAAATTACGCAATTCCGTCGAGCACACCCCAAGGGAGAAACCAAAAATCCACATTTTTCCATCAGGATCACAAATGAGAGAATAAAGCTTACAACATTCTTAAGACATTTCTTACATCACTTTCCATGCAGCATCAGAGTATAATATTTATTGTTTATAACAGCAGAATATAACCATGCTATCAGAGTTTCAGCGGAAATAAAACCATTTAACGACAAGTGAAACATTAACTTGATGATCCGTTATATACATCATAACAAGTTATAAGTTTTTCATTGTAAAACATTTTGGGTGGATGTTTCAAATAAACTCTATGTCCACAACATTAAGGAAATCCTCGTTTACCCGCCAGGAGGAAAGAAAAGACTTCAAGGATGTGCAAGGCTATCTAGCTTGTGGTTTATTGCATCTACAGGAAGCATTACTAAACGTGCGTCCTTATATTCAATTTCATTAGTAGTCATCATTAGTTCATTATCTAACCATTCTATGTAAGCACCTGTGCTACTTTCAAGCAGATGGTAAGCCATTAGAACCATTTTACCATCTTTCATATTCTAGTTCTTACTACGGTGCCAGATTGTAGACAAGTCGTACCGGATTACCCGGCGATTCGCAAACCAATGTGCCCAGCTAGGTACCATGAAACACATGCCCCGCTTGTACTCCAGGCACAAGCAGGACCAACCCACCACTCTCCTATCAAGGGGTCCAAGTCCCCATCCAAACTTGGACTCCAAGCCCCCACACCTGAGTCCCAGACTCAATGTGGTGCTTAGACCTCCATCCCCGCCTCCAATCAGTCGGCCCAGAAAGAGCCGAAACCCACGACAAGAGAGCAACGAGTCTTCCCTGCTCCCATAAACAAGTATGTGTTCAGGATAATAAGTCTGTGACCTGACTAGAACCCAATGCAACGGACGGTCCTTAACCAACATAGGCGGAACAAGCGCAATCCGAGCCTCGCTCGAATGCCAAACCAAGTCCAGATCCAAGTACCATTCCACCCGGTCTCCAATTATCATTTATATCTTTTCAATGGGATAGTAATATAACACCAACAATAATATCTTTCCTATCTCTCACGAGTGACAGGCATACTAGTAAAACTCATAGGATAAGGATATATATATATATATATATTGAGACCGGGTGGAATGGTACTTGGATCTGGACTTGGTTTGGCATTCGAGCAAGGCTCGGATTGTGCTTGTTCCGCCTGTGTTGGTTAAGGACCGTCCGTTGCATTGGGTTCTAGTCAGGTCACAGACTTATTATCCTGAACACATACTTGTTTATGGGAGCAGGGAAGACTCGTTGCTCTCTTGTCGTGGGTTCCAGCTCTTTCTGGGCCGACTGATTGAGGCGGGGATGGAGGTCTAAGCACCACATATGCAAGTGGGTTTCATTCAACTCCTTAAACTTAATGCAGAAGCATAAAATAAAGGGCAGAATAATAGGGGTTATGCACCGGGACTTGCCAGGGTAAGATATAACCAAAAGTTAGCATTCCATCATGGTGACACAATCATCAAGGCACCATCTTTTCTGCTACCTCGGTAAACTCCATGATCCATCGTTGTTCCTATTATGATATACGTGGATGCAACACAAAGACGCAATTAATCAATGGCAACCGCAACTCTTAAACTATGTTTACGCCTCTCATGCTAATGAGCTAGCTCTAGTGACTAACGTACTAGGCCATGTATCCATGTTGTCAAACTAGGTGCTAATTTCCCACAATATTTTAGTTATAAAATCCCTAGATGTTTCAGCATTTTATTGATTTAAATTTATATTTACGAACTAGGTCTCATTTAGCTACCTTAGCAAACTAATTCCTATGGAGCTCCAAAAATCACAGTGATCACCTAATAATGTTAGGAATCTACAATAAAATTTTAGGGCCAGTACTACTACCAATTCATCACAATAATTCCTATAAGTTAATGTTTTGACAATATTAAGTACCTCGAATTAATTATATAGCTCCTAATAATATTATAAAACTGTTGACATAAAATGTGACGCACTGTGCCCCACACACAGCAAGCCGGAAAGCGTAGCTTCAATTGGGTGCCCGGGTGCTTCGTGATCCGGAAACGTGCCAGTCAGTTTGACCTAAAAAAACTAACAAGGGATAAAACAGTTAAATGCCAAACCGGAACATGTCGGGTGAGACCAGATAGTTCCATATATACGGACCACTGAAGCCACTTACAACGACATACAACTATAGGAAGCTATCTGCCAAAGAAAAGTTTATAAACCATTCGCTAATCGTAAGATGAGCATACGTAAAGATCCGATTGCCGAATGCATGTGCATGGGAAGACATGTTTGAACAAGTGAAATTAATCATGAGTTAATGCATAACCAAGCTCAAAGAATCCAAATTGAGTTGGGGTCCATGAAGAAGGAACGTGCAAATAAACACGATTAAACTAATCTAAAACTCGCATCCGCGCATACGACACCTAGTTTTGTCAAAGCTTAAACGTAATTAACATGCATGAACCCACGACATGTGACAATCTAGATTAAAATAATTCAGCCATTACGAGCATGTTATCTATTTGCAAAGGTAATACGAAAAGTAATGATCATTGAAACACGAATAAAACCATAAGAGAGGGCCGAACAATATCAATCTAGATTGGGCGAAGTGTGTTACAAATATATAAAATATTTAAAACATGCAACACAGATAAACTTAATGAATCTATTTAGATTTTGCCGTATCTAATAGAGCCTATAACCTGCTTGCCTTCACTAAGCATATTGAGCAAACGCTTTTTGCACGCATACGGTATCTACTCATAAACAAAGCATAAGCAAAGACTTCTTGCTTGTCAAACAAAGATCCGCCGCATGATCATTGAAAACAAACAAGACTACTTGCATCACGTCTAAATCCACCGCATGATACTAAACATGATAACAAGGTTGTCGGAACTTACGGAGGTCGACGGATCGATGACTCCTCTCGAAGAACTCGACGACACGACAAAAGGACTCGAAAGTTGGCACGGGGCCGGTTGTATTGATTTGGTTGTGAACGCCTATTACAATGGTCGAGGGTCAATATTTATACCCTAGACAAAACACGAGTCCTAAAAGACTACGACTTACAAAGGAACTCTTAAACAAACTTGGAAACTATGATTCCTTGCCCTAAACTCTCAGAGTCCTTTATTATTACGACTTTCATCTTTTCGATCGGCTTTGCTTGCCATCTTCTGCTTTCCCGAATGGAGTCACCACCTTCTGAAGTAACTGACCGCACAAGCATTTAGCCGACCGCTCATTTTGTTTGCCGAATGTCCTTCTTCCCAGATATGGGGTCCACCTGTCATCTTCCGAAGTCGACCAAAATCTAGTGTTAACACATGCCCCTCAATTTCGGGATAAAAGTTGTTTTATTCTCAAATTGACCACAAGCTCTTTCTCCTCCTAGGTCAAGACCGTTCAAACACCGCAATTGCTATCCAAAAATTCAAGCTTTCAAATAACAACCTCGGACCCATTTCGAATCTTCAATGGTGACCCAGATGAAATTCCGGGTAAACTTCACTTATATTCAGCAATTTCCACTTGATCTTCCCGTTCTTCTTTTGGCTTATTCCTCTTTGATTTCAATCACCCTTTACAGGAATACAAGAATCAGATTTTGATCCCTTATGCTGCCAACCCTGATTCCTATTTCCTCGGCCCAATGGGAAATCCTGACCCTTTTGAAATTATCGAGAAGGAAACCCAAAGAATCCCTTTCAAATCTGGGATCACCTTGCCAAACCGATGGCCAAACATGTTCAAGAATTGGCCATTTCCCCCAATCACTGGATGGCGGAATTGGTACAGGAGAATGCTGGAGAAAAGCAGTAGCCACTGGGAAAGTCAAGACATCAGTCATTGTCTGGAATTATCCTTAGCAGAAACACCCAGAAACGATTCCCTTTGATAGCGACTTCCCATTTTTGGTCCGACACCATTAATGCCTTCATCTTCGCCATGGTATGATGACCATCACTCTAGCCAATGTGTTCATGATGACTAGCTTGAACGTGTCACTACCAAAGATACCCTCATAAGTACAAGAGCAAAAGTAATCAAAGAGCCGCGGCTCTCCGGATGTGGATGGGTCAAATACATCCGAACTACATGAATGCATCTGGCATCATTTCTGACAAAGAGTTGAAAGCCTTCATGAACATGTGGCTATGCAGATTCATCTTCTATGGAAAATCCAATGAACCGACTCTGAATCATATGGTGATGGCTGAAGATTTAGCTGCAGGCACTCAGATCCCACTAGACAAATATCTTTTGGGGTCTCATTATCATATGATGCATCGACACTCTTCGATGCGCCAAGGTGGAGAAATCTCTTGTGTGAATGGTCCCTGGTGGCTAATTCAGATGTGGCTCCAGCTATACATGCATCAGATAACCTCTGTGAGCCTCTTCAATCTAAGTTTTCCTTCAGTTAACTATGCTGAAGGCAGCACAGCAAAGGTTAAGGCTTGTCAGACTTATGGGGAAGCAGCATCATCTATCAGCATTGACATAGACATTGGTCATTTCTTCAAGCTGTTTTTCAAAGGATTCGTAATGTGCTCTGGTTCCCTTACGGAAAAATGAAAATTTGACTTTGCCCTACAAGTTTAGCTATGAAATTGGTTGTTCAGTCAAGAATCCACGGAGATCTTCAACTCCTTTATCAAATCTTGCACTCACTCTGCCAAATTAATTTCATCATGGGAGGTTAGTGCAGTCCACCTATGAATTCTACTATCCAAATATGGTGGCCAAACAATTAGGATGTGGCCAGCTGCCCCCAAGATTCCTCTTCTCAACAATCATAAAGCCAAGGGAAGTAATAACAGAAAGAATGAAAGCCAAAAAAATCTTTGAATTAGGATGGACTTCTGTGAATAAACTTGTCTTCTGGAAGAATGCTTATTCCTTTGATTCTTTTCGGTAAAATTCTGCCTGCGATTGTCAGAAAAATGCTGAAAACACCCCGATTTTGCATAAACATTCTTGTGCTAGAGGCGATGCAAACTGCATCGGCTATTTTGTGCTAAAGGCGATGTGAACAATATCGGCTATTCTCAGTTCTATTTTTTTTAGGCTAAAGGCGATTTTCCTTTTATCGGCTTTTCTGATCCACGTTCATGAACCAACCTCAACACTGGGGTAATATTTCTTAAGAAATCTTCCATTGATAGCTCTGGTAAACACCTCCCCAAATAAAGTCTTCAATATGTATGCATTGCCAGGTACACATTCTACTATTCGGAAAGGACCTTCCCAACTTGGAGACCATTTGCCGAACGCTCTATCCTTTGTTCCAACTGGCAATATAGTTTTCCAAACCAAGTCTCTTTCTGCGAATTGCTTCAGCCTAACCCTTTTGTTATAATACTTGGCAACGCGTATTTTATTTTTCTCAATATTTTCCAATGCCTTGAGACGAATCAAATGTAAATCTTCCAATTCATCCATCATCAGATTCTTATAATCTTCTTCTACTAATTCTTTCAGAACAATACTCTCGCCTTAAACCCCGACCGTAATTCCCATGGTAATACAAAGATGATGCCCATAAACCAGTTCATAAGGAGACGTTTGAGTGGACCCATGACAAGCCATTCGGTAAGCCCACAATGCTTCATTAAGAACTAAGTGCCATCTCCTTGGTTTTTCATCAATCTTCTTCTGGATGATTTTAATCATAATCTTATTTGATGCTTCAGCCTGGCCATTAGCTTGTGCATAATAAGGAGAAGAATTATACAACTTAATCCCCATATCTTTGGCAAAATCATAGAATTCGAAGAAGTAAACCGGGTTCCTTGATCGGTTGTTATAGTTTGAGGAATCTCAAATCATGAATTATATGTTCCTTAACAAAACTAATCATATTCTCTGATGTTACCTTCTTCAAAGGGATAGCTTCAACCCACTTGGTGAAATAATCCGTGGCCAAGAGTACAAATTTGTGTCCCTTACTAGAAGGAGGATTGATCTGACCAATTAAATCTATACCCCATCCTCTGAACGGCCAAGGCTTGATTATGGGATTCATAGCGATCTTTGGAACTTTTGAATATTGCCAAATTTTTGACAATTGTGACACCCTTTGTAATATTCAAAACAATCCTCCAACATAGTCGGCCAAAATAACCAGCTCCCCAATTATCCATTTCATCCGATAAGTCGAATCGGTGTGCACCACACAATCCTTCGTGAACCTCATACATCACTTTCTTGGCCTCTTCTTGACTTAAACATTTGAGCAATACTCCATCGATGGACTTGTAATATAACCGATCATCAAGGAACACAAATTTGAGAGCTTTGTATCCGAGTTCTCGAAACTTTTTGAGATAGACCTTTCGGATAATTGGTAATTTCAGATCTCCAATCACCATCTACTTGATCAAGATTTTAAAACACCTTCTTCTATAGCAAAAACTTCCCGACTCTCTCGATACCCGTATGCGACTTGAGCTAACTTATTTGCATCTTCATTATACTCTCTAGGGATATGATGCAAGGTTAATACCGAAAAATTCTTCAAAAGTTCTCTACACTCCTCATAATATTCTCTTAACACATTGTTCTTGCATTCATACTGACCACTCAGTTGATTAATCACCAACTCAGAATCCCCAAAGATTTCAACAGCAACGGCCTTTACTTCTATAAGAAGTCAAGCCCTCTAAGCAACGCTTCATACTCTGCCTGATTATTAGTAACATGAAATTCAATAGGAACCGCATACTCAAAAGTTTTTCCTTGTGGGGAAATCAAGAGAATACCAGCACCACCACCTTTGTTACAAGATGATCCATCGAAGAACAAGGCCCAAGGCACAATGCTTATCGCCTCAACAGAAAGATCCCGATGTTGGGTAATAAAATCGGCAATAATTTGACCCTTTACCGCCTTTGCCGATTCGTACCTTAAATTAAATTCTGACAATGCTAAAATCCATTTGCCAATTCTTCCATTCAAAATTGGCATTGATAGCATATGTTTGATTACATCAAAACTAGAAACTACCACGCATTCGGCATTCAACAAATAGTGCCGAAATTTGGTACATGAGTAATACACACACAAGCAAAGTTTTTCTGTGCCGAATACCTTGTTTCCGGGTCTAGCGCCTTTCGCTAAGATAAGCTATGACTCTTTCTTTTCCTTCAAATTCTTGCATAAGGGCTGATCCTATCATTAGGCTATCGGCCGCCACATACAACTTAAAAGGCTTGTCAAGTTGTGGAGGTACCAAAGACAGTGGTGCCTTCATATATTGCTTGATCTCATCAAAAGCCTTTTGTTGTATGTCACCCCATACAAATTTTTTTATCCTTCTTGAGCTTTAATAAAGGAGAAAAGGGTAAAACTCTCTCGATAGATTGGATATGAATCTTCTTACAAAGTTGATTTTGCCTAACAATGATTGTAATTACGTGAGAGATTGGTTGGCGGCACAACTTTGTCTATTGCTTCCATGCTCTTTTTCCCAACTTCAATTCCTCCTTTATGAACTAAAATCCCAAAAACTCACCAGCCAAAACTCCAAAGGCACATTTGTTTGGATTCATCTTCAAGCCATGCTTTCTTGTGCACTCCAGAGTCTTTCTTAAGTCGGCTAAATGTCCTTCATGATTTCTAGACTTGACCACTACATCATCGATGTAGATCTCTACAATCTTGCCGATCACTTCATGAAAAATATAATTCATAGCTCTTTGATAAGTTGCACCGGCATTCTTTAACCCAAATGTCATGACTATCCATTCAAACAAACCAATATGACCAGGACATCTCAAGGCTATTTTTGAAATATCTTCCATTGCCATAAAAATTTGATTATAGCCAAAGATTCCCATCCATAAAACTAATGACTTCATAACTCACTTCTTTGCATCTACTAGTAAATCGGCAAGAATCGCATTGGGTAACCATCCATGGGAGTGGCCTTATTAAGATTTCTGAAATCTATGCAAACCCTCATTTTTCCATTTTTCTTGTATACCGGGTACTATATTTGAAATCCACTCGCATACTTGCATGGCCGAATGAAGTTTGCTTCTATTAATCTTTCAACCTCCTTCTTCACATCGGCCAATACCTCTTCTTTGTATATCTTCCGTGGAGGTTGTTTGTAAGGACGAAATCCAGTGTTTAATGGGCAATCGATGTTCAACAATGGAACGATCCAATCCGAGCATTTCCGTGTAATCCCAAGCAAAACAATCTTTAAACTCTTTCAACAGATCTATCAACTTTGATTTATATTCGGGTCTAACTTTGCACTAATATACATCGGCCTTGGCTTAGAACCATCACCAACATCAATTTCTTCCAACTTATCACCGACATAAAACCACGTCCCAACTTTCCTTTGTTGCCATCGATGAGATTTCCCATTAAAATTACTATGAGAGCCGATTTGCTTGGATCAAATTGTTGGCCCTCAACCGAAAACATTTACAGGACCTTCTTTCCACACTTTTCCGGAGAAACAATCGACGCCTTCATATTCCCAAAGAGGGTAGATTCTACTGCAAAGAACACTTACATCAATCATCAAGATGTACAACTTCAACGTCATCTCCAATCCATTGAATGAGAATTTGATGCATGGTTGAAGGAATGCAACAATTAGCATGGATCCAATCTCTTGCCAAGAGTAGACTATATGCCCCCTTACCATCAATGACAAAAAAGGTAGTAATCGAGTTTTTGACCCAATAGTCACTTCGACATGGATAGCACCTCGGCATCGGAAGGGTTGCCAAGAAAGTCCCTAAGCACCATGTCGGGCTTTCAACAATTCTTCATTAGTCATCCCAAGCTTTACGAAGGTAGTATAAGGCATGATATTGATAGCAGCCCCTCCATCAACAAACATCTTAGTTAAAGGCTTGCCATTGACATATCCCTTTAAATAGAGTGGTCTCAAGTGACGATTCTTGATTGGTTTGTCAAAAATAGCCTGTTGTGTTAATACAAGCTGGGCCATCAAATCCTGACATTCACTTTCATCAAAATCAGAGTACACCTCTTCTTGGACATCTTGGCTTTCGGGAGCTATAAACTCGATGGGAGGAAGAAAGCCATGCAAGCATCACCAAGGACCACATTCATCGCTTCTTCTTAGGACGCCATATTTGCTTTGTTTCGGTAACTTCCTCGTTTCAACTCCCTATTCCTCAACCGTTGAACTCTTCTTTTCTCGACTTTTCCTCGGCCCGGAGGACACCACCGTCCTTTTGCCATATATATCTATAGGAGTCGCTTCTTCATCATGCACTCTATCATGAATCCAACCTTGATCTGCAAATCTCTTCCTTTGCTGATTCTCAAAATCATCTGCTTTTAAGCGCCGATCATCTTCGTGAACCTTCGCTCCAAGTCTTTCATAGACGGGACGGCGGTTGACTTGAGATTGCCTATACTCGAGTAATCTTGAGCACTACACTCCGGGACAATTATTTCTAGCAGGTAACCTCAAGCCTTCATTCCAACAATGCCTAAAGAATGAACAACCCCAATGAGACTGCTGCTCTCTGCTCATCATGTATTCTTCTTGCTCCTTTCGTATACCTCTTCCTCATACCTCCCAGATTCTTCCATAAACCATTGCTTCTTATAGTATTCCTTCTCTTGCTCTCTCTGCCACTTGTTTAGCAAAATACGTGATGTAACTCTGGGTTTGGAAGTTTGACCTTTCTCGGTTCGGCTATTCTGAAACCGAACTCGTTGCTGCAACTCTCTACTGGTGACTTGCCGATCCGGGTCAACAGCACCATTTTTCTTTGCTCTATCAGAAGTCAACACCTTCATCTTGCCTTTACCTTTGAGATCATTGGCAGAGATCATATTCATAGAGAAAGAAATCATATTTTGTGGAAAAGGCTGATCATCAATTTTCATCTTGCCATCAAACCTCAAATGTCCCTCTTGGATAGCTTTCTGGATTCGTATTCTGAACACTCGGCAATCATTGATGGAGTGAGAATTAGTGTTATGGAAACCACAATACTTTTTGTCTTTCACTCCCTCAGGACGTAGCATGGGATGTCCTTTTGGCAACTTGATGCGTCCTTCCTTCATCAATAATGCAAAAAGCACATGCGCCTTACTTACATCAAAATCATAGGTTCCCTTTTGTTGTTTCAACCAAATTGACTAATTTGAGTAGGCTCCTTTGCCCAGCTTCAACTCAAATTGCAGACTATCTCATCTTCATCAATATACTCGATCGCTTCCTCCGTAAAACCTTGATACACCTCATTAGTGGCATTGTTCTTCCGAAAGCGATTATCTCTCCTGAATCCTTGGGCCCGATTACTCATAGTCGCTAAACGCCAGGCAAGTTGGCCAAGATCATCAAACTCCATGCCGAACAACTTCTCCTTGATATTTGGCAACATTCCTCGCTATAGCTATTCCGTAATTGATCATCCGGTAAATTCAGAGAATAACACATATTCTTGGTCTCCCTAAATCTGCGAAGATATTCCAATGGTGTCTCATTTGTTCTCATCCTCGACTCATGAGATCGACCAACTTCTTCTCATTAGTACCCGTAGAAAATATGAATGAAACTTCGCTCTAGCTCTCCCCACGTACCAATGGAATGAGTCGGTAAAGACGTGAACCACGTGAAAGCTGGTCCCATAAGAGACAAAGGAAAATATCGAATCCTCCAAGCTTCATCTGAAGCGGCTTCTCCAAGTTGCATTAAGTACCGATCGACGTGCTCTATGGTACTAGTATCATCTTGACCGTAAAACTTGGTTAAATCCGTTGGAGGCTTCACCCTTGGAGGTAACGCCACTCTGTTGTACCACTATGGGTAAGGAGACTTGTATGAATAGGATTGATTTTTGGCTTCAAGTCGAACTGATTATGCATCATATCACCATCCTGTGCATCAAAACATCAATGCCTCAATCTCGATTTCCTTGTACTTGTACTCCGTAAGGTAATCCTAAAACACTCCTATACCTGGATTTGGCACAAAGATTGATAGCATTGTAATCAAGAAATTCTTGATACCCATCTCCATACATATTCTTCTCGCAATCTGCTTGATGTTTGGAGAAACTCTATAAGTCAAGGTGGCACTTCTCCGTGGTACCAAATGTTACCTAGCCATAGGTGGGATGTGATTGCTTTTCAAAGGTGAGTCAATCCACCATATTTGAAATCGATGCTCCTTCTTTTCCAATAGGCTTCTCTTGATGCTTTGGAACATTGAAAAGTGTCGGTCCACTGAGTGGGCCAACATTTTCTTCAAAGTATTTATCAACCATTGGACCAAAAGTACTGATCATGATTGCCCGAAAGGTATTCGTAAAAGTCAGGTGATGGTTTGTCATGGTTTCTCCCATAGCTTTATAAACCAGGGCTGCCATCTTCGAGCATCCTCCTCTTGATGTAATCAGTTTGATGTGGAAGAAGAACCCTTGGCATTGACTGCTTTTGAAACACTTTATTGCTCTTGTTTTTAGGAAAAGACATCAAACACTTCCGTTGGTATTGCTCACATGCTTGTAGCACTAAATCCCTGTAATTATCTCGCAATTCGCCATGCTTACATCCGAACATGATCATTATTGATCTCAGACGCCATCTTGAACTAACAGATTGTGTCCCAAGGCGTGCCAAAAAGTGTGTTGACACAAAATGTGACGACTGTGTGCCCACACATAGCAAGCCGTAGAAGCGTAGCTTCAATTGGGTGCCCGGTGCTTCGTGATCCGGAAACGTGCGGTCGGTTTGACTGAAAAAAACTAACAAGGGATAAAACAGTTAAATGCCAAACCGGAACATGTCGGGTGAGACCGATAGCCCATATATACGGCCCTCGAAGCCACTTACAACGACATACGCCTATAGGAAGCTATCTGCCAAAGAAGTTTATAAACCATTCGCTAATCGTAAGATGAGCATACGTAAAGATCCGATTGCGAATGCATGTGCATGGGAAGACATGTTTGAACAAGTGAAATTAATCATGAGTTAATGCATAACCAAGCTCAAAGAATCCAAATTTTAGTTGGGGTCCATGAAGAAGGAACGTGCAAATAAACACGATTAAACTAATCTAAAACTCTGCATCCGCCATACGACACCTAGTTTCGTCAAAAGCTTAAACGTAATTAACATGCATGAACCCACGACATGTGACAATCTAGATTAAAATAATTCAGCCATTACGAGCATGTTATCTATTTGCAAAGGTAATACGAAAGTAATGATCATTGAAGCACGAATAAAACCATAAGAGAGGGCGAACAATATCAATCTAGATTGGGCGGAAGTGTGTTACAAATATATAAAATATTTAAAACATGCAACATAGGATAACTTAATGAATCTATTTAGATTTTGCCGTATCTAATAGAGCCTATAACTGTCTTGCCTTCACTAAGCATATTGAGCAAACGCCGCATACGGTATCTACTCATAAACAAAGCATAAGCAAAGACTTCTTGCTTGTCAAACAAAGATCCGCCATACGATCATTGAAAACAAACAAGACTACTTGCATCACGCCTAAATCCACCGCATGATACTAAACATGATAACAAGGTTGTCGGAACTTACGGAGGTCGACGGATCAATGACTCCTCTCGAAGAACTCGACGACACGACAAAAGGACTCGGAAGTTGGCACGGGGCCGGTTGTATTGATTTGGTTGTGAACGCCTATTACAATGGTCGAGGGTCAATATTTATACCCTAGACAAAACACGAGTCCTAAAAGACTACGACTTACAAAGGAACTCTTAAACAAACTTGGAAACTACGATTCCTTGCCCTAAACTCTCAGAGTCCTTTATTATTACGACTTTCATCTTTTCGATCGGCTTTGCTTGCCATCTTCTGCTTTCTCGAATGGAGTCACCACCTTCTGAAGTAACCGACCGCACAAGCATTTAGCCGACCGCTCGTTTTGTTTGTCGAATATCCTTCTTCCTGTATGCGGGTCCACCTGTCATCTTCCGAAGTCGACCAAAATCTAGTGTTAACAAAAACTATGTGAACAAAATATACTAGTAGACAGATCATGATTTTAGGAACCTAACAAAATTGGTTTCATAATTTTTGAACATCTACCCAATTTTTCATTGAATTTACAAATTTACCTTAAGAGCTAAATTAGAAAAGACTTTAGAAATTGGAAAGGGCCGGCGGCAACCAGATCTGGCTTGGCAGCCCAATATGGCCCACACGAAACATGGTGAGCACAGCAGGCCGGCCAAGCCACGACCCAAGGCGGGGAGTCCGCATGTGCGCCGATGGTTTTACAAAAGAGTCCCCAATTTATTATTTATTACGCGGCACTATGCACACTATTGCAACAGAGACATGTTTTGTATAGAGACCCCTAAACTAGCCTATGTTTACCACGAGATGGTCCCCGGCGGCCTGCGCATGATGGCGCGACTCCTGCTGGCGCAGCGTGCGTACACCGACCACCGGAACGAAACACCAGCCCCACAATCGAGCCGACGAGCGTAGCGGAGCCAAGACGAAACCCTAGGCGATGATTAGGAGTTAAACGGTGACTTCTACAGCGTTGCCCACAGCGGCGGCCCAACCGCCATGGTGGCGTGAGCAGTCTGGTGAGCAAACACAATTAACAAAGACGGCCTCCGCAGCGCTGGCCACATGTGAGCTGACAGGGCGGCTGCGCTCCGACAGGACACTAGCGCGTCACCGCATCTCCGGCGAGGTCCCAGGCTAGAAGGACGTGAGCACCAGCAAGAGAAGATCAAGATGAGTTCCCAGCTACAAGTAATTGAACTTCTACTAGCCCTATGGGCCTTACCCCCAATCATATTATCCACGACGATGAGATGACCGGTGACCGCGAAAATGCCAAGCTTGACCATGCCGAGGCACGACAGGGCCTTGATAGGAATTGATTGGCTAGCCGACTCCCCAGACTATGCACAGTTGTGAGGAATCGGACCAAGAAGCTCTAGCTAAGCGAATTAAGGGACGAAGAGGCGACGATCAAGCGCATGGGCGGCCATGGAGCGTGCGCCTAAGTGAGCCAGCAAGTTAAAGTGGGGCAGCTCCAACCAGTGGTGACAGTGCAAGTACTTGCGCCTTGGTAACGCGACGTGGGTGCTTGCCGCGACGCGTTTGAATCGAAGCGGCCAAACCCGAGCAGCACGCCGGCATTGGCAAGCTGATCAAAGCGGGGCAGGGAGACATCCCATCTCCAGGGTGATCGGGCCATCATCGCGGTAGGTGGAATGAGGGGCAGAACAGTCGCCACATCGGCCTAGCCACAACGGCTGCAGGCTTGACCTGACTCGGTGCACGGCACGGCGGCCAGCCGCCCGAGCCCAGCAAGCCCATGAGCAGCAGTAGGAGCAAGGCTGTGGCCCCGCAGGGAACAGGTAGGCAGAGCCTGGAACGCCATGTGGCAACGACTGGACGTGCGCACATCGATGGAGCTGCAACCGCCCGACCACGCTTGAGCTCATCGCTAGCCACACCATGCACGCGGTGACCATGAACCCCGACAGAGCAGTTGCTACCAATGACTTGCATGATTTTTAAAGTGAATCGATGGCTATCGATCAACTCAACTAGAGTCCAACTAATTACACTAACCCGAGGCCGGTACTACCAACTAGCTAGCGAAGCAAATCTTATGCCCCAAGAGCAACTGAAGAGGGAGATATAAGCATGCCAAAATGAGCTCATCACGTCGATGTCAGTTTGCGAACGGATCACCGAAACATGATCCAATACGCGTTCTAAGGGGTTTTGGGCAATTTTTACGAGTTCCACGTGACAACGAACATGACTTTGACCTACACCATGCTCATGTACTCACTTTGGTACAACCAATAGTGCAAAAACACGAATCTAGTGTTTAAGAAATTTAATCAAAATTTAAATGCCAAAATGGCAGCGTCATTTGGTTTTCAGACTTGATCATTTTAGTTCTAGAGGCTGGAATTAAATTCCAACTTCAATCCTTGAGCTATCAAAATTACTATTGAACAACATTTATTTACCGAAACAAAAGTTGCATTGTCATCTACCAAGTTTGTACTTCTAACTTTATTTAAGTGTCACATACATGTTCTATAGTATTTTTGTTTAATAAAAATTGGTTTTAAACCCTAAGTGATATAACATGACTATTGAATCAACTTTCGTTTAGCATTTCTGTTGATCGTTTTGAGTTACAAAAATTGATCTACACACTTTATCACATGCATTGACACATAAACATGAGGCTCATGACATAGCTTAGCAAGTTGTTTAAGTGGTAACACCGAGGGTGTTACAGCTCTACCCCCTTAAAACAAAATCTTATCTCGAGATTTGAAACATGAATCAGAAGGAGAGAAATACGATTACACTTCGCAGATCTAAAATTACACGAAAGATTACACGACGTCGAACGTTAAACCACACAGGGATTTAAAGACACATGGTTAAGAGCAACCTAGTACAACCAAGGCTTAATCCAGAAGTCGGGATAGACAAGAACAATGGAGAAACAACAAGAAAATGATTATCCAAAACATGTCATATGTCCAGCAGATCCAGAAATAGGAGACTGAGAAGTCCAACATCATGAACCCTGAGACCAAACTAACCAAAAAGGGGACTTGAACTTCCTTACCAGAAATCTGGATCCCTTCTTGTTTCTGGATTATGCCATCACCTCTGACTGATGACCTAGTTCTTCGGATGACGACTGGATCTCGTAGCTCTGCTTCAGATGCGAGAGGGATGGGGATGAAGAAGGAGAGCACGGACCAAGGGCATCTTATAGTGGCGAATGGAGGTGGAGCGCAGTGCACCGGAAGTGGAGGCGGCATGGATGGGATACACTAATAGGTCATGCTGTGGGGATAAAGCCGGCCATGGGGCACTCCCTGCGTGAACGAGCGGAGGGAGGATAAGAGAGCGGGAGGGGATTCACTCGACGGGGTAGTCATGCGGGCGATCGTGTCCCCAAAAGAAGCAAAAGGAGGGAGGGGGAGGGTCCGGTATAGGAATGAGGGCGTGGGATCGAGAGCCGATAGGAGGGAAAACACACAGTGCACAAGGGCGGCGAGTACGACACGATGTCGCAGCCACGCAAGAACATGCTGCTAATGGGCCCGACACAGACGGCGTCCGCAGGGCATACGGTGACAGCGACTCGGTGTGCATAGCGTGGTCCAGCTGGATGCAAAGCTTGGGACTTGACATCCACTCAGGCTTTTCCAAGCACTCCTTACTACTCGAGGCTAACTTTTTCCTTGTTGCTCTTCTTTTCCTCCCCTTCCTTGTTCACCATATGCGCCAACCTTGGTATGAACTGAGATCGCGATATACGTGCTTCCTCCAAAACCACATTCTCTTGTTTTCTGTGAGGGAACACTATTTCATCAACCCATTGTGGATTTCCCGTTCAAAACACCCGAATATTCCCAAGAAGATTATTTGTATCAAAAAATGGTATGGCGGTGTAACTTGGTAAATGTACTTGGTCAACAACTTCGATACTAGCGCGTGCCGAGCAGCATCACCACGTGGCAGTTGTTCCATAGGGGCCCTTGGTTTCGTCGTGACACCATAAGCTATTAACTAGGCCACTTTACCAATTTACACGCAGTGAAAAACAGTGGGCTCCTTGTAGTGGTGTGTTGAGAGAGGGAGGGGTACCCCTCTATCTATACAAGAGCAAGGCGGTGCTTCTGTCTATCTTTGGTGCAAAAGCATGGGATGCACCGCCTTAGCATGGGAGCATGCCACTGCTAGAGTGAGGCACGGCTGAGCAACATCGGCAGGGGGTCGCACGCCCCTAGGGGTCGGCCACCCCATGACCGTGGCCACTCGCCACTGCCTTCGCCTGGTAGGCCATGGGCTGGACATGGATCCCTACTCCATGGTGTTTTGCCCGGTTTGCACTAAGTTGATGGGCGTCTCCCTTGTTCCTTTGAGCAAATCAGCATCAAAAAGAGCCTTTTGGTGAATTATTCCATGTATTTGTGTTTGTGACCTGCAAAATAACGTTCTCCAAATACATGTGGAACTTAGTTAGTAGTAAATGCATATGTGATCAAGATTGCTTATTTCTCTTCTTTTTGTGTCTTAATTGGCGGTCGGAATTGATCGGTAATGACCGCCAACAATACCACAAACCAACATTTTGTGCATGCTTCAAGTACCTCAATATTCTCTTTGTTGCCTTCAAATAACTTCCACTTGGTGAGGCTTGGAATCTTGCACACATGCACACACTAAACATGACATCTGGTCTTGATGCGGTCACATAGAGTAGGCTTTCAATCATAGACTAATATTACTTTTGATCCACCATGTTGCCACTTGCATCACTATCCAAATTGCCATTTATTCCCATTGGTGTACTAATTGATTTACTCTCATCCATACTAAACTTCTTGAGCATGTCTTTGATGTACTTGCCTTGACTCACAAATGAACCATTCTTCATTTGCTTAATTTGAAGACGAAGGAAGTAACTCAACTCTCTAATCATGGACATCTCAAACTCATTGGCCATCATCTTCCCAAACTCTTCACAAAAGTCTTGATTGGTTGATCCAAATATGATGTGATCAACATAGATTTGCAACACAAACAAGTCATTTTCAATCTTCTTGGTGAAAAGAGTGGTGTCAACCTTTCCTATCTTGAATCCCTTAGAGAGGAGAAAATCTCTCAATCTCTCATACCATGCTCTAGGTGCTTGTTTCAATCCATACAATGTCTTTCTTAGCTTGTACACATGGTTGGGCTTTTGGTCATCTTCAAAACAGGGAGATTGCTCAACATATACCAACTCTTTGATGTAGCCATTGTGAAATGGACTCTTCACATCCATTTGATAGAGCTTGATGTTGTGCGCACAAGCATAGGCTAGCAAGATTCTAATTGCTTCCAATCTAGCAACCGGGGCATATGTTTCTCTAAAGTCAAGACCTTCTACCTGAGTGTAACCTTGTGCTACCAATCTTGCTTTGTTCCTTACTACTGTCCCATCTTGATCTTGCTTGTTTCTAAAGACCCATTTGGTTCCAATCACATTGTGGTTCTTTGGTCTCTCAACTAACTCCCATACTTGATTTCGTGAGAAGTTGTTCAATTATTCATGCATAGCATTCACGCAATCAACATCCTTCAATGCTTCTTCTATCTTTTTTGGTTCTATGGATGACACAAATGAGAAGTGTTCACAAAGTGATGCCAATCTTGATCTTGTTTGTACACCTCTAGAAATATCTCCAATTATAGTGTCCAAAGGATGATCTCTTGCAATATTGGTTGGTTGGAGTATTGGAACTTGATTGCTTATACTTGCTTGATCATTTGGTTGAGATGAGCTAACCACTTGATCTTGCACATTGTCATGAGAGCCACTTGTACTTGTTTGATTTGTATCATCTTGCACATTTGAGTTAGAGAGCACTTGAACTTGATCATCTTCTTCATCATTCACTTGCCTAGGCTTCAATTCACCAACATCCATGTTCTTCATAGCATTTGATAGTTGAATGCCACTAACATCATCAAGGTTTTCATTTTCATCTTGGGAACCCTTAGTTTCATCAAATTCAACAGCATAAACTTCCTCAAGAGTGCCACTTACCAAATTCCAAACTCTATGTGCTTTGCTTGTAGTGGAGTAACCAAGCAAGAATCCTTCATCATATTTCTTGTCAAACTTACTCAATCTAGTGCCTTTCTTCAATATGTAGCACTTGCAACCAAAAACCCAAAAATATGCAATGTTGGGCTTTCTACCATTCAAGAGCTCATAAGGTGTCTTCTCTTTCAATGGGTGACAATAGAGGCGGTTGCTACAATAGCAAGCCATGTTGATTGCTTTGGCCCAAAAGGATTGACTCACATTGTACTCACTAAGCATAGACCTTGCCATATCAATAAGTGTTCTATTCTTTCTCTCAACAAGGCCATCTGATTGTGGAGTGTACTTGGCCGAGAATTGATGTCTAATTCCAAAATAATCACATAACTCATCAATTCTAGTGTTCCTAAACTCACTACCATTATCACTTCTAACCCTCTTGATGGTTGTTGCAAATTCATTGTGTATGCCCTTGACAAATGATTTGAAAGTCCATGTGCAACAACTCAAATGCCTTGCTAGTACTCATTATGATCTTCTTAGGATGGGTATTTCTAACTTGTTTGCCGGCTTGACAAGAGCAACAAAGTTTATCCTTCTCAAATACCACATCTTTCAAGCCTCTACCTAGATCATGCTTAACCAATCTATTCAATTGTTTCATTCCAACATGACCAATCCTTCTATGCCATAGCCAAATCATGCTATCCTTAGTGAACAAGCATGTTGACAATTGAGTTTCACTAGCATTGAAATCAACCAAGAAGGTTTCTCATATCTAAAGCTTTTGAAGATCAAATTAGAGCCATCTACACTTATGATCTCTACATCATCTACTCCAAATATGCACTTAAACCCAAGATCACACAATTGAGCCATGGATAGCAGATTAAAGTTCAAGCTCTCAACTAGCAACACATTGGATATGCTCAAGTCATTGGATATTGCAATCTTACCAAGCCCTTTGACCTTGCCTTTGCCATTACCACCAAATGTAATACTATTATAACCATCATTGCCATTGGTATTGATTGAGTTGAACATTCTTGCATCACCGGTCATGTGTTGAGTGCACCCACTATCAAGAATCCAATGCCTTCCTTCGGCTTTGTAATTGACCTACAAAAGAAGGTCAAATCTTTTTAGGTACCCAAACTTGCTTGGATCCTTGAAGGTTAGTGACCAAGCTTTTCGGCACCCAAATGTCTTTCTTCTTTGAGCCCACAATTGGTGTACCAATACACTTAGCATGCACCCCATTTACACCCTTGGTGAGCAAATAACAAGAATGAAACTTAATTGAGGACACATTAGTGTTTTTGTTCTTGTTCTTGCAACATTGCTCTACATGCCCAACTTGATTGCATCTATTGCAAAATCGACCATTGCCCTTCACAAAACTAGTCTTGTGAGTGACAAAGTGAAAGCTCTAGTTTGATTTTGGTGAATTGATGAAACCCTAAGTGCTAACCTAGTTTATCAAGTGATCATGAGATAGGTAGCACACTCCAAGTGGTGAAGCAAATGAAGATCATAGCATAATGATGATGATGGCATGGTGATGATCAAGTGCTCGGACTTGGAAAGAAGAAAGAGAAAAACAAAAAGCTCAAGGCAAAGGTATAAACCATAGGAGCTATTTTGTTTTGGTGATCAAGACACTTAGAGAGTGTGATCATATTTAGGTTTGATAGCCGTACTATTAAGAGGGGCGAAACTCATATCGGAATGCGGTTATCAAAGTGCCACTAGATGCTCTAACTCATTGCATATGCATTTAGGATCTAGTGGAGTGCTAACACCCTTGAAAATGTTTGTGAAAATATGCTAACACAAGTGCACAAGGTGATACATTTGGTGGTTGGCACATTTGAGCAAGGGTGAAGAAGATAGAAGTGAAAAGGAGTTAGTGTCGCTGGCTATACAGTGACCGAACGATGGACCTCTGGGGGACCGGCGCGGCCGGCCATGTATAGCAGTGAAGACGCCAGCGTCGGTAAATGACCGGACACTGGGTCACACAGCGACTGGATGCTGGAAGGCTGTGTTCGGTCATGTTGTCAGACAGCGCAGAAGAAAGTCATTATGTGACCGGACGCTGGCAGGGTCCGACCAAGCTTGATCGGACGAGTCCGGTCGGCAAAATGCGTTTCTGGAACCTTACTAGAAATGACCGGACGCTGGAGGCTCAGAGTCCGGTCAGTTGTAGCGGAGCGTCCGGTCAATAGATGACCGTTGAGATCTGACGACTCCCGTTGAACACAGTGTGACACGTGGCTAACATCGGGCGACCGGACGCTGGGTCTAGAGTCCGGTCAGTATGACCGGAGCGTCCGGTCACCCCGCGTTGTACCCAGTGAAAGGGTACAACGGCTCTATTTTGTGGGGGCTTCTATTTAAGCCCCATGGCCAGCTCAAGCTCACTCTTTTGGCCATTTGCATTGATATAGCAACCTTGTGAGCTTAGCCAAAGCCCTCCCACTCATCTCCATCATTGATTCATCATCTTTGTGAGATTGGGAGAGAATCCAAGTGCATTGCTTGAGTGTTTGCATCTAGAGGCACTTGGTGTTCGTATTTCGCTGTAGGATTCACTTGTTACTCTTGGTGGTTGCCACCACCTAGACGGCTTGGAGCAGCGAGGATCGTCGAGCGGAGGGTGGTGATTGTCTCTGGCTCCAATCATGGTGATTGTGAGGGGTTCTTGACCTTTCCCCGGTGGAGCACCAAAAGGTACTCTAGTGGATTGCTCGTGGCTTGTGTGATCCTTATCTTGTGTTGGTTGTGTGGCACCCTATTGAGGGTTTGGCGTGTGAAGCCAATTAGCGCGTGAACCTCCAAGTGAGTGAATCGCCACAACGAGGACTAGCTTGTCGGCAAGCAAGTGAACCTCGGTAAAAAATCATTGTGTTCATCCTTTGATTCCAAGGTGATTGGTCTTCATTGTTATTCACTCTTGTGATTGATTGGTTCCTTTATCTACACGGCGGTATAACCTTCTTGATCACTCTCTTTATATTACCGCAAACTAGTTGTCAAGCTCTTTAGTGTAGTTAGTTGTGAGAGCTTGCTTGGTTGGTTGGTGTGGCTCTTTAGTTAGCCTTTGAGAGCACACTAACATAGAGTAGTGTCATAGCTATTGTGTGAATAGTTTCTACCTAAACTAGAATTGTGGTAGGTGGCTTGCATTTTGAGTAGAGTAGCGCAACACTTGCTTCGCCTCATAATTGTCTAACCCTTTTGTTAAGTGTTGTTGTAGAAATTTTTATTAGGCTATTCACCCCACCCCTCTAGCCATTAGGACCTTTCAAGTGGTATCGAGCCAAGGTCACCGTGATTTGAGGCTTAACAACCTTCGGTGTAAAAATGGCTCAAATCAACAACACCAAGAAGCCACCCCAATTTGATGGCACAAATTATCCTTATTGGGAGTCAAAGATGACCACACATATCAAGTCAATCAATAGAAATGTGTGGAAGGTGGTAGAAACCAAAATTGAGATTGAAAATCCAAAGAATCCCACCGCGGTCGAAGAAGTGCTTCTCCAAAACAATGATATTGCTCTAAGTGCCATTCATGATGCAATTGATGAGAGAACATTTGAGCAAATCAAGAATATTAAAATGGCTCATGAGGCTTGGAAGAAGTTGGAAGAATCTTTTGAAGGCACTCAAGCCGTGAAGGGTGCAAAGGCATATATTCTCAAAGAAAAGTTTGCAAGCTTCAAGATGAAGGAGGATGAGAGTGTGCCGGAGATGTTTCATAGGCTTTAAGTGCTTGTCAATGATCTCAAAGCACTTGGAGAAGAGGTGAAGGACAAGGACTTCTCCCACAAGTTCTTGAGATGTTTGCCTTCAAGATTTGGCACATTGGTCACTATTCTAGTGAGGAGTGGTTTGGACACCATGACACCGAACCAAGTGTTGGGAGATATAATGACCGATGATACATATAGAGATGATGATGAGAAGGAAGAAAAGAGGGAGAAGAAAGATGAGAAGAAGGATGACAAGAAGAAGAGCGTGGCATTCAAGGCCACATCATCCAAGGGCAAAGCCAAGCAAGAAACATCAAGTGAAGAAGATGATTCATGGGATGATGATGATGATGAGAAGATGGCTCTCTTTGTCAAGAGATTTGGCAAGTTCATGGTGAAGAAGGGCTATCATGCTAAAAGAAAGAAGTCTTCATCCAAGAACAAAGAAGAGTCAAGAAGGTGCTTCAAATGTGGAAGCAAAGATCATCTTGTTGCTCAATGTCCATACAATAGCGACAATGATGATGACAACAAGAAGAACAAGAAGAAGAACAAGAAGAAAAAGAAAGAGAAGAAGGACAAGATGGTCTTCAAGAAGAAGAAGGGTGGTTCATATGTGGTCACTTGGGATAGTGATGCTTCCTCAAGTGATGATGATGATGATAGTGATGATCACAAAACCACCAAGAAGAAGGTTCTAGCAAGCATTGCTATCAATGAGAAGCCTTCTCTCTTCGACTCTTCATCATGCTTCATGGCTAAGGCCACTAAGGTACAAACTTGTGATGATAAAAGTAATGAAGAACATGATGATGATAATGAAAATGAAAATGAAAATGATAGTGATAGTGATGATGATGAACCTACTAAGGATGAATTAATTGACATGCTAGAAGATGCTAGAGAACACTTTGACATCAAGACAAGGGAATGCAAAAGCTTGCATAAGGAACTAAAAGCCCTTAAGCAAGACTTTGATGAGCTCAATGCATCTTATGAGAGGCTAGAGGAAGCCAATGAGAAGCTTGGTAAATCTCACAAAAAGCTTGAAAAGGCTCATTCCTCTTTGCTTGATGAGCAAAATAAAAAGAAGCATGTTGAAACTTGCAATGTAGGTTTAACTTGTGATATAATTGATGAATCACTATCTATGCCTATCATTGTTCCTCCTACTAACCCTTCTTGTAGTACTTCCACTTCCACCTCATCTAGTGGTGATGGTCTCCGTTGTGATGCCTTACTAGTGGTTGAGAATGAGAATCTCAAGAAGGAGGTTAACAAGCTCACTCACACTTTGGCTAAGGCCTATGGTGGTGAGGACCGCTTGCTAATGTGCTTGGGTAGCCAAAGAGCTTCTCTCTACAAAGAGGGATTGGGCTATACCCCCAAGAAAGGCAAGGTGGCCTTTGCTCCTCACACGACTAGTTTTGTGAAGAACAATGGTCGGTTTTGCATTAGTTGCAAGTAAGTGGGTCATAAAGAGCATGAATGCACCAACAAGAGCAATGTATCCTCCCTTAAGCTTGATTCTTTCTATGTGCTTACAAAGGGTACAAATGGTATGAAGGCTAAGTTCATTGGTAAACCATGGATGGGCTCAAAGAAGAAAGCCATTTGGGTACCAAAGAGCTTAGTGACAAATCTTCAAGGACCCAAGCAAGTTTGGGTACCTAAAAAGAATTGATCTTCTTTTGTAGGTCAATTACAAAGCCGGAGGAAGGCATTGGGTGTGCTCAACACATGACCGGTGATGCAAGAATGTTCAACTCAATCAACACCAATGGCAATGATGGTTATGATAGTATCACATTTGGTGACAATGGCAAAGGCAAGATCAAAGGACTTGGTAAGATTGCAATATCAAATGACATCAGCATATCCAATGTGTTGTTAGTAGAGAGCTTGAACTTCAATTTGCTATCCGTGGCTCAATTATGTGATCTTGGATTCAAATGCATATTTGGAGTAGATGATGTAGAGATCATAAGTGTAGATGGCTCTAACTTGATATTCAAAGGATTTAGATATGAAAATCTATACTTGGTTGATTTCAATGCTAGTGAAGCTAAATTATCTACATGCTTGTTCACTAAGTCTAGCATGGGTTGGTTGTGGCATAGAAGGCTTGGTCATGTTGGAATGAAACAATTGAATAGATTGGTTAAGCATGACTTGGTTAGAGGCTTGAAAGATGTTGTGTTTGAGAAGGATAAACTTTGTAGCTCTTGTCAAGCCGGAAAACAAGTTGGAAACACCCATCCTAAGAAAAGCATGATGAGCACTAGCAAAGCATTTGAGTTATTGCATATGGACTTGTTCGGGCCAACACAATACACTAGCATTGGTGGTAACAAATATGGCTTTGTGATAGTGGATGACTATACTAGATACACATGGGTATTCTTTCTAGTGGACAAAAGTGATGTGTTTGCAACATTCAAATCATTTGTCAAGGGCATTCACTATGAGTTTGAAACAACCATCAAGAGAGTTAGAAGTGACAATGGTAGTGAGTTCAAGAACACTAGAATTGATGAGTTGTGTGATGAATTTGGAATTAGACATCAATTCTCGGCCAAGTACACTCCATAATCAAATGGCCTTGTTGAGAGGAAGAATAGAACACTCATTGATATGGCAAGGTCTATGCTTAGTGAGTATAATGTGAGTCAATCCTTTTGGGCCGAAGCTATCAATACGGCTTGCTATTGTAGCAACCGTCTCTATTGTCACCGATTGAAAGAGAAGACACCATATGAGCTCTTGAATTGTAGAAAGCCCAACATTGCATATTTTTGGGTTTTTGGTTGCAAATGCTATATCTTGAAGAAAGGCACTAGATTTGGTAAGTTTGACAAAAAATGTGATGAAGGATTCCTACTTGGTTATTCCACTATAAGCAAAGCATATAGAGTTTGGAATTTGGATAGTGGTACTCTTGAGGAAGTTCATGATGTTGAATTTGATGAAACCAAGGGTTCACAAGTAGAGAATGAGAACTTGAAAGATGTTAGAGGCATTCAACTTTCAAATGCCATGAAGAACATGGATATTAGTGAATTGAGGCCTAGGCAAGTGAATGATGATGAAGATGATCAAGTGCAAGTGCTCTCCAACTCAAATGTGCAAGATGATACAAATCAAGCTAGTACAAGTGGCTCTCATGACAATGAACAAGATCAAGTGGCTAGTACATCATCTCTACCCAATGATCAAGCAAGTGCAAGCAATCAAGTTCCAATCCTCCAACCAACCAATGTTGCAAGGGATCATCCATTGGATACTATAATTGGTGATATTTCAAGAGGTGTGCAAACAAGATCAAGATTGGCATCCTTTTGTGAGTATTTCTCATTTATGTCATCCATTGAACCAAAGAAGATAGATGAAGCTTTGAAGGATGTTGATTGGGTGAATGCTATGCATGAAGAATTGAATAACTTCACAAGAAATCAAGTATGGGAATTAGTAGAAAGACCAAAGGGACACAATGTGATTGGAACCAAATGGGTCTTTAGAAACAAGCAAGATCAAGATGGGATAGTAGTAAGGAACAAAGCAAGATTGGTAGCACAAGGCTATACACAAGTTGAGGGTCTTGACTTTGGAGAAACATATGCCCCGGTTGCTAGATTGAAAGCAATTAGAATCTTGCTAGCCTATGCTTGTGCCCACAACATCAAGCTCTATCAAATGGATGTTAAGAGTGCATTTCTCAATGGCTACATCAATGAAGAAGTATATATTGAGCAACCTCCCGGTTTTGAAGATGACAAGAAGCCCAACCATGTGTACAAGTTGAAGAAGGCATTATATGGCTTGAAGCAAGCACCTAGAGCATGGTATGAGAGATTGAGGGACTTTCTACTCTCTAAGGGGTTCACAATGGGCAAGGTTGACACCACTCTTTTCATCAAAAAGATTGAAAAATATCTATTTGTATTGCAAATCTATATTGATGACATCATATTTGGATCAACCAATCAAGACTTTTGTGATGAGTTTGGAAAGATGATGGCTAATGAGTTTGAGATGTCCATGATTGGAGAGTTAAGTTACTTCCTTGGTCTTCAAATCAAGCAATTGAAGAATGATACATTTGTAAGTCAAGACAAGTATATCAAGGACATGATCAAGAAGTTTGCATGAGTGATAGCAAAGTCATTAGCATACCAATGGGAACCAATGGCAACTTGGATAGTGATGCAAGTGGAAATATGGTGGATCAAAAGTTATATCGGTCTATGATTGGAAGCTTACTCTATGTGACCACATCAAGGCCGGATGTCATGTTTGGTGTATGCATGTGTGCAAGATTTCAAGCCTCACCAAGAGAAAGTCATTTGAAGGCTACAAAGAGAATATTGAGGTACTTGAAGCATACACCAAATGTCGGTTTGTGGTATCCCAAAGAAGCAAAGTTTGAGCTAGTTGGTTACTCTGACTCGGATTATGCGGGATGCAAGGTTGAAAGGAAGAGCACCTCGGGAACATGTCAATTGTTGGGAAGATCACTTGTTTCATGGTCATCAAAGAAGCAAAATAGTGCTGCATTATCAACCGCCGAAGCCGAATACATATCCGCCAGTAGTTGTTGTGCACAAATACTTTGGATGAAGGCCACTTTGAGTGACTTTAGAATCAAGTTCAAGAAAGTGCCATTGCTATGTGACAATGAGAGTGCAATCAAGTTGACCAACAATCCGATTCAACATGCAAGAACAAAGCACATTGATGTCCACCACCATTTCATAAGAGATCACCAACAAAAAGGGGACATTTGCATTGAGAGTGTAGGCACCGAAGATCAACTTGCCGATATATTCACCAAGCCATTGGATGAGAAAAGGTTTTGCAAGCTAAGGAATGAGTTGAACATATTGGATTTCTCAAATATGTGTTGATGCACCCCCACTTATATGACATGCCTCTCCTTCGAGCAATCCAAGGTAAAAGTTGATTGGCATAGAATACATCCTTGCTAAGGACATGTTTAGTGCATCTAGTCATCTCTCCATTTTATTAGGCTCATTCATGAAAATCAAATGAATTTGATGCTTATATGGTATCACTATTGCTTCTATGCTTGACTTGATCTAGTGATAGCATATGACATGTTTGTGAGCTTGTAAACCTAGTGTTTAATCTAGAAAATGAGCTCTAAGTGTTTAACTCAACATGGTACAAGATAACCCTTATTTAGAGGTGTGAAGAAGCTTGTCCTTGGATCAAACCAAGTTAAATATCTTTGGCAAATAATCTAGTTTGAACCAAATTTGAGAATATGATCCTCACCCCATTGATTGACATTGTTAATCTCAACCTATCTAGTTTTTGAACCTTTGTAGTCATTGATGACAAAGGGGAGAGAAACAAAGATATTAGTACATGGGGAGAAAAACAAAGATATTAGTGTACTAAGATAGTGAAAAGACAACAAAGGGGGAGAACTTGACATATGGGGAGAGATATGACAAAGGAAAGGAATCAATTAAAACTTTGAGCACACAAGTAGGGGGAGCAAGCTTATGAACTTGTATGATGCATTTGCATGTGCATTTCATATGGTTGCTTGCATAACACAAGTTTTAATTTAAATATCCATGCTTGTGTGATGAATGACAGTTGTAAACTTGAATGATGAAATGAAAATCTAGCATGCATAGGTTTATTCACAAGTGGTATCATTTCCAAGTATTACCAAGTGATATCTATTCCAAATAAGATTTTCAAGTGATATCATTTATAAAGTTTTTACAAGTGGTATCTATCTATCAAATGTTCAAGTGGTATCTAGCTATCAAAGTATTTTTTTTCAATTGGTATCGAGCTAACTATGGTGCTAAGGATGGTACTATGGTGCACTCCGATTGGTATCACGCTTCAAAGGTCCATCTTTTATACCTTAGCATCATTTGGTAGACATTGTCTCCTATATTTCCTATCTAATCATATGTGCAAGCTACAATCCAAACTCTTAGCACATATGTAGGGGGAGCAATTGCTACCATATAGGGTTCATGAAACTTGTCCATATCCTTTTACAAATGGTAAAAATGCTTGGACAAGCAACATGGATTCAATTGAATTTTAACTCATATCTTTGTATAAGGGTTGTCATCAATTACCAAAAAGGGGGAGATTGAAAGCTCTAGTTTGGTTTTGGTGAATTTATGAAACCCTAAGTGCTAACCTAGTTTATCAAGTGATCATGAGATAGGTAGCACACTCCAAGTGGTGAAGCAAATGAAGATCATAGCATAATGATGATGATGGCATGGTGATGATCAAGTGCTCGGACTTGGAAAGAAGAAAGAAAAAAACAAAAAGCTCAAGGCAAAGGTATAAACCATAGGAGCTATTTTGTTTTGGTGATCAAGACACTTAGAGAGTGTGATCACATTTAGGTTTGATAGCCGTACTATTAAGAAGGGCAAAACTCGTATCGGAATGCGGTTATCAAAGTGCCACTAGATGCTCTAACTCATTGAATATGCATTTAGGATCTAGTGGAGTGCTAACACCCTTGAAAATGTTTGTGAAAATATGCTAACACATGTGCACAAGGTGATACACTTGGTGGTTGGCACATTTGAGCAAGGGTGAAGAAGATAGAAGTGAAAAGGAGTTAGTGTCGCTGGCTATACAGTGACCGGACACTGGACCTCTGGGGGACCGGCGTCGTCCGGCCATGTATAGCCAGCGTCGAGCGGAGGGTGGTGATTGTCTCCGGCTCCGATCGTGGTGATTGTGACGGGTTCTTGACCTTTCCCCGGCGGAGCGCCAAAAGGTACTCTAGTGGATTGCTCATGGCTTGTGTGATCCTCATCTTGTGTTGGTTGTGCGGCACCCTATTGAGGGTTTGGCGTGTGAAGCCAATTAGCGCGTGAACCTCCAAGTGAGTGAATCGCCACAATGAGGACTAGCTTGCCGGCAAGCAAGTGAACCTCGGTAAAAAATCATTGTGTTCATCCTTTGATTCCGAGGTGATTGGTCTTCATTGTTATTCACTCTTGTGATTGATTGGTTCCTTCATCTACATGGCGGTATGACCTTCTTGATCACTCTCTTTATATTACCGCAAACTAGTTGTCAAGCTCTTTAGTGTAGTTAGTTGTGAGAGCTTGCTTGCTTGGTTGGTGTGGCTCTTTAGTTAGCCTTTGAGAGCACACTAACATAGAGTAGTGTCATAGCTATTGTGTGAATAGTTTCTACCTAAACTAGAATTGTGGTAGGTGGCTTGCATTTTGAGTAGGATAGCGCAACACTTGCTTCGCCTCATAATTGTCTAACCCTTTTGTTAAGTGTTGTTGTAGAAATTTTTATTAGGCTATTCACCCCCCCTCTAGCCATTAGGACCTTTCACAAAGGCCGCCTTGTCTTTCTTAGGGGTATAGCCCAATCCCTCTTTGTTGAGAGAAAATCTTTGGCTACCCAAGCACTTTAGCAAGCGGGCCTCACCACCATAGGCATTGCCTAAGGCGCAAGTGAGCTCATTGACCTCTTTCTTTAGGGTCTCATTCTCAACCATTTGTGAGGCATCACAAGTGAAACCGTCACTACTAGATGAGATGGAAGTGGAAGTGCTACAAGAAGGGTTAGTGGGTGTCGACAAAACATGCTCGGCAGTCCACCGAGGGGGCTACCCGTGATGGTAGATTTATCGGAGAGGTGAGCGAGATCAGGAGCGAGATGGTGACAAGACAAAAGATTTATACAAGTTCAGGCCGTCTGCTTAACGTAATACCCTAATTTTGTGTCCCGTTGGTTTGTATTGGCTATCGTATATGATTGCATGTGTTTTGGTGGGGTCCCCTACCCGCCTTATATAGCCTGCGGGGTAGGGTTACATGCCGATCAGGTCCACACCTGATCGGGTAACAAATAAAATTTACATGAAATATTACATTCGGCATATCCTAACAGATTTTATGCCATCTTTAGGACGTCGTGGTGGTGCTTTATGGCATGCGCCAAGCAGTGCCATGCATCGCAAGCCTCCGTCTTGTGGGTTGGACCGTCCCTGCTGGTGCGGCCCATGTGCATAGCTATGGGTACCTAGGGTCAGACCCCCCATAGTGGAAGCAACAACAATAGGCTTATAGAAAGATTCATCAATTATATCACAAGTTAAGCCTATGTCACTTTTTTCAATTACTTTTTCATTTTGCTCAACAAGAGTGGAATGAGCCTTTTCAAGCTTAGTGTGAGCCTTGCCAAGCTTCTCATAGGCATCCTCTAGCCTCTTATAAGATGCATTGAGCTCATCAAAGGCTTGCTTAAGGGCTTTTAGTTCCTTACACAAGTCTTTGCATTCCCTTCTCCTGATGTCAAAGTGAGTTTTATCATCTTCTAAGATGTCAATTAGTTCATCTTTAGTTGGTTCATCATCATCATCATCACTATCACTTTCACTTTCACATCCATCATCATGAGATTGTACCTTAGTGTCCTTAGCCATGAAGCACGTCGGTGGAGTGTCGAAGAGAGAAGGCTCTCATTTATGGTAATGCTTGCAATAGCCTTCTTGGTGGTCTTGTCATCATCACTATCATCATCATTACTTGAGGAAGCATCACTATCCCAAGTGACCACATATGAACCACCCTTCTTCTTCTTCTTGAAGGTCATCTTGTCCTTCTTCTCCTTCTTCTCCTTCTTCTTGCTCTTTTTGTCATCATCTTCATTTTCACTATTGTATGGGCATTGAGCAACAAGATGATCATTGCTACCATACTTGAAGCACCTTCTTGATTCATCCTTGTTCCTAGATGATGACTTCTTTCTTCTTACTCGATAGCCCTTCTTCATCATGAACTTGCTAAATCTCTTCACAAAGAGAACCATCTTCTCATCATCAATCTCATCAAATCTTGAGTCTTCATCTTCACTTGATGTTTCTTGCTTTGCCATGCCCTTGGATGATGATGTGGCTTTGAATGCCACACTCTTCTTCTTCTCATCCTTCTTGTCATCTTTCTTCTCCTCGTTCTTCTCCTCCTTCTCATCATCTCTATAGGTATCATCAATCATCACATCTCTCAACACTTGGTTTGGTGTCATAGTGTCTAAACCACTCCTCATTAGAATAGTGACCAATGTGCCAAATCTTGATGGTAAGCATCTCAAAGAACTTGTGGGAGAAGTCCTTGTCCTTTACTTCTTTACCAAGTGCTTTGAGATCATTGACAAGTACTTATAGTCTATGGAACATCTCTGGCACACTCTCATCATCCTTTATCTTGAAACTAACAAACTTCTCCTTGAGGATGAATGCCTTTGCATCCTTCACTGCTTGAGTGCCCTTAAATGATTCCTCCAACTTCTTTCATGCCTCATGAGCCATCTCAATGTTCTTAATTTACTCAAATGTCCTCTCATCCATGGCATCATGAATGGCACTAAGAGTAATGTCATTGTTTTTGGAGCAACACCTCTTCGGCCGCGGTGGGAGCTTCCAGATTTGCTACCTCAATCTTAGTCTCCACCACCGTTCACACCTTCCTATTGATTGACTTGATATAGGTGGTCATCGTTGCCTTCCAATATGAACAATTTGAGCCATCAAATTGGGGTGGCTTCTTGGTGTTGTCGATTTGAGCCATTTTGACACCGAAGATTGTTAAGCCTCAAATCACGGTGACCACGGCTTCGATATCACTTGAAAGGTCCTAAATGGCTAGAGGGGGGTGAATAGCCTATAAAAATTGCTACAAAGACACTAGAGCAACTTGTTAGTCAACTAAATGGCGAAATTCACCTTGCTCTAGCTCTACTCAAAAGGCAAGCCACCTGCTAACAATTCTAGTCAATTATGATCACTAAGCACTCAAGGGCTATGTCGCTACTCTCTACACTAGTTGAGTTTGCTAGGAACTAATCACAACTACAAAGCTAAGCTACACAACTAGCTACAACTACCACAAACTCTACACAAGATAAATACACAAAGTAATGCAAGAGAGTTGTAGAGGAGATATACCGCCATGGCCAGTGATCAATCAAAGAATGCCAAGGAGACAATGATGACACAATGATTTTTCCTCCGAGGTTCACTTGCTTGCCGGCAAGCTAGTCTCCGTTGTGGCGATTCACTCACTTGGAGGTTCACGCGCTAATAGGCATCACACACCTAACCTGCAATTGGGTGCCGCACAACCAACAGAAGATGAGGATCTACAAGCCACGCGCAATCCACTAGAGTTGTCTTTGGCGCTCCGCCAGAGAAGGCACAAGAACCCCTCACAATCACCACGATCGGAGCCGGAGATAATCACCTTCCTCCGCTCACAATCCTCTAATCACTAGGTCATCTAGATGTCGCCAAACACCAAGAGTAACAAGAACTCCACCAGCTCAAATCACCCACCTAGTGCCACAAGACGCTAGATCACTAAGCAATGCACTAGAGGCTCTCCAATATCACTCAAATGATGAAATCAAGTGTGCAAGTGAGTGGATTGTGTTTGTTTAGCTCCCAAAGAGTGTACTTAGGTGTGGGAAGTGCCAAGAGAGTGGCCAAGGCTAGCCACCACCTCTATTTATAAGCCCACCATCAAATAGAGCCGTTACCCCTTTGAGTTGATTTCTGCGAGGGCACCGGACATGGGGTGACGGTGCCCCTCCAATGGTCATCCAACGGGGCACCGGACAGGGTGGCGCTGGTACCACCCTAGGGGTGGTGGTGACCACCCAGGCTAGCCCCCAAAAACCCTTCTCTCTAGAAAAATAGGGCGGTGCAGCCCTAGTGGTGACCAACCCCACTTCGGTTGCTCTCGAGTAAAAAGCAACGGTGGCACCGGACATGCCCTGATGGTGCACCGACCTCACCATGGCGGTGTACACCGGTCGCAGCTGTGACCACCTCCACATAGTCGTTCTGGACTGAGGCCAGGTGGGCACAGTCCTAGGGGTGGCGGTTCCACCGGACAAGCAGTGGCGGTGCCCCCAGGGCAACACCCAACTTCACCTTCTCGGCCAAGGCCAGCCGGTCACCACCCTAGGGGTGGCGGTGCACCAAACAGTGGGTGACGGTGCCCACAGAGGCAGCACCTCATCCCCTACTTCGCCTCCTTTGATTCCTTTGCAAATGTGCTAACACTCCAAGTGTTTCACCATAACGTGCAAGTGTGTTAGCATTTTCACAATCATTTTTCAAAGGTTAATCACTTCTCACCGATTGTGCACTAGGCCTAAAATGCAAATGCAAGTTATCCAACACCTAGTGGCACTAGATATCGAGTTGTCCGATAAGAGCTCCCCTCTTAATAGTATGACCATCTATCCTAAATGTGATCACACTCTCTATAGTGTCTTGATCACCAAAACAAAATGGCCCTAACAAATATACCTTTGCCTTGAGCCCATTTTGTTTTTCTCTTTCTTCTCTTCCAAGCTTCGAGCACTTGATCTTCTCCATGGCCTCCACCATCATCATGATCATCCTTCACTTGCTCCACCACTTGGATTAGTACTAACCTATCTCATGGTCACTTAGAACAAAGGTTAGCACTTAGGGTTTCATCAATTCACCAAAACCAAACTAGAGCTTTCAAGAGGGAGACTAGGAGAGGTCTCGGGCTCGGGTGAGGGAGAGGGAGAGGTATAAGGAGACCATGAGAGGGGATCTTGGGAGAGGGGAGTCGCCGCTCGATACGGGAGAGGGAGGCGCGCCACATAGAGAGAGTCAGACTGAGTGATCGAGTGAAGCCTCCCAAACCCTAAGTGCTTATTATATAGTGGCACATATAGTAACGGGCCTCCTAGGCCTACTAGGCTTTGGGCCTCTTTATGGAGGTGGGCCTCTTAAGAGGTCTGCCTCTGAAAATGGCTTGATTTTTGTAGGGGCCCGCCTCGATTAATAGATTTTAGGAGGCGGTTATTTTTTAACTGCATCAGTAAATCGATTTTGCAAGGCGTTTGACTATGACCGCCTCGGTTAATAAAAAATGACCGCCTCGGTTAATCCCAGGCATTAACCATGGCGGTTTGAAATCTTGCCCGCCTCTGAGGCTATTTTTGAAACGCCTCACAAAAGATTTTGTGTAGTAGTGGGATCCGCCATAGCTGCCCCCTATGTGGAGAAGATGATAAAGTCTAGGGTGGATCCATCATTTGGTCAAAAGCTCTGGATGGCCTTGTGCATCTCTAGTGCTTGGATGTTTCGGAAGATGATGGATCCTTCACAAGAGAAGATGAAGGTTTGGGAGCTCGAACGGTGGGCCATGGTGATCCGAGATGTGCTATCTAGAGCAGGAGGGTTCGCAAGGCCATGGAAGCTAGCATAAGAGCATATAGTGATGAGAAGGGAAGTCACTTTCCATTTTGGTGGCGAGCACTAGTGAGGGAGCATGATGTGTGAGCTCCGGTGTGTGTGGAGGACGAGCTCCAACCAGCGCTGGTCGTGGGAAAAGGGAGGAAGAAGAAGCGATAGTTTTTCATTGGTCCAATGCTAATGGGGAGATGCAACTCCTCCTTTTTTCAAAAAGAGATGATGAGTTTTTTTAGTGGCCACCGATAATAAAGGAAGGACTATTGGGGCTATTGGAGTAAGAAAATAGCTTCATGTCCTCCAATATGACAATTTTAGGTGGATGAGAACAGGTATTAGTGGACTGCTAGAGGTAGTTTTATGGATCTTTTTGTAGGTACTCTCTTGTAACACCCAAGAATCATAGACTTGGCATCACACAATCTCAATGGGTGATGAGGTGAGCTCGGAGGACGCAAGATGCCGACGTGGTCTCCTCCTCTCCCTATGAGGGGCTATGATCCATCGTAATGATAGTGCCCTCCTTTCGTCGTGTTGGGGTTTGGTGTCTAAGGGAGACCAAATGTAACAGCCAGCCAGTTGTGAGCCTATAGTAGTTGTGAAGTTGGCCCATATTGCCCATGCGGCACATGAGGAGCTGTAATTGGTGGGTTTAGTACTATCTTAGATGTTTAGTAGGGTGAGGGTCATTTCGAACGTAGCACCTTCGGATTAACTCTTTTACACAAAGCGAGGACGAAAGTGTAAGAGAATGCTACGTGTATGCAGGCCCGTTCCACGTACGAAGCTGGGCCATATAAGCAGTTTTGGACGTGGGGTGTTACACCGATGCAACCAATGACAATGAGAAGTGATATTCCATACTTCCATGCATCGGGGTCAGGGCATGGGTTCCTATGATAGAGTAGCTAGCGGTGTGGAAGTGGACTAGCAGGGTTCCATGCTAGCGGGGTGGCCTTAGGTAGGGGGAGGGGAGAATTGGTCATAATGTACCCCCACCAAGGCGTCATGAGGACCTGATTTGCGACACGTATCCACGCACAAGCATGAAATACATATATATGTATATATGACTATTGCGTAAATTCAGGACTATAGCTCTATTAGACATTGGCCCTATTCGTTTCGCTAAAAAGCCAGGCTAAAAGGTATTGTTCGCTGATTTGTTGTGAAAGAAAAACATTGTACCATGACTGATAAACCAGGCTGATAAGTTCAAGCGAACAGGGCCGTTGAATGATGGTTGTGCATCAATACATGTTAGTGAATCTACGACAAGTCCTTATAACACTACCGCAGAATAGTCTCCCATCTTTTTCTTGATAGTATGGATATCATGGTGGCAGTGGCCTCGTCGGAGCGGGGTCTGTTGTGGTACCTATTTTGGCAATGGATGAAGATAAGGTCACACTTAGGGCCTATTGGTTGGCGACCAAAATTTGCCACGCCTAACCTTCGGCAAACTGTGGCTGCCACAGAAAGTATGACGAGCAAAATTGAAGCCAAACTTGTGACAAGTTATGGCACGAAAATGAGTCTATGATATGTGGGGCAGGGTGCTAGGAAAGTTCGGCGTGCCATAACTGTGACAGTGAACCAAACAGCTGCCGAAGAAACTATGGCATGACCAACCTTTGGCATGGCAAGCTTTGGTCTCCAACCAAACACGCCTTTAGGCTCTTCATGTCACGGCAGTTCCGACAAAGTTGGGGGGGTTTGCAGCGAGGCTCTCTGTGATCGGAGATGAAGGCAGCAATCCAAGCTCCAATGATGAGACCGTTTGGGATGGGGCTCCTTGCGATGTTAAGTGCTTTGTGCAGCATCAGTAGTTTGGTGGTGTTTAAATCCAGGGAGTAAAGTTTAGGGATGTCACATCGGGTGTCATATTAGAGTGTCACATGAGAGTGTTCGGATAGTAATAATAAAACAAATTACGAAAGTCCTCAGTAATCCGTGAGATGAATTTATTAAGCCTAATTAATCCATCATTAGCACATGTTAATGTAGCACCACATTGTCAAATCATGGACTATTAGGCATAAAAAATTCGTCTCGCAAATTAGTCGTAATCTGTGCAATTAGTTAT
The DNA here is from genome assembly GCA_904845875.1 of Miscanthus lutarioriparius. NCBI lineage: Eukaryota > Viridiplantae > Streptophyta > Magnoliopsida > Poales > Poaceae > Miscanthus > Miscanthus lutarioriparius. The sequence continues at coordinate 17,874,177 of CAJGYO010000015.1, forward strand.
TTTTTAGTCTATATTTAATACTTTATACACGTGTCCAAACATCTAATATGATAGGGAGTATACTTTAGGAAATAAACTAAACAACGCCTTTGTCTAATTTCTGTACAACATGACTGTTGGCACTTTTTTTTTTGAAACCATGGGCTGGTGGTGCCTGGCTGGCCCGTTCGGCTGCGTTACATGCAGCTGCTGCCCGGTCTCTGTCCTCTCCTCTCCCAGTCCCCACTCGCATCCGCATGGAGGCCGTCTCTCCTCTTCTTCCTTCGCTTCTCCGCTCCCTCACCATCCTCCGCCGTGCGCCCGGTCGCCCCTCGCCGCAGTCGTTCCCTCGCGGCGCAACCGCGCCCACGTTCCCCACGTCGCCGACCGTCCCGTTGCCCCTCGCCGCCGTCCGGCCCTCTCCCGGTGGCCCCCCTACAGATCTGGCCTTCGCTGAACTCGGAGAAGCCGCGGCACCTTCACGGCCGCCCAAAACGCCCCGGATCCGAGCAGCTCCGCATCCTCTTGGTGGTTCACAGTCCTAGCGGCCGGATCTGGTTTGCCAAGGTTCGTTTCTTCCCTTTTCTACCCTACCTACTGTTCCCTTGATGCAAAAGTGACTCGCATAACAGGTACTACATCACGAAAGGCTTGCATTTGCCTGCATGTAGTTGTTCTACCACATTTTTAGGCAGTCCATTGCGTTTACCTTTGTTCACAGTTATTGCTTTTGTTGACAGTCACTTTTTGTTTACCTTAGCTTAGAGTTTACTCTTGTATTTCCTTAAAATCCGAATCGCCATTATGCTGCAGACGCTTCAGAAGAATAAACCCTGGGAGGATATCAATTTTGCCTTGCTAATGTTGTGGGGTCATGAAAGGGTTAGCTTTTCCATGCTAGCACCTTGCCAATAATTTCAGTTGGGGAATATCTTTAGTTTTCCGTTACTGCAAGTTTTACAGTCTAACTCTCCCAACTATTATGCTTCTATTGTTTAGCGAAAGTCTTAATTTAATTGTGAAATCTTTGGAACTTGTTACTACTTCTCTGTGAGCATAATTTAATTTTTTTATGCTCCAAATTATCTTATCTTGGGCTCCAAATATTTTATTTCGGTTCCTCATGTTCCATAATATCGCTTGGAATTTTCCCCGAATTTTCAGAGTTTTTAGAATATTTTTCCCGGCTTAAATAATAATTCTAGACTTTTCTAGAATTATTTTATCCATGAAATTTATTAATTTCGAAAATAATAAATCTCTCATTTTTTCCAACGCTCAAAGTCCATGGGCAATAATCCTAATAAATTCTAAAGGCTCATGCATTTATTTACTAATGGGCTTTAATGATTATTTAGGCCCATTAGTAAATGTGGAGGGTGCAACTTCAATTAGCACCATATTGCTAGTTGATGTAGTTGTGGGAAGTTTTTCTTCCTATAAATATGTATTAACCCCTTGGGCAACGCACACCAAAACTACCGTAAAGGGAGCCCCTAGTTTGGAAAATCCCTCATGTAATAAATTAGATTTTTCTCCTCCTTCTCTCGTCGTTGTCGCCGCCGCGCTGCCCAGCCCGGCCATCCTCTCCTTCGTGCAACAAGTCAAGCCCACCTCTACGTAGCTGTTGTTGCCATGGCCGTGTGGTGGCTGTACGGGAGGCCAAAGGATGAAGACGAGTCGGTGAGCTTTACGTGATTGATCAAGAAGGGGTTCTATTGAAGGTTTGGACTAAAAGAAGGATCCGAGTTTAAAGCAAGTATAGCATGGGATCTTTCTTATTGTCCTATACATCTTTAATCATTTAATTCATACTGCATGTATCGACCTTGACTGCCACTAAGAATTTCCTAGTATTTTATTACCTTGTACGTTGTTATCTATGGAGTATTGCATTGGGTAGTATGATGCTAGTGCTCAACTAAATCCATGATCTTGTAACTTGACTAATGAAATATGCAATAAATATTAAAAGATGTTTTTTAGCAACATGAAATCAGGGGGCTAGAGCATTGGGCTGTTTTTATGGTGCTCTAGATTCCTCTTCCTAGCACTTATCTATAAGTGATCATCCGGAACTTACAGTACAACTGTGAGGACTACATGGCTCTGGCTTTAGCTTAGTATGAGGACCTTTTCTAGCTTGTTAAAGGTTACCTTTATTGGCGTAAGAATGACTTACCAAATCGGGTATATGACAACCTCTACTCTTATGTGTATAACCATGATGGAATTATGCCATTCGATAGAGAGTTCCTATATCTGTTTGCTGAGTGAATCTAATGGCCCAAACTTGTTAGACGAACCTTTGAAAGACTTCATAGTGAAGCCTGCCATCCTTCCTAGGTAGTGGGTCAAGAGGCTGATCACTTCGGGCGAAAGGGTAAATCACGACTCACAGTGAAAGTGTACAACCTCTGCAGAGTGTAAAACTAATATATCAGCTATGCTCATGGTCATGAGCGGCCTTGGAACCCTTACGGAATAGATGATGAACAGTGATGATATTAATGATAAAGATGCTCATTAATGATTACCGTTTATGTATTCATTATTCATCTTTACCTGATCATGTGTTTATATGGGCTCGTGAATAAACTTGTTGCCACACAATTGCTAAAAGATGTCTTATTAAAAGCTAATCGTAGTTAAACCAGTGTCAGTCTTTTGAGCCTCATGAACCCCATGTTATATTTTTTGAGTACGACATGTACTTACGCTTCCTTTACTTTTTAAATCTTTGGAAAAATCCCGGATGGGTACCAAATTGCTAGAGTTTGGAGGAATTAGGCTTGTGATCAACCAGTCAGTTGTCCCGGTGGAAATGGAGTCTTCATCTGAAGATCGGAGTTGTCTTTCCGCTGTCTATACTCTGAGGTTGTATTCTTTATACTAATACGCTATGTAATAAGCATTGTCTTATGGCATTACCCTTATTTGTAGTTATATATGAGATTTAACTTCCTGGGCTCACATATGGTATGTATCTGGTTTTGTTCTTAAAATCGGGTACGACAAAGTGGTATTAGAGCAATGCTGACTATAGGACGCAAGCCTAGTAGAAACTGGTCTTTCTAAGGTTTAGAATTTGCTACAAAACTACTTTTTCATCTCCTTGACAAGTTGAATTGATTATTTCTTATCCTTGTCCTATTTTCTTCACTCCTTAATAGCTTCTTTTGAGCTATTGCTTCTTATCTCCTTGATTTTTATTTCTTTAGTTTACTAAAGTTCTCTGTTCTCACCTTATTCAAATTTGCGATGGCCTTTCATCATAATCCACTCCTTAGGATGCTCGCCATTGCTACAGAAGCACGTGTAGTTTCGATGTTGTGATGCATGCTTGTCTTGTTTGGTGTGTTGCTTGTTTGTCATCCCTCTCTTTGTGATCCAAAGGAAGGCCCTGAAGACTGATCTTCGTATGGAATACTCAGAGTTTAGCAAAACTCTTGTAAGTGGGGTAGCATCCTCTACAAAGCATCGTTAACCTTTAACTTTCTTGCTATCCTGTGCGACTCCTAAATCCACTTTATCATGCAAGTTCATTCCTTCATCTCATTAATCCCGAATCAAGGAAGTGTGGAGGCGTGAAGATCTTTATCTTTCTTCCTAGTCTTTTCGAATCTTGGGACGAGATTCCTATTAAGTGGGGTAGTTTGTCACACCCCAAAATTTTCGATTTTGGGTTGTGCATAGAAAACACTAAATAAAATGAATTATTTTAATATTTGGATAAAATTTATCAAGTTTAGTTTGAGCTAGCGCAAATTTAGTTATAGGAAAAAATGTGAATTTTCAAAGTTTTCTAATTTTGACAGGCTTTTGGATGATGTGATGCTTGTTTGTTGCTTCTTTGTGTGTTGAGAGTGAGCAAAGTCTTTAAAATGCATTAGTAGGTCGATTTTCTTTCTCCAGCACGCCTTTATCTTTTTCTACAATCAAATTCTATATTTCTCGGCTCAAGTTTTCGTTGGGAGCTTCATAAAATCTTTTCTTTGTAACGTAAATCACTCCTTTTAGTTCCTCATCCGTCAATCAATCTCTACAAACTTCTCAGAAAATTTTCTAGCCTTTTCTAGAACTTGTTCCTACTTGTCTGTGAGCATAATTTAATTTTTAGATGCTCTAAATTATCTTATCTTGGGCTCCAAATACTTTATTTGGGTTCCTCATGTTCCATAATGTCTCTGGGAATTTTCCTCGAATTTTTAGAGCTTTCGAAGTATTTTTCTCGGCTTAAATAATAATTCTAAACTTTTATAAAATTATTTTATCCATAAAATTCATTAATTCCGAAAATAATAAATCTCTCATTTTTCTCAACGCTCAAAGCCCATGTGCAGTAATCCTAATAAATCCTAAAGGCCCATGCATTTATTTATTAATGGGCTTTAATGATTATTTAGGCCCATTAGTAAATGTGGAGGGTGCAACATCAATTAGCATCATATTGCTAGTAGATGTAGTTGTGGGGGGGTTTTCTCCCTATAAATATGTACCAACCCCTTGGGCAAAGCACATCAAAAGTACCGTAAGGGGAGTCCCTAGTTTGGGAAATCTCTCGTATAGTAAATTAGATTTTTCTCCTCCCCGCCCGGCCATCCTCTCCTTTGTGCAACAAGTCGAGCCCACCCTTGCGCAGCTGCTGTTGCCATGGCCGTGTGGTGGCTGTACAGGAGGCCAAAGGATGAAGATGAGTCGGTGAGCTTTACATGATTGATTAAGGAGTTCTATTGAAGGTTTGGACTAGAAGAAGGATCTGAATTTAAGGCAAGTATAGCAGGGATCTTCCTTGTTGTCCTATACACCTTTAATCATTTAATTCATACTGCATGTGTCTACCTTGACTGCCACTAAGGATTTCCTAGTACTTTGTTACCTTGTACGTTGTTACCTATGGGGTATTGCATTGGGTAGTATGATGCTAGTGCTCAACTAAATTCATGATCTTGTAACTTGACTAATGGAATATGCAATAAACATTAAAAGATGCTTTTTAGCAATATGAAATCAAGGGGCTAGAGCATTGGGCTATTTTTATGGTGCTCTAGATTCCTCTTCCTAAGCACTTATCTGTAAGTGATCATCCGGGACTTATAGTACAACTGTGAGGGCTACATGGCTCTGGCTTTAGCTCAGTATGAGGACATTTTCTAGCTTGTTAAAGGTTACCTTTATTGGCATAAGAATGACTTGCCAAATCGGGTATATGACAACCTCTACTCTTGTGTGTATAATCGTGATGGAATTATGCCATTCGACAGAGAGTTCCTATATCTGTTTGCTGAGTGAATCTAATGGCCCTAACTTATTAGACGAACCTTTGAAAGACTTCATAGTGAAGCCTGTCATCCTTCCTAGGTAGTGGGTCAAGAGGCTGATCACTTTGGGCGAAAGGGTAAATCATGACTCACAGTGAAAGTGTACAACATCTGCAGTGTAAAACTGATATATCAGTCATGCTCACGGTCACGAGTGGCCTTAAAACCCTTACGGAATAGATGATGAACACTGATGATATTAGTGATAAAGATGTTCATTAATCATTACTGTTTATGCTATTCATTATTCATGTTTACCTGATCATGTGTTTATATGGGCTTGTGAATAAACTTGTTGCCACCCAATTGCTAAAAGATAACTTATTAAAAGCTAATCACAGTTAAACCAGTGTCAGCTTTTTGAGCCTCATAAACCTCATGTTTTATTTGTTGAGTACGACATGTACTTACGCTTACTTTACTTTTTAAATCTTTGAAAAAATCCCGGATGGGTACCAGATTGCTAGAGTTTGGAGGACTTAGACTTGTGATCACTCAGTCAGTTGTCCCTGTGGAAGTGGAGTCTTCATCTGAAGATCGGAGTTGTCTATACTCTTGAGGTTGTATTCTTTATACTAATACGCTATGTAATAAGCATCGTCTTATGATATTACCCTTATTTGTAGCTATATGTGGGATTTGATTTTCTGGGCTCACATATGGTATGTATCTGATTTTGTTCTTAAAACCGGGTGCTACAACTTTCCCATCTATTATGCTTCTATTATCTTTAGTTTTCCGTTACTGCAAATTTACTTGTGTGTTTTTAGTCTGTTCCTATGCTTCAGTGATTCAAACCTTACGTTTTACAGCACACTATCTGAGAAGTGTCACCTCCTGCTGCTGAAGGTTCGCAACAATGGCACCTTCATCGACATCGTCTTGCCCCCCCGGCGCTCGGCAATACAACCTGCGTGCTAAACGAGCCAAGACGAATCACAAGGCTAGTATATATTCCAAAAGGCCAACCAGGGACCAGGTGGTGGACAGCCCTCCGAAAAAGAAGAAAAGTGCCAACTTGGATGAATATGTCAGAGACATCTCAGAAACTGTAGTACCTTGGAGTTCGCGTGAACAGCGTCTCAGCCGTGAGCAAGAGAAGCTGGACCTTGTGGTGCAGATTTTAGAACAAGATGGTATCTACAAGGGGTCAGATCTGTACTGCAAAGCATTATATGTATGCAAGGATCCAATCAATCGATATGTCTTCACAAAGATGAAAACAAGAAAGGGCCGCCTGCATTGGATCGAGTTTAACTGGACCAACAAGTAGTGCAATGGATCGGCAGCAGCGTATGGCAGTCTGTTGTTGTTTCACATGTGGTTTGGAACGGCTACAAGTTTTGTAATGGCTCCACTTACGCTTGTGTAAAAGGTTTAAGTTATGCCATATGTAGTATGTACTGTTATTTGTAAGGAACTGTAATTTGAGAGGCCTCGTAAGGACCTGTTAGTTGTAATGAACTGTTATTAGAACGGCTTGTTAATGAACTGTTATTTGTTTATGTGCAAAACTGTTGTAGCGCCTACTGTTGAATGGCTTTGTTGGCGTGATACCATTTTTGTTTAAATTGACTTCATTTCATTCAAAATGGATGCCTTGTAATGAAATGTTGTTTTGTTATCTGGAGACGTGTTGGCGCCACTTTTTGATTGCCTGTTGAGTTGGCGCCAGTTCTTGAATTGAATGGGATGAATTCAAAATGGTGGCTGCGGCTGCTGCTGGGCTGAGGCTGCCCGCTGCTCGGCTGAGGCTGGTTGGCGTCCGTCTGCAGCAGTAGGTGCAGAACAGCCAAAAGAAGTGCAGCCGAACACTGTAGATTTTTAGCTCCTGCATTTATGCTTTAACTAGATTATTAATTTCTGTACAACTATTTTTTTTTGATAGGGCTGAATGCTGATAGTGTTTCCAAAATTCATTAGTGTTTGCTTATTCTTAACAAGCATAGTAACTTTAAATTAACACTTTTCATCATCGAAAAAAATAATGCTTTGCAATACAGAGGAAGCTAGAGAGAGTAAAAAGGTCATGAAGGATCCAAAATCAGTTGTGCCACCAGAACCTCATGATGTTTATGGGAATAACATGTCTTTATGAACCTTACAATTAGGAGGTTGCAGGGATGGATTTAGGATGAAAGTTTGGGGGCTTAAGTCCTTATCTTGAACCTCCACCTTCTCCTCTTCAAAACAGCTATGGCAAAAATTCTTGAAGGAGCTTTAGGGGGTTTCATGGGATCAGCGACGGTAGGGGGGCTTGAGCCCCCACCCCCCATTAGATCCGTCCCTTCTGGTACTTAGCGCCGATGAGCTTTCGGGGCTCTTTTATTTACAAGACTATATATAGCTTCTAGTAAGTAGCACCTGCGCACAGTAGAGCTCCTGCCACGTCAACGTGGTGATGATCAACCGTGCCTTATGGGGCCGAAGGCGGGATGAGTGGTTGACGAAGGTCACGAAGGTGGCGGCGATGATGGTGATGATCACTCGAGCCTTCTGAGGCTGAAGGCGGGACAAGTTGTTAGCAAACGTCACGAAGATGGTGGCGGTGATGATCGCTCCCGAGAAAGCGACGGAGATTGTCGCTCCTAGCAGTGGAGATTGTCGCTCCTAGCAGTGGAGATTGTCGCTCCCAGTAGGTGGTGTCGCGTCGCTGAGTTATGGGGACGACAGATCACTCTTTGGCAATTGTGGTGACAGAGGCGGCCCGCAAAGCTTCCTGTCGGCTGGCAAAGCCAACATGGCCACTACCAGTATTGCTAGTGCAATCATGGCTGATTGTGATGCTACTGCCATCGATGGAGCTGTGCACTCTTATATGCTCACCGGTCGCAACGTGCTCGTGCGTTATTATTTCTTTCGGATACATATTTTGAAAGCGTTATTATTTTTATTATATCAGGGGCTCCATGGGATCTGCAGCAGTAGGGGGCTTGAGCCCCCCACGCCCTTAGATCCGTCCCTGGGAGGTTGATAGTTGTTGTGGCATTCTTCTTCCTTTAACTTCTTTTACGTCATCCCAATACAATTCGTTCAGTTCATGAGCTTCTTTTACGAGTTGATCATCACGTGGTTATTTATGGCTGTATTATTACAATACCTTGTAGTATGTAGCGGCAGCGCCTCCACAGAGCGGAGCTCCGGGGCTCTACCATGTAGCACGTAGCGGCGCCTGCACACAACGGAGCTCCGGGGCTCTACCATGTAGCACGTAGCGGCGCCTGCACACAACGGAGCTCCGGGGCTCTACCTCGTAGTACGTAGCGGCGCCTGCACACAACGGAGCTCCGGGGCTCTACCATGTAGCACGTAGCGGCGCCTGCACACAACGGAGCTCCGGGGCTCTACCTCGTAGTACGTAGCGGCCCCTGCGCACAGCGGAGCTCGCCGAACCTTGTAGTACGTAGCGCTGATATATATATATATATATATATATATATATATATATATATATATATATATATATATATATATATATATATATGAGGGGGTTAAATTTTACTCTCATTTAAACGAAATACGAGCTTATGATTTTTCCTTCGCCGGCTTCAGCTGCTGGCCTTCTTTTACCACAGTGCAAAAGCAGGAGCCAAAAGTAAAGCCTTGCTAAACGAGACCGTAAACAACCTCAAAGTTCACCATGTGAAAGGTTCATGTGTTATTAAAGCTTAGGGTTTAAAGTAACGTAACAGCCCTGTTCGCTTGAGCTTATTTAGAACTACTTTTTAGTCATGGAACAATGTTTTCCTCTCATAACATATCAACATAAACATCAGCATAAGCCAAATTTCAGCATCAGCGAACATGATGGACCAATAATGTTCTCTAAAGCATGCACACAAGAGAAAGAAGTATGATAACAATGCAATTAACGAAAGTGTAAGACAAGAGAAAGTAGAAACCAAAGTTACCAGTAGAATCGTAGAACAAGTAGAAGACAGTAAAAGATGCTAAAACAACGAATACTTTGAACAGGGTGTGCTATTAACTAGAGGGCGTGTGTTATTAACTAGATTATATTTTTTTGTAAAATTAACAGTAATACTCAATAGACATGCTAAAAAATATATAAAATCCACCCCCCCACCAAAAAAAAAAAAAACTGGCCATTGTTTTATAATAACCTCAAGCTTTGTTGGTCCTCCAAATTTACGCCTAAATTACTCATTGTGTTGTTATGAAAATTAACCTAAAGTAACCCTGTTGCATCTAAATTGTCCGTATATGACATTACGAAGGATAACTGAAAATAACCCTTTTGCATCTTCACTAGTGTTTCTAAACCAACCACTAAGTATGCATATAAATCAATTACTTTTTCCATTATTAATAAATGGAAAAAATATCTCAAAGCTGTTGTGCAAACCATGTTGGAAGGATCAAGATGCCTAAGAGAGAGAGGGGGAGGAAATGGATTAATCTAAAATTATCATAGAATTAAAACATATCGCTTAACCCATTTCACCCTTTGTGGCTAAATAAGTCTTTCTAGCTTAGCGCACAAAGTTTTGCACTCTAATTCCAACCATACTCTATTATGGCAATTCTAGGAATATAAACTGCATGAAAGTAAATGCTCTAAGTAAAGTGATGACTAGGGGCACGTCAATGTTCTCCCGATGTATCGAAGAGTCGGCACTCGGCACTCTCCACTAGTTCTCTTTGAGCACCTGCGCAAGGGTATTGCTTCCCCTTGATCCGCACAAGGACCAAATGCTATCTATGGATTGATTTTTCACCACTCTGAATAGGTCAGGCACCCACAACTACTTACACCATCTTGGGCCTCCCACAAGCTCCTCCGGGAGATCGCTACTAAGTCACTGATCGTCATCAAGCTATCTAGGTGTTACCGATCACCAAGAGTAACAAACACAAACTCTCACGTGACCTAATCAAGCCCAATGAGAAGAGTAAATGCACACTTGCTACTCCTTAAGCAATAATAGGGTCCTTAATCTTCAATTGGCAAACCTCAATCACTCCAGTAGAGCAACATGGAGTGGTTTTGACGTGTGGGGCCCACGCGTCATCCATCTCAGTGACATGTGAGGCCCACGCGTCATCGACTCAACCCCTCCCTCTCCATCCTCACGGGCACTCCCCCGACGCGTCCTCTCTCCACGCGCGGTGGGGCGGGCGCTGCTCCCTTGCGCGGCCGTACATGACGATGACGTAGAGGAAGAAGAAGACGCTCGCCACGTAGACCGGCAGCCGCCCGCCCTTGTGCAGCGACGTCACGACGTGCTTCGCGCCGAACGCGTCGGCCCCGGCTCCTGCGCCCGCGCCTGCGAGCGACAACTTGCGCCGCCCCGCCAAGCTCGTGGTGCCCGCGGCTCGCTCGCTACCCAGCGCTGCTGCCTGATCCTACTCCTCTCTCTCTCTCTCTCTCTCTCTCTCTCTCTCTCTCTCCCCGTGCGTTGGGCTGTGTTTTCGCTTGGACTGATCGAACGTGTGCCGCGACCGCGATCAGAAAGCGGAGGAGGCTGGAGGATAGTCCACGCTAGCGAGGTAGCCGCGCGCACGGGTCTTTATGGATTGGCTGGCGAATCCGGCTGGGCAGTCAGCACCGGGGCTGCGGATTTGGTGAGGGGATGCCATCTCCTGATGGTTCCCACACACTTCTCTTCTCCCCTAGCCACCAGGCGTTGAACGGGCAAGTGCAAGCAACAAATATTAATTGGATGGAAAATTCATCAAGCTCAAGCCACCGCCATCCAATTACTCGTACTCACTGGTGTCTAAGGTCCCTATATAGCCCTCGGACGAAACTGCAACGAGAATCATCCCCCAAGGCACTCGGACGAAGCGTTGCCGTCACCGCCATCTGCCATGAACACCGAACTGAGCTCGGGCCATGGTTTCCTCTTCTTCCTTGCTTCCTCTTCCATATTCTTGATGTTTTGGTTCCTCACTAATATCACGGCCTTGCCCGTGAAACAGTTTCACCGACGGACCTTCGTAGCAACAGGAACGGCACCGTTGCCGCGGTGCACCGGCGCCACCACTACTGCGCACGTGGCCGGACTTCCCCGAGCCATCTCCGCCCTAACCAACTCCGCAGCGGTATCTGTGGTGAGCTCCTGCTCCTTTTCCACCTTCCCGTTAAATCTCTACCATTGCCGGTGCGTCGGAACACGTGCGCCGCCGCCGGCGAACCCACGCCTACGTGGGCAGACATGCCCCTGCACGCCGCAGCCCTAACCACGGGCCGTCGCGGTCCTGCATGGCCGCGCGGACCTCACGTTGGCCATGCGCCACTCGCGGCCGGACCTCGCCGCCGGCGAGCCTCCTCCCGGCCGGGATTGGCCACCGGCTGGGCACCCACACGTGCATGCACAGCCCTTGTCAAACCCGTCGGCCCCCACGTGGCGGTCAATGCCAGCGGGGCATGGTCAAAACTGCTCCACGTAGCACAAAACAGCTCTGTCCGCGCCCAGGTGCCAGGTGCTAAAAGTGAACGGTTTTGACAGTTGAGGTATCACCAATAGACGGTTTTGTAGTTGAGGGTTAAAATTAGACGAACCCTATAGTTGAGGGATCAAAAGTAGACTTAATCCTTTTTTTTCTAACGTTTCTTATACCGTTTGGGAACGTTGTATGATCACTCAAAGCGAAGTGCGATGCAGAAAGTAATGGCACTAGCCAGTAGCCACTTTGCGCATGGCCGGCTGAACCTGACAAATGCCTAATCCAAGCACCAATCAAGGTAACGAGGCGTTGGTTATATATAGTGGTATAAGGTTGACAATTAGGTAGCATATATCATGCACTCGATGGAGTCCCTTTCAACTTGATGGCCGTCCTAGAGTATAACAAAGTGCCAATTTCAAGGTTTCCACAGCCCATGTAGCCAACCTGCGCAAATCCGGGAGATTCACAGCGAGAGACCAACTGGTGTGAAGGTTCCTAAGCTCGATCCGGTCACCTGGGCGACTGACTTGCTGACGGATGTGTGCTCAGAGCAGGAATGGGCAGTCATCATATGTGGTATCTGGGTTCTCTGTATGCTGAGGAAGAAACAAAAACATAGTGAACAAGCTATGAGTCTGCAACAAGCAACTTTTTGGGCACGAGATACAGCATATGACTTGTGGCGACTCCTGCACCCTGTCAAGCAGCGGAGATACTATGACTTGTGGCTGTTTATTACGCGGACAGAAACAGTGGGCGACGGCCTGTGTCCTATCGGGATCATCAAGGTATGTTTCTGTCTACCCAGGCGATATGACATGATAGAGGTTTTGATGCTTGTATGATGGAGACGCTGGCCTGCAGAGATGCCATCAATGTTGCTAGGCAATTTGGGCTGCAAGGTATTTATTTGGAGACAAATTGCCTAGAACTTGTCCAATTGTGGGAGAAGACTCAACGCTCCACAATAGGACCAATTCTGGTTCTGGAGGAGATTGATGATATTTGGCTTGCCTTTCAGGACTTTCTTTTTACTTATACAAAGTAGATTTTGTAACAATGTAGCTCATATTCTAGCTAAACAGGTCACGAGTTACAACAGAGGTGTGGCATGAAACTCCGGCGTGAGTCTGGTGATGTATGAGGCTTTGGCCCCCTTAAATCAATGAAAGGCATGCTTGTCTAAAAAAAGAAAAGATCCGCCAAAAGAATGGTAGCCAGGAACCAACCATTGACCTCCGTTCATGAGCCGAGGTGCCACACCCACACCGATGGGCTATGCAACGGTTATTAACTCCATGTAAGTTGCATCATACACATATTAGTATCAGATAAGATAATGCCAATCAAAGGGCCTGTTCGCTGGTTGGTGCTGGTGCTGGTTTGGGCTGGCCGGTGCTGGTTTTTTGTGAGAGAAAAACACTGTTGGCTGGCTAGGTTTAGTTTTGGCTGAAACCAACAAGCAAACATGCTGAAAAGCAAGAAAGAAACAGTGAATGCAAAGCATCGATCATATCCCTTATGATTCTTTCATTCATCTCAAAGGCTCAAACCATGCGGAATGAAGTAACAAATACACTAATCCCAGAAAGTGGATCATCCCACTGCAGGCTATACACATGAATATTACCCATGCCTCAGTGTACATACACTGGAGCACGACAAATGCCGCAAGATGTGCCCCAAAGGCAAACACCATAACCACAACTTGGGAACGGGAGCTTACGCCCCCAACGATTATTGCGGAATATCTCACATGCCTCACAACGTAAGCCAGGGCAAACCGGGGAGATCTTGACAATCCATGCGGATGGTGACACTGCACAAACGATGAGGAACATGAGTTTAGTCCTTGTAGACAAGAGGCTTGTTGACCCATCTTATTCGGCAGCCACACGCCTGCAGCATCTGGAGGAGCTCAGGGGACAGCACGGTCTTCAGCCCGCAGAGCATCTTCAGCTTCTTCAGCCTCCCGCAGGCTGCTCGCAGCGCCATCTCAAACCCTTCTATGGAGACCCATGAAAGGTGCACCATCTTAATGTCCTGGAGGCACCGCAGGGAGCTCAGCAGGTGGCACAGGCCCAACCCCGTGACTTGGCAGTAAGATATCGTAAGCTGCAAAACAGGTACATGTTTATATGGTTCCAGCAGCTTATGAATTTGCAAGGATAGAAGCTAAACTCTATCATAAGGTTACCTGTCTAAGGTTCAAAGCATAACGAGCAAGGGCCCACAGGCCAGCATCATCAACTGAATAGCATCGTTTCAAGTCCAGCTCTATCAGGCTCTTGCATCCGATTGCAACTGAGGAGATCCCAATGCCTGTTATGCGGACCAAGCACCTCAATTCAAGGTTTGTGAGCTCCTCCAGGGAGCCTAAGTGACCCAAACCAGTATCAGTGATTTTGTTGCAGTAACACAAGTTCAGTAACTTAATCCTCTTGCATCCATTTGCTAAAGCTGCCAACCCATCATCAGTAATAGAGTTGCACCTGAAGCAAAGGACATTGCAGACATGTTATTTTCATGCATATGACTATAAAGATCATAGTAAAAGAATAACTAAGATCTAAATTACCGGTAGAGATCAAGCTCCACAAGCTTTCCACAATTTGAACTAATAAATGCAATGCCTTTGTCAGAAATACTTGAGCATAGGCCTAATTTCAATATTCTCAATTCAGAGCATTTAGCCAAGTGCTCCAATGCTGCAAAACAAGCAATGTAAAATGGTCATGCTCAATTTTAAAATAACAGATTTTTTTATTAAAGATAAACATAGACACAAATGTTGTGATCACAAACCTGCATCATCCACTCCGCAGTCAGTGAGGTCTATCTCCTTAAGATTGGGGCAACAAGTTGCAATTCGCTTTAGTCCCTTCTCATTTATCAAAGAGCATGATTCCAACCGCAAGCATTCAAGCATCTTACAGTTGTCAGCTATTGAATCAAGCGCATTGTTGGTAATGAGATTGCAGCATGTGAGATCAATTGATCTTAGGTCACTACACTGAGCTACAAGAGATGAGATTCCTTCATCTGTAACACCACTGCATTTGCTAAGTCCAACCTCAACCAATTTGTTACAGCTTTCACCAATGGCTTGAAGAAGAGAGTCCGAGACCTCAAGACCATCGAGTTTCAACATTGTCAAGGTTTCCTTCAGTGTTGCCAACTTGGACAGAAAACGTTGTCCTATCTCCTATAAATATAACATCAACAAACTACAGGCAGTCAGATATTTGCCACTTTTGATTACTCTTTAACTCTTCATGAGGATGAGTCCCTCTGAATATGTTAGTTAAATAACCATTTCGTTTCAAACACAAAAATTATGGCATATCGAATTGTACAGAAAATAAGAGCTAATGGCTGTGAGGGGTGAGTAATGTGGGGAAGACCAACTCACATGCAAACAATCTGCAGCATATAACTTCTGGAGAAAATTGCGACCATCTATCAGTGCAGCTAACCCCTCAGAAGTCACATGATCACATCTTGACACATCAACACTCTGAAATTTTAAAAAAAATGATTAAAAAGATCAAAATTCACCATTTTAAAAAAAAATAAAGTTGCCAATTTCCAGATTTCAGATGACAGTAAGCAAAGTCACAGTAAGGAGGCTAATAACGAAAACTGTTCGAATTTTAAATAACCAAATTGACACAATGTTGTGCATCAGCCATCAAAAGTCTCTAAAAGTTTAACATCCCAAGAAGTTATTACCTGCAGCAAATCACTCCCCTTGCTCAGCAATTCCAGGCCTTCATCATCTATACATGAACAACAAACCATTGCCAATTCCTCAAGCCTCTCAAGTGAAGAAATTGATCTAAGTGATTCATTACCCACCTGCAACACAAGAAAAATAAGCATATAATACAAACAAATAGTATAACGCAATGATGACATTACTATCAATGAGAAAAATTAAATAATGCAAGACCTGGGCCAAAAATTCATTCAGCACCCAGGCCCCTTATAGTCGCACACCTAACACCTCAGTGGATGGCAAAATGTATGGATCATGAGGTTTTGTATGCCAAGTACAACTCAACTTTAAACTTCCAATCTGGGATACAGTATCACAACACACCATTTGCATGACAGGGATCGCTTTCGAAATGGGTCTATTAGGCCATTTTCTCAGCCTTGTTATGTACAAATAATGGACGCCCTACCTGTTACTGTACAACCAGCTTTTAATCACCTTCTAATCACTACTAGGTGGCATATTGCCTGATTCTACCACAATTACACCTTCTAATCACTACTAGGTAGCATATTGCCTGATTCTACCACAATTACACCTTCTAATCACTACTAGGTAGCATGACTGATCAAGTACTTATTACTGATTTTTAAAACCTTGCAGAGAAAGTCCAAACAGGCCAGGTGTTACATATAACCACTGTACACTCTAAGCTATCACTACCCACTGACAGGAAATGAGAAGTGAAGGCGCAACTATTTCCTACAGTATTTGCATTTATTAAAAACAACCACCGACAGTATGACTCACAATGTTTTGAATAGCACCTTCGCACCAATATGCATTAGGTTCCAACTTAAGTCCAACTTCACAAGATTTACGAGAATTTCCAGGTTAAAGTTGAGATTTAGCATATCACGGTACCAAACCACCTCTGTATTGCCCCCATGTTGCATCTGAAATTTGGTTTGTGCGGCTCTTGTTGGGTACTTGGGTATCATATCTAGGCTGCACAAACTTTCTTGGGACAGAGGTGCCTATTATAGGTGTGTGATTGCATATGACATTTTCTCCATTTCTCTATACAGCATGGCAATTGCTAGTCCAAACGTCTATCCACAAGTAATCATCTTTCATCAATCCACTACCCAAGCAATGAACAGTTTAATAGCTCATATAGGAGTAGTAACCTCGAGGTAGGATATGTTGAGGCTGCGGAGCTCGGGGCACTTTTTGGCCAGCAGATCAATTCCGATGTCAGAGATCTCACGGCACCACTTGAGGCTGAGCTTCTCCAGCCTGGGGCACCCAACAGCCACCTTGGCGAGCCCCATGTCGGTGACGGCAAGGCATTTGTCCAGCCTCAGCTCCCTGAGCCCGGCCGCGGCTGCCACCGCGGCGACCTCGCGATCCCCGGCGCTGACGCAGTGCGACAGGTCGACGGCCTCCAGCTTGGGGCAGGCGGCGACGAGCGCCTCGAGGCCGCGCCAGCCGACCCCGTTGGCCCGCGCGAGGCACACGCTGCGGAGCCCCGCGAGCCCCCCGCCGGCGCCGGCGACAGCGGCGGAGAGGGAGGCGTCGTCGAGCGAGGCGCAGGCGGAGAGGTCGAGCCGCTCGAGCGCGGGAAAGGCGCGGAGCAGGCGCGGGAGCGGCTCGCGGCGGAGCACCCGCAGCGCGCGGCGGTGCGCGACCTCGGCGCGCTCGAAGGCGCGGCTGACGAGGCGGCACGCCTTGCGGTCCCGCGGCTCCCGCAGGCGGTCCAGCACCTGGCCCAGCAGGTCCAGCGACAGGACCCCGATCCCGACTGCGCCGTCGGCGGCGGAATCGAGCTTCTGCGCCTCCCGGCTCATATTCCCGCCGGCGTCCGAGGACGACGCGGCGATCCGTCCGCTGGTCCCAGCGGCGGCGAGAGAGGATGGAGAAATCCTAGCTGAATTACGCGGCGGCGAGGAGGTTGGTTTAGGTGGGGATGAAGAGGAAGGAGAAGACGGCGACGAAGGGGTGGTCGTCGGGGAGCGGGACGCGCGGTTCGGCGGGCCGGCGCGGTCGGGCAAGGGCGCAGCGCTGCTGCATGGTAGGAGCAGGACCCCGCGAGTGCGGAGGGGCGGCGGCGGCGGCGGCGTGATCCCGATCCCGATCGATCCGGCCCAGCGGCGGAGGTGTTGGTGGTGGCGTGGTGTATAAGCCGCGGGCCGTCGGGCAGGCGGGGCGGCGGGGACTGGGGGCAGGTAGGTACGGGCTGTGGGGAGCTCGACCGGTGAGGGGGAGAGAGGCGTGGAGCAGAGAGAGAGACGGAAGAGGAGAGACAGAGATGTGGATAGGTGATGCCGGTCGGAATACCGCCTGCCTCAGGTGAGGGTCGAAGGTGGCGGCACCTGATCAGTCCCCGTAGTGCGATGGAGAAGATGACTAAAATGCCCTGCTTACGGACCCATAGCTAATTTTCTTTTCCTTTTGATTGGAAGCGTCTACGCTTTTCTTGCTGTGAAAACCCGATTTTTTTTTCTTCACGCCTTCTTCTTCCTCTCATGCCCAATGTTCTTCTTCCCCCTTGCCGCCCACTGTTCTTCTTCCCCTCGCCCCTGCCGCCGCCCACCGCAACGTCCGTCTTCTCCCCCTCCTCTCCTTCTGCGGTGAGCTCTGGTCATGGACGCCCCCGTCCCAACCTAGCCCGTCCTCCTTCACTGTCGTCAGGACCCTAAGCCGCCCTCCTACCGTTTCCACCGTCTGGCCGGCCTGCCTCTCCCTAAAACCCTTCTAAGCCCGCCGGAACTGGAGAAGAAGAGAGGGAGAGTCGGGAGAGAGTGCACAAAACCCTAACACCGGCGAGCTTGTCGTCTCCTATGGCGGCGACCTCCTCGCCGGAACTCTAGACGACTTCTTCTTCCTCTTTCGGCGTGGGCACGGGCGGGAGAGGAAGGAGAAGGGCGCGGGGCGGAGGCAGCGGAGAAATCAAGTGTTGAACACTCGAGTGTAGGTTAGCATTTCTCTTTTGATTTGATTCGAAATGAATTAACATAGATATAAATATTATGCACATTGTTCTCTGATGAGACGAAATAGATGTATTAGTTTCACCAAAAACTGTAACAGTACGTAAAATTGAATGAGGCAAAAAAAAAACTTAGACGGTGATTGATAGGAAGGAGACGGTAACGACGGTGTAACTTGCAGTTGCATTTCACCTAGTAGTACGATTTTGCCAAGTGAAACGTTGTGCAATGGGCAGGGGTAGCTTTGACATTTGCTAGTGTAGCTGACCGGCTGGTGTTGACCGTATGCATGGCCCGTGCCTGCTCCGAGTTGCTAGTCACATGTTTCTTCTCTTTTTACATAGAAAAATAAGAAAAGGATAAGCATTTTCATAAATGATAAATACTCGGAGTTACACTCTTGGTTATCATCGCAGGAATCACATTCCCAATTCAA
Source organism: Miscanthus lutarioriparius (assembly GCA_904845875.1). Lineage (NCBI taxonomy): Eukaryota > Viridiplantae > Streptophyta > Magnoliopsida > Poales > Poaceae > Miscanthus > Miscanthus lutarioriparius. Next base: position 17,893,038 of record CAJGYO010000015.1, read on the forward strand.
TGGATGTCATTGTAGTCCTTTCATCTTTTCCTTGATACGTACATATGCCATTATTCTACTACTACACCTGGTAATAAACTTTTTTCTTTTTCGTTTTCATGTTTCAAGAATGTACAATACGTAAACGTACGTATTAATTTCGGTAGAAATTGGTTGGGAATTCCAATGATTGAAGAGCAATTTGACTGTTTGGTGTGGTACAGCTACTCAAGGAAATTAAACTACTTGTAAATGAACATAGCATTTTTATTATTTTTGAGTGCTTCGTGGTACGGTCCAGGAAAAAAATTGCTTTATACTAATCCAAACTTGACGCAGAGTATAAGTTTCTAAAATTTGATAGAGCATATACACTACAAAATAGTTTACATATATAGGACTCTTATAAAGAGGTAATGGCTAAGCTATGGTACAATAAGACCTATAATAACATAAACCAAGGCTCTGTTTTAGACCACTTTAGACCATTTTATCTCAATTACGTGGTCTAATGAACTTTTTGTGAGGTTGACTAAATTTTAGACAGCATGTTATACCACATATTTAGAACCTCAAGAGTTTAAAGTTTAGTGACTAAATTTTAGACCATATAAGAACCAAATAGAGCCTAATTTCCCATGCTAAGCGAGCACACTGTACATGGCCTTAGGACTAGACACTAGGACGACTATATATGTCCCAGGTGGTGTAGCAAGGTTTCCACTCATTTTCTAGCATAATTTATGGAGTTAATTTAGTAGTATGTCCTTTCTGTAGATCTTTAAACTTTTCACAAATGAAGAAAAAAACCAACTAATTTAAAGACTATATAAGAAAGAGCAACGAAGAAGACACACGACGTATCCCCGCATCTTTTGGGCATTTTGTTTGGTTTGAGTAGGAGGAATTTATACCCACCAATTGCAAAATCCAGACTCTGCTGCTGCCTGCTGGTTGTGTCAATGCATAATATGAAGTTATATTTGGTATATATATATAAGGGAGTTGAAAAGTAAAGTAATGATGCAGGAGCAAGATTGTTAATTAGTTTGCGTGAAAAATTATATGTGTTGACATATATACCACCGGTAAACATTTGTCTAGAATTATCTTCTTGTTGAACATGACTAAAGTTCTCTTAACGTTTGATGACTCCTGACAATTCTGTTGTAAATCTGTACAAACAGCCAGTAACTAATACACAACTACTACAAATATGTTTGCGACCAAGAGGTAATGGCAGTGCTAGCGCCTGGACGTCCAGACACCCGTACGCTACACTTCGTTTCGCGCGCTCCACGCAGGGCCCGTGCCGCCCGAGCAACAAGAGGGGAAGGGGCGGCACCTCTGATTGGGAAGGACCTGGCCCCGGCGTCGTTTGGATGCCCTGCTGACGTCGGGAAGAGGACATACTGAGACGATGCAGCAGAGGACGAGGAGGAGAGATGCAACAACCGATCTGCTTTTGAAACATCAAATACAACAGTTGCAACATACCTATGAAGGCAGATGGCCAAATACAATAGTTGCAATATACGTATGAATGCAGATAAAACACTTGAAACATGCTTGTGAAACACTTGAAAAAACACTTGAAAATACTTGAAAACCATTGCAACCATACGGAACATCCAGATAAACACACATGCAACGTATGTGTGAAACATATGCAACATCCAAATAAACGCACTTGCAACGTGCGTTCAAAAAATACAGATGAAACATTGGTAACAGACCTTTGCAACATACGTGGACAACCATTGCAACATATGCAAAATCCCGATCTACTTTTGCAATATCTATCTGAAACACTTGCAACACACCTCTGAAACATCTGAAACACTAGAAACATATGCTTGCAACATGCGCTTTCAGCAAAAGATGGCAGTCAGGCGGGCGGAGCACGGCATAGCCGGATCTCAGTTGTGCGGTCACGGTGGAGAAGGAGGATGGCAGCGGGCGGACGGCTGTGCAGCCCCGGCGATAGGGCGCATGACAACAGCAGTCGGGTGGTGCGGCCTCACGCGGCGAGCACGCCGCGGCGATGCAGTCGTGGGGGAGCACGCCCCAGCGATGCGGGTGTGACGGCGGTGGCGAGGAAGGCCGACGGGAGGTGCGATAGGTAGGGCAGCGTGCGGGAGCCGCAGCAGAGCCGGTCGCGGAGCGGACGCGTGATTTTTTAATCTACGACGATTGGAAGGGAACGGATAGGAACGATAGCTTCTGGATGTCGAGTCCACCAACAGAGGCGTCCGGCGTGGACGAACATCTGACTCCCAGTATTACCAAAGAGGTAACATTAGCTGATAATAGTCGTCACTTGTAGAGATATATATATCAGAAACTTGCAACGATCAAGCATTTTCAAGTAAGAAATCAACGTTGAGCGACGACCAAACATCACATGATCTTTTATAAGCATGGATGAAAGCAGATATTCATTGTTTCAATCCAAGCTAATCATTGGTGACGAGAGAGCGCCAGAAACCCTGGTGTTGCATTGGGGTCAAAAGAGCTTCAAGGAAAGCGTAGCTTCAGCCATATCTGGGGCTACTTGGGGAAGGTTCTAATAGTTTCCACGCGGTTGCATTTGGGGCAGGTTAGTTAGTTAGTTAGTTAGAGCGCAAGAAAGTTGATTGAGGGGCACAGGCGTCATCTGGACTTCACCGGAAGAGGCGGCCGCTAGTCCAGCAGGCAACCAAACCAACCTCCCTCGTTACCGCACTGTTAGTGCAGTGCAGGCCGTTTCTCAGACACTTTACAAGAGAACCACCTCAGCAGTGGATTCTATAATCCAACCGTCCAGTTACTAGTATATAATTTTGCTTTCCTATTTGTTGCCCGTGATCATGTTATCGTGAGGAATCTCCACGTAAGCATCAGCTAGGTGAAACCTACCACGCCCGAGGGCGTTTGCGGCGTGCGGCGAACATCCCCGAAACCTATGGTTTATTGTATTTAATTTAATTTAATGGTGATTTGTATGTTTAATCGAAGCACAATGTTTTGTTTTTTTGGAATATAAGTGAATTGCCCATCTCTTCTTATCAGCTTAAGCTTTTAGGTTAAACTGGTCGGTACATGCAACTCAATATGGTATCAAAGCCAGAGGTCTCGAGTTTGAATCCTGATTAGAGTAATTAAATAAAATAATTGTTGATCACTTCTATTCCACGTCTGAGGCCTGATGGAGCCTCCACTTGAGGAGGAGTGTTGAAATATAAGTGAATCGCCCACCTCTCCCTATCAGTTTAAGCTTTTGGGTTGAACTAGTTGGTGCATGTAATTCAATAGTTTTCAATATTAATTGTAGATGGTTTAAAAGAAAAAACAACTATATTTTTTATTCGCACAAAAAGAAATCGTTAGCCTATAGGACAAGAAAAAAAATATACCAAATTTGCCAATTTAGGAAAAATCATGTTACTCGTATTAATGGGCGATCAATGTTAGAACTATTGTACTATAGAAACTATGTTCTAGTTTTGAATGGAAACCATTTTAGGTGTATAATTAATTGTGATATTACTCATAACCTATGGTTTGTTTTCATGCTCAATTTTTTTTTCTTCAGATACAATTTTATTCTACACATAAACACATTCCACATGTCTTCATATTATAAAATTGCCAAAGGGATGTATATACTCATTTTTCAACGCAATTGCTAATTAGAGAATGATTTTGGAGCATACACATTATTCATCATGGTACGCCTTAGAAAAAATTGTAAAAAATTAATTATTAATTTGGTAGACTCTAATCATCAATGATAATAATGGCTATTAGATTTATTCATTTTTTCTAGTAAATTCTCCACCTATTCTATTATGAAAAATAATGTAAAGTAACCGTATAAATCTATATGTAAATTGTTCACCTCTTCCACAAGGAAAAATAACCTAAGGTAAACTCATAAATATTCATATAGGACCAAAGTAAGTTGGCAATCCTTAAACTTTCCCCATGGTGCCATTTAGGTCTATAAACCAGTAATGGCACAAGCACAACCGTAAACATGCTAATCTATGTTATCATGGTCCAAGAACTTGCAGAGTTGTATAAGCGCATTCCTGATCATACTAAACAATGTCATATATGTCCAAATTGCCCAATTGTTATACATATGAACAATTATGTATTTATTTTAACCCAATTTTAGATATGCCACGTGTTGACATGCATAATTATGTGTTTATTTCAATCCATGTACATAAGTTAGCATCTAACCTAGGGGGAGCCTTCCACCACCTAGAATAGGAGGTGCAAGGATCAATCCTCATGCCATTATTTTTTAAATTTGAGCACCACAAAATTAATTTATTTAATTTCCTTTGATCAAAATTTGGGATCTGAATTTTGGAGTTCACGAATTTTGGTAATTTCAGCCACGGCCCAAATCTTAGTGCCATAAAGTCAATTTATTTAATCTTCTTTTACTAAAATTTGGGACCAGAATTTTTAGAATTCATGATTTTCAATAATTTTAGTCGTGACCGGCAAAAACATGCAAACCGAATTTTGAAACCCGGACCCATCAATGCAACTCCTAACTAATGAAATCTCTCCGCAAATTGTAGCAGAGTTCAGCTGTTTTTTTTTATAGGGGTTGGGGGCATCTGGGGAAGGTTTCTGGGGGCAGACCAGGAAGGGTGCAACATAAGCAGGCATCATCTGCAAAAACCAAACTAACCTCCTACGGTGCCGTACACTGCAGGGTGCAGGCTGTGCCTCACATACTCGGAGCACTTTTTATTTATTGATTTCACGTGTTAAGTTACAAAGTTAAGCGATCTTTCTACATAATTATGTATAAACATTCTGAACGTTTTCTATGAAGAACTATGAGATCCGTAAACTAATACTCCATCCGTTTCAAATTATAAGTCGCTTTAACTTTTTTTATGAACCAAAAAAGTTAAAGCGACTTATAATTTGAAAAATGGGGAGTATATAGGAAGAAGAACAACCTCTATCATTGTCGAGTAATTAATCCATCAATTTGTTAAATAATAGTTTCATCTTCTTATATCCTTGATCTTCGCCAACACAAGAAAAAGCGAGAATCTCTACATCATGCTTCGGCCAAAAAATATTTCATGTTAAGATTAAATTTGTTGTGATAGGGCCGGCCTCTTTTTTTAAGTAAGTTGAGAGTTTTTAGAAACAAATGTTACCTACATCAATGGAATTAACAATCTGTAAATTAGATTGATACTAGAATTCTTATTATGATGACGTCAGAAACAAAGGAGCAGGGAAAAGAGTAAGCTGCATATAATATTCAGGGAATCAAATTTTTTCCACTTATTTTCTAAACGAAGAGGAAGGGGATAGGGGTAAATAAATTTTAGAATGGTCACGGTCGTAACAATCTGATGATCTGTGAGTGAGCTCCGTTTAAGTTTCATATCCCTTCCCTTACTAGCTGTTATAAGTTTTGACGTATCTTTTCTTCTTTCCTCCCTGCTGTAAGTTTTTTCTTAACAGATATATGTCAAAACTTAAAAAAAAACTTGCAGAAACTGTTCTCTTTTAAGTGGCCACAGGGTTATGCTTGACAAAACTTACAGAAAAGTTTATCAGTGGCTCCTATTGGGGCCCTCTTTGGAATTTGGAAACTTTTTTATTCTACGTTTTTCTGTAAATGTATAATTCTTGTACAATCCGCGATATTTCTATGTTCCAAAGAAACATAATTATTTGAGCTGAATCTCTACTGCAAAGCAATATATGTTGGCAGGAGGCCCCTGTTCCAGATTAGAACTCCACCGAAAACAGAGTTCTAATAGGTAGGTCGTGTTCACTTATGCTGAAATTTAACTGAAATATTGTGAAGAGAAAAACACTATCTTATAACTAAAAAGTAGCTCAAGCAAACAGGCCTACGTGCAGCTGCATTTGGACAGGCGAGAACCGAGGACAGTTGAGCAGCTGCAGGAGAGCCGGACTGGGCTGGGACGCGGTGGAACGGAGGAGGAGGTCTCGGCGGAGGGCAGCCGCCGTACGACGCGGACATCCAAGTCCAACGCTGTCTGTAGCTTTGGTATATGGTATATACCCTCTCAGATGCCGCGTCAAACTCGGTTCCGGTCGCTGTTGGATTGTTGCCATGCTTCTTTATATTTGTCTCACGCTGTTGTTTCAACGTGCTGCTTGCCTTGCCAGTGGTGGGGGTAATATTTGGTTTGGATATATAAATTTCTTTGTGGTGCTCGTAAGTTTGAAGTAGTTCGAAACCGTAACTGTCTTGGCATATTAGTATGTCACATCACATCAGCGGGCAGCAAAAGAGATGCATGCGGTCCACTCTTGGGGGTTCCAAATTTCTCTGTGGTAAATCTCTACTTTGAAATCCTAACTGTCTTGACATTTATTTTGTCATATCTGTCACACCAAAAAAATAATACAGTCGGGTCTTTCTAATTCTATTTCTCTTCTTTTTAATATATAAAGTGAGTCTTATTCTTTGGTCAGGTACTCAGGTCTAGACGTTTAGTACCTATATTATTATTATATAAGAAAATAAATAAAAGTGTACTCCATCCGTCCCAAATAAATATCGTTTTTCCCATCAGTTTTGACAAACGTTGTCCAGATTTGGTGAAAAAACAACACTTTTTTTTTTGGATTAGAGGAAGTAGCCTTATGTGCTAACATTTATAAATGCTCTGCATTATTATTAATTGGTATCACCACCTAAGTATTTGTACATGAAAAACAATGCAATTAAAATCCTTAAATCTGGTTTAATCTTAGAAAATTCATAGAATTTTTGTTTTAGCATAAAAAAATATGAAGCTAGTTTTAGTTTTTTTTTCTAAAATCATGCTTTTATCTTATGGTGTCTAGTTTCAAATGTTTTGAATCTCGATAGACTTGTTCTAGTGCTTATTTTGCTTATAGAAGCTCTCGTTATCGATTATAATCCTAAACGCAATTACGATAAAACAAAGGATATGTAGATAGGTGGATAACTAGATTGGCAAGTACTTAAAAAATAATAAAGTACTTTATCTTTATTTTAGGATTAGGATTTTAGAACGAAATCTTTTATTTTCTAGCAATTCTACTACTATGAAACAAAAAAGATCATTCAAATTCTTTTCAAAAAGAACTAAGCTTGCTCTTCTAAACTAAAGTCAAACTTTCTAGTGCTTATAAATTATTATGGTTTTATCCCTTTTTTAGAAAGGAGATAAAATGAGAAATCTTTGCTATTGAATCTTTTTAGAATATCATAAAGTTTAAGTGACATAATTTTTTCTAGTATTATTTTATCAATTTATTTTTATCCAATTTCGACCTAGTTGTGTTAGCTTACGTGCCAGCCAGCACCCTGCTACACATATGCATACATACACTCTTCATTTAATATATTTAATTAAGTTTTGCAAACTGTTAATTAATTTTTAATACGATGAATTATAGACCATAGTGTGCGTAGGTGTTTGGATACAGGGACTAAAGTTTAGGAGGCGTCACATCGGGTGTCACGTCGGGTGTTCGGATACTAATAATAAAATTAATTATAGAAGCAGTGATTAATTAGCGAGACGAATATATTAAGCCTAATTAATTCATCATTAGCATATGTTCACTGTAGCACCAAATTGTCAAATCATGGACTAATTAGGCTTAATAGATTCATCTCGTAAATTAGTCTCAATTTGTGCAATTAATTTTATAATTAGTCTATATTTAATACTCTAAATTAATGTCTAACATTCGATGTAACATAGACTAAACTTATAAACATGATGATCCATGCTCTGCGGTGGAAAAATCTAGATGGTATATGCTAACATCATTTTATAAATGTCGTGCGTTATTAATGGCCTCACCATCTGTTTTTTTATAATGCCTTAGTTTTTTCATGCTGTTTCTTCCATGTTCATGATTGTATATCCGTTCAAACGATGTCCTCGCTATAACGCTATGATTGTGAAGAACTACCCAAATCCATCCTTTCATTAATTAATATTTTATTTTCTAATTGTTGTCCTTATCACTGCTTATACCAGTACATATATAGTACACTTACCAATACAAAAAGAAATCAAAGCATAAGGAATCTCCACGCAAGCACCCACTAGGTAGAGTAGGACACTAATTTTCTCTAGATGCTGCTAGATTCCTATGATTAATTAAAGAATATCAACCTATACTAACATCAAGTCACAAAATCCTTTTATTTATTTCTTCATTCAGTACTGTGGCGGCTATCCAAAGCCTGAAAGGCCGCACAGCATATCTGATAGTAGCGCGAGAGACAGTGACAAGTTCCCATATATATCACCATGGGAATATGGGATACCACCCACAGCATATCACCGGCCTCAGATCGGCCCAGCACATGAGCATTCAGGTGTGATATATATACTCTCCTTGTCCCACAAAAAGAAAAGAATCGTTATGAGACTCGTACTGATCAAACTTGATCAAGTTTAACTAGATTTTAGACAAAATTAGCAACATTCGTATGTCTAAATAAGTTTATTACGAAAATATATTCAAAAATCTATCAAAGATATTAATTATGTACTATAAATATTAATATATTTGATCAAATTTAAAGATGTTTGAATTTTTTGAAAGCGAACGACTCTTTCTATGGATGGGAGAGTAGATGATACGAGAAGTCGCGGCTCACATATATAAAACTACTGCACAATTATATTGCGCGTGCACAATGACACATGTGCTATCTGCAGCCACGTACAGGCCGATCGAATAATTGAGCTTTCGGGAACGGAAGCATTTTCCCCTGGATGATTCGGACGCTTTCGAGGCGGCTATGGAATTTTCCTAGAAGGTTGTTGACAGGAGAGAGAGAGAGAGAGAGAGAGAGAGAGAGAGAGAGAGAGAGGAAGAATATAATGCTCGACTATCATGGGACTGTGATTTATTTAGGACTTGGGAGAAAAAGAAGAAGAAGAAGAACTGATTGGATCAGATGCTTGATTGACATAAAATTATTGCCAGTATACATGTAAATAAAGGACATGTTAATACAAGTGTTTTCTCTATCTAAAAGAAGTGCCATTATTATATCTGGTATCCCGATTTAATCAGGATGTGATCCTAAGAAAAAGAGTGTCGACTTTGCAACGGACAGGTAGCCCCCGAGCACTTTGATTGACTAGTATGTGCATCAAAGGGCTAGCCTATTGTTCTATTTCTATGCGCTTCGATAGGTCAATATAACCGTCCCGAAGGATAACTTCCAGGAGAGAAACAAAGGGAGCTTGAAGTCAGTTTGCAGCCCCTGAACGCCTTGATGTGTTAGTGTAACATATTAAGGCATTGAGAGATACTGCAAGATAACATTGCGTAAAATGATAACCTAGCTCCCGAGTAACTTCAAAGAGGTACTCTTTGATGTTTCGGAGGCACAAAGATTTATTTGTTATGACCTCAGATATGTGTAATCTCTCACAACTAAAAAAACTCTTCACCTCACCTACCGTCATGCCCTCCCCGTGCGATCCCGCGAGCGCTACGTCGGCCTGCCTGGCGTGCGATGGCTCACACTTGCTCGCTCAACGGAGGTAAAAACGGAAAGCCAACGCAATCACCACAATGAATTTTGCCTTCCTACAATCCCACTTCGCCAATGAATTTTGCCTTCCTACGATCCCACTTCGCCTTCGCCTGATCGGTCGCACTCCTCATGCGGTGGATTTGGCCTTCTACCGACGTCGCCCTCACCCTCGCCCTCGCGCGTCGGGGAAGGTGGTGGCCCTGGAGGTCGAGGTCGAGGGCCTTGAGGATGAGCGAGGCGGAGTCGCGGGGATCGATGGTGATGGTGCGGTCGGCCTCGGCGACGGCCGCGCGGGCGACCTGGCGGGGGGCTCGGGGGCCACAGGGAGCACCGGCTCCGCCGCGCCCTCTCCTTCGATGAGGCGGGGACCCCGTGCCCAAGGAGGTCATGGTGGAGGTGCTGCTCCGGCTCAGGCCCTGCAGGGTCATGACTGTAGCGGGGTCAGATGCGACTGGCAGGACTGCGCCGCCCAAGTCTGGAGGGCAACCGAGGAGCTTCGCAGCGGCGTCCTCGCCTTCTCAGCGCGCTGCTCTTGTGGGGATGGGCAGCGACGAGCCGCTGTTGCTACGGCAGCGGAGGCAAGGGTTGGTTTGTTGCAGTGGTATATGCTGCTAATTCATGATTGAGAAAATTACAGCACCCATGATAATTTCTTCTTCTTTGTTGTGGCTGAGAATTTGGGATATGTCCAGCAGGCCGTGGTGCTCGCCGAGGACAATAAGTACCCCATCGCCGACGAGATGAGCGGCGTCTTAGTTTGGAGATGGCGTCTTAGTGTGGAGATGCTCATGGATGAGACAAGCGCCGCTTGAGCTGCCCATCTTTGCAATGCTCTGCGTTGTGAAGTTTAAGATCAGGCCGGCTAACTTCAACTGATTTGGGTTGGCTAACTTAAGTGGAGATGCTTGCCTTATGGAGAAGAACATTCAGAGGCACTGATTTTTTGCTTTAGGGTGATAAATTCTGTCGAGAAGAACACTGGGAGGCACTGATTTTTGCTACTGGGACAAACTTAGAATTATTATTATGGGGCCCTGAGGGATGAGAATCCATTACTCCAAGATATGCATGTCATTGTGATGAAATAATCTGAGTACATAGATAGGCCAAGACAGTTGCATCCAAGTACTGTACTGCTGGTCTCTGGACACATACAACTATGGGGGCTGGCCATCCTACGTCAGACCAACCAAATTCAACATAAATAAGGTGCAAGCTTCTCAAACTTTTTCAGAATGAGATGTATGGGTTTCTACTAGATGCTCTTCTACTTTGTTGTCCGGGTTGCTGAATAATACATGGAGAGGATAAATTTTCGAAGGAACTTGCAACATTTCTGTTATTGTTTTAAAATTAAGTGATTGCTCCATCTCTTCCGTTTGGTGTTTGTAGCTAAAGAAAGCATGAATCTCTTCTTTCAAAAGGTGGTTGAAAGTAGGGAATTTTCCAGCAGTGTGCTAAAGAGCCTGAAAATGGAAGGTGTATCCTTTTCTCATCACTGATTTTGTTCATTACATATCTGGCTGATGGTAGTTTAATCACTATATACAGAGTATCTATTTGTTGATGGTTATTCTCCAGCTTATATATATATATATATATATATATATATATATATATATATATATATATATATATATATATATATATCACATGTTGAGCTTATTTAGTGTGTGAATGGTTGCGGCAGCTTATCTCTTCATGATTTATGCAAATAATATAGTTGTGTCATTCTACTTTTGCCCAAATGGCCAAACTAGATTATTGCTGCCATGTTCATTCTGCATCAGCTAATAAAATACTAGGTTACTATTGGCATGTATACATTGCCCAGTGATATGACGTCGTTTCTCAGTTTCTGCATTGCCAATAAAAAAATAGAACTGATAAATACAATTTCTGTCATGACAGATTTATATTGGATCCACTGAAAATTTTCACACTGAATTTTTTTTGGAGGTTCACACTGAAAATTTGTCCTGCCATGTATAATCCACACTGAAAATTTTCAATTCTGGGTTACCGTTGACAGTTCAGTTTCATTAGCCACCGAATGACCCTTCATATTGGCTCTGCTATGATTATTATGTTCTCCCTTTTTTTAGCCCGTCTCCATTTCTATGAGCGATTAATGTACCAAGTTGAGTAGAGCGATTATAACATGTTCTTTACATGTACGAAAAAAGATCCTACATGTGAATATAAAGTGATGTCTCTCCTGTTAAAAGAAAATGATGTCTCTCTTGTTAACTTATATGCAGTTATGAGATACTTATGTTGGGAGAAGCAAAGCTAGGCCGGTTTAAAAATGCTCTATAATCTTAGCTGTGCTGCACCTTTCTTTAATCTAAACATAGGAATGATCGCACATAGGTAGTCACCTCATTCCTGTCTTCATCTATGTTTTGTGTTTACATTCCATAGTACTAGAATGTGTATAATCATTTTCACAGATACTTGACAAGTTCTGTATGCCCTCAATGCAAGGACTTTGTGTCAAGACTCTGTTTTTGACAATGCATATTAGACTTAAAAATATTTTTGATAACAGTAAGTGACTAATATTGAACGGCGGGCCTGGTGCAAGCGGTAGAGTCTTACCGCCTATGACCGAAAGGTCCCGGGTTCGAGTCGTGGTCTCCTCGTATTGCACAGGCGAGGGTAAGGCTTACCACTGATACCCTTCCCCAGACCCCGCACAAAGCGGGAGCTCTCTGCATTGGGTACGTCCTTTAAGTGACTAATATTATTGTTCCTTCATTTCTTCCAGATGTTCCTTCATTTCTTCCAGATCCTATTCAATTGGAAGAGGTAGTGAGAGAGCAGATTGCAGGGGTCGAGGATCCTGAATGCTCTTCAGCTTTTGTGAAATTTTGTACTCACTTATCACTGCTCTTGTTTGCCGTAGCAATTTGGTGGCTACAGAAGGATTCAGTAAGGAGTCCATTTTTCTAGTCCATTGAATTCACTGTCATATGATGAAATACCACCATAGTTTGGTAGTTTGGTTGTTTTCATGTGTATCCCTCAAGATTTATGGATGGCATCTTTATTGAGATATCCGTTCATCTCCATGGTTTCTAAATAACATGTCAACATCCTGTTTGGTTATTAATTCAAGAAAATGACTTGGTTCTGAATCTCTGAATTATACCTTGCGATTTATGCCTTGTTTTTCTCCCTGTGTCAAATATGGCCCTGATAAGCTTCTCTTGATTGTTGCAAATATCTAAGGGTTTGCTTGACAAGTATGGCCCTGATAGGAGCCCAGCTGGAGCTGCGAGCTAGCAGCTGCCCTGCCCAGGACTAGGAGGCGTTAGCGCGAATCCAGCAGCGGCGGCTCCCGGCTGTGGTTCTCGGCGCTTGGACTGATGACCTGTAATCCCATCCCAAGTTCTTCTTTCAGATGACCCTAGGAAGTAATGAAGCGTGTGAATTGTAGTCCAATAGTCTCCCTTATTTTTTTCTAGCATTTTTTTTGAAGACTCCTAAAAATATATGGCTTACCGTTTCATCACTCAATTATACATCTGTAACATTTGTAAATTTTAACTGTTCCATAACAAATTCGTGAGTTTTCTTTCTATCGCTGTCCAGCATCTTTGTTCATAGAGCAACAAGTATTTTTTTTACTTAAAATCCGTCTGAACCACTAATTATGTAAAGAAAGCAACATGTTTCTGTTGAACACATTTTCCATCTTTTTCGAACTATTGATATTAATGGTGACAAAATCAGCAACTGGGCATGTGTTCATTTCTGTGAAGATATATCCAAGAAAGCTATTGAGGAGTTTTGCTTTAAGCTGGCTGAAATGTCTCGCATTACCGGAGTGGTAATATGCCTTCCATCGTACTTTTTCACCGTCTCTATGTCGAAACTGTCTTGTCTACCATTTTCACTTTAATTTCAGGACTTCGCCAATTTGAAGCTCCCAATATTCACTGCTCGTCCAGATCAAGTTGAACTTGGTATTCGTATATGCTATCAGGAAGCACACAACAAGCTGAGAGATCAGAAGATTGACTTACTGCTTGCTATTCTGCCGGATGAAAATGGCGGTTTATATGGTTTATATGGTAGTGTAGTGTTTATGACGGAAATATTAAAAGGATCTGTGAGACAGATATCGGTCTCGTGTCACATATGCTTGGAGTGTGATTCTGATCACATAATGCTATAGATAAAGAATCTGTCAACACAAGTATATACTGCATGTCTTGCTCATATGCAACTATTTCCCCAAAGTACTTTGTTTTTGCTGGTACTTAACATTTGATTAACACAACATATATTTGTGCCATATGTGTTACTCTACTTCCCAGTGAGAATGTTACTATATTTCTTCTGTTCTACTACTTTCTAATGGTTACAATAGTATTATGAAGCATCAGATGGACCAAAGATTCTGTGTAAGCACATTTTTATAATTAATTATTATCGTGCTATATTACATTGTCTTATTTGTTGTTCTTCTAATTATATAAAATAAACCAAGTTATACTAATCCTGACTCTCGATATCCTTCTTTTCCAGAAAATGTGTGCTTTAACAAAAATGCCAGAATACCATAAAAAATACAATACGAAAGAAATGGCTGTTGCGATTGGTGTATGTGAGAATATGGAATACAACTTAGCATAGTATAGATACGTAAGTCGCTTGCTCCTGCTTTTATTACGTGTTTCCTATATGTTATTCTAATTGCTACCATGTTTGTAGTTTCTTTTGCCATGACTACATGTTGGAAAATATATGCTTTATATTTTCAACTAGAAGAAGAAGACACTTATCATGATTGACTCTAAACCTGTTGAAAAATGGTGTAAAGACACACCAGCACTGATGTATGCCAGGCAAACTCTTGGATTTAACTTGCAGTACATGGCTGCAGTGAATGTACATATTCCTAGATGGAACGAGGATATCTTCAAATGGAAATTCATCTGTGAAAAAGCATTGCAGATGACATGGTTGGGTAACTAACTCAAAGTCACCGTTGCTTGCAATAATAATACATATGCTTTAACTATTTCTATATATTGCTGATGGTCAATCTTACCACAGACACTCAAGTGGATACTTTATTCTACAGTATATGTCTGCGTGGAATAGATCTAAAGCCACACATATTTATACGGTGAGTACAATATACTTTGTTTTAAGATTTTGTGAGACATTTTTAAGACACACAATATTACCCATGTGACAAGCACTAATATTTACATATATACTCGAACCTGTGTATAGGATGGTATGGATATGGGGCAGAACTTATTCGTGGAATTATTGGCGCACAAAAGAAATGGACATCGGAGATTTCTTCCTGCCGATATAAAACATTATCTTAGTCGCATCACGGAAAAGGTCTATACAGTAGAGTTTGTGTGCCTACGACGCTGCGCTCTCCGTGACTATGTCAATTTTACGAACTTTGTTTTTTTAGATTAAATGTCACTTTAATGTCAGGATCTATTTTCACAGTATCATTATCTTATCGTGCGATCCGCGTGTTTTTAGTATAAAAGTTTAGCTATCCCGTAGCAATGCACGGACATGCTACCTAGCCTTTTAAAAAGAAGGAAAGCTAAAAAAAAAAACAAGAGTAGGCGTGATAACGACATAGCTGAAGTTCATCCGTCGTCCTGTGCCTATGACTTGCTCGGGACAGTGCCGAGTTTCTTGAGGGGCTGTTTGGATAGAGCCTTGGAGAAATTTGCATGTGTCTGGAGGGACCCTGGGAGCTGGACCATGTTTGGTTGGGATACCGAGAAGACGCCTGTTCCAGGCACAGGCACGGCACATGAAATCGGTCGACTGGGCTTCAGGCTACCCGCGTAACCATCTTTTCTTCTATTATTAATGCTTTGGATTTCCTGGTCACCAACCAAATGCTCCTATACCACATTGCCTGGGGCAGGCAAAAAAGTTTTCTACCACGGACAACTTACAGGCAGCTCAAATGTCCAGGCAACCCGTCTAGTGTCCCAACCAAACTAGCCCATATTATGGGACGTCTGATGCCTCAGATCTGGACCCAATCGCCTTCCTCCTTGGCTGGATCATCATCTTGCTCCCTCGGCTGCGCTCCCTCAAGTTCATTTTCAGGCATTGGAGTCTACTACTATAGGAGTAGGTGAGGGACTATATTTGTGCATACTGAATTTCTTTAAGATCTTTTTCATGTATACCTTTTGTGACAGTCCTTATACCCTTTTTCTTCTATCTCGGTGAATCTCGATCCCTAGAACGAACGAGGCTTCGCCAAGATCTTTCATATCAAATTTCTTTGTCTCTAGTAGTAGACTGACATCACTACTAGCAAGTAAGATATCATCTACATACAGGACAAGGAAGATAAACTTCCCATTCTTAAACTTTGTATTGACACAATTGTCATCTACATTCTCTTTACTTTGTATAGACACAATTGTCCTCTACATTCTCTTTAAAATCCAAAATTCTTTATTGTCTGATCAAACTTTAAGTACCACTGTCTTGAAGCTTTTAATCCATAAATGGATTTCTTTAGGCGGCATCATATTCGTTCTTTTTGCCTTCCATGACAAAACCTTTCGGTTTGTGCCATGTAAATATTTTCTCTCAAGTCTCTTTTGCTTGTTCGCTTGAGAAATGCCGCTTTACATCCATATGATGTAATTCTCAATCGTAATGTGCCACTAATGCCATTAAGATTCTGAAGGTAACTTTACATGAGACTAGAGAAAAGGTCTCGTTATAATCAATCCCTTCTCTTTGAATAAAGCCTTTTACCACAAGTCACACTTTATATCTCTCTATATTCCCTTGAGAGTCAAGTTTTGTTTTGTAGACCCACTTACAGCCTACTGTTTTGGCTCCTTTAGGAATTATTTCCAAGTCCCAAACTATATTGGTATTCATTGATTTCATTTCATCTTCCATGGCCTCAAGCCACTTTGATGAATGATTACTTTTCATGGCTTATTCAAATGAGGTGGGATCATCCTTCATTTGAAATTTTTTAGTGTTGTACACTTCATAATCATTCTCTGTTAATAGCATGATTTTCTAACTCTTTGAGACCTACTAGGGGCCTTCACATTTGGCACATATTCTATTTGAGGCTGTTGTTGCTCCCCCTCATGTGTGGCAATAGGTTCTATAGAATCCTGAAGAATAGGTTCCTTATCGTCATTCATTGTTGCCACAGGTGGGATAACAACAGGTGCTGGCACCATAGTATCTAGCACTCTGTTCGGTTCATGTTTATCCCAGTCCCAGGGCATGACTGCTCGTCGCTGTAGTTTGGAAAAATTGGCTTA
The DNA here is from genome assembly GCA_904845875.1 of Miscanthus lutarioriparius. NCBI lineage: Eukaryota > Viridiplantae > Streptophyta > Magnoliopsida > Poales > Poaceae > Miscanthus > Miscanthus lutarioriparius. The sequence continues at coordinate 17,909,865 of CAJGYO010000015.1, forward strand.
TGAATCATTGGAGTGACCTTCAGCGAGCTATGTTCACCCTACTTTCACTTCAAGGTCAATTTCTCGAGCTACCATGCTCCCCAGCTCATCAATTCATCCTCTAGGAAGACAACATGTCTCGTTTCCACTAACTTTGTATGTCTCTCCACTGCTTGACATGTAAAAATGAAAACCTTTTGACTTTTATCTAAACTAGGTAGCCAAAGAAATGGCACCTTGAAATCTTGTGCTTTGACCGGCTGGGATCTAACTTTCCAATGTTTGGGTTAAATACTTTAGCCTCAAAAGAGGGCTTCCCCCACACCCACGCAGGTTGTGGTTTAGTGAGGGTACTCTTTCTATCCACAACTCATACGGGTGTTTTGGGCACCGACTTTCTTGATACTCTATTGAGAATATGAATGTCGGTTTTAAGGGAACGCCTCCATCCACAGTCTGCTCAAGCTGTAAGGTGGAGTAACTTATCATCTGAACTCAAACTCCACCATATCCATCGTGGGAGCGATGATTCTTTCGGTGAAGGTTGGCTACTCTATTCTCCCGCTTGCACCGCCGAGGTTCGCCTGCGCTTCCGGAAGTAGAATACTAGGCTACTATGCCATTCTTTTTCCAGGGTATGCCGACCACGGGTTTCCAGGTACTCCCCACCACAAGGCCGCATTCTGCCATCGACTATCTTAATCTTTAATATCTTAAATTTATCCAATGCTTCCTCTGGCGTCTTTCTTTGATGTTAGATAAATTTAGCCATAATGGGAGTAATCATTTGTGAATGTTATGAACGAATCATAACTATCCACACTCTTTACAGGTGACCACAGATGTCTATGTAAATAATATGTAGAATTCCTACGTTTCATTTGTCATCATTCTTAATCTTCTTTACATACTTTACTTTTATGCATTCTCTGCATTGTTCTAAATCTGAGAGCTCTAATAGAGGAAGAATAATATTCTTAACTAGTCTTTCTATTCCCCCCTCGAAATATGGCCTGAACGATAGTGCCATAATTTCGACAACGCATCGTGAGCTCTCTTATGCCACCTTTTCCAGATTAACACTCTGTGTTTGTGACCATGTTGTGAGTATACCTTTATCGCCTTTATCGACTTTTAGTGGCATATGTCTTTGAAGAGCCAGTGAACTAACTCTTTATTCTATCGAGGTACTCGGTGACCGTGTCATATTCTAGGATTGAGCCCACAATTGTAGGTTCAATCATGTTCTTTATCACAGTAAAATATTTCTTGTTTGCAGTGACCCACTTCCTATGCTCAAATGCCATAGGATATCTTCTGGGATTCATAATCCCTTTCTTTAGTTGCCCAAGTGGCATCATTCTCTTTTGTCTCCCTCACTGGTGCCACAATCTCAGTGGAACACGGTGAGGTGACTACCCAGTCCACCTTAGACAAGATGAAAACTAGGTCAAAACTTTTCTTAACATAAAAATAACACAATTTGCATGCCTTGATTCCAACGTTGATCAAAATCAAAACATACAACTATTCTTATACACTAATTCTACATCACCGCTGGTTGGTAAATAAAATTAATGCATAAATCTTTAACTTTCACAATTTGTTTCTTACACTAATTCTACATCACCGCTGGAATGAAATAGAATTAATGCATAAATCATTATCTTTTACAACTCTTCTTATACACTAATTCTACATCACCGTTGATGTAATTCTCAATCGTAAGTACTAATTAATGCATAAATTATTAAAATTATCAACTTTTACCACAAGTCACACTTATACACTAATTCTACATCACCGTTGGACCCACTGAAGTAGAATTAATGCATAAATCATTACAATTATGATATTGTTATTAACAACGTGAGGTGGGATCATCCTCCATTTGAAAAGTAAATAACATCAATAATCATATCAAAACTCTTTTTCTCCAATTAAATACCACATTAGTTCAAAATAACTGGAGAATCAAAAATTTCTTTAGCAGCGGAAAAAATGTTTTTCTTTTTTTTAAATTAAATACCACGTTGGTTCAAAATAATTGGAGAATCAACAACTTTACTTTGGCTATGGAAAAATTCTCTTTTCCTTGAATTTTACCCACAGGGAAAATTGCTTTTTCTATTTTTTTAATCCATTAATCAATTTCTAGGAAATAAACATTTACTGAAAGAACTTTCTTTTTTTGGGCTCTTGAGTTAAATATCACGTCGGTTCAAAATCATTGAAGAATATACTTTTCTTTAGCGAAAAAAACATATACTCAATTTCTTGAATTTTACCCACACCACGGAAAAATTATCTTTTCTATATTTTCTTTTTCTTTGAGCCAATTTGCATTTTCAATTTTCCAGAAGTAAAAACTTTTCTTTGGGAAATAAAATGAAAAAAAATTCCTTCGTTTTTGGGCTCAAAACTCCGGCACATACTTTACTTTTATGCATTCTCTCGCATTGTTACTCTCTAATAGAGGAAGAATAATATTCCATCTTTCTCAAATATGGCTTTGCCTTTAATTTCAACAACGCAACGTGGGCCTAGGCCAAGAATTCCGTCACTCTGCTGACCACTTGCTTTATCGCTTAGTGGCACTGGTTGAAAGCCGCCCTAACTTTTATTCTATCGAGAGCCGTCGTGATGGAGATCGATTGAGCCCACAATTGTAGCTCAATCGATTTCGCTCCAACAAAAAATATTTCCCCGTTTGCGACTCCTCATGCCAAAACCCTAGGTCATTCGGCCTTCTCCTCTCTCTAGTTGCCTTCACCGCTTCTCTTCTTCTCTCCTCTGCACAATCTTAGTGGAACACGGTGAGCGACTACCCCCCACCCCCAAGATCAAAACTAGGTCAAAACTTTTCTTAACATAAAAATAACACAATTTGCATGCCTTGATTCCAATGCTGCCCAAAATCAAAACATACAACTATTCTTATACACTAATTCTACCACCGCTAGGCCGAGCTTAATGAAAAATCTTCCTTTCACAAATTGTTCTCGGTCTTCTTCTCCCCGCTGGACCGTAGAATTAATGCAAAATCATTATTCAACTCTTCTTATACACTAATTCTACATCACCGCTAGGCGTAAGAGATCTCTTTTAAACTCCCTCTTCCCTTTCTCCATTCCCATCCCTTTTCTTTTCGATTTGGATTGAGTTCTTCTCTTTTTTCCCAAACGATGTGGAATTAGGGTTTGGATCTAGGGTTCCTTTTCTTCTTCCCTTCGGATCTGAATAATTGGTCTAGACCGAATCCCACTTCTTTCTTTTTGCTTTTCTTTTTTTTAATCTTGTTCACCCGAAAATAACATCTAGGGTTAGGGTTTCATTTTTCGATTCGATTCGGCCGATTCGGTTTACTCTCCTTTTGATTTCTTTTCTTTTCTTTGATTTCTTTTTTTCGATATAGGGTTCGGCTCTTCGTTCATCAAAAGGCCAAAACCTTTTCTTTTCCTCCTTTCTTTAACCCAGATTAGGATTAGGGTTCCAAAGTCTTGAGGGCCCTTCTTTTCTTCTTCCCCAAGCTGTTTCCCCGACCTGAAACCCTAGGTTAGGGTTAGGTTCTTGAGATCCTTTCCCCTTTCAGTTCACTGTTGTTTCACCCGATTAGGGTTAGGGTTGGGATTCTTAAGATCCTTTTCCCCTTTCTATTCTCTAATCCGAACAAGGATCTGTTCTTTTCTTGTTGCGCGTCGGTGAGGACAGCGGTGCTCTTCTTCCCTCACGCGGTGGCGGTGGTGACCGGGTTCCAGTGACATCCGCCACCCCCGGTCCCTTTTCTTTGCTTTTACCCTTAGGGGTTAGGATTACACAAAGGCAACCTGCTCTGGTACCATTGTTAGGATCGTAGGATTAGGGTTCCAGTTGGTACCTCTTCCCAGTGTGTGTAACCCGTAGATCCGCCTCCTTTCCCACACAATAGCGTCGTGACCTCGCGGACACCTTTTCCCTTTCTGTCGAGGGAGCTCCGGCTGAGGACAGTGGCTTCCCCGGGTGCAGTGGTGGTCGAGAGGAGCCGCCACCCGTGTGACCTGCGGGCGACAACGGTGGTGGGGCACATCCTGTCGCTTCCAAAGACTACTTTAGATCGGTTTTAGGGTTTCTCTGTTGAGTGGGTGGAGGCTCGATGAACCTCGGGTTTCCTCTGGAGCCCAGTTCCCCACTCCACTATATATATATCTTGTCGACGAGGGCCCACCAACCAGCTTAGGGTTGGGCTCCCCGATCGGGAGTAGATAAGAGACAATAGGCCCAAGGCCTATTGGTGGAGATCAACTAACACCGTAAGCCCGTAATCGATGATCTGATACCAAATTGTCACCGTAATGTACTACGATAATCTGGATTGGATAGATTGAACTTGCGTTAAATCGGAACCGCCCATGATGAGTTCCGCCGTCACCGCCGCGGCAATGTCGCATTTATCTTGTGATCGAATACAAGTCGGGTTTTCCTTCCTCACGGCTGGGCCGCCTGACCCGATTAAAGCCATGCAGGGCCTGTAAAGTTAGGATTCGTGGGAGTTGAAAAGTAATGTAATGATGCAGGAGCAATATTTGTAATTAGTTTGCGCGAAAAATTATATGTGTTACGTCTCGGATTTAGAGATATTCATTCCTTCAACTTGGCTATGCTTGCAAAGCAAAGTTGGCTCCTACTGCAGCAACCCGACTCCTTATGTGCCAGAGTACTTAAAGCCAAATATTTCGCCAACACTTCGGTGCTCCAAGCTCAACCGAAGGCTGGGATGTCATATTCATGGCGAAGTATCCTTGCTGGCTTAGAAGTTGTGAAGAAAGGCATGATACGGAGAGTTGGGGATGGGGTCAAGGTTTTTTTTATCGGCCGAAATTCACGGAAATTTCCGAAATTTCCATTCTATCCCCAGGGTCCGATAAAATTTGACATCGGCCAAATTTTTCCCTTCTTTTCTGCTCTCACACAGACAACCCAAATTCAGCCGTACGACGGTCCCACACTATAATGTTTTATTCTTGTTTTTATCTGTGAACAAGTGATGTTTAATAGCTTAGAAATAGTTTCAAGTCAAATTCTACGAATTTTTTTCAAAACAATTTGAATTTTTTTGAATTTGGTCCGATATTTACGATATATCTTGCTTATCCTATTTATCCATGACCTCCGATAAATTTTTATTTCCGATAATGAAAACCCGGTGGGGTCGGGCTAAACATTTGGTCGGACCCGTGGATCCCAAGAGATTTCTCTAGAAGGCTGATTACTCCGCGTGGTCACAATCTCCTTGCGGAGGTTGCTGAATTGATTGATCCCCTCACAGGCCAATGGGATGAGTTGTCGGTGCATGATTTATTCTGGGACGAGGATGCTGACCTGATCCTTGCTGTCCCTGTCCACCAGGGCCGAGACAATTCAATTGCTTGGCACTTTGATAAGCACGGCGCTTTCAGTGTTAAGAGTGCATACAAGGTTGCGCGGGAAGATTTGATGAGAAACAGATTGCCCAATGGACAGCAAGGCGGAAGCAATTCGGCCTCGAATGGACTGTGGACGGAAATTTGGAATGTCCTAATAAAATCAAGCATTTCTTCTGGCGATTTGCACACAATAGCCACCCTCTTAGATGCAACCTTGTGCGTCGAGGAATGAGGATCAATACAAGATGTCCAGTTTGTAACTATTTTGGGCGAAGATGGTGGGCACCTTTTTTTCAAATGCAAGTTGCAAAGCACCTCTGGCGTCTGCTCGGACTGGAAGCCGAGAGAACTGAATTGGCGTCAGTTCAAACTGCGTCAGGAGCGGCTGAAGTAATCCTACAGGCCAGAGAGCAGAAGAAGCTTCTAATGATCACCGCGCTTTGGTTCACCTGGTCAGAACGAAATGCGATCAGGGAGGAGGGAAGACGGCGTTGTCCCCGGATTCTTGCCAGAAGCGTTGAACTGTATGTCAAGGAAATGAATATGTCCGACGGCTTGTCTCCTGCAACGCTGAGTCGTCAACCAACCCGATGGACCAGGCCACCGGCGGACACGCTGAAGCTCAACTGTGACGCTTCCTTCTTCCCTGAGTCCAGCGCCGGTCCTGAGTTTTTCTTGGCCTAGATCGATAACTAATATAGAGGCCTATAGTCCACTTTCTAAAAATATTTATCTCTCTCTCTATATATATATATAGTTTCACAAATACACATCAATCTAGATAATAATATTCGATGCACTAAAAAAACTTACATAGAATATCTCAAAGTTCATAAAATGGACAGATGTAATATTAAATTACTTACTTGGCACTTGATTGTCGACAGAATATTGTCGGCAGTCCTCCGAGGGTTCTCCACGAAGGTAGATTGATCGGTAGAGGAGCGCGTGATCAAGAACAAGAAGGCAACAGAGACACACGAGTTATACAGGTTCAGGCCGTCAGTATGATGTAATACCTTACTCCTGTGGTCTGTTGGTTTGTATTAGCTATCGTATGATATACCGTGATTTTGGAGGGGGTCCCTGCCCACCTTATATAGTCCGGGGGGCAGGGTTATAAGTCGGTTAGATCTGAGAGATAACCAAAAAGTAATAACAAATTACAAGAATCATGGGATCGTACGTATCCTAACAGATCTCGTAGTATCTTCAGGATATCTTCCTTATGTCTTACGGGAGGCGCCGAGCAGAATCGAGTCCCGCAAGGCTTCATCTTGTGGGCTGAGCCGCCGTGGGTATCCGGGGTCATACCCCCCACAGCTAGTCACCGAGCGCCTTGTACCCATTGTGCAACGCCGTCTTGAGCTTGTCCGAGCAGGTGCGAACCAAAGCCAAGCAGTCCAACTTATGGTCCGACCACCGTGACGAGTCGCCGAGCAGTTGTGAGCAGTTGCCGAGCAGCGTGCACCATCGCCGAGCAGTGTGAACCACAGCCGAGCAACGTATCCTAAGTACGGCTTGCCACAAGGGTGTAAGGAACTCAAGTACAAAATTGAAATTTTTTTCAAAGTGGAACAAGTGTGCCCACTTAGAGTCCGACCACGAGGAAAAGAGATAATCTTCTTCGACTTCCAGAAAAAACAAGCACGTTCACCGCTAGGTGAAGTGTGCCCACTTAGTCCCCGAGCCTAACAGTAGATGACGTAGTCATGTGGTGCCAGGGTCCAAAGTAGAAAAAATAATAGAAGACCAGCCAAGTAGTTAGCCCGTCCCCGGGCGTAGCTTTGAAACAAGACAAAGCACATTCACCGCAAAGTAAAGTGTGCCCACTTAGTCCCCGAGCCTGACAATAGATGACGTAGTCATGTGGTGCCAGGGTCAGAACCAGAGAAGTAACGAAAGACCAGCCGAGCAGGCAGCCAGTCCCTGAGCTACAAGCGGAGATATCGGAGCAATCAAATCGTGATGAAAAAACCGGAGTAATGGTTGTACAGTAACTGCCATTGAGCCTTAATAAATGGCGGAGAAGTCGGCGATTATTCGGTGAGTAGCAACTAATGGCAGCGATAAATGGGCAATATGGGTTGCGGTTGCGCAGAAGCCCAAGTAACGGCCCATATACCGCGCTGGTGAATTCGGAGCGACGCAGATCGTGGGAACGGTTCCCCAAAAACCCTTGATTGGGAAATAGTTGACGGTGTGCTTTATAACTGCTCCGCCGCACCCCACGTCGCCCACCTTTGCCATTTCGCCCTATCATCTTCCTTCTCAGCCCCTGCGTTCCCCAATCCGCACCAACACGCGCATTCGCCTCCAATCTTAATCCAGACCGAAGAGAATGGCACCGAAAAAGGGAGCCACGAAGCCGAGGAAAGTAGCCGCCGGAGCTAGCCGCGATGAGGAATGGGTGCCATCGAAGATGGGGGAGGCGGAGCTCAACAGGATGGTAGCGGTGGGCGTTCTTCCAAATCACGTCACCGCCGGATGGCGACCAGCCCGCGGTGAGCCCTATCCGACACCTCACACTGATGAAGCTGTAGTATTTGAAGATTGCTTCTGGCGAGGGTTGGGGTTTCCTGTTCACCCTTTTCTTAGAGATATGCTGGAGTTTTGGATGATTAGCCTCTGCAATCTGCACCCCAACACCATACTGCACGTCTCGATCTTCATCCATTTCTGTGAGGCGTTTCTGGGTATTCTTCCACACTTCAACCTCTTCAGGCACCTGTTCCGTCTGAAGAAGAAAGGCGGTAGCGATTCCAAGGTGGTCGGCGACGTGTATCTACAACTCAGGGATGGGATGGCCATCGAGTACATCAATGTACCGCTAAACACCTCTCTAAAAGGACAGAACGTCAGGTGGTTCTACATCAAACAGAGCCACCCGATAATTCGATGCGACGTCCACCACATCCTGGAGAGCCATAGTAGCTGGTCGGAGAGACCCAACAGCGCTGACATGGAGCAAGTGATGGAGCTTCTTGAATTGATTAAGGGCTTGGAGCTTAGAGGAGAACTGGTTGCAGCAAGCTTCATAGTGCGCCCCATCCAGCCTTGCAAAGAGAGAGCCCACCCAGGCTTTGACTACCGGGGTGACGACGACTGGACCCAGGAAAGCACAGAACGGCTGATGAAGAAAGAAGTAACAGACCGGGTGAGGGAGCTATTCACCTCAAACATCTCATTCAGCTGGCCAAAGGAAATGAAAGCCTTCAACTGTACTAACCCGCCTCCTCAGGTAGCCATCTCAATTTGCTTTGCTCATATTGCCTTGCATCCCTGACAGTTACCGAGCAGGGGATTGACTGACTCATTCGAAGATCTACTCGCAGGATAGGGCAGTGTACTTCTCGGACATGCCGAGAGGCGATTGGCCACCAGCGGTTGACGCCCAACCACCACCTCAACCTGAAGAAAGTTCCACCGGTGTTTCTTTAGAGTCCGGAGGTGTTGATGTTGATCGGGTGGAGAGTCCTCCCCCGGCATCGGAGAAAGTCTGAGGGAAGAGGCCAGCGACAGATGAGCTAGCCTAGAAGAAGAGGAAGACGGCGGCTGCTGCTCCCATCAAACCGGGTGGCATCTCGCTTGGTGGGGACCAGACCGCTAGAACGCGAAGGACCACGGTACTCGAGTGGTCTGACGATGACGAAGACCCCATTGTTAGTCCCCCGAGCACACAGGCACATCCGCGTAGCACGCACACGGAGGACCAACCAGGTGGAGGCAGAGAAATCCCTGAGCCGCAAACGAGGGATGCCCCTGAGCAGCGGGCAAAGGAAGTTCCCGCACAGCAGACGACGGGTGTCTCTGCGGAGCAACCGACGGTAACCCCCGAGCAACAGGTGGAGGCGGAGCGACGGGCTATGGAAGCCCTAGAGCAACAGGTAGAGAGGGGGCCGATTGTGGAGGAAACGAGACCTATACCCTAGAACGCAGAAGTTGATCCCACAACCGCGCCTGGTGGCTCGGGTAGACATCGGCGATTCAAAAAATTGCACCGACAGACCAAACGGTAAGTATCATCGCGACTGGAGTTACTTTGCTGTCTTATCTAGACTTTTTTGCCGCTTGACCAAATGATCTAATGCAGTGCAAGGCATACGGAGGGTCCCGACCCGCCAAACCAAACCGATCAGCAACCTCGAGCTGATCCCTGGGTGGAGGCAACATCGGCAGCTCCCATAGCGGAGTCCCCAGATGCTCAGCGGCCGGTAGAGGAGTCAACCACAGCTATAGGTGGACTTGGAGACGATGAGAGGTCGGCGCCGGTGGAGAACAGGTCGATGATAATACTCGAGACAACGAGGGGTACTGCTGGGCCCTCGGGAGCCAAAAATGAAGTTGCCAGCGATACACCAGGGTTCTGGACGATGAAACCAGTGGTGCCTGAGGAGCTCACGGCGCCCCCTGAAGCGACGCCAGGCATGGTCGGACCCGTTGTCCGACCACAGAGCCCCCCGGTGGTGCCCCTAGATGTTGCGGAAGAAGAGGACGTGGTGGAGGAGATCGTTCATGCCGAGCCTCGAACCCAAACTGTTCGAATCTTCCGCAAGTGAGGTGACGAGGTTGGAGTTGTTGAGGAGGAGGACACCCCCAAGGAGATGAAGCGGCTGAAATCGGCCCTTGCCGAAGTAATAAAACAAATCGAGGTTAGTACTGAATCTCGAGTATTTGTTTTTAACGTTGGAGATCGAATTGCATCATGGTCATTATGAACTTTCAGGGGATAACTCGGACCACCGAGCACCGGCACCAGTTAATGAAGAGGAAGGAACCCCTCGCCGAGGAAAACCAAAAACTCAAGGAGGCGATGAGCCTCTCGAGAGGAACACACAAAGGGCCCGACGCGAGCGAGACCTTGCTGAGTCCAACGCATGGGACCTAGAACACCAGATGGGAGTCCTATCTGAGCAGCTGGCGGCCATGAAAGAACAGCTGCGGAGTAAGACCGAGCAGCTGGCCACTACCTCCATGCAACTGAAAGATGCTTCCGAGCAGTTGGGGCACCTGCAGAAAGTCTCCGAGCAGAAAAAAATGTACGCGTGATCGGCGAAAGCGCTTTCCATAATTTGATTTCCTTATTGTCGGTGATGACTGTTGTGCTTGTAGAGCAAGATGTCAAGCTCGGACAGCTACGCCAGGCCTTCAGTCAACTCTTTGAGGAGAGAGCGAAGGAGACAGGGCAAGCGAACAAACTGGCCGAGGAGCTGGACGGTGAGTACGCTCTGGTCGGGATTGCTGCTGAAGTAACTTTCTTTCTTGATGGAACTTTTGTAATGCTTTTAGAATACCATCGGAGAGTCAAGGCACAGTTCGAAGTGCTAGAGCAGGACACCCGGACCTAGAGGGACAGGTTTGATGCTATAGTTGCTGAAATCAAACCGGTGCTCGACTGCGTCGAACCAGAGGTGGCTCCTCAACCCGACGGCAGTCGCCCGCGCCCGGACGTCGTCATCGAAAAATGCACGACGGCGTGGGAGAGCTTTAAAGGCTTCAACCGTGATGCCAGTGTATCCATCGCTACTCACGTCCTCGTAGTGGTTCGGTCCCATTACCCAACCATCGAGCTCTAGTCGATAGGTGGCGGGTTCGCCGAAGGGCTGAGCGATTTGGAAACTCATCAACTGGAGGACGAGGTGGAGGACGCGGCGAAGAAGCTGGCCGTCGATATAGACCTATTCAGTGAGACAGATGGTAATGGCGGAGCCCAATAATCTGCTCATAGATTATCAACTGTAAAATTTTGACAGTGTAGTTAGAGCACGCGAAAGCGCAAAGAACATTTACGTATATGTATAAATGTTGCAAGGTGCATGTTTATCCAGTTCGCTGGTATTTCATCAAAAAGGTCTTCATAGTGTTAACCATGGAGCAACTATACGTAGTATAAATAGCACCCGAGTAGTTGGTTCATTACTGACCCCTATGGTCTCGGCTAGCCCATAGTCCATAATGTCGAGCGCGAGCCTGTGCATGTGTAGGAGGAATAGACATGACCCAGGAACCGTAGCCGACCACCCATGACGCAGAGTGGAGAGTCCGTGGCACGTGTAGGGAGAGATCGGAAACTAGGTTTTCTCCATAGAGAACAACGCGGAATGTGTGCTACTCGGCAGTTGTTGAAATAACTTGGAGACAGAGGTACTACAAGCGACGACGGAGCAATAAGTTCTGTTTTGAGCTCTCGGCCTTGGATAGCCCATAATCCATAACGTCGAGCGCGGAGCCCATGCACGTGTTGGAAAAATAGGCGTGACCAAGGAACCACAGCCGACCACCCATAACGCAGAGCGCACGGAGCCCGTGGCACATGTAGGGAGAGATAGGAGACTGGGTCTTCTCCGAAGAGGACAGAAAAGAAAGTAGGTTGCTCGCTGATCGGCGAAAAATCTTGGAGGTTTACAACAAATTGTTCGGCGGTTTGGAGAAAACATGTGGCGAGACACGTTGGCGATTGGGAGGAGATGTGTTTGGTGATTTGGAGAAAGCTTATTCGGCAATTTTTGGCGAAAAATGTGTTGGCGTTTTGGAGAAATCTTATTCGGTGATTTGGAGAAAACTTATTCGGTGAGATCGTGGTCGGCGATTTGGAGAAATCGGTCGGTGATTTTAGAGAAAACCGTTCGACGATTTTGGAGAAAACCGTTCGACGATTTTGGAGAAATCTTATTCAGCGAAATCGTGGTCGATGATTTGGAGAAATCGTTCAGCGATTTTGGAGAAAACCGTTCGGCGATTTTGGAGAAAACCGTTCGGCGATTTTGGAGATTTGGAGAAATCTTATTTGGCGAAATCGTGGTCGGCGATTTGGAGAAATCCTTCGGCGATTTTGGAGATTTGGAGATCGTTATGGAGTATCATAATGCTTGGAGACCGTATGTGGAGATTGAGAAGTAATGGTGAAAAAATGGAGACAAATTATGGAGAACAAAACTTTATTTATCATAAAGTGGAGAGTACATATCTAGAGCGTTTCAAGGATAGAAACGTATAAGGTGCTCGATGTGCCATGAGTTAGGAACATCGATCCCATCTAAGTCACATAGGCGATAAGAGCCTGGTCGGGTGACCTCTTTGACGACATAAGGCCCTTCCCAAGGGGAGGAGAGCTAGTGCAACCCTTCAGTCTTTTGTTTCCTGCGGAGAACGAGATCACCAATGGTGAATGAACGACCTTTTACATTGCGGTTATAGTATCTCCGCAAGCCTTCAAGATATTTGGCTATGCGGACGCAGGTGATCAGGTGTTCCTCCTCGGCCCTATCGACGTCCTCTGTCCGAACAGCTGCGGCTTGCTCTTCATCATAATTTTCCACCCTAGGTGCTCGGAAGGCAACATTCGCTGGTAGTACGGCCTCCGAGCCATAAACCAAAAAATATGGAGACACAGCGGTGCCGTGACTAGCTTGAGTGTGCAGTCCCCAGACCACAGCTGGTAGTTCCTTTTGCCATCTGCCCGGATGCTTTTCTTCTTTCTAATATAGCCTCTTTTTAAGGGCGTCAAGAATCATGTCGTTTGCCCGTTCGACCTGGCCATTGGCTCTAGGAGGGGCAACGGAGACGTATTTAACGAAGATGCACCGGTCTTCGTAGAAGTCCCAGAAATGATGGCCGATAAACGTGGTTCTGAGGTCGGTGATGATGCTGTTCGGGAGACCGAATCTATGGATAATGCCTTCGAAGAACTCGACTGCTTTCTTCGCGGTAGCCGAGACAAGCAGTTTGTACTCAATCCACTTGGAGAATTTGTCGATGGAGACGTAGACATACCGGAACCCACCTGGCGCTGGCTTGAACGGCCCGATCATATCCAGTCCCCAGCATGCGAAAGGCCAGGAAGCTAGGATGGTCTGTAGTTCTTATGTCGGTACATGTATTTGCTTGGCGAAAAACTGGCATCCCTAACATCGTCGAACGAGGTCTTCTGCATCGGAGATGGCCGTGGGCCAGTAAAAACCTGCTCGAAAAGCTTTGCCGACCAGCGTTCTTGAAGCCGCATGATTGCCATAGGAACTAGAGTGAATTTCAGAAAGTAGCTTCACTCCCTCGTCTTGGATGATGCATTTCTACAGTATCCCTTCCTTGACACTTTTCCTCATCAGGTTACCGTATACCAGCACGTAATGCTTACTTCGGCGAATTAGGCGTTCGGTTTCGGTCTTGTTGGCGGGTACTTCGGCGCTGATGAGGTATTTGATGAACTGCTCCCTCCAATCGGCGACCGGCCAAGGTACCGCAAGTACCAACTGCTCGGTAGGAGGAACCTCTTCAACTTCCTTCTCTTCTTTAATGGTTGGCGCTAGGAGATCTTAAACGAAGACCCCCGATGGAACCGTAGCGTGAGAAGAACCTATCTTTAAGAGCTGGTCGGCTGGTTGGTTTTGATCTCGTACCACATGGTGGTACTCGATACCGTAGAATTTCCCTTCAAGCTTCTTGATTTTGGCACAGTATGCGTCCATCTTCTCACTAGAACAGGACCAATCTTTGTTGAGTTGGTTGATAACCAGCGCGGAGTCCCTGTACACCATGAGGTGTTTGACGCCAAGCTCGACGGCTATACAGAGACCATGGAGACATGCTTCGTATCCCACGGCGTTGTTGGAGGCCAGAAAGTGTATGCGGAGAACATACCGGAGTTTATCCTTGGTCGGTGTAATGAACAGAATGCCCACACCAGCACCATTGATGTTAAGGGCGTCGTCAAAGTACATCACCCAGTGCTCGGGGCAAGTGGCGGCAATGGGTTCTTGGATCTCGGTCCACTCAGCGATAAAGTTAGCAAGCGCCTGTGACTTAATGGTAGGTCTGCTTCTGAATTCGATGGAGTAAGTGCCGAGCTCAACAGCCCACTTAATGATGCGGCCGTTGGCCTCTTTGTTGCGGAGAATGTCCCCCAAAGGGAATTCAGTAACCACGACGGTCTTGTAATACTCGAAGTAGTGTCGGAGCTTGCACGACGTAATTAGAATTGCGTATAACAGCTTTTGTACCTGAGGATAACAAGTTTTGGGCTCATTAGGTACCTCGCTGATGAAGTGGACCAGACGTTGCACCTTGTAGGCATGCCCGGATTCCTCGCGTTCGACGACAATAGCTGTACTGACGACGCGAGAAGTGGTGGCGATGTAGATCAGCAGAGTTTCATCTGGTCGTGGCGCCATCATGATCGGAGGTTTTGTTAAGAACAACTTGAGCTGCTCGAAAGCTGTGTCTGCTTCCTCCGACCAGGAAAAGCGCTCGGAGGCCTTGAGGAGCTTGAAGAAAGGTAGCCCTTTTTCGTTGAGGCGCGAGATGAAGCGGCTTAAAGCAGCCATGCAGCCTGTAAGCTTCTGTATATCCTTGACGCATGTCGGCCGTTTCATGTTGGTGATGGCGAAGACCTTGTTAGGGTTAGGTTCGATGCCTCGAGCGCTGATGATGTAGCCCAACAGTGTACCGGATGGAACTCCAAAGATGCACTTTGAAGGGTTCAGCTTCCATCGGTACTTGTTCAGGTTGGAGAAAGTTTCTTCAAGGTCGGCGATAAGTTTGTTGGCGGTCTTGGTCTTGACGACCACATCATCGATGTAGGCTTCGACGTTATGGCCGATCTGTTGGTCGAGGTACATCTAGATGGCCCTTTGATAGGTCGCCCCGATGTTCTTGAGTCCAAAGGACATAGTGGTGTAGCAGTATGCACCGAAAGGCGTGATGAACGACGTCTTGATCTGGTCTTCTTCCTTGAGGGAGATCTAATGATAACCGGAGTAACAGTCAAGGAAGGAGAGCAGTTCGCAGCTAGCGGTGGAGTCTACAACCTCGTCTATCCAAGGCAAGCCGAAGGGGTCTTTAGGGCAGTGTTTGTTAAGATCAATATAATCAACACACATTTTTCATTCTTTATTCATTTTTCGAACGAGAATAGGGTTTGCTAGCCAATCTGAATGATACACTTCTTTTATAAATCCGGCAGCTAAGAGCTGTTTTATTTCTACCCTAATGGCCTCCTTCTTGTCTGGCACGAATCGGCGGAGTTTCTACTTGATCGGTTTGGCGGTCGGCGAGACATTCAAGGAGTGCTCGATCTTCTCCCGTGGTACCCCTAGCATGTCTGTAGGTTTCCAAGCAAACACGTTGGCGTGGGCACGTAGGAAGGAGATGAGCGCGCCTTCCTATTTGGGGTCAAGGTGAGCCCTGATCTTCATGGTCTTGGAGGGGTCATTGAGGCCGAGGCCGACCTCCTTGACTTCCTTGGACTTGGCGGAGGCGCGAGGGAGCTCTAGCTATGGGATTTCCATGTCGTCGGCGGGCGTTGTCTGGGCTTCGACGACCATGCTAGCCATCTAGATGGAGAGATTAGTGGCTTCGGCGAGAGTGAGACTCTCTATCTCGTAGGCGTAGGCAACGAAGATGTTGGCCCGCAGAGTCAGGACTCCTGCGGGCGAAGGCATCTTCATTACCAGATATGCATAGTGCGGTATGGCCATGAACTTGGCTAGAGCTGGCCGACCAAGTATGGCATGGTAGGCGGTGTCGAAATCGGCGACGTAGAAATTGATATGCTCGACGCGGTAGTTGCTTGCCGTGCCGAACTGTACTGGTAGGGTGATCTCACCAAGCGGTCTGGATGCCCTACCAGGTACCACACCCCAGAAGGAGGAATCCGAGGGTGTGAGATCCATAGTCCCGAGGCCCAACTCCTTTAGGGCCTCGGCGAAGAGTAGATTCAGAGAGCTCCCACCATCCATGAGGACTTTTCTGAAAAGCACCTTGTGGACGGTTGCATCGAGGACGAGGGGGAAACGCCCTGTGTAGGGTATGTCCGCCCACTGGTCAGCCCTGCTGAAGGTGATGGGGACCTTGGACCATGGGCGATAGCTGGGGTTGGCAGTGGTTTCTTCTGAAGTGACGACGAGCACTCGTCGGGCGGCGAGCTTCCGTTCTCTTCTGCTCTCGGCGGAAGCGAGGCCCCTGAAGATGGTGGCGACCACCTTGTCATGATCCTAGAAGGCATTTCCATTGCCCCCAGGTGGTCGGCGGTCTCCGTTCCCGCCGTTGGCGTCATCGTCGAGCTTTTTGTCCTGGAATTCCTTGGCCAAGCCAAGGCAATCTTTCATCTTGTGTTTGGTGTTCTTGTGGAGGGGGCACGGGCCATCAAGGATCTTCTT
The DNA here is from genome assembly GCA_904845875.1 of Miscanthus lutarioriparius. Classification (NCBI taxonomy): domain Eukaryota; kingdom Viridiplantae; phylum Streptophyta; class Magnoliopsida; order Poales; family Poaceae; genus Miscanthus; species Miscanthus lutarioriparius. Next base: position 17,926,399 of record CAJGYO010000015.1, read on the forward strand.
GTACTACTCGTCGTAGTTGCGCTTGGCGCGAGGCTCATTGATGGTAGCGACGAAGTGGTTTGGCCGGTGGTGGCGATTTTGACCGGGCTTGGATCCTTCTGGCCGATCACGTCCGCTGTCTCGGTAAAAGCTGCGGTCATCGTAGCGGCGGTCATTGTGGTGTCTGTTGTTGGTGCGGTCGTCGTAGCGGTGAGGTGGGCGATTTGCGCCCATATCTTCGTTGAAACACACCTCCGCTTCCTCGGCGTCAACGTACTGGTTGGCGGTCATGATCATCTCGCCGATGCCTGTAGGCAGCTTGCGGTTAAACTTGGACCGAAGCTCACGGTGGTGAAGTCCTCGAACGAAGGCGGTAATGACCTCGGCTTCCGTGATATTGGGGATAGAATTCCTCATCTCGGAGAAGCATCAGATGTAGTTGCGGAGGAGCTCGGATGACTTTTGGGTGATGCGGTTGAGATCGTGCTTGGTGCCCGACCGCGTACATGTAGCCATGTAGTTGTCGATGAAGACTTTCTTCAGCTCTTCCCAAGATCCGATGGAGTCCGGGGCGAGGCTTGTGAACCAACTCATGGTGGTCGGCGTGAGCATGACAGGGAGGTAGTTTGCCATGATGTTGGTGTCGCCTCCGACGGCGCGGACAGCAGTGGCGTAAGCCTGTAGCCACTGGGTTGGGTTCATCCTTCCTTCATAGGGCTCGACCCTAGTGATTTTAAACCCATGTGGCCACTGGAGTGTTTAGAGCGCCCTAGTGAATGTTGGAGGTCCTTCGGGGTTGCTGGCTCCATCGCCTGCAGCGTTGCCGGTGGCGATCGGCTCCAGAGCTGAGTCTGAGTTACCGTACTGTTGCTCATACTCCTGGCGGCGGCATACTTCATCTTCATGGCGACCGAAGCGACGTTGCTTGATATGCCGTCGTGCATCTCGGAGATTATTGAGGTGCACTCGAGCATCCTGTTCGACCTCCTGGTCGTGCTGGTGATGGTGCTCGACACGGTGGCCCCCAGCTCCACCATGGAGGGGCAATGACTGGTCGGCAAAATGGCTTTGGCTAGGGCGGTGATCGGATCTTAGCGCGGCTGATCGATGAATCGTGCTTGTCGAGCATGAAGGTCTTTGATCCTAGCGAATCTCGTTGACCTGGCAGTGCGCCGCTTTGAGCATGGCGACGACCTTGGCGACCTCGGGAGTTTGCGGGAGCCGGGCGAGCTCGTTGGTGGCCATGACCAAGTTAGCGCTTGGAGTTTTGTAGATGTCATGGCCGTCGACACGGAGGAACTCTTCATCAAGGTTGCGATGGAGCGGCCTCCCTTGCGAGTCGAATTGATTATCGCGAGCGGCCTCAGCCATCACAATGGCGCGCTATTTTTCACGGCGCTGCGCGCGGTTGATGTTCCTATTTTCACGAGCGGCGCGTTCCTCATTGGTTACGCCATTCTGAGGGGGGCTGTCGATGCTGACGTTGAAGATTGTGCCACCTCGAAAAGGCGGGAGAGGGGTTTGCTCGGTGAAGGTTTCGGTGAGGGTCTCCGTGGAACCCTGAGATTCGGAGTCCGGACTTTCCTCCAAGATGGTTTGGAGGGACGCTCTGGGGCATCGACTGGAGTGCAACATGTTGACCGTCGGTGGGAGCTGGTCGGCGAGAGGATGGGTATCCTCCACCTGGTCGGCGAATTTGCCCCTCAGGGCATCTTGGTATGTAGCGGTGGTGGTGACGATCCCAAAGGTTGGGACGTAACCCCCGGAGTTTGCCGAGCAGCTTCCAATAGATCTAGATCGGAGAGTGGTCGGCCTTGAACGAGAGTGTGCAGAGCCGACTCGGTGAGGGAGAGGCAATCGGCAAGCTTTAGACCGACCCGATCGATGGATTTGATCAGATCGTCATTGTTGATGTGCCTCCTCCGGTAACGAGGAAGCAAGCGGCGAGTCGTTGATGAAGGCAACCTCAGAAGTGGATCTGAGATCGGATCTGTAGTTGCAGGTGCGGGGGTGGTTGGCACAGAATGGATCTGCACCGGCTCAAGGGGTTCTCCGACTCCATCAACGTTGATGACCTACGAGATGGATTCGACCATGAAGATCTGGCCGGACTGCTGGAGGGACGAAGAGCCTGTGGAAAAAACCATCTTGTTCGATAAGGAAACAGCACGCACACCCCTACCTAGTGCGCCAACTATCGACAGAATATCGTCGGCAATCCTTCAAGGGGTTACCCACGAAGGTAGATTGATTGGTAGAGGAGCGCGTGATCAAGAACAAGAAGGAAATAGAGACACACGAGTTATACAGGTTCAGGCCGTCAGTATGACATAATACCTTACTCGTATGGTCTATTGGTTTGTATTAGCTATCGTATGATATACCGTGATTTTGGAGGGGGTCCCTACCCACCTTATATAGTCCGGGGGGCAGGGTTACAAGTCGGTTAGATCTGAGAGATAACCGGAAAGTAATAACAGATTACAAGAATCATGGGATCATACGTATCCTAACAGATCTCGTAGTATCTTCAGGATATCTTCCTTATGTCTTGCGGGAGGCGCCGAGCAGAATCGAGCCCCGCAAGGCTTCATCTTGTGGGCTAGGCCGCCCCTGGGGGCGCAGCCCATGTGGTCCGCCGTGGGTATCCGGGGTCGTACCCCCCACATTGACATTATCTTAAACAATTTCTTCTAACATTTCGAGATGCAAAACCATTGATTATAGTATTGATATCGATCTCATCCAATAACTTCTTCTCGATGCATAAAGTCGCCAAACCATTTAATAGTTCTTGAGACATTGTTGACCTCAAATAGTTCTTCAATAATTTTAACTTTGAAAAGCTTCTTTTAGCTGACGTGACAGGCACAGGAACGGTAAATAAGATCCGATAAGCAATGGAAATATTTGGATAACAATCCACCTCTCTGGCATGCTAAAAAATCTCCATAGCAGACAATGCACCTTCTGGCAAAGTGAATTTCAAAATCTTCAATTCAGAAATAAGATCATGTACCTCAACTTCAGATGATCCATCAACCGATTTTTTTTGGCAAATTTAGTGCAGCACTCTTCAAGTTGAATATCATCTAATGACTTTAGGGTGCTTGAGCTCATTAAGAAACCAAATATATCTTTAAACTCCATGAGTTCTTCAAATCTATTCTTTAAAGAAGTTCTTACCATATCAACCATAGCAAGAAAATATTTGACTTCAAAAGCCTTCTCAGGTTCTAGAATTTCTTCTTGGCAATTACTTTCGTCAAATTGTTTCTTCCTCGTAGCATGACGTTTTACTAGAAATGATGCCTCTACACCCATGTCAGATGCAATGCCTTTGGCGATAATCTGGCTAGAAGAAAACCTCTCATTTTTGTATGTCTCAAAGAATTGCATCATACCTTGTATTTGTTGCAATGTAGAGTCAATGCACATGTCTGGCGACTGCAACTTCTTGCTTACTTTATTCACGGCAAATAAAATATCATTCAAGATAACCATACCAAGTATAAACTAAAAGTTGCCAAGGGCATCAAATAAATTTTTTGCATCACTTTTATCCTTAGGTTCAATACCAGGAGAATGACGTAACTCAGATAAAGCTGACCTTAACTCAGTAGCTTGATATCTTATTGCTGAAACACTTTTGATTCGACTCTCCCAACGAGTATTGGACAATGATTTCATAGTTAAACTAGGAACATGTTTAAGCAAGACATTCCACCTTTTTGTAGAACCAGCAAATAGCACATATATGCGTTGAACAATTCCAAAAAATGAAATAGATTTACCACATGATTTTGCCATATCACATAGAGTAAGATTGAGACTATGACAAGCACATGGCATATATAATGCTCTTGGATTGATATCAATTAACCTTTTTTGTACCCCTTGGTGTTTTTCTTTCACGTTAGAACCATTGTCATAGCCTTGACCCCTTATATCATTAATATTAAGGCAGAAGAAGTTCATAGCCTCAACCAATACATTAAAAAGCCCCAAACCAGATGTGTCATCCACCTTCAAGAACCCCAAAAAATATTCCTCAATTTTTATTTGGGCATCAGACAAAGAAAGTCATTTGTTCTTGATGACTCACATCGGGGGTGCAATCAAGAATAATGGAAAAATACTTGGCCTCTTTAACAACCTTTATGATAGAGTTTGTGATATCAGCAACCAAAAGAGAAATCAACTCATTCTGAATTTTATGACTAAGATAATGATAATGAATTTCTTTGTCCCGAATACGTCTGAGGTGGTCTTGCATTACGAAGTCAAATTCTGCTATCATCTCGGCACAAGCTAAGAAATTGCCATTATTATCATTGTAAAGTTGCTCACTGCTTCCTCTAAAAGCCAAGTTGTGTTTGCCAAGAAATTTCACAATTGCAACTATTCTTAATAAAACTAGCCTCAAACATTCTTTCTCCTTTGTGATTTGCTGCTGTAATTCTTTGTCAATTGTTTGCTTTTTCCACAGTCTAGCTCTCAATTCGTTCCAACTATTCATATTACTAATATGCTCGGCACTATTTTCATGGTCTTTAAGCTTCAAACTAATATGCCTCCAATCTCTATACCCATCATTTGCTAAGGCACTCGGATTCTTGCTAGTGCTAGACTTGAAGATCTTACAGCAGAAACAAAATACTTTGTCAACATTCTTTGAATAAACTAACCATTTTCTATCATGTAACTCTCCGTTGCTTAGTTTTCTAGAATAATGGACATATGAAAAATATCTTGAGGCAGCATCATGAGGGAATTTGATGTTCTCTTCTCTTATAGGCCCTTTCTCCGTTAATATATCTCGTGCTTTATTATCAAGTTTATCCCAATTTCTTGGATCATAAATATCCAAAGTGTAAACCGGTTGCTCATCAATACTAGTAGACTGTTCTTGTGCACCCGATGCATGGACGGTGTTCTCAGGGTCACTTACATTGTTATCATTGACACCGATGTCGATATTTTCTTCCTCATTCTCATTAGTTGTTTCATCCAGAGCAACTATCGCCAGCTCATCAGGATTCGTCCAAGCAGCTGTACTACTCTTGAAAAAATTATCCATAGATCCTCTTTGTGATTCTATCAATGCATCCACAGGTCTTTTCCTTTTCCTTTTGTTATTACTAGATTCGAACTTTCTAAATGACATTATATCCCACGATCCTGAAATTTAAATAAACACAAAATAGTTAAAAAGTGAAAGCGTACGTAACTTGAAACGTACAAATAAATTAATCATACCTTTGGATGGATGTGGACTGATCCTTTCTGTCCTCTGCCAACTGCCGTGGTGTGGATCTTGCGTGATGATAAATGAGGGCACGACGGATCAAGGATCACTGATGATTGACAGGATCATGGGATTGTCAGGTACTCAGATCGAATAGAAATATAGAATAGTCAGGGAGCCTAAGAAGTGTACAGTTGCTCGATTACCTCCTGAGTCCTCATGTGTTGCGTTGCTTCCGGCGGCCGCGGCGCGTGTTCGCTCCGTCTTCCGAGCGGAATAGGGCGACACCACACCAGAGTCGAGTCAAATACTACAGACCTGAGTGTTGAAATAAAACTTAGACATAACATGATCTTAATCTTAGCCTAAGCATGATCACTAACTCAAACTTATGCGGAATAGATCTTAGTGACTAACCAGAGTCCGTAGATGCCATCTATGTCTCTATGCTTGATGTAGAAGTTGACGTAGATGAAGTAGATCTTAGTCTTCACCAGATTTGGGGCTTGATGCTCGTAGTTGGTGAAGAATGCGATGCAGATCTACAACAGTACCTGGACGTGGGTAGACAACCTTCCTAGACCCTCCGGCGCCTAATTGACCGGTTACGTGAATAGTCACATGGATTAGAGAGAATAATAACGCCAGGGGTGCTTCTCTTATTTATCATCGCACTGTGGGCCAGGGGGCCGAACCCTTAGAATTCTAAGGGTTGCCGCCGATCATGGCAATTCTTATTTAGTTGGATATTAATGACAAGTGGGTGGACCAAAAAAACTTAACGTTTAATTAATCTCATAATTAAGTTCGGGATTAGCCAAACCGATCACGCTCCAACATTCTCCCACTTGATTAAACGGCTAATGCAATTATGCAACTAATGTTCGCCTTACACTTATGTTCACACTCAGTACTACAGCAAGATCAGACCAATGCGTCGTCAGCAGCATTAATCGCCACTAGGACCCCATTACCCATTGTTCACTGTAATACTTTGTTAGAACGTTTATTATTTATTGGGAGTATATGGCCCTATTACCGGAATCAAGTTAGAGACTCTACACTAAAACCCAAATTGATTTGCGCACTCATAAATGGGATAAGTGTTAAGCCTCAAATAATCAAATATGCTAGCATCAGCTTAGTTCTTATTTTTCTCAAGCTTCATAATCTGATCCTCGGTTTTTTCTTTCACAACATTTAATCAATGTGCTTGGCATCTGCATTTGATGTGTCGTTACTCTAAATAATACTGCAACTCAACTTTAGGCCCAGTATGTTAATACTCAATTTTTTTGGATAATATCTCTTAAGCCACATGGCCTATTGTATCCATGTCACTAATTGAGCTCATCTTAAAAACTAATTATATTTGGAGCTTTCAATAAAACTGTCCTTTTCTGCAAGAGTAGGTATAATCTAATTGTGCACTTTCTTATACATACTCAAGAGAATTGGCAATCGACTAATTCTTAATTCTTATAAGTGACATGATGATTCTTTTGGTGCCTCGTCAATAACTTAAAATTCTTTAGCACCTTCCAGTGGACCTATTCTGGATTAATAAACTAATTTTTTTGCCAAGTATCCCGATGCCAAGTCTAGACTAGTATTGACTTGAGCATTCTTAAAGTTAATGACAGCCGAAGCATATGGAACATCTTCCTCTTGAAGTGTTACTAACTTATTCTTAGAATTATTTGGGATAATTAATCTTACTACGTTGTGCAATTGCACTGTGTAAATAGACAGGCGTGGCATTACTTATTCAAACTCTATCACTTCAGCATTCATTTGATATGCCTTTTGTGATAGTCCTAGTACTCAATTGGTTCTATATTGGTGTATTTCAATAGCCAAAAACTCAGAGACTTCACCAAAATATATCATATTAAAAATTTTGGTGAGTAGAAAACTCTTATGTGACATTCCTATTGCCACGTAACTCAACTTCACCCATGTAGAGTATTAGGACAATAAACTTTTCCACCCTTTTTTTATAAACATAATTATCCACTTAATGAAATTCTAAACCATAGTGGGCTATGTTCTTAGTTTCAATCTTTTAAAACTCCCTTTGAAGTCACGCATAGAATTATAGACCCTTTTATAGCCTACTGGTTTGACTTCATCAGGAAACTTATTAATACCCACACTTTATATATACTTATGGACCTAAGCTCATAAAATTACTTAGTTTAGAATAACAATATTTCTCTTCTGATGTAATCATCTTATAGATTTATCATGGATCACAAGCAGATTAATAACAATAGAGGTTTACTTATGTGCCTATTTATCAACTAATGGTTGCTACATATAACTGTTGTGGCTTACTAATTGACTCTTAAAAATCCACAATAGAAACTATAATAATTTAAATGGCGGTATACTAATGACTTATGGCACAAACTGAGATATTTATGTCTTTTTGAGTCATTGATATAGAAAATCGTATCTCTCCAATATTTAATCTTTCTCCTTTGTGAACTCCCACTAACTCCCACTGATTTTTGCATTCTCTAGGAACACATCATATCTTAACAACTTAGTGAAACAATTATAACAGTAGAAACACAATCCCTTGGACTTTGCTCTCACTGATTTCTGTGTTCTCTAGGAACATAATCAGGGTGCCATGTGGACAGCTTATTTACTTATAATCTTATTTCTTATCCTTAGCTAGACTGTACTTATGTCTTGCTGAGGTTTTGCCTAGTAAAACTTTTATGGTCAAATATTCATATTAGCATTGGCCAGAATGACAAACATAAGGCATATAAGTCTCCAAAAATAAGCTCTATGACCTAGTCTAATCACCGTTGGCTAGAATAAACTAGAACAAGAAACTTGGTGAACATGCAAACACTAATCAGCTTTGGCCAGAAATAGTGAAAGCAAGTCATACTTCAATTAGAGACTAATGTTGGGCTGAGGGACAAAATTAGTATAATTTTTCTTTTATTTCTCAAGTCCCATGCTTTATAATCTTATTTGAAGAGAGCATCTCTTTTCTAATGAGACAATCCATTCTCCCCTTCGAAATGTGGCTTAAACGATAGTGACACAATTTCGACAAGGTCTCATCATCTTGATTAATGATTAACTTAAAGATAAAACTGACATAAATAAAACTCATATTACAGGAAATAAATCTCTTTGCTAATTAATAATATAAATCATGATGGAATAAATTTGATGTATTCATAAACTTCAAACTCAAGAACATTTGTTCAAAATACAAAGTATCTCATCCTAAAATGACATAAGCATCATTAAGAACTAAGTTTAAAACTAATCTAATGTGAAGCTTCAAGGCTCAATTTCATCTTTATTCCATCAATGGCTCCTTAGACTTTGCTCCCCTTGCTCCCCTGGTTTGGCAAGACCTGAGGAGAAGTTAAGATATGCATTATTGCACCTTAGTTAATCCACCATATGTTGGAGAAATATCTTAAGTAAAACTTATGAGACAACTTAAGTTACCTGTCTTTCAAAACCATTCTTATACTTATCATCAATTTGGTAACTTGCAAAATTTGTAGACTATTGGAAACTTATCATTTTGAGCATGTTTGTTATGATTTTCTGGCATAGAATTCATAAGGCAATTTACCACAAACTCATTGGATACATCTAATCCAAGTGTCTTCAACTCATAAGCCATATCAAACAAGCTTTTAACATGATTACCCAGACCACTTATCCCATCATAACAGGAATTAAGTAAGTTATCAAACAGGAAAATCTTTCTAAAGTGTGCTTTAGTGGAGTTGTAAAGCTCCTTAGCACTTATCCCTCGGTGTTGTTTTCATTAGATAGAAATCTCCTCATCATGTTAACTGAGAGCGAACATCTTACTATCATTTTAGCAACGTTGTCGGATTTCTCCTATTTTTCTAATTTTGGGATGTACTCCTTCATCCTCTCAGCATAGTACTCATAAATAGGAGAAGCAGCATGTGGTTTTTCCTCATTAAGCGCATAATCAAGGTCCAGCTCCTTGAGAATGGCATGCACCTGATTATTCCAAGTAGAAAAATTAATGCAACTTAGGGGTTCTATTTTACTTATATAGTCTGCATAATTTACTGAAAAATTTGAAGCAAAATAATGTCTCAATTAGTAAGCTGTATATAAGATGTACTTAAAGCATGCAATTAATTAAGGACTTTAATTTGCATCACTATTGGGCAGAAAACAAAACAAAATCCATCTTAATAACTCATAATTAAAGTCAACGTTGGTCAGAAATTAATTATGAATAATCTCCAATTAAACTTCTCGTCGGTTCCATTTAACCAGAGACCATCTTATTATACAGTGGTGGATATATATGTATATATAAATACTTATAATTGAATGCAAACTTAAGCAAAACTTAATCTCACGGCATAAAATGCTCGTGAAAACATAAATTAATACCGGAACTGAAGCTAAATCTGAGACTTAGAACTTATTCAAAAAGTGCATAAAAAATTAACCAAGTAAATTCCACTAAAGAAAAATTTCTTAAACTTAAATATTCTCAGCAACATATTCCCAAAACATACTTAAATTTAACTTAAAAATTATCATAAAAGGGCATAATTAAATCTTATGTGAGATGGGAATATATAGCAACAAACTTAATTTATAAACTTAAATCAATAAATCAATATCTAAGTTGCTGGGAATAAACTTAAGCTAAAAATTAAATATACCGAGGGCATTAAAAGCTAATTAAACACTTAAATACTACACTTATATTGAATAGCAAAGGAAACTTATTTTAAAAATTAAATTTTAGTTTGACCTTTGAAGAATAGGCGTAACAGTAGCCCAAAAGTACTGTGCCAGGGCACCGTCTGCTCATGGCCGAGTCAGCCTAGCTAGTTCTCCCCTTAAAAAATTAAATAAAATGCCCCCCTTAGGAAAAACTTAGTAGCTGGGATGATCTTATTGAACTCAACGGACGGTTAGGATTTATCCAGATAAAAGATCATGGGTATAAATACCTGGCCAAAAACCCTAATATCCATAATTACTCAGCACACAGGAAAACTCATAAATTTTAGTGAGAAAACAATAGTTAAGTTGCTTAGAAGTATTAACAGGTCATGCTTAAATTCTTAGGAAAAATATTCCACGCGTACTTAAGTTACTCCAAAACTTATAAAACTAAAATATGAACTTATTAGTAGTGGGTAATAAACATAATTATTTTGGGAAATAAACTTAATGGTGTAGGCCTACATGCTCATAATTAAACTAAATTCAGCCAGTACATTGAATTACCCTGACTGACGGAGTGATGGCCAGCCATCACGTGCTCAGCTGTCGGCCCGTATCACGCACGTCTGTACATCAACAGGATGGCTAATGGCTCATTCTCCTTCCCCGCATGACAGCGTGATCCGTTGGATATATAGATCAGCGGCTGGGAGATCCCAAAGGCAAACAACGACACATACTTAAGCCACTCTGAAAAAACCTAGCCACATTCCTCACTTTCTCTACCCTTGCTTCAGCCGCACAGCAGCACAGAGGGAGAGAGACGACCGCACGGCGCATCGGCACCGTCCGGCCTCCTAGGCAGCGCATGCACACGCGGCAACAGCCTGCACGTGGCTCTGTCTAGCGGGCCCTGCCGGGTACTCAAGCCCACGACGGTGGCGGCGGTGGTCCAGGCAGCGCAGCCAGCCGGCAGCGGTGGCTCAGCGCGCGGGTGGCACGGCCTCGAGGGGCGGAGGCGCCTACCCTCATCCGCGCGGCTGCGGCAGCCCCAAGGGCACACGCGCAACGGCGGTGGGCCCACGCGGTCCAGCGGCGGAGGTGGCAACCAGGCCTAAGGGGCCCGGTACGAGCCGTCCGCTCGCGCGCAGTTACCGGGTAGCACAATCTGCAACGGCAACCTGATCTAAAAACGGGTATGAGCAGCACAGGTGCAATCTCGGTCTCAATCTCAATGCATGATGCTTAATCTTAGGGTTTAGGGTTCTTGATTTTGGGAAAAAATAAAATGGGGATCTTTGGGACTTTAATCGGGTTTTGCCCAAATCACCTTCTTCTAAGTGCTTAATTCGGTGACAAAAACCTCTGATTTCAAGAAAAAAACTTAATCTCAATTAACAGCGAAAACCTTAACCCTAAGTTAGATCTAATTACTCACTGATTACTTAAAAACTAATCTAATTCGGCACTTAGTGTAACATAAACATGCATCATTTAGATTAAGATAAACATCAGAGGCTAATCATGCATGTAGCAGACAAAACTTTAGCCGAGACTAATCTAATCTTAACGTAACAGGGCATAAAACAAAAATGACTCTAGCCTAGGATCATGTTAGGATCTAAGTAGGATTTGATACCAATTGTTGAAATAAAACTTAGACATAACAGGATCTTAATTTTAGCCTAAGTATGATCTAACTCAAACTTATGCGGAATAGATCTTAGTGACTAACCAGAGTCCGTAGATGCCATCTATGCCTCTGTGCTTGATGTAGAATTTGATATAGATGAAGTAGATCTTAGTCTTCACCAGATTTGGGGCTTGATGCTGCTAGTTGGTGAAGAACGTGATGTAGATCTGCAACAGTACCTGGACGTGGGTAGACGGCCTTCCTAGACCCTCCAACATCTAATTGACCGGTTATGTGAATAGTCACATGGATTAGAGAGAATAATAACGCCAGGGGTGCTTCTCTTATTTATAATCGCGCTGTGGGACAAGGGGGGCAAACCCTTAGAATTCTAAGGGTCGCCGCCAATCACGGCAATTCTTATTTAGTTGGATATTAATGACGAGTGGATGGACAAAAAAACTTAACGTTTAATTAATCTCGTAATTAAGTTCGGGATTAGCCGAACCGATCACATTCCAACACTGAGAGGTTGAGACCTGCGCTACTTCTGTATGACTATATTTGGGCCATAGAAGCCCACGTTCGTATACATACCAAGACTAATGCACTATATGGGGTGAGGCCTATGGCAATCCGAGGCCTAGTGTGGTGGCACACCCTGCACACCCCCAGGGCCGGCCCTGGAGACAGGTAACCCAAGATACCTTTCCCCCCATTTCTCCTATGAGATGGAAAGGGTGGCTTTCATTTGGACCCTTACTGTTCTTTTTGTGTTTGGACTGAACAGTTGGATGATTTGTCATTGTTGATCATTTGTCCTGATGCCCTCTCATATACCTCCAGAATCCTCTTCAGCTTAGCAGCTTCCTCATTTCGCGCTCACATCAAGATCAGCGAGTCATCCGCAAAAAATAGATGGTTCACACTTGGAGTTGCACGACATACCTTGATGCCCACAAATTTCCGGTCAGTCTCCACCTTCTCCAGCATGGCGGACAACCCCTCGGTGCATATAATGAAGAGGCAGGGGGACACCGTAGACCCCACTATGGAATAATCGGCTCCATGTATTCACCATTGACTTTGATGCGATAGTTCACCGTTGAGACACACCTCATCACTAGATCAGCCCACTGTTGTCTAAAACCCAGCTTGATCATCATGCTATGCAAAAAGCCCCACTCAACCCGGTCATAAGCCTTGCTCATGTCTAACTTTATTGCAGCCACCCCATTTTCCCCACTACTCTTGTTTTTCAGGTAATGTGTTAGCTCATATGCCAATAATACATTTTCCATTATCAGCCGCCCTGGCACAAAGGCGCTTTGAGACTGAGAGATCACATCAGGCAACACAACTTTCAGCCGGTTTGCTATCACCTTGGAGATGAGCTTGTATAGAATGGTGCATAAGCTGATCGGTCGAAGCTCTTTGAGTTTTTCTGGTTTGTCGACCTTTGGAATAAGGACAATTATAGTGTCATTCCATCCAGGTGGCATTTCCGCTCCATTCAGCACGCCTAGCACCTCCCCCTTCACACGGTCTCCAATCAGCCCCCAAAATCTCTTGTAAAAAACAGTCGGGATGCCATCCGCACCCGGGGCTTTGAGGTCCCCGATGCTCTCCAACGCCTTCCACACCTCATCTCCTGAATATGGAGCCATTAAAACCTCGTTCAGATCGCGCGTGACACGCTGCTGCACACAGCTGGTCACCTCCTCCAAATCTCTTTCAGCCTGTGTAAGAAATAGAGCTTTGTATTGATTAGCAATATAGGTTTTCAGTCTGTCTCCCTCCACCACTCCACCTCCCTCCTCGATTAGCCACTTGACTCCATTTTTCCTCCTCTCTGATGCAAAAGCATGGAAAAATCTGGTGTTCCGATTGCCTTGTAACAGCCAGGAGTTGTGAGCTCGTTGTTTCTAGTACACATGCAGCTGATCCTCCAATCTTTCTAATGTATACCGCAGCACATGTTCTCGACTAACATTCTCCTGAGAAATCCCCCGCCTCCGACACCTTTCTAGCTCCCTCCTCGCATTTTTCACCCTCTTCTCCAGCTCTCCCAGAACAGACCGGTCCCACTCCCACAGCTCCCCCAGAACCTGGCTTTGCAGCTCCAAAAGGGTGGTATTGCCTTCCAGCAGGGCCGAGCCCCAGGCCTCCTCCACCATAGCTGCACAGTCCTCCTCCAACCACCGGGCTTCAAATTTCCTCAGAATCTCCCGAGGCCCCTCCCACCTCCGCAACTCCCTCTCTCCCACCTCCACAATCACCGGTCTATGGTCTGAGTGCCGTGGATCACCGTTTATAACCCGGACTAAAGGAAATTTGCATCTCCAAGCCATGTTAGCAAGGGCACAATCCAACCGCTCTCCTGTAGCTCCCCGCGTTGTGATGGTTGTTCCTCCACGTGAACAAATCCCCCACACAACCCAAATCATGCAGATCATAGTCTTCCAAAACCATCCTGAATTTCTCCATGGCAGCCTCCTCCCTCATCGGCCCCATCGTTCTCATGAGCAAATAGGACCTCATTGAAGTCGCCCGCACAAACCCATGGTAAAGACAAGCGCCCATGTAAAGTCCGGAGAGTGTCCCAAGTTTTCTCCTTCTCCTCTTTCCTCGATTCTCCATAAATCCCCGAGAACCACCATTCAAAATCCTCCTCCTCCGCTTTTGACCGTAAGGTCAAGATCTTTCCTCCAAAAACTGCAAGACCTCCACTCGCCCCATCACTGTCTTTTGCCACCATGCTAGTCAAACCCAACCTCCACCGTAACCATTCCAATCATTTGCCATCATGCTTCGTCTTCAAGAGGAACAAAACATCGGGGGCCTCCTCCTTTTGGAGTTCCAGAAGGCCACGAATTGCCGCGCCATTCCCCAATCCCCGGCAATTCCAAGCTATACATCTCATTTGGCCAGGCAGGACTGACCCAGCAGTCCTGCCTTACCATTCATCAACTCAGCTTGACCCACCTCCCCTGCTGGCCCTATCATCATCTTCTTCTTGTGGTCCAATTCTTCCCCAGGAAACTCAGGCTCCCGGCTCACTACGGGAGAGCCTGGCTTTGCCGAGTGTCGCTAGCTTTGCCGAGTGCTAAATGTCGGGCACTCGGCGAAGACCGGCACTCGGCAAAGCTCTCTTTGCCGAGTGCCCGGCACTCGGCGAAGACCGGCGCTCGGCAAAGAGCCTCTTTGCCAAGTTCCGGGCACTCGGCAAAGGACGGCCCTCGGCAAAGAACTAACGGGGGTACTTGCCGTCAGCTTTCACCGAGTACCCCCGTTAGGCACTCGGCAAAGAGTCTTTGCCGAGTGCCAGAGTTGGGCACTCGGTAAAGTTTTTTTTTGTTTTTTTGCCTCCAAACTTTTTCTTCAACCCTTACACATTAAGTTGAAATACATCCTCAAATTTGGCACATTTCTCGATCTTTTTGCTATATATCCTTAATTTATTTCATTTAATTGCATTTTCTAGGAAATGTAAGTTTGAACTGCAGGTGCATCGAATCATGGAATTCGACAAGTGGAAAAATGATATTCGCGTTACTTATTGTATTTTGAGGCCGTTTCCAGGAGCACGCCCGAAGTTTCAAACATCTCACACACGAAACATAGCGACAAAATTGTGGGTGAAGTGTTTTTTAATTATATAAAATGCAAACGAAGTTCGAAAATCATGAAACTTGGTGACGCGTCTTTACATCACATGTGGAGGCTATGGTAAAAATTTGAGAACATTTCGCTCACGTTGTCACGTTGGATGGTTAGAAACCTAGACATCTCATGTGTGATCACGGGCGAGGAGGAGGAGACGCCGGTCCAGGAGGAGGCGGACGAGGACGAGGACGGGGGTGGGACGGGAGCTACCGCTTCCTCTAGTTCATCAGGTGTCTACTTGCGAGGACCCTCCACCCTCCCTGACCGACCGCATACTCGTCTACGCCCAGTTATTTGCCTAGAGGGGCAAAGGTAAGTGCCTTTGCATGTTATCACTTTTACTTCATATGCTATGTTCGATATCGAAATAGAGACTAATATGTTTTCTTAATCACTTCTGCAGGGGGTGGGAGATTGTGTCGGGGAACACTGCCTCCCGCCATGTCAATGGCATCCTAGGTCTCCTGTGCAGGACCCACTTCCCTGGCATGGTCATGCATGCCGGGAACCTCGAGCCCGCCTTCACGTTTGCCCACTACGAGTCCGCCCCCCACGTGGAAGCAGGCACCGTGGCTGCACTCGTCATTCGGGAGTTCTGGGTAAGTCTTCCTCACAATACATGGCTCAATACAACGCATTCATTGGACTCTACTTGAAATAACTAATGCATACATCGTGTCTGTATATGCAGGAGTACTTCAAACTTGACGACGAATTCGAGGGCACGATGGAGGCAGTGGCTAAGCGAGCTTGCAGGAAACGCGTCGTCGACGTCCATCATGAGGCGCGACTCCAGGCCATCATAGATTACTATGGGACGAAGCTTGGATAGAAGGTCACCAAGAAGGACATCCGAGAACAAGACTTGACGCTGACCAAACCCTAGTTCCTTGAGGTAGCTAAAGAACATTAAAATTGGTTCCTTTTGAGATTAAGTACGAATCACTTGTTTTTCTAATATGTCAACTACTTGATGACGTGTAGGTGATTCCTTGGTGGTGCAACGGGTGCCCCATGGCTTGGGCGAAGATGGTGGACAGGTGGTTAAGCGCGGAGTGGGCCGCTCAGCACGCGGCTGCCCGGCAGCGGCGTTTGTTCATGCCAGGTGTATCACACCATCAAGGCAACCGCAACCTCTCCTGGATACGCTCATGTTTCTATTCTTCTTGCTTTCGTTGAACTCGGCAAAGAATTCTAATCATCTTGTTTTCATTCTTGCAGTCGGCGGCACATCAAGGCCAAGAGTGCTCCAACTTCGCCGCATTTGCCATGGCACACAAGGGCAAGGCATCGTCCGACGTCTCCTTCAACCCGGACGACCCGGCCGAGGCGTACACAAACTCGAGCGCCTACGAGAAAATCACGGAGTACACGGCGGCGGCAAGGTCGATCCATGGGCCGGAGTACGATCCACGGACCGACAACATTGATGCAAACACTATCATGAGGATTGGACAAGGCAAGAAGCATGGCCGCTACTGGATTGGCGACAGCGTGATCGACACGGCCTCTACTCCCACTCTCTCCCAGATCCGAGCACAGAGCACGATCGCCTCCTCACTCCCGGCGATACGCTCACGGCCGAGCATTTCACAAAGACCGGTAGACACACCTGAGTTATTCATGTTTTACTCGTCGTACATTGATCTTTACACAACTCTATTTCCTTTGCATTATTGTAACATTAGCTTTGCAACAATTTGTAGGCCCAGGTGGAAGAAGCAAACAGGAGGGCCCAGGAGCTGGAGCTGGGGTTGGCGGCCGAGCGGGGCCACGTGGGAGGCTGACAAACTCGCCCAGGACAAAAGGTTGGTGGACATTATTGCCTGGATGCAAACTACGACGGGTGCTGCTATGCCTCCTGGGTTAATGGGTCCACCTCAGCCTCCTCACTCCGCTACTCTAGTGAGTAATGTCACACATTCAAGGAATTGCTACAATCGCTATTCAACTAATCTTGTCTCATGCAATCTCTTCTCCTGTGTACAGCCTCAGTCGGCGGGTTCGAACAACCTAGCTTAGGGCACTTCGAATGAGTAGATGTTTCCTTCCCCGTCGTCAGCAGGATGGCCACATCAAGGGCCGCTTCAGTGAGTAGCGCTTGTAGTTTCATGTCTTGTTCTCTTCGCAATGGATTTCATCCGAGACAATGTTGTTGTCATGTATGTGTTATTGTGACATGTGGTGATGGATTTGAACTACTTGTTGAATGATGTGGAATCTGTCCTTAAATAATGGATGGAATTACTGTGACATGTGGTGAACGGATGTGATTCATGTGGTATGTGTGATGGATTGTGACATATAAGGTGCTGGATGTGGTATATATGTGATGGATGTGATATATATGTCATATGTTGTGTTTGCAGTGATCGAAAGCAAAAAACAAAAAAACAAAAATTTTTGGTCACTTTGCCGAGTGTAACACTTGGCAAAGAGCCTTTGCCGAGTGCCTTTTGCCCTGGCACTCGGCAAAGCTGCCAAAAAATGCACTACTAGGTCTCTTTGCCGAGTGCCAGTACCCAGGCACTCAGCAAAGCTGTGTACACTACCATGTGTTTCATAGCTTTGCCGAGTGTCAGGGCTCTGGCACTCGGCCCTGGCACTCGGAAAAGAATTTTCCAAAAAAAATTTTTTCTTTGCCGAGTGCCGTCTCAGCTAGGCACTCGGCAAAGATTTTTTTAAAAAATTTTTTTTCTTTGCCAAGTACCGGGTCAGGAAGGCACTCGGCAAAGGATTTTACAAAAAAAAAATTCTTTGCCGAGTGGTCAGGAAGGCACTCGGCAAAGGATTTTTCAAAAAAAAAGGGAAAAGCTTTGCCGAGTGCCTTTCTGACCCGGCACTCGGCAAAGACGCCGTCAACGGCTGACGGCCAATTTTCTTTGCCGAGTGCCGTCCTGGCACTCGGCAAAGCCTTTGCCGAGTGTCCCGACAAATGGCAAAGAGCACGTCTCCAGTAGTGGCTCCTTTTATTCTCCATATCCAGCTGCTTTGTCTCACCCATAGCGCCTGGGGCATGTGGCCTCCACTGAAATGAACCAGGCTTCTTCCCCCACCGCCAGTCATCTCTAAGCCCTTGCATCTTTCCCCATGTGCATCCAGCAGTAACCCTTTCTCCTTCAACTCCTGAACCAGCCCCAACTCGTTCACCTCTTCTTTTCCTGCCTCCGTCACCCCCACCAGGACACCGTCCACATCCATTTCCTTCTCCCTATCTAGGTTGTTGCCGCTGCCTTGCACAACAAAAAACCCAGCACTGTCGGGTACCTCCACTTGTATAGGACTTGGTGCCACACTATACTCCCTTGCCAGTTCCCCAATTCTTTGTGTCGCTCCCCCCCCTCCTCCTCCTCCTTCTACAGTCTTCCCTCGTCCACCTCCACTTCAAAATCTAGGACATTTTGCTTACCCAGCCTTTCCTCTCCTGACTTGCCCGGAGGTTTAACCGGGCAAGTGCTGTCATCTTTCAGCTTTGGGTCAACATAAGAATTCATCTTCAGTGAAGCTGCTGGTGGCCTACAACGGTCCTGGACCAAGCTCAACTTTCCACTCTCCCTGCTTCTAACAAATTTGCCAGTACCTAAGCTCTCTCCCTCCGACCACGTATGCCTCTGGTCGCCCTGGCCCTTCCACCGAGTTGGTGTCACATGCAGCCAGTCCCCATACTGTTTATTCCCCGCTTCTTCCTCAACACAGGAATTACACTCCTTTTCCACATGACCCAAACACCCATAGCCATAACAAAAGTTTGGGATGTACTCATACCGGATCGGGCACCACCAATCCTCTTTGCCCTCTCCCCCCTCCAATAAAATGCCTCACATTTGCCGCTTGCAAATGTCAATCTTCACCTTAATGCGTAGAAACACGCCAACCGCTAATCCGTCATCCTCTGTGTCAACTGCTAGAGCTTTCCCAATCCGATTGCCCAACACCATCCCATTTGCTGAGTCCATCATCCCTAATGGGAGATAAAAAACATGAACCTAGACTGAAATGTGAGTGAATTCCAGATCCTTCAGTCGCTTGCTTCCATCAAAATCTGCAACCACCAGCAAATCCCCCAAACTCCCACGGTTCCTCCATGATGGTTCTCCTCTTCCCCCAGCTGTTGGCGGTCCTTAACTCCAATTTCTAACCACCAACTTTCATATAAAATATGCTCAAATAAACACTAAACTTAGACATAGGGCTTTAAAACTAACAATTTCCACAAGTTTTGGTCTTTGACTATTTGCAGGAGGACATATCGGAATAACACAAGAAATGTACATAAAGTGGACAAGAAACACAACAAAACAAACATCGGTGGCTGAGCAATCTTAAACACATATGCATTTACTATTGATCAAGTTTCACATGTATTTGGAGAATATTATTTTGTAGGACATAAATACATGGGAGAATACACCAAAAGGCGCTTCCCGACGATGATTTACGCAAAGGAATAAAGATAAAAAGCCCATCAAACCAAAGCATCCAGGTGAAGTACCGACCGAGGAGTGGTCTAGGCCCACTCCAGAGCCCACCACGCGAAGGCGGTGGCGAGAGGGCCTAGTCAAGGGGCAACCGACCCTAGGGGGCGCCCGACCCCCCACCGGTGCCTCTCTACCGCCCTTCGTATGGCAGTTGCATGGAGTCATGCTGAGGTAGTGGAGACTGAGTTTTCATGCCAGAATTAGCTTCAACACCGCCTCAAGCCTTGTATAAATAGAGGGGCAACCCCCTCTCAACACACACCACACCATGGATCAAGAGCACCACATTTGAGTTTCATTCCAAGGGTTTAGTCCCTAGATAGCTAGTAGAGTTAGTCGAGAGAGATGTGAGGGAGAATACGGGAAAGAGCCATACTTCTCGGTGTCTCCCCGAGATTGTACCTCGACGAACATCTGTGCCTCAACAGAGCTTTCCGCTAAGTGAGTGTTCGTGATTCCTTTGGTATAAAGTCTATTGATTAGTTAATCTCTATCCTTACTTGTTTGCGGGATCATCATTCGCCCTTGTGGTGAATGCTCTAGTAGAAGATCCCTGATAGAGACAGATAACCCTTGTTAACGCACTAGAGTAGTAGTCGATAGCATAGACGTGGTGTCTAGGCTAGAAGCTACCTTCGTTTGCCTCATACTCCATGATTGAGGGGTAGGCGGCAGGTAGTGACAGCCCTGTCTGTCCCTCATAATCCCCCATGTCCGGGTACGACGTAGAGCTATAGGCTAGCCTCGCCTGGTAGACCAGGTGTGATCCAGTGCCCTAAGCAAGTAGAAGTAAAGTTTATCTATCCAATAGACCCTAAAGCCATAGGAATCCATCTCTACCCTTTCCAACGTTACCTCTTGTGTTGTCCTTGGATGAACTAGCTAGAAGAATACCTCCATTCCCTGTGGAAAATACGATACCTGAATACTTTCGGGTGAAATGTTACAATAAGCATTTCTGGCGCCATTACCGGGGAGTGGTTGTTGTATCTCCTTCGAACGTAGTTCATCCTAGTATTTGTATCCTTTCTTTTTACAATAACAAAAAAATATTTTCTTTTTCTTTTTTATCACCATGAAATCCATTCCTATCCAATACCGATCCACTTCAAAGGGCGAGTTCGTTAAGCCACCACCAAAACCAAACCATTCATCTGGCAGTGGACTCCACCCTAGTTTTATAGCCATGGTTCGGGCACAACCCTTCTCTGGGATTGAAAATGAAAACCCTTGCAATCACCTGCTAGAATTCAAGGAAATGTGTTTGTGCCTAAGCATCTTAGGCATGACACAGGAAACTCAATTGTTTTCCTTCTCTCTCATGGGGAAGGCGAAGCAATGGTACACACATGTCGTAGAAAGTATGAATGGGGACTAGGATGAACTTAAAGACAAGTTTCACCTTGCATTCTTTCCTATGTCTTGTATCAACTCTCTACCAAGGGCGATCCTCGACTTTGAGTCTATAGGTGCAACCTGGGCCAAGTTTTCAGCATTAATACACGCCGGCCCAGACTTGTCTCTATCCGACAGCATATTGCTACAACACTTTTGTTTAGGTATTGACATGGGTGCTAATCTATGCCTAGACATGACTGCCGGAGGTCATTTGACACACAAGACTATGACAAAACAAGTAGAATTCCTTGAGTATTTCATAAACAAACACTCTTCTTCCATCATAAGAACTAAATTCCTCCAGGCAAAGGTTACATCCAGTGTTGAGGAGTCCTCACCAGTCGAATCCAAACCTATACCATCCGTAGATTCAACTCATGAGCCCTCACCGAACCACGAACACCGAAGGAAAGATTAATTCATCCTTTAGAGTTCCCTATCAAATTCGAGGATTATGGCAATATCTCGAAGATATCACATCATGAAAAACACACAAAATAAGTTTTCCCCAAGGTAGAACCATCAAAGAAATGGTTAATGGAAGTGAAACGTTCTTCCGAAACAATTCGGATTCTTGCACCTTCCACGGCCATGCCTTGTTCGTTAAGGGAAACTATTGCAGAAGCTCTGCACAACCCCACAGTTGGGACTAGTATCATGTCAGAATTCCTAACAAAAAACTCTTGAGTAACATGCCACTAGTCCCGACCAATAGACTCTTCAAAAGTCCCATGGGACTCATCTTCGAGTGTTGTGGGATTGTCAGGGCCGTGCCCATCAAAATAGACAAAATCAAGGTTTTCATAGATTTCCACATCTTTGCCATCCTTGAGTTTGAGCTTCTCATAGGCCACCTCTTGGACAATCTTTCCCAAGAAAAATCTTCCCATAGGAGCCATAATGAAGAGTTTAGGAAAACTGCTTCCGCCATTCACTCAAAAACTCCAATGACGAAGCATCATCCCAATCATGACCAGTTTGAGGAGGTGAAGTTCACTTCCCCGTTCACTGCACATCCTTATGAAACTGAACGTTCATCACCACCCTCGCTCGAACCCAAGCTATGTCCCTCTAGCTATCAAAACATTGCTCTCGATAAGGGTCGAGATTCAACGTTAATCCTACACGATATATCACTTGAGAACAAAAACTATGTGCCATGGACATCTTGCTTAGTGACACGTGCTCCTACGAGGATTCCAACCATCTCCTGATCCTCCTCGTTTCAAAACTTTTTAGGAGGATGGTCGTGGATGCCTTCGTTTATCACAAATATTGTAAATCACATGGTTGCACTATGGCCCACGGTTAAGCTTATGACCATAAACAAAGCACTGCCAAGAGATACCCTGGGTTATCAGTAAAAGGGGGATTATTATAAAAAAACCAACTTTCCTTTTCAATAAAAGAAAGAATATATTGTCAGGATAGTATGCACCTTCGGGTATTCTTGTGTGCTAACCCTTTCAAGTTAAGATCAAGAAGAACAGGGGACATACGATGCCTGAAAACATGAGAGCTGCATCGACTATATACCTTGATGATCTTTGGTGTTGGAACATGCTAAAAAAGGATACCCTGATCTTGCACACTTGACTTTCACACAAAAGTCCAAGGTGGGGGAGGATGATGAGAATCTTAAGTTCCATGCATACCAAAGATAATCCTCTGAGAAAATGATGTCAGCTCTACCTTGCTATAAAAAAAGGAAAGAATAGAAAAAAATCTATTATAAAAAAATTGAATATAGAAAGAAAAAAACTAAATGTTCACCAACTCATTTACTCATTTTTGTCTCCATACGAAATGTGCTCGTACAAGTTCAAGCTTCCCTTATTTATGTTGTAATGCTCTAGTTTGGATTATTCACCGGTAGTATATCCATAGATCTTTTTAAATTAAGCATGGTGCTTAGGTTAAAATGGCCTCCTCTAATCAAAATTAGACATGGTGTTTAATCTTGGTTAATGAACTGAGTATTACTTTCATAAACAATATAAGTAATCTACTATGGAGATAAATCAAGGTTATGTTTATTTTTGCAAACTTTATCTTAGTCTTGTTTATGCTAAATGATAAAAAGTAGGGTGAACACATAAAATAAAGTAAAAAATTAATAATAATAATAGTAATAATAAATAACAAAAATAAAAGTAATAATAATTGTAATAAAATTAAGGCTCCTAGTGTTTCAATTAGTAGAGCACTTGTTAGTTTCTTTTTGTTCTTCTTTGTTAAATAAAAAGCAGGTACAACAATAAGTGTGGGGGAGATCTCTTAAGCAAGACGAATACACATTCGAGATCTCCCACCAACACGTTGCACAAATCATCGATTGATCCAACATGCAGAAGGACAGGAAAAATGGCTCTAGAGAGGATTGGTTAAACCTCTGGTTTAGCCAAACCATCTTTGACTTAGCTCCTTCTTCAACGATGGTCTGTGCAACACTACCCTCAACTCCCTCCAATCTTGAGTTTTGAACAAATATAAATCTTGATCACTAAAATTAAACTCAATTTATCTCTGCTATCTCCTCCTAATGAACAATGCCCCTATGCAATTTAATATACCACACTTCGTTTAAAATTTTGAAAAGTGACATGTTCATAACATGTTTAAGATAGAAGCTTGCATAACGTTTATTCCATATACATACACTTATGCTTGTGGAAAAATATTCTAATAGGACAATCATGTTGACTAAGTTGTTGTGAAGTGTGATATAGTTCTGACTTAGAAATCCTACCATTTCTATTCGAAGTACTTGAAGAATTTGTTTTGATAAAAATGTTATAAAACCAAAGTATCACATATTTCTCAATTGGTGAGCAATTCCTACCAAAGCCAAATATGACATCTTGCAAGTTTCAAGCCTTCTATATAAGCTACTTGTTATTGTATTGAGTTAGGTCAAGTCTTGTTGACCCTTATTGAGAGATTTATCATGCTCCCAAGATCAAGATCACGTACACCCACCTACACATGCTACTCTTACACTGAGAGTATGCAAAAACATGCTTCCATCCAAATCTACTAAAAAATTCTACTCCTACACTAGGAGTAGACAAAAATCTATTTATTAGGCAAATACTCCATGTTCTAAAAAGATAAAGACCTCTCTCTAAATATGTGGTTTAGAAGAAGAAACATGGGCTATGCAAAAAGCTTTAAGAAAAAAAATATGGACACATGAAGGTCCCTGTACAAAAAAAATGATGAGCACATGAAGTCTCATGTATTGAAAAAAAGAAGGAAAGATAGCCATGTTTCAAAATAACAGGTTATAGAGAGATTATATCTACAAAAGGAGTATAGTTTTAGTTTACCATTTTTTCACACACATGCACATCTTAATCTAAGATTATGACACTTCTCTCATTGATCCTCGATTTGACTTTACAACATATGCAATACAAGTATGCTATATTGTTTATCCCTACCTAAAGACCCACATAAACCTTTTTAGAGATAGGAGAAAATAAAAGAAGGCAAAACATTACTATGCCTTAGTAAGGATTTATACACCATTAAGTGATTTGAGAGTGCCATTTGAGGAGTATAAAGTGAACTATACTTTTCCTTGAGAAAAACTTCCAAAACTCCAAGTTGCTAAGATGTGAAATTAGGAAGAGAACTTTGTTTCAAGAACCGTTCCGCTTTTCAACAACCCAAGAAAACATGTTAGCTAAAGCCACATATCCCACTTATGTAAGGAATGTATTGGAATAACTTTTATGTAAGCCATATATCTTAGGATGTTACGGTCATGATTAATTTTATCTCTAAAACTTTGCTCGAGGACGAGCAAAGGGCTAAGCGTGGGGGAGCTTGTTGGCGGTCCTTAACTCCAATTTCTAACCACCAACTTTCATATAAAATATGCTCAAATAAACACTAAACTTAGACATAGGGCTTTAAAACTAACAATTTCCACAAGTTTGGCGTTTGACTATTTGGAGGAGGACATATCGGAATAACATAAGAAATGTACATAAAGTGGACAAGAAACACAACAAAACAAACATCGGTGGCTAAGCAATCTTAAACACATATGCATTTACTATTGACCAAGTTCCACATGTATTTGGAGAATATTGTTTTGTAGGACATAAATACATGGGAGAATACACCAAAAGGCGCTTCCCGACACTGATTTACGCAAAGGAATAAATATAAAAAGCCCATCAAATCAAAGCATCCGAGCGAAGTACCGACCGAGGAGTGGTCCGGGCCCACTCCAGAGCCCACCACGCGAAGGCGGTGGTGAGAGGGCCTGGTCAGGGGGCGACTGATCCCAGGGGGCGCTCGACCCCCCCACCGGCGCCTCTCTGCCGCCCCTTCGTATGGCGGTTGAATGGAGTCATGCTAAGGCGGTGGAAACTGGGTTTTCGTGCCAGAATTAGCTTCAACACCGCCTCAAGCCTTGTATAAATAGAGGGGCAACCCCACTCTCAACACACACCACACCAAGGATCAAGAGCACCACACTTAAGTTTCATTCCAAGGGCTTAGGCCCTAGATAGCTAGTAGAGTTAGTCGGGAGAGAGGTGAGGGAGAGTACGGGGAAGAGCCAGACTTCTCGGTGTCTCCCTGAGATTGTACCTCAACGAACATTGTGCCTCAACAGACTTTCCATTAAGTGAGTGTTCGTGATTCCTTTGGTATAAAGTCTATTGATTAGTTAATCTTTATACTTACTTATTTGCGGGATCGTCATTTGCCTTTGCGGCGAATGCTCTAGTAGAAGTGCCCTGATAGAGACGGATAACCCTTGTTAACGCACTAGAGTAGTAGTCGATAGCATAGACGTGGTGTCTAGGCTAGAGGCTACCTTCGTTTGCCTCATACTCCATGGTTGAGGGGTAGGCGGCAGGTGGTGACAGCCCTGTCCATCCCTCGTAATCCCCCACGTCTGGGTACGATGTAGAGCTACATGCCGGCCTCGCCTAGCAGACCAGGTATGATCCGGTGCCCGAAGTAAGCAAGTAGAAGTAGAGTTTATGTATCCAATAGACCCTAAAGCCATAGGAATCCATCTCTACCATTTCCAACTTTACCCCTTGTGTTGTCCTTAGACGAACTAGCTAGAAGAATACCCTCGTTCCTGTGGAAAAAAACGATACCCTGAATACTTCCAGATAAAATGCTACAACGGTAATTCCGTGCGCTTGCAGATTATTTCTATATGCGTTAAAAAATGCCAACACCAGCCTGCACGAAAGTGAAGAGGAATAGATTCTTCTCGAGCTCCTTGTAGTGAATCCCCTGACCTGGGCACCAAATCCTCCCCAGAGCTTGAGCCAGACCTTTAGCATTACCTGCTTTTCTCGCAAAGAGTTTACCCACCTCTTGCGGGGCCTGCTCCCCCTCTCCTTCCTCCCTCCCTCTGCTCGGCTCTCCTGACCATGCTTCTCTCCACCTCGGAGAGCCTCAGGTCCTTAAGCATGCCCTCCAGCCCCACACCACCGCCGCCATCACCTGGTTTGCCCATCTCGTCCCAGCACCTGTCACCGCTGACATAGCCCCCACCAGCACCGAAACCTCGCCGCCGGAACCTCCACCACCACCGTAGCACCCCCTGCCACCTACGCAGCTCCACCCACCACCGCAGCTCCACTCGCCGCCGCGCGCACCCCCTGCTGCCACCAGGGAGAAAACACTGTGCCCCTTCCCCCGGGAGGACCAGGGAGGGCCAAACCCGGGGAATGGAAGGGACCAGAGATGACCGAAGATTGAGATTGGAAGTCTGTGGAGGAAGATTGAGCTGGGAAACGGGGATTCTCCCCTCCGAAACGCTAGATCTGGTCTAGGTTCGGCACTCGCCCTCTGAGTCGCCAAGGAGACGCAGCTCCCCTTGACCACCAGAGACTTTTCTGGTTTCTCATGTCCTGATACTGACACCGAAAGAAAAAAAAAATGCAGATGGAGTGTGTGAGAAACGGCCTGCACTGCACTGCTGCACAATGTACGGCAGCAGTGAGGTAACGAGGGAGGTTTGGTTTGGTTGCCTCTTGTAGAGTTGTACTAGCGGCTGCCTCTTCCGGTTAAGTCCAGATGACGCCTTTGCCTCTTAATCAAATTTCTTGCGCCCTAACTTAGCCTGCCCCAAATGCAACCGCATGGATTAAGAACCTTCCCCAACTCAGGTAGCCCCAAATCTATAGCTGAAGCTACACTTTCCCTGGAGCTCTTTTGACCCAAATGCAACAACAGCAGGGTTTCTGGCTCTCCCTCTCTCTCTCTCGTCACCAATGATTACCTTGGATTGAAACAACAATTCAAACATCTTTCTCTCAAAAGACAATTCAAACATCTGCTTTCAACATCCATGCTCATAAAAAGATCATGTGATGTCTGGTCGTCGCTCAACGTTGATTTCTTACTTGAAAATGCTTGACCATTGCAATTTTCCAATATATTTCTATTGAGGACGCCATCACCCGTCGACCGTCAAGATTATTATCAGTTAATCTTACCTTTTTCGCAATGTGTATTACTAGTTACTGGTCGGTTTGTACAGATTTACATCAGAATTGTTCTAGGCCGAAAGCAGACGTAGCCCAACAAGAATTATCAGGAGTCAAGCGTTGAGAGAACTTTAGTCATGTTCAACAATAAGATAATTCTGGACAAGTATTTACTTTTTTTTTTTAATATGGGTGTCTCTTCATTACTCATCCGGCTAACAAATCGTTAACAACGATCACAGATACATTTTCAGGCAAAGAGTTGGTGATCACCTCTTCACCCTCATTACACACATAACCCAGCACAGCCAACTCATGAGCGGCCCTATTACATTCTCTACCAATAAACACACACTCAAAGGAAAGGAAATTTGAAGCCAATAAAGACTTCATTTCATCAATCAAATGACCTACAGCTGACCCATCATAGGAGCAGGACTTGATAGCCTTCACCACGGCGTCGGTCTCAACAATGATACGACCAATGCCCAAATTCGCTGCCAATTGGATCCCTTGCAGGCATGCTATGAGTTCGGCATGGAAAGGACTGAGTAGGTGATTAATTCTACCTCTTCCTGTCAGCACCAAATCGCCATCACAATCTCTGATAAGGACACCCCAGCTACATGTCTTGGACTCAGGCAGGGCCGGCCCTGGGGGTGTGCAGGGTGTGCCACCGCACTAGGCCTCGGATTGCCATAGGCCTCACCCCATATAGTGCATTAGTCCTGGTATGTATACGTATGTGGGCTTCTATGGCCCAAATATAGTCATATAGAAGTAGCGCAGGTCTCAGCCTCTCAGGTCTGTAGTATTTGACTCGACTCTGGTGTGGTGTCGCCCTATTCCGCTCGGAAGACGGAGCGAACACGCGCCGCGGCCGCCGGAAGCAACGCAACACATGAGGACTCAGGAGGTAATCGAGCAACTGTACACTTCTTAGGCTCCCTGACTATTCTATATTTCTATTCGATCTGAGTACCTGACAATCCCATGATCCTGTCAATCATCAGTGATCCTTGATCCGTCGTGCCCTCATGTATCATCACGCAAGATCCACACCACGGCAGTTGGCAGAGGACAGAAAGGATCAGTCCACATCCATCCAAAGGTATGATTAATTTATTTGTATGTTTCAAGTTACATACGCTTTCACTTTTTAACTATTTTGTGTTTATTTAAATTTCAGGATCGTGGGATATAATGTCATTTAGAAAGTTCGAATCTGGTAATGACAAAAGGAAAAGGAAAAGACCTGTGGATGCATTGATAGAATCACAAAGAGGATCTATTGATAATTTTTTCAAGAGTAGTACAGCTGCTTCGACGAATCCTGATGAGCTGGCGATAGTTGCTCTGGATGAAACAACTAATGAGAATGAGGAAGAAAATATCGACATCGGTGTCGATGATAACAATGTAAGTGACCCTGAGAACACCGTCCATGCATCGGGTGCACAAGAATAGTCTACTAGTATTGATGAGCAACCGGTTTACACTTTGGATATTTATGATCCAAGAAATTGGGATAAACTTGATAATAAAGCACGAGATATATTAACGGAGAAAGGGCCTATAAGAGAAGAGAACATCAAATTCCCTCATGATGCTGCCTCAAGATATTTTTCATATGCCCATTATTCTAGAAAACTAAGCAACGGAGAGTTACATGATAGAAAATGGTTAGTTTATTCAAAGAATGTTGACAAAGTATTTTGTTTCTGCTGTAAGATCTTCAAGTCTAGCACTAGCAAGAATCCGAGTGCCTTAGCAAATGATGGGTATAGAGATTGGAGGCGTATTAGTTTGAAGCTTAAAGACCATGAAAATAGTGCCGAGCATATTAGTAATATGAATAGTTGGAACGAATTGAGAGCTAGACTGTGGAAAAAGCAAACAATTGACAAAGAATTACAGCAGCAAATCACAAAGGAGAAAGAATGTTTGAGGCTAGTTTTATTAAGAATAGTTGCAATTGTGAAATTTCTTGGCAAACACAACTTGGCTTTTAGAGGAAGCAGTGAGCAACTTTACAATGATAATAATGGCAATTTCTTAGCTTGTGCCGAGATGATAGCAGAATTTGACTTCGTAATGCAAGACCACCTCAGACGTATTCGGGACAAAGAAATTCATTATCATTATCTTAGTCATAAAATTCAGAATGAGTTGATTTCTCTTTTGGTTGCTGATATCACAAACTCTATCATAAAGGTTGTTAAAGAGGCCAAGTATTTTTCCATTATTCTTGATTGCACCCCCCGATGTGAGTCATCAAGAACAAATGACTTTGTTAGTTCGATGTGTTAATTTGTCTGATGCCCAAATAAAAATTGAGGAATATTTTTTGAGGTTCTTGAAGGTGGATGACACATCTGGTTTGGGGCTTTTTAATGTATTGGTTGAGGCTATGAACTCCTTCGGCCTTAATATTAATGATATAAGGGGTCAAGGCTATGACAATGGTTCTAACGTGAAAGGAAAACAAGGTTAATTGATATCAATCCAAGAGCATTATATATGCCATGTGCTTGTCATAGTCTCAATCTTACTCTATGTGATATGGCAAAATCATGTGGTAAATCTGTTTCATTTTTTGGAATTGTTCAATGCATATATGTGCTATTTGCTGGTTCTACAAAAAGGTGGAATATCTTGCTTAAACATGTTCCTAGTTTAACTGTGAAATCATTGTCCAATACTTGTTGGGAGAGTCGAATCAAAAGTGTTTCAGCAATAAGATATCAAGCTACTGAGTTAAGGTTGTTAGATATATATGGTGTATAGCATATTTTCCTCTTTGTATAAGGGCTTAGATGCATATATGCCCAACTTATGTACATGTTTGGGCTGTTTCCCCTAGGAATAGAGTGAGCTTTATTCCTTCTAACATGGTACCAGAGCCTAGGGTCTAGGTTTTACCTCGCTCCCTCGCGCGCTCTTCCCGTTGCGCTTGCCTGGAGCTCCGTCGCCCGTCGGCTCTCTCCCTCGCGTGCTCTTCCCGTTGCACGCTCCGTAGCTGGGCGTGGCCCCGCCGTGGCGCACTCTCCGCGGCCGGGTGCGGTCCCGCCATCATGCGCCTTCTGCGGCCGGCGCGGCCCCGCCATCGAACTTCCTCTGTTCCCGCGCGCGCCCTTGCTCCGCTCTTTCCGCGCGCGCGCTTGATTCTCCTCCTGCGCGCTCATCTCCCGTGCAGCTCACGCCAATCTCGCATCCTCTCGCTGCTTCGCTTCAGCCTTTGCTCTGCTTTCAACACGCGCGCGTGGCGCGGCTACCATGGTGGTGTGCTACGCAGCCAACAACAAAGCTGCTGCTGTGGCGCTGCTACCGACACATCAAGATCCACGCCGCCAACAAGCTTCGCCCGGCAAGCACCAAAGGTTGCCTCCCACTCGAGGCGCTCTCCGCGAGCTCCAGCGCGCGACGCCTACCAGAGAAAGCGGCGTTCATCTTCTGCGTGGAGGACCAGCGCTCTTCTCGCTGGGGCGTGGACGAGCCCATCCACGTCCCGCACGCTCTCCGGGAACCACCAGCGCTACTCAGCCACCGGCATCCGCGTCGGCTTCGCCTCGCCTCCTTCGCTCGCTTCTGCTCTACTAAATCCACCTCTCTTCGCTTTCTGCTCTCACCTGTCGCTTCGCCGCTTTGTTGTTTTTTTACGCTTTTACGGAGAAAGAAAGATGGCATCTCCTCCTGTTCCTCCCTCGAGGGCGCGCAAATCCACGTTGTCCAAAGATTTTCGATGGCACCAATTATCATGATCGGGTTCCACATATGCGGTGGCATATGCGTGGTCTCCGACTCTGGGAGTTTCTTAGTGGTGAGCTACCTTGTCCAGCATTGCCTGATCGTCCAGTGCAGCCGGTGATTCCTCCAGAAAATTCTGAAGAGGAACAAAAGAAGTTGCGCGAAGCTTATGATGATGATATGGCCTCTTACATGTCTCATTTTCGGGCTTATCGGACTTGGTTGGATGAAGATGCTCGTGCTGGGGCTGTTCTTGTTGCTAGTATGGAAAAGCATCTGGCAGGAGAGGTTATTCGGCTTGATCATGCTGCTCAGATGTGGGCTATTCTTCGTCAGCGCTATGAGCCCTCTGGTCAGTCCACTTATATTGCCGCCCTACGTCAAGAACAACTGTTGCAGCAGGGTGACAATTCAGTTGAGGATTTCTTTCGACAGCTATCTGCAATATGGCGTGAGCTTGACACTCTTAGTCCCCAGTTGTCCCCAGACACTTGTGACTCCTGCAGGAAGCAACAGAGCCACCTCGAGCTTCGTCGCACCTATGACTTCCTAACTCGTCTGCGTGATGAGTTTGAGCCCCTTCGTGCTCAATTACTTGCTCATGAGCCGTGCGTGTCTTTGATGGAGGCTCTTGCTGCTATTCGTAATGAGGAGACTCGCCTTCGTTCTGCTGGTCTACTTCCTCCTCAGTCCTGGCTGCTCGGTCTAGAATTCTTGGTTCTCCTCCCACAGTGCCTACTTCAGCAGCCTCTGGTGGCTCGGGGACTCGCAACTCAGGTGGCCTTCATTGTAAGCACTGTGGCAGAGATGGACATGATGAGGATCATTGTTACAAGAAGAAGAGGCAGGCTCAGTCTTAGTCTCGCCGAGGTGGGCGTTCCTCACATGCTCAGTCTCAGCATCCTGATGCACAGCAGGAGATAATCATGTTACTTCATCGTCTTGCTGTTCCTCCACCTATTCCTCCACCTACTGGAGCCTCTGGTTCTGTCACTACTGGAGCTGCTGGTTCTGTCACTCCTGCCCCAGTACTCTCTGCTGCTACTTCTCAGTCTTTTATTGAGAGACCACCATCCACTTCAGGTATCTTACCATGGATTCTTGATTCTGGTGCTTCTTTTCATATGACACCTGATAGTACCTCTCTTTCTTCTATTTGCTCTCCTTCCATTCCTCTCACTGTTCAAACTGCTGATGGCTCATCTCTTTCGGTTGTTGGTCGGGGCACTCTTTCTTCTTCTTCATTTCATGTTCCTAATGTTTCTTATGTTCCTGATTTGACCATGCAACTTATTTCTACTGGTCAGCTCACTGATCATGGTTGTCGTGTTATTTTTGATTCTGACACTTGCCGTGTATAGGATCTCAGCACGGGTCTCCTAGTTGGTACTGGCCCTCGCCGCCGTGATTCTCCGCATCTCTGGGAACTCGATTGGCTTCGTCTTCCTTCCGCTGCCTCTATCGGTCTTGTGAGCTCTGCTTCTCCTGCATCGGCTTCTTCCTCTTTTGCTCAGCGGCATCATCGCCTGGGACATCTATGTGGTTCCCGCTTATCCGCTCTTGTCCATCGTGGTGTTCTAGGAAATGTCTCAGGTGATGTTTCTTTAGATCAGTGTCAGGGCTGTAAGCTTGGCAAACAGATCCAGCTTCCATATCCCTCTAGTGGGTCTGTGTCACAGCGTCCTTTTGATCTTGTTCATTCAGATGTATGGGGTCCTGCACCTTTTGTTTCAAAAGGGGGTCATCAATATTATGTCATATTTATCGATGATTTCTCTAGCTTCACATGGGTGTATTTCATGAAACATCGTAATGAGGTGTTATCCATATATAAAACTTTTGCTTGGATGATTCACACTCATTTTGATGCTCCTATTCGTGTTTTTTGGGCTGACTCTGTCGGGGAATATCTTTTGGGTGCTCTTCACCAATTTCTTTCTGAGCAAGGGACTCTCTCACAATTTTCTTGTCCTGGTGCGCACGCTCAGAATGGTGTTGCTGAGCGTAAACATCGTCACCTTCTTGAAACTGCTCGTGCTCTTATGATTGCTTCCTCGGTCCCACCTCATTTCTGGGCTGAAGCAATCTCCACTACCAGCTATTTAACCAACATTCAACCCTCATCTGCTCTTAAAGGTGGCATCCCATATGAGCGCCTTTTTGGACATCCACCTGATTACTCTAGTCTTCGCATTTTTGGATGTTTGTGCTATGTTCTTCTTGCTCCTCGTGAACGCACTAAACTCACACATCAATCTGTTGAGTGTGTTTTCTTAGGCTATAGTGCTGAGCACAAGGGCTATCGCTGTTGGGACTTGACTGCTCATCGTATGCGGATCTCTCGGGATGTTACTTTTGATGAGTCTCATTCCTTCTATCCTCGGCCCTCCTCTGATGTTTCTCCTTAGGCCGTTGTTGAGCCTCTGTCCTTCTTGAATTTTCCTGATACACCTATCTCCACTGTGCTTCTTCCTCCGTCACCATCTCCACCTCCTAAACCATCTTCACCTCCTCCACCTTCTCCTCCGCTGCCCTCTGAGTCGTCTTCACATGCTCCTCGGTCCATTTAT
Source organism: Miscanthus lutarioriparius (assembly GCA_904845875.1). NCBI lineage: Eukaryota > Viridiplantae > Streptophyta > Magnoliopsida > Poales > Poaceae > Miscanthus > Miscanthus lutarioriparius. The sequence continues at coordinate 17,960,301 of CAJGYO010000015.1, forward strand.
GATTCCAAACCTCCCGTGATTCACACCTACAGTCGTCGGCTCCTGGATTCCTCGCCTCCTGTTGAGTTGCCTTCTGATGTCTCCTCTCCTGCTGAGCCATCTTCGCTTGACGATTCTTTATCTCAGCCCTCCTCTCATTATAATCTTCGCGATCGTAGCTCGCTGAAGCCTCTTGATAGGTATGGTTTTGCTGGCACTGTCTTTTCTGAGCCGGCCACATACCATGATGCCATTTGTCATCCTGAATGGCAACTAGCCATGGCTGAGGAGATTGCTGCTCTTGAGCGCACTGGCACTTGGGACCTTGTCCCTCTTCCTTCTCATGCTCGTCCCATCACGTGCAAGTGGGTTTATAAGATCAAGACTCGCTCTGATGGCTCTCTCGAGCGTTATAAGGCTCGTCTTGTTGCTCGTGGTTTTCAGCAAGAGTATGGTCGTGATTATGATGAGACATTTGCTCCTGTGGCTCACATGACCACTGTTCGCACTCTCCTTGCTGTGGCCTCTGTTCGTGCTTGGTCCATTTCTCAACTTGATGTCAAAAATGCCTTCCTTAATGGTGAACTCCGTGAGGAGGTCTACATGCGACCACCTCCTGGGTATCTTGTTCCTGAGGGCATGGTTTGTCGTCTTCGTTGCTCTCTTTATGGTCTGAAACAAGCTCCTCGTGCTTGGTTTCAGCGCTTTGCCTCTGTGATCATTGCTGCTGGTTTTTCTCCAAGCAATCATGACCCTGCCTTGTTTATTCACACATCCCCTCATGGTCGCACTCTTCTTCTTCTTTATGTTGATGATATGATTATCACTGGTGATGATTCTGAGTATATTGCCTTTGTCAAGGCACGCCTCAGCGAGCAGTTTCTTATGTCTGATCTTGGTCCTCTTCGTTATTTCCTTGGGATTGAGGTCTCTTCCACCTCTGATGGCATTTACTTATCCCAAGAAAAATACAATCAGGATCTTCTTGCTCGCTCTTGCCTCACTGATCATCGTACTGTTGAGACTCCCATCGAGCTTAATCTTCAGCTCTGTGCTACTGATGGTAAACCTCTCACCGATCCCACTCGGTATCGTCATATTGTTGGGAGTCTTGTCTATCTAGCTGTGACCTGTCCTGATATCTCATATGCTGTGCACATTCTTAGTCAATTTGTTTCTTCTCCCACTCATGTCCATTATAGCCATCTCCTTCGTGTCTTGCGTTATCTTCGTGGGACCATTACTCGTCGTCTGTTCTTCCCGCGTTCTAGCTCTTTTCAACTCCAAGCCTACTCTGATGCTACTTGGGCTAGTGACTCTGATCGTCACTCTCTTTCTGCCTATTGTATTTTTCTTGGTGGCTCTCTCATTGCTTGGAAGACAAAGAAGCAGACCGCAGTCTCTCGTTCGAGTGCAGAGGCTGAGTTGCGAGCTATAGCTCTTGCGACAGCAGAGGTTACTTGGCTTCGATGGTTACTTGAGGATTTCGGTGTTTCAGTTTCTATGCCCACTCCTCTTATGTCTGACAGTACCAGTGCTATCAATATAGCTCGTGATCCTGTGAAGCATGAGCTCACCAAGCATATTGGAGTTGATGCATATTACACTCGGGCTCAGGTGCAGGATGATGTCATTGCTCTTCACTATGTGCCCTCCGAGCTCTAGGTGGCTGATTTCTTCACCAAGTCGCAGACGCGAGTTCAACATCGTTTCTTTCTCTCCAAACTCAGTGTTTGTGATTCACCCTGAGTTTGAGGGGGTGTTAGATATATATGGTGTATAGCATATTTTCCTCTTTGTATAAGGGCTTAGATGCATATATGCCCAACTCATGTACATGTTTGGGCTGTTGCCCCAGGAATAGAGTGAGCTTCATTCCTTCTAACAAAGGTCATTTATCTGAGTTACGTCATTCTCCTGATATTGAACCTAAGGATAAAATTGATGCAAAAAATTTATTTGATGCCCTTGGCAACTTTGAGTTTATACTTGGTATGGTTATCTGGAATGATATTTTATTTGCCATGAATAAAGTAAGCAAGAAGTTGCAGTCGCCAGACATGTGCATTGACTCTACATTGCAACAAATACAAGGTATGATGCAATACTTTGAGACATACAAAAATGAGGGGTTTTCTTCTAGTCTGATTATCGCCAAAGGCATTGCATCTGACATGGGTGTAGAGGCATCATTTCCAGTAAAACGTCGTGCTACGAGAAAGAAACAATTTGACGAAAGTAATTGCCAAGAAGAAATTCTAGAACCTGAGAAGGCTTTTGAAGTCAAATATTTTCTTGCTATGGTTGATATGGTAAGAACTTCTTTAAAGAATAGATTTGAAGAACTCATGGAGTTTAAAGATATATTTGGTTTCTTAATGAGCTCAAGCACCCTAAAGTCATTAGATGATATTCAACTTGAAGAGTGCTGCACTAAATTTGCCAAAAAAAAATCGGTTGATGGATCATCTGATGTTGAGGTACATGATCTTATTTCTGAATTGAAGATTTTGAAATTCACTTTGCCAGAAGGTGCATTGTCTGCTATGGAGATTTTCGAGCATGTCAGAGAGGTGGATTGTTATCCAAATATTTCCATTGCTTATGGGATCTTATTTACCATTCTTGTGCCTGTCGCATCAGCTGAAAGAAGCTTTTCAAAGTTAAATTATTGAAGAACTATTTGAGGTCAACAATGTCTCAAGAACTGTTAAATGGTTTGGCGACTTTATGCATCGAGAAGAAGTTATTGGATGAGATCGATATCAATACTATAATCAATGATTTTGCATCTCAAAATGTTAGAAGAAATTGTTTAAGATAATGTCAAGTGCCAAGTAAGTAATTTAATATTACATCTGTCCATTTTATGAACTTTGAGATGTTCTATATAAGTTTTTTAGTGCATCGAATATTATTATCTAAATTGATGTGTATTTGTGAGACTATATATATAGAGAGAGAGAGAGAGAGAGAAATATTTTTAGAAAGTGGACTATAGGCATGGTTTCCTTTTTCGGCTGAAATCTCCTGATATTTTCGATATATCCTTTTTATCCGTAGATGCCGATAAGAAAATATCTATATTTTTCGTACAAATTTTGTTTAAATTTATTTAAATTTACTTAAATTCAAATTAAATTTTATTTGAATTTGGTCTAATATTTCCGATATATCCTGTTTATCCTCTTTATCTGTGACCCCCGATAAATTATAATTTCCGAAAATGAAAACCTTGACTATAGGCCTCTATATTAGTTATCGATCTAGGCCAAGAAAAACTCAGGACCGGCGCTGGACTCAGGGAAGAAGGAAGCGTCACAGTTGAGCTTCAGCGTGTCCGCCGGTGGCCTGGTCCATCGGGCTGGTTGACGACTCAGCCTTGCAGGAGACAAGCCGTCGGACATATTCATTTCCTTGACATACAGTTCAACGCTTCTTGGAAGAATCCGGGGACAACGCCGTCTTCCCTCCTCCCTGATCGCATTTCGTTCTGACCAGGTGAACCAAAGCGCCGTGATCATTAGAAGCTTCTTCTGCTCTCTGGCCTGTAGGATTACCTCAGCCGCTCCTGACGCAGTTTGAACTGACGCCAGTTCAGTTCTCTCGGCTTCCAGTCCGAGCAGACGCCAGAGGTGCTTTGCAACTTTGCATTTGAAAAAAAGGTGTCCACCATCTTCGCCCAAATGATTACAAACTGGACATCTTGTATTGATCCTCATTCCTCGACGCACAAGGTTGCATCTAAGAGGGTGGCTATTGTGTGCAAATCGCCAGAAGAAATGCTTGATTTTATTAGGACATTCCAAATTTCCTTCCACAGTCCATTCGAGGCCGAATTGCTTCCGCCTTGCTGTCCATTGGGCAATCTGTTTCTCATCAAATCTTCCCGCGCAACCTTGTATGCACTCTTAACACTGGAAGCGCCGTGCTTATCAAAGTGCCAAGCAATTGAATTGTCTCGGCCCTGGTGGACAGGGAGAGCAAGGATCAGGTCACCTGGTGGACAGGGAGAGCAAGGATCAGGTCAGCATCCTCGTCCCAGAATAAATCATGCACCAACAACTCATCCCATTGGCCTGTGAGGGGATCAATTAGTTCAGCAACCTCCGCAAGGAGATTGTGACCACGCGGAGTAATCAGCCTTCTAGAGAAATCTCTTGGGATCCACGGGTCCGACCAAATGTTTAGCCCGACCCCATCCCCAACTCTCCATATCATGCCTTTCTTCACAACTTCTAAGCCCGCAAGGATACTTCGCCATGAATATGACATCCCAGCCTTCGGTTGAGCTTGGAGCACCGAAGTGTTGGCGAAATATTTGGCTTTAAGTACTCTGGCACATAAGGAGTCGGGTTGCTGCAGTAGGCGCCAACTTTGCTTTGCAAGCATAGCCAAGTTGAAGGAATGAATATCTCTGAATCCGAGACGAAACACATATAATTTTTCGCGCAAACTAATTAACAATATTGCTCCTGCATCATTACTTTACTTTTCAACTCCCACGAATTTTAACTTAACGGGCCCTGCATGGCTTTAATCGGGTCAGGCGGCCCAGCCGTGAGGAAGGAAAACCCGACTTGTATTCGATCACAGATTCACAGCATCGTGCGACATTGCCGGCGGCGGCGACGGCGGAACTCGCTGCGGCGGTTCCGACGAACGCAAGTTCAATCTATCCAATCCAGTTATCGTAGTACATTCTGGTGACAATTTGGTATCAGATCGTCGATTCTGGGCTTCTGGCACCACACGCTTACCTCATGCGGCGTCAGATGGCCAGAGCGACGCCAGAGGAGCAATTCGGCCAGATTCTAGCGCTGCTCGGGGAGAATTAAATTCCAAGGGGATCGAGGAGCTGCGAGGCTCGATGGCGGAGATGCGGGCCTTGCGGAGCGAGCTGGAGAACGTGGTGAGCGAGCTTGGCGAGCGCATGGAGCAGGCGTTGGGAATTCTACTTCCGGAAGCGCAGCCGCTCGGGAGGACCCCTCTGCCTCCGCGAGCATGAAGGTGTAAATAGTGAGATTGCTTGCCAGAACTCAGTTTGAGTTCAGAATTGACAATGTCTCCTCCTGGTGGTTCTGGAAATGTACACCAGAACTTCTTTTACACATCCGCAGACCGCAGCATTTGGGTACAGCCCAGATTTGTCGATGAGGACATTCCCTGTCAATCCAAGACAAGGTGACAATCTAGTTCGCAGACTGTACAAACAGGGCAAGCAGCATCCGAAGCAACAAGCACCACATTTCTCACAACTTACAACCGCGGCCTGACGTGAATCCGCTCACGCTGCAGTCAGTCAAAGAGCTAGGCTGAAGCTCTGAAAAACTCCGGAGCTGATCGCAGGAACCAGGTGCAACCTGCAGCACTGGGACGGCACTTGATTTCTTTCTCTCTCTCTCTTTTTTCCTTTTTGGGGGAACGACGGCACTAGATTTCAGGAAAAGCATGCATGGAAGTAGGGAGAGTAGATATGCATGCATGCAGCCGGTCAAAGCCACAAGATTTCAGCTAGGAAGCACTGCCAGTTGATTTTGCAAATTGTTTGTTTAGATATATGATTCTGCATTTTCTACCATCAATTAATGGCCTCTGGAATCACTAATATTTACATAGGATTACACAATACTTGTTCCAACAGACTACCGGCTCCAACAATACTTGTGAGAATGGAGCCTGCTCCAACAGACTACCGGCTGTCCTGATCGTTCGCAACAATACTTGTTCCATGTAGTTTCTGAACATGTAGGGCGGTTAAAAGAGTAGATTATCTGAACATCAGCTGGCTAGCACTGCCCTGGGACTGGCTAGCACAGCTGGCTAGATTATCTGAACTAGACCAGCTCAGGATTACACAAAGGCAGACGACATCCAAACCACAGCGACGAGCAGCTAGCACTGCCCTGGGACTGGGATAAACATGAACCAGGGAATAATTTTCAGTACTTACAAATTAAGCCCATGCCATAAACATCATGATATACTGTTCGGCTGGTGCTGGCTGGCTGACTGGGCTGGCCAGCCCTCTCACACGGAAAGTGTTTTCCAGCCAGAACAATATTTCTCTCTCGCACAAACTAGCCAGCAGTACTTCTTCACGAACCAGCAACGATCATGGTTTCCTTTTTCGGCTGAAATCTCCTGATATTTCCGATATATCCTTTTTATCCGTAGATGCCGATAAGAAAATATCTATCTTTTTCACGAACCTTAAATTCAACGAATTTTATCTGAACCAGCCAACCGAACAGGCTATTGGAACAGAGAATCAGAGATGATGTCAGCTCTTGTTTCAGAGCATGGTAGCTACACAACAGGAACCAGGCGCAGCACCACCGGAGCCGGCACGGCTCACGGCCGGTCTTGCGGATGCCCTCCACCTGTCGCGCCAGCCGGGACGCCTGCCGGCTCCGGCACGCCTCCACCCTCGCCTGCTTCCCCTCCACCTTGTGGCTCAGGGCCAACAGCCTCCTGGCCAGGTCCTGCTTCGCCCGGGCTTTCATCTGCTCTGCCTGTGCCTAAACAATTCAGTACAATACTCAGTGAGAATTGCTAAATACACCACCATCCAAGAATTTGAACCAATGCAGTTAATTAACAGAGAATGTTCAGAGATTGATTGAAAGAAGAAAACTCGAAAAAGTTTAGAAACTGAATGTATGAATGAATGGAACTGACCTCAGCCTGCCTCAGCTTGGCTTCCATTTTGGATTTCTGCAAGCTTTCCCATTCCTGTATCTTCACCTCCTTCCTCTGGTATCTTAGGGCATCGATGCATCATGCACATGATAAGGAATTAGAAGTAACTCAATTTATGGTTTCTGCGCTGATAAGCTGGCTGAAGTTGATTTTTTGTGAGAAAAATACTGTTTCGTGGCTGATAAGTTCAAGCGAACATGGAGTTAATTGTATGTTTATGATCAGAACAATTCCTAGAGATTTCTTTACCAACTTAGCATCAGCAACAGAGATTTAAAGTGTTTTCGATGAAAATTCTTGTCAGGGAGCATTTTAATTTTCTTTTTTTTCCACCTTGATGCGAGTTTACACTTGTTGGACTCTTCCCACAGGGTGGCGCAAGCTTCAAACGCCTTCATCTTGATCTCCTCGCTGATGGCTCCGGCGCCCTTCTTCGGCGACGTGGCAGTGAGGAGGTTCTCCTTCTTGCTGGCCCACGACGTGATGTTCATCTTGCTGAGCTGCAGGCCAAGCATGGCGATCTCCCGCTGCGCCTTGAGCCCGAGCTCCCGCTCCGACGTGGAGGAGGTGGAGGGGGCCGAGGACGCGCCGCCGCCACAGCAGCAACAAGCAAAAGCAGAGCCAGAACAACCGTGACAAGTTCGACAAGATCATGAATAGCCCTTGTCAAAATCATGGCTTCCCCGTCAAGCACCTCGCCAAAGACTGCAACATGTATAAGCAATGTTTCACGCAGGAAGGCAACATGGAGGCGACAAAGGGCAACCACCCGAGCAAGGGCAAGCGGGGTGAAGGCCAAAGGCGACGAGGACTAGGGTGGTTGCCCTCATGTTGAGGACACGCCATGCTTATCTTTGGTGGCCCGAAGGCCTACGATAACCATCGCCACCAGAAGCTCACGCATCGCCAGATCTACACTACTGCCCCTGTGGTCCCGATCTATTTGCGCGTTGGTCTGAGCGGCCAATTACCTTCGATTGAAATGACCACCCTTATCACATCGTGGAGGTAGGCCGATTCCCTCTGGTGGTCAGCGCAATGGTAGAAAGCGTGAGAATGACGAAGGTCCTGATGGGCAGGGAAAGTGGCATCAACATCCTTTACAAAGGATGCTTTTGAGAAACTCAACATTGACGTAGGCACACTGCATCCCTTGCAATCCTCGTTTCACGGGATCGTCCCAGGATGGCGAGTTATGCCTCTTGGCACCATCGCCCTCTCGGTTATGTTCGGCAACCAGGTATACTACCGTCAGAAGACACTCTCCTTCGAGGTCGATGACTTCAAGGGGCCCTACCACGCCATATTTTGAGAGGCCGTGCTATACCAAGTTCATGGCGGTACCCAGCTTGGCGTCATCACGATATCCGGGCCCACGAGAGGGAGGTCGTCGAGCAGGCTGATCGCGCACTCAATCCCGAGGAGGGGAGGTTGGACTTCGAGATAAAGCACAAGATGAGCTCGAGGACTACATGGTGTGCGCTCTCATCACCAGAGCAGGCCGATAACTTCAACGGGCGTATCACCCACCTTTCTCTTGTTGTTAGCCTCTCCGGTGACTCCAATGCCTGAAAACGAACTCGAGGGAGCGCAGCCGAGGGAGCAAGATGATGATCCAGCCAAGGAGGAAGGCGATTGGGTCAAGATCTGAGGCATCAAACGCCCCATAACATGGGCTAGTTTGGTTGGGACCCTGGACGGGTTGCCTGTACATTTGAGCTGCCTGTGATTGAGAACTTTTTTGCCTACCCAGACAATGTGGTATAGGAGCATTTGGTTGGTGACTAGGAAATCCAAAGCATTAATAATAGAAGAAAAGATGGTTACGCAGGTAGCCTGAAGCCCAGGCGACCAATTTCATGTGCGCCTGTGCCTGGAACAGGCGTCTTCTCGGTTTCCCAACCAAACATGGTCCAGCTCCCAGGGTCCCTCCAGGCACATGCAAATTTCTCGAGGCTCTATCCAAACAGCCCCTAGAACCCGGCACTGTCCCGAGCAAGTCATAGGCACAGGACGACGGATGAACTTCAGCTATGTTGTTATCACGCCTGCTCTTGTTTTTTTAGCTTTCCTTCTTTTTAAAAGAGTACGGAGGAACTTCAGCTACCTTACTTTTTAAAAGAGTGAATTTGGCAATTTAAAACTCTAACTGTAAACTATGGCCTTTTTTCTATCTTTAGAAAAACCTATGTAAAAGATAAACTATCTAAATGTGAAACTACGGTTTTGCTAGTGTGTTGCTATCTCTACCGCAAAAAGAAGTTATGCAACATAGGTTTTAAACCTATCAACTAGCCTATCACTAAGCTAGGAAAGTAAAGCACAAACCAAGATTGCAATGTAAATACGGAAGCTAAAGAGTAAGGTACAGATATGCAAACTCCTGTCGACGACTCTGGTATTTTTACCGAGTTATCGAGAAGTGTGCAAGCTTCCCCCTAATTCTCATTGGAGCCCCTCGCAAAAAATCCCTCGCAAGGGCCAAGCTCCCGGTTGGGTAACTCCGTGGATAGCCCCGAGCCTTCCCCACGCGCAAGTGGGTCTCCGGTGTGCCTTCCGACAAGCGCCTCCCGGACCGCTCCCCGCCGTCTACACTATCAAGCTTTCGGTCGAACTACCGTGGGTCTTGTTCCCTTCGGTACACGGTGGCGGCAACACCACAAACGCGGTTGGTTTGATCTCGTAAGACTACAAGCCCCTCCAATGTACAACAATGGTGCATGTAAGCACCGGGTGATAAGAGATGTGCAAACCTCACTAAACACTAGGCCTAAATCTAGAGCAAGCGCATAAGCGGTGGTCTAACTAATCTAAGCACTTCGCAAAGCACATACGCTAATCACCGAATGTATCACTAAGCACTATGTAAGTGGAGATCACTAAAGTGGTGTATCAACACCTTTGGTATGTTTCCTCAGCTCTCCACCCCTCAAATAGCCGGTTGGGGGGTCTATTTATAAATCCCATGGAGAAAATAGTCATTGGGGACAAAACCTAGCTTTCTGCCATTGGCCGGATGCGCAGGTCGTCCTGATCAGACGTGTCCGGTCATCCCGACCGTTGAAGCCGACAGTTGGCGCTAACTGTTGATCGGACTCTCTGGCGAGTCCGGTCGCTTACCATCTGATGCGTTCGGTCGACGTTTTGCCGTTCTGGAACCTCTCTGGACTCTATCGGACGTCACTGCCTAGCGCGTCTGGTCGTCCACAGCTGCTGCGTCTAGTCCTCACTGAGTTGTTGTCGTGACGATGAACAGTGAAGTCCGTGCGTCCGGTCACTGCCTTGCTCAGAGTTCGGTCGCTGCTGCTGACGCCTGCTGTTGCCGAGCAACTGAGCGGCCACGTCCGGTCCTCATAGGGCCACGTCTGGTCACATCTGCCGAGCTCGTTTCTTCGCGATCTTGCGTCCGGTTTGGTTCCCATCTTCGTGCTTGGACTTTGCTTGATATCTTGGGTCTTCTCTTGTGCTTATAAGGTCTTGCTTATGGTGTTGATCGTGGGATCATCATGTCGCCTTCGTCCAAGTCACGTCTTGTACCCTATTGAACTACAAAACAATTACTTGCAAATTCATTAGTCCAATTTGGTTGTATTGGTCATCAAACACCAAAATTCAAAGTAAATGGGCCTAGGGTCCATTTTCCTTACAATCTCTCCCTTTTTGGTGATTGATGACAACACGACCAAAGCAAGCAAATAATAAAAATTTTAGAATTTAAAAACTATTTACTTGCTAGGATGCAATGCAAAGGGTAAGATTATATGATGCTAAAAGATACCACATGTAAACATCTTTGAAAACTTATCTTGACCTTGCAAATGTCCCCATGTGGCATTATGGATTTAAGCCTCTCCCTAACTCCATAATCCACTATCCTCCCTTTCTCAGACCATTACCACTTATAAATTATTATGATCGGGCTTGCTTTTGGTCCTATAAATTCTCCCCCTTTGGAATCAAACACCGAAAAGGAAGACATTAGTAGCACAAGGGAGGGTCAAACTTTGTGATCCTTTGTATGTGAAGTGGAATAGATCACAAAATTTGACTCTCACATTACATAGACTAAGCTCCCCCTAAATATATGCATACATATGATGGAGAATGTAGTTTATGCATAATTGGCAAATTAATGCTCAAGGGAGTTTAATCTATATAATGCATGGAGAAAGCATATAAATACCAAAGTGAAATCAACATGATGATATCGATTTAAAAATACCACATGTGGAAACCAATTTGATTTATACCACTTGCAATAGGTGGTGGATATTTGAAGTATGATGCTTAACTCCGGGGACTCCATTTTTCTTGCAATGAGACTACTACACACATGATAAGATTGAAAATGTGTTAGTCTCAAAGCATCCAACTTGTAGAGTAACCTCCACCTCAATTTGTGCACACAAGTATGGAATACTTGTAGGAGACATGCACATTGATTTTAGAATAAAAAATACCACTTGAAAGATGACATCACATGAATGTGAGAATTATTTTCGAAAGTGATATTCGGGTGAAATTATTTATAATTTGGACTTTGGCACATATTAGATGAACAATCGTAAAACAAGCTATGTGCCATGCTCCTAAACAATTTAAACCATGTAGGTTTGCTCCAAGGGTTAAGAGTGAAACCGAGCAAGCCTACCATAAGATATACCTAGTGTATGTAAGACAAAATATTAAACATGCAAATGCAAACGTAGGCATGAAAAGGAACTAGATGCTAATTAAAATTACAAAAAATTAAATCTAGTTACATAACATGGGAAGGGGAATTTGAGTCCACAGTATTCATTAACCCACTAGGCAATTACCTTGTCCATAATGATGCACCCCATGAAATGCATCCATACTTTGCTAAGTCTCCAAATTCCCCGAAGTCCACTGGACTTCTCACTTCCCTTTCGGGATCCAAACCTTCTTGGTGCTCTTAATGTTGGAAATGATCTGCTTTGGCACCCAAATGTGTTTGGCCCCATTGTTGGCTTGCTTGTTCACCTTGATGGCCATCACCTTCTTCTTCAAGAGATAAGGTGTGGAGGCCTTGTTGTCCACCTTGTTGGTGTAGGTGTTAGAGAGCTTGCTTGTTTTTTTTTGTTTTTCTCTTTCTTCTTAGCTCCTCCCCCATTCTTCACCTTGCACTCATAGGACTTGTGGCCTTCCTTGTGGCACACGTAGCAAACCACGGTTTGTCCTTCATCAAGCTTCTTCACTCACTTAACGATGTTATCTTGATGATGTTGGGCTTGCTTCGTTTTGCCTTTTACTTGAGTCAAGTCCTTGGTAAGGCGAGCCACTTCTTGCTTGAGTTGCTCATTCTCCATTGCGACCTCTTGTGTGCATGTATCTACAATAACTTTCTCAACACAAACTTGGTTGCACAAGGGTGAGTTTAAATATAAATCATTGCAAGAAGTAGAAGCATCTTTTTTAGGCATGTCAAAGATAGAACTTTTCTTTTTAGGTGCCTTGGTGAGGGTTGTACCGCCGGCTTCAAGATTAGCAACTTTATTAGTTAACTCATCACAATGTTTGCACATGATTTTTATTTTAGTAAGCAAACTTTTATAATCATCTTGTGAGCTAGCTAACTTTTCTTTTAATTTTTCATTTTTATTTACAAATTGCTCATCATTGATTGTGCATGCATTTGTTGTTGCACTAGCCTCAAGTTGCTCAATTTTAGTAGATAGTTCAATATTGAGATTAGTAAATGTCTCATATTGTTCAAGCAAGGTTTTATATGCTTTTTGTGAACTATCTAGCTTTTCTTGCAATATTTTTAGCTTCTTTTGTTGGCTAGTGCAAGTCGTAGCATATTTAAGATTTTCTTGCATAAGTTCATTAAGAGAAGGCATTTCATCATCACTCTCACTCTCACTAGAGGATGAACTTTCGTTACCTCATACCATAAGGCACACACGAGAAGAGCTTGATGATGAGTGCGTGTGGCCTCGTCTCTTGAGATGGTGTTCTTCTTCACTTGAAGAATCATCCCATGACCTTATTAATGTGAGGACTTTGTCCTTGCACGCCTTCTTCTTTGTCTTATGTGTGAGCTTGTTTGGACAAACTTCTACAAAGTGCCCCAACTCGTCGCATCCATAGCATCCTTTCTTTCTTTGCTCATTTCTTTGATTGGTGAAGATGAAATCTTAAATTTGGATGGGCACACCCTTGACATTGAGCATTTGGATCATCTTCTCCACCTTGTTAATAAGTTTGATTGATTCTTTATCAAGGTCAGAGGTGGAGGAGGAAGATTGATCATCATCACTTGAATCATCATCATCATCATCATCATCAACATCATCATCATCATCATCTTTATCTTCACTTGACGAGCTTGAGCTTGAGCTTGTCTCAACTTGCTTGCCCTTCATCTTTTTTTCTCACTACATGCGAGAGCTTTACCATTGCTTGATGACGAGCCTTCTTCTTGACCCATCTTCTGTGACATTTCAAATGCCACTATGTTGCCAATGACTATGGTCGGGGTCATGGTGCTCAAGTCCTCCATGTTGTGAAGGATGGTGATGATGCTTGCATATTTCTTTTGTGATAGAAAGAAGATCATCTTCCTCACGATGTCCGTATCATCTAGCTTCGTTAATCCTATTGAATGGAGCTCATTGATAATTAGATTTAAACGAGAATACATACCATGAACAAGCTCATCATCATTCATTTGAAAGGAATCATAATTTTGTTTAGCTAGACAATGTTTTGCTCACGGATATTAGTTGTGCCGTCATGGAGCTCTTGGAGTTTTAACCAAATTTCATATGCCGTATTTAAAGTGAACACTTGGTTAAACACATCCATGCTAAAAGATTCAAGAAAGCAATTTTTAGCTCTAGCATTGAAATGAATTTCTTTTTCTTCACTCTTTATGGGTTTATCGGGATTCTTAATGGGTTTCATCCCATCACGAGTGACTCTCCAAACACCTAAATCTATCGCCTCAAGGTGACAAGCCATTCTAGCTTTATAGTAGGGGAAGTTAGTGTCGTCAAAGTACGGAAGCCTAGAGGTATCCATCCCAACTAATCTAAACGTCGGCTCAACGGCGGTGAAGCCAAAGGTCCAAATTGAGCCAACCGGCTCCGATACCACTTGTAAGGGACTGTGACGCCTAAGAGGGGGGAGTGAATTAGGCAACTTAAAACTCTAACTCTAAACTATGGCCTCTTTTTCTATCCTTAGCAAAAACCTATACAAAATATAAACTATCCAAATATGCAACTACGGTTTTGCTAGTGTGTTGCTATCTCTACCACAAAAAGTGAGTTATGTAACCTAGGTTCCAAACCTATCAACTAGCCTATCACTAAGCTAGGAAAGTAAAGCACAAACTAAGATTGCAATGTAAATGCGAAAGCTAAAGAGTAAGGTAGAGATATGCAAACTCCCGTCGATGACTCCGGTATTTTTACCGAGGTATCAAGAAGCGCGCAAGCTTCCCCCTAGTCCTCGTTGGAGCCCCTCACAAGAAATCCCTCACAAGGGCCAAGCTTCCGGTCGGGTAACTCCGTGGATAGCCCTAGGCCTTCCCCACGCGTAAGTGGGTCTTCGGTGTGCCTTTCGGCAAGCCTCTCCCGGACCGCTCCCTGCCGTCTTCACTATCAAGCTTTCGGCCAAACTGCCGTGGGCCTTGTTTCCTTCGGTACACGATGGCGGCCATACAGCCTCTCCCGGACCGCTCCCTGCCGTCTTCACTATCAAGCTTCCGGTCGAACTGCCGCGGGCCTTGTTTCCTTCGGTACACGGTAGCGGCCATACCACAAACACGGCTGGTGTGATCTCGCAAGACTACAAGCTCCTCCGATATACAACAATGGTGCGTGCAAGCACCGAGTGATAAGAGGTGTGCAAACCTCACTAAACACTAGGCCTAAACCTAGAGCAAGCGCATAAGCGATGGTCTAACTAATCTAAGCACTTCGCAAAGCACCTACGCTAATCACTGAATGTATCACTAAGCACTATGCAAGTGGAGATCCCTAAAGTGGTGTATCAACACCCTTGGTATGTTTCCTCAGCTCTCCACCCCTTAAATGGCCAGTTGGGGGGTCTACTTATAAGTCCCATGGAGAAAGTATTCGTTGGGGATGAAACCTAGCTTTCTGCCATTGACCGGACACGCAGGTCGTCCTGATCAGACGCGTCCGGTCGTCCCGACCGTTGAAGCCGACCGTTGGCACTCACTGTTGATCGGACTCTCTAGCGAGTCCGGTCGCTTACCATCTGACGCGTCCGGTTGACGTTTCGCCGTTCTGGAACCTCTCTGGACTCGATCGAACGCCACTACCTGGCACGTCTGGTCGTCCACAACTGCTGCGTCCGGTCCTCACTGAGTTGTTACCGCGACGATGAATAGTGAAGTTCGTGCGTCCGGTCACTGCCTCACTCAGAGTCCGGTCACTGCTGCTGACGCCTGTTTTTGCCTAGCAACTGAGCGGACGCGTCCGATCCTCATAGGGCCACGTGAAAGGTCCTAATGGCTAGAGGGGGGTGAATAGCCTAATAAAATTTCTACAACAACACTTAACCAAATGGTTAGACAATTATGAGGCGAAGCGAGTGTTGCGCTAGCCTACTCAAAAATGCAAGCCACCTACCACAATTCTAGTTTAGATAGTGTCAATTCACACAAGAGCAATGACACTACCCTATGTTAGTGTGCTCTCAAAGGCTAACTAAAGAGCCACACCAACCAAGCATGCAAGCTCTCACAACTAGCTACACTAAAGAGCTTGTCAACTAGTTTGCGGTAAAGTAAAGAGAGTGATCAAGAGGGTTATACCGCCGTGTAGATGAATGAACCAATCAATCACGAAGATGAATAACAATGATGACCAATCACCTCGGAATCAAATGATGAACACAATGATTTTTACCGAGGTTCACTTGCTTGCCGGCAAGCTAGTCCTCGTTGTGGCGATTCACTCACTTGGAGGTTCACGCGCTAATTGGCATCACTCGCCAAACCCTCAATAGGGTGCCGCACAACCAACACAAGATGAGGATCACACAAGCCACAAGCAATTTACTAGAGTACCTTTTGGCGCTCCGCCGGGGAAAGGTCAAGAACCCTTCACAATCACCACGATCGGAGTCGGAGACAATCACCTCCTCCACTCAACGATCCTTGCTGCTCCAAGCCGTCTAGGTGGCGGCAACCACCAAGAGTAACAAGCGAAATCCGCAGCGAAACACAATCACCAAGTGCCTCTAGATGCAATCACTCAAGCAATGCACTTGGATCACTCCCAATCTCACTATGATGATTAATCAATGATGT
Source organism: Miscanthus lutarioriparius (assembly GCA_904845875.1). Taxonomy (NCBI): domain Eukaryota; kingdom Viridiplantae; phylum Streptophyta; class Magnoliopsida; order Poales; family Poaceae; genus Miscanthus; species Miscanthus lutarioriparius. The sequence goes on from CAJGYO010000015.1 coordinate 17,976,292, forward strand.
AGATGAGTGGGAGTCCTTTGGCTAGGCTCACAAGCTTGCTATGTCAATGAAAATGTGCAAGAGTTCTCCTTGAGCCGGCCATGGGGCTATAAATAGAGCCCCCATCAAATAGAGCCGTTATACCCCTTCACTGGGCAAAAACGCGTTCTGACCGGACGCTCCGGTCAGATATGACGGACGCTGCTCTCTCGGCGTCCGGTCGCTCGATGTCGACCACGTGTGTCCAGACTCAACGGTCATCGGCCTCGACCGGACGCTGCTTTGAATCGACCGGACGGCTGAAGCCTCGGCGTCCGGTCGTTCAATAGAAGCTCCCGAGGCATGTTTCTTCGACCGGACGCGTCCGTCCACCTTGACCGGGCGCAGACCCGGCGTCCGTGCTCAACCTTCTCCTGTGCCGCCGCGCCCGAGTCACGACCGGACGACGAGCGCAATCGGCGTCCGGTGCTTGGATTCACGTCCGGTCCACAGGACCGGCGCTTGACATTATTTCGACCAACTCCATTTCAACTCTAACTTCCTCACCCTTGCTCAAATGTGCCAACCACCAAGAATTTTGCATCCGGCGCAATAGAAAATAGACATTTCATTTTTCCAAAAGCGTTGAATCCCGCCTCATAGCTTCTCGGCGGGAGGGAGAGAGGACCCAAACCCATCTCAACCCCGCAAACACCTTGTGCACATGTGTTAGCATATTTTCACAAATATTTTCAAGGGTGTTAGCATTCCACTAGATCCTAAATGCATATGCAATGAGTTAGAGCATCTAGTGGCACTTTGATAACCGCATTTCGATCTGAGTTACACTCCTCTTAATAGTACGGCTATCTATCCTAAATGTGATCACACTCACTAAGTGTCTTGATCACTAAAACAAAATGGCTCCTACATTTTATACCTTTGCCTTGAGCCTTTTGTTTTCTCTTTCTTCTTTTTTCCAAGTTCAAGCATTTGATCATCACCATGCTATCACCATTATCATGATCTTCGTCATTGCTTCATCACTTGGAGTAGTGCTACCTATCTCATAATCATCTTGATAAACTAGGTTAGCACTTAGGGTTTCATCAATTCACCAAAACCAAACTAGAGCTTTCAATCTCCCCCTTTTTGGTAATTGATGACAACCCTTATACAAAGATATGAATTGAAATTCAATTGAATCCATGTTGCTTGCCCAAGCATAATTACCAATGTGTAAAAGGATATGGACAAGTTTCATGAACCCTAAGTGGTAGTAATTGCTCCCCCTACATATGTGCTAAGAGTTTGGATTGAAGCTTGCACATATGCTTAGATAGGAAATGTAGGAGTCAATGTCTACCATATGATGCTAAGGTATAAAAGATGGACCTTTGAGCGTGATACCAATCGGAGTGCACCAATATACCATCCTTAGCATCATGGTTAGCTCAATACCACTTAGAAATATTTGGAAGTGAAATCACTAGATATCCTATGCATGCTAGTTTGCATTTCATCATTCAAATCTACAACTAGCATACATCACACAAACATGGATATTAAAATTTAACACTTGTGCCATGCAAGCAAACATATGTAATGCACATTCAAATGCACCATACAAGTTCATGAGCTTGCTCCCCCTACTTGTGTGCTCAAAATATTAGGTTTTAATTGATCCCATTCCTTTATCATATCTCTCCCCCTATGTTAAGTACTCCCCTATCACTCATATCTTTGTTTCTCTCCCCCTTTGTCATTAATGACCACAAATACTTAAATTATAGATAGGTTGGGATTATCAATGTCAATCAATGGGGTGAGGATCATTTTCCCAAATTTGGTTCAATTCTAGATTATTTCCCAAAGATATTTAACTCGGTTTGATCCATGGACAAGCTTCTTCACACCTCCAAATAAGGGTTATCTTGTACCATGTTGAGTTAAACACTTATAGTTCATTTTCTAGATTAAACACTAGGTTTACAAGCCCACAAACATGTCATATGCCATCACTAGATCAAGTCAAGCATAGAAGCAATAGTGATACCATATTGACATCGAAATTCATTTGATTTTCATGAATGAGCCTAATAAGATAGAACCACTTGCAAGGTCCTAATGAGATTGAAAATATGACTAGATGCACTAATCATGTCCTTAGCAAGAATGTATGTCATGCCAATCAACTTTTACCTTAGATTGCTCGAAGGAGAGGCATGTCATATGAGTGGGGGTTGCATCAACACATATTTGAGAAATCCAATATGTTCAACTCATTCCTTAGCTTGCAAAACCTTTTCTCATCCAATGGCTTGGTGAATATATCGGCAAGTTGATCTTGATGCCTACACTCTCAATGCAAATGTCCCTTTTGTTGGTGATCTCTTATGAAATGGTGGCGGACATCAATGTGCTTTGTTCTTGCATGTTGCACCGGATTGTTGGTTAGCTTGATTGCACTCTCATTGTCACATAGCAATGGCACTTTCTTGAACTTGATTCCAAAATCACTCAAAGTGGCCTTCATCCAAAGTATTTGTGCACAACAACTACCGGCGGATATGTATTCGGCTTCAAGCGGTTGATAATGCAACACTATTTTGCTTCTTTGATGACCATGAAACAAGTGATCTTCCCAACAATTGACATGTGCCCGATGTGCTCTTCCTTTCAACCTTGCATCCCGCATAATCCGAGTCGGAGTAACCAACTAGCTCAAACTTTGCTCCTTTGGGATACCACAAACCAACATTTGGTGTATGCTTCAAGTACCTCAATATCCTCTTTGTAGCCTTCAAATGGCTTTCTCTTGGTGAGGCTTGAAATCTTGCACACATGCATACACTAAACATGAACATCCGGCCTTGATGCGGTCACATAGAGTAGGCTTCCAATCATAGACCGATACAACTTTTGATCCACCATATTTCCACTTGCATCACTATCTAAGTTACCATTTGTTCCCATAGGTGTGCTAATGACTTTGCTATCACTCATGCCAAACTTCTTGATCATGTCCTTAATGTACTTCCCTTGACTCACAAAAGTACCATTCTTCAATTGCTTGATTTGAAGACCAAGGAAGTAACTCAACTCTCCAATCATGGACATCTCAAACTCATTAGCCATCATCTTTCCAAACTCATCACAAAAATCTTGATTGGTTGATCCAAATATGATATCATCAACATAGATTTGCAATACAAATAGATCTTTTCCAATCTTCTTGATGAAAAGAGTAGTATCAACCTTGCCCATTGTGAACCCTTTAGAGAGTAGGAAGTCCCTCAATCTCTCATACCATGCTCTAGGTGCTTGCTTCAAGCCATACAATGCCTTCTTCAACTTATACACATGGTTGGGCTTCTTGTCATCTTCAAAACCGGGAGGTTGCTCAACATATACTTCTTCATTGATGTAACCATTGAGAAATGCACTCTTAACATCCATTTGATAGAGCTTGATGTTGTGGGCACAAGCATAGGCTAGCAAGATTCTAATTGCTTCCAATCTAGCAACCGGGGCATAAGTTTCTCCAAAGTCAAGACCTTCAACTTGTGTATAGCCTTGTGCTACCAATCTTGCTTTGTTCCTTACAACTATCCCATCTTGATCTTGCTTGTTTCTAAAGACCCATTTGGTTCCAATCACATTGTGTCCCTTTGGTCTTTCTACCAATTCCCATACTTGATTTCTTGTGAAGTTGTTCAATTCTTCATGCATAGCATTCACCCAATCAACATCCTTCAAAGCTTCATCTATCTTCTTTGGTTCAATGGATGACACAAAGAGAAGTGTTCACAAAATGATGCCAATCTTGATCTTGTTTGTACACCTCTTGAAATATCTCCAATGATTGTATCCAAAGGATGATCTCTTGCAATACTTGTTGCTTGAAGAATTGGAACTTGATTGCTTGCACTTGCTTGATCATTTGGTTGAGATGATGTACTAACCATTTGATCTTGATCAATATCATGAGAGTCACTTGCACTAGCTTGATTTGTATCATCTTGCACATTAGAGTTGGAGAGCACTTGCACTTGATCATCTTCATCATCAATCACTTGCCTAGGCCTCAATTCACCAATATCCATGTTCTTCATGGCATTTGAAAGTTGAATGCCTCTAACATCTTTCAAGTTCTCATTCTCTACTTGTGAACCCTTGGTTTCATCAAATTCAACATCATGAACTTCCTCAAGAGTACCACTATCCAAATTCCAAACTCTATATGCTTTGCTTGTGGTGGAATAACCAAGTAGGAATCCTTCATCACATTTCTTATCAAACTTGCCCAATCTTGTGCCTTTCTTCAAGATATAGCATTTGCAACCAAAGACCCGAAAATATGCAATGTTGGGCTTTCTACCATTCAAGAGCTCATATGGTGTCTTCTCTTTCAATCGGTGACAATAGAGGCGGTTGCTACAATAGCAAGCCGTGTTGATAGCTTCGGCCCAAAAAGATTGACTCACATTGTACTCACTAAGCATAGACCTTGCCATATCAATGAGTGTTCTATTCTTTCTCTCAACAAGGCCATTTGATTGAGGTGTGTACTTGGCCGAGAATTGATGTCTAATTCCAAATTCATCACATAACTCATCAATTCTAGTGTTCTTAAACTCACTACCATTGTCACTTCTAACTCTCTTGATGGTTGTTTCAAATTCATTGTGAATGCCTTTGACAAGTGATTTGAATGTTGCAAATACATCACTTTTGTCTACTAGAAAGAATACCCATGTGTATCTAGTGTAGTCATCCACTATCACAAATCCATATTTATTTCCACCGATACTAGTGTATTGTGTTGGCCCAAACAAATCCATGTGCAATAACTCAAATGCTTTACTAGTGCTCATCATGCTTTTCTTAGGATGGGTGTTTTCAACTTGTTTGCCGGCTTGACAAGAGCTACAAAGCTTATCTTTTTCAAACACAACATCTTTCAATCCTTTAACTAAGTCATGCTTAATCAATCTATTCAATTGTTTCATTCCAACATGACCAAGCCTTCTATGCCATAACCAACCCATGCTAGACTTAGTGAACAAGCATGTGGATAATTGAGCTTCACTAGTATTGAAATCAACCAAGTATAGATTCTCATATCTAAAGCCTTTGAAGATCAAGTTAGAGCCATCTACACTTATGATTTCTACATCATCTACCCCAAATATGCATTTGAATCCAAGATCACACAATTGAGCCACGGATAGCAAATTGAAGTTCAAGCTCTCTACTAGCAACACATTGGATATGCTCAAGTCATTGGATATTGCAATCTTACCAAGCCCTTTGACCTTGCCTTTGCCATTGTCACCAAATGTGATACTATCATAGCCATCATTGCCATTGGTGTTGATTGAGTTGAACATTCTTGCATCACCGGTCATGTGTTGAGTGCACCCACTATCAAGAACCCAATGCCTTCCTCCGGCTTTGTAATTGACCTACAAAAGAAGATCAATTCTTTTTAGGTACCCAAACTTGCTTGGGTCCTTGAAGGTTAGTAACCAAGCTCTTTGGCACCCAAATGGCTTTCTTCTTTGAGCCCATCCATGGTTTACCAATGAACTTAGCATGAACACCATTTGCACTCTTAACAAGCATATAGGAAGAATTAAGCTTAATGGAGGATACATTAGCATTTTTGCTTTTGTTGGTGCATTCATGCTCTCTATGACCAACTTGCTTTGCAACTAGTGCAAAATCGACCATTGTTCTTCACAAAACTAGTCTTGTGAGGAGCAAAGGCCGCCTTTGCCTTTCTTGGGGGTATAGCCCAATCCTCTTTTGTAGAGAGAAGCTCTTTGGCTACCCAAGCACATAAGCAAGCGGTCCTCACCACCATAAGCCTTAGCCAAGGTGTGAGTGAGCTTAGTTACTTCCTTCTTGAGGTTCTCATTTTCAACCACTAGTGTGGTATCACAAGTGTGAACATTACTACTAGATGAGATGGAAGTAGTAGTGCTACAAGAAGGGTTGGTTGGAGAAACAATGGTAGGCATAGATAGTGATGTATCAATTAAATCACAAGTTAAACCTACATTGCAAGTTTCAACATGCTTCTTTTTAGTTTGCTCATCAAGCAAAGAAGAATGAGCTTTTTCAAGCTTTTTGTGAGCCTTGCAAAGCTTCTCATGGGCATCCTCTTGCCTCTCATGAGATGCATTGAGCTCATCAAAGGCTTGCTTAAGGGCTTTACTTCCTTACGCAGCTTTTGCATTCCTTTCTTGAGATGTTAAAGTGTTCTCTAGCATCTTCTAGCATGTCAATTAATTCATCTTTAGTAGGTTCATCATCATCATTATCACTATCACTATCATGTTCACTCTCACTTTCATCATCATAAGTTTGTACCTTGGTGGCCTTAGCCATGAAGCATGATGGAGAGTCGAGAGAAGGCTTCTCATTGATTGCTATGCTTGCAAGTGCCTTCTTCTTGGTGGTCTTGTTGTCATCACTATCATCATCATCACTTGTGGAAGCATCACTATCCCAAGTGACTACATATGAACCACCTTCTTCTTTTTTGAAGGACATCTTGTCCTTCTTATCTTTCTTTTCTTTCCACTCCTTCTTCTTGTTCTTGTTGTCATCATCTTTCTCACTATTGTATGGACATTTGCTAATAAGATGATCTTTGCTTCCACAATTGAAGCATCTCCTTGCCTCTTCCTTGCTCTTGGATGAATACTTCTTTCTTCTAGCTCGATAGCCCTTCTTTACCATGAACTTGCCAAACCTCTTGACAAAAGAGCCATTCTCTCATCATCATCATCATCATCCATGAATCATCATCCTCACTTGATGTTTCTTGCTTGGCTTTGCCCTTCGATGATGTGGCCTTGAAAGCCACGCTCTTCTTCTTGTCATCCTTCTTCTCATCTTTCTTTTCTTTCTTTTCTTCCTTCTCATCATCATCTCTATAGGCATCATCGGTCATGATATCTCCCAAGACTTGGTTTGGTGTCATTGTGTTCAAACCACTCCTTACTAGCAAGGTGACCAATATCTTGAATCTTGCGGGCAAACATCTCAAGAACTTATTTGAGAAGTCTTTGTCCTCTATGTTCTCACCGAGTGCCTTGAGATCATTGACAATCACTTCCATCCGGTGGAACATGTCCCACACACTCTCATCTTCCTTCATTTTGAAGCTCGCAAACTTCTCTTTGAGAATATAAGCTTTTGCACCCTTCACGGCTTGAGTACCCTCAAAAGATTCTTCCAACTTCTTCCAAGCCTCATGTGCCATCTCAATATTCTTGATTTGCTCAAAAGTTCTTGCATCAATTGCATCATGAATGGCACTTAGAGCAATATCATTGTTTTGGAGAAGTACTTCTTCGGTAAGTGGTGGGATTCTCCTGATCATCAATCTCAATTTTAGTTTCTACCACCTTCCACACCTTTCTATTGATTGACTTGATGTGTGTAGTCATCTTTGACTTCCAATATGAATAATTTGAGCCATCAAATTGGGGTGGCTTCTTGGTGTTGTTGATTTGAGCCATTTTACACCGAAGGTTGTTAAGCCTCAAATTAACGGTGACCTCGGCTCCGATACCACTTGAAAGGTCCTAATGGCTAGAGGGGGGTGAATAGCCTAATAAAATTTCTACAACAACACTTAACCAAATGGTTAGACAATTATGAGGCGGCGAAAAGTGTTGCGCTAGCCTACTCAAAAATGCAAGCCACCTACCACAATTCTAGTTTAGATAGTGTCAATTCACACAAGAGCAATGACACTACCCTATGTTAGTGTGCTCTCAAAGGCTAACTAAAGAGCCACACCAACCAAGCATGCAAGCTCTCACAACTAGCTACACTAAAGAGCTTGTCAACTAGTTTACGTGAAAAGTAAAGAGAGTGATCAAGAGGGTTATACCGCCGTGTAGATGAATGAACCAATCAATCACGAAGATGAATAACAATGATGACCAATCACCTCGGAATCAAATGATGAACACAATGATTTTTACCGAGGTTCACTTGCTTGCCGGCAAGCTAGTCCTCGTTGTGGCGATTCACTCACTTGGAGGTTCACGCGCTAATTGGCATCACTCGCCAAACCCTCAATAGGGTGCCGCACAACCAACACAAGATGAGGATCACACAAGCCACAAGCAATTTACTAGAGTACCTTTTGGCGCTCCGCCGGGGAAAGGTCAAGAACCCTTCACAATCACCACGATCGGAGTCGGAGACAATCACCTCCTCCACTCAACGATCCTTGCTGCTCCAAGCCGCCTAGGTGGCGGCAACCACCAAGAGTAACAAGCGAAATCCGCAATGAAACACAATCACCAAGTGCCTCTAGATGCAATCACTCAAGCAATGCACTTGATCACTCCCAATCTCACTATGATGATTAATCAATGATGTAGATGAGTGGGAGTCCTTTGGCTAGGCTCACAAGCTTGCTATGTCAATGAAAATGTGCAAGAGTTCTCCTTGAGCGGCCATGGGGCTATAAATAGAGCCCCCCATCAAATAGAGCCGTTATACCCCTTCACTTTGGGCAAAAGCAGCGTTACGACCGGACGCCGCTCAGTCGACCGACCGACCGACGCTCTCGGCGTCCGTCCGGCCGATGTCGACCACGTGTCCAGACTCAACGGTCATCACCTCGACCGGACGCTGCTCCTTGAATCGGCCCGGACGCTGAAGCCTCGGCGTCCGGCCGTTTCAAAGAAGCTCCCGAGGCATGTTTCTTCGACCGGACGCGTCAGTCCACCCTTGACCGGACGCAGACCAGCGTCCGGTGCTCAACCCTTCTTCTTTGTGCCATTGAAGTCGTGATGACCGACCGGACAGCAGCGTCGTCGTGCCTACGGATTCACGTCCGGTCCACAGGACCGACGCCAAAGATTATTTCGACCAACTCCATTTCAACTCTAACTTCCTCACCCTTGCTCAAATGTGCCAACCACCAAGAATTTTGCATCCGCGCAATAGAAAATAGACATTTCATTTTTCCAAAGCGTTGAATCCCTTCTCATAAGCTCTTTCGGGGGGAGAGAGGACCCAAACCCATCTCAACCTCGCAAACACCTTGTGCACATGTGTTAGCATATTTTCACAAATATTTTCAAGGGTGTTAGCATTCCACTAGATCCTAAATGCATATGCAATGAGTTAGAGCATCTAGTGGCACTTTGATAACCGCATTTCGATCGAGTTACACTCCTCTTAATAGTATGCGGCTATCTATCCTAAATGTGATCACACTCACTAAGTGTCTTGATCACTAAAACAAAATGGCTCCTACATTTTATACCTTTGCCTTGAGCCTTTTGTTTTTCTCTTTCTTCTTTTCCAAGTTCAAGCATTTGATCATCACCATGCTATCACCATTATCATGATCTTCGTCATTGCTTCATCACTTGGAGTAGTGCTACCTATCTCATAATCATCTTGATAAACTAGGTTAGCACTTAGGGTTTCATCAATTCACCAAAACCAAACTAGAGCTTTCACCACGTCCGGTCACCTCTGCCGAGCTCGTTTCTTCGCGATCTTGCGTCTGGCTTGGTTTCCATCTTTGTGCTTGGACTTTGTTTGATATCTTGGGTCTTCTCTTGTGCTTCTAGGGTCTTGCTTATGGTGTTGATCATGGGATCATCATGCCACCTTCGTCCAAGTCACGTCTTGCACTCTATTGAACTACAAAATAATTACTTGTAAATTCATTAGTCCAATTTGGTTGTGTTGGTCATCAAACACCAAAATCCAAAGTAAATGGGTCTATGGTCTATTTTCCTTACACCATGCATTGCTACGGGACAGCTAAATTTTTATACTAAAAACACACGGATCGCACGATAAAATAATAATATTGTAAAAATAAATGTCGACATTAAAGAGACATTTAATCTAAAAAAGCAAAGTTCATAAAATTAACATTGTCACGGAGAGCGCGGTGTCGTAGGCACACAAACTCTACTGTATAGACCTTTTCGTGATGCGACTAAGATAATGTTTTATATCGGCAGGAAGAAATCTCCGATATCCATTTCTTTTGTGCGCCAATAATTCCACGAATAAGTTCCGCCGCATATCCATACCATTCTGTACACAGATTCGAGTATATATGTAAATATTAGTGCTTGTCACATGGATAATACTGTGTCTTAAAAATGTCTCACAAAACCTTAAAATAAAGTATATTATACTCACCGTATAAATATGTGTGGCTTTAGATCTATTCCACCCAGACATATATTGTAGAATAAAGTATCCACTTAAGTGTCTGTGGTAAGATTGACATGAGCAATATATAGAAATAGTTAAATCATAGATATTATTGTTGCAAGCAACGGTGACTTTGAGTTAGTTACCCATCTATGTCATCTGCAATATTTTTTCACAGATGAATTTCTATTTGAAGATATCCTTGTTCCATCTAGGAAAATGTACATTCACTGTGGCCATGTACTACAAGTTAAATCCAAGAGTTTGCTGGGCAATTTAGGGTAACCGAGGCAGTTTTCTTATATCGACCGCCTTGGTTAATTAATTAACTGAGACCATAAAAGCCGGATTAATCGTGACCTTTGGACGGAGGCGGACAGCTTGCCCTTCTCATTTAAGATTTTCTGCAGTAGTCCGCGTGTCTTGTGTTAGAGGATGCTATGGCTCTAGCACTAGACATAACATAGTTGCAGCACTCCGATGATTAGAAGGAACTCCTCTCATCCACGCTGGCCAGTCGTCCTCTAGAGGTTGCAGTGACGCACTACTGCTTTGTGTCTCACGAGTGTCCTTCAATTTCATTTGAGAATTGGTTGCTGAGTTGATTTCCTTGTTTCAAATTCTGAGTTTTAAGTGATGTTGCCGTCTAAATTTGGTTGTCTAGTATGGTGAGATCTTGTTGCCTAGTCTAGACAGCTTTCATAGGGCTGCAACCAAACAGTCCTAAATTCTATGCTACAGAGAAAGAAAACAATAGTAATTGGGAACCAAGGCCCAGTTGCATGTGCTGTAGCAAATACAGGCCACGACGGTCCAACAAGAGTTGGGGGGGAGACGGGCTACAGGCGCACCACGTTACGGGCCGGCCGTGAGTTGGCAGTATTATTAATTAATTAATTAATTTGTCCTTCCGAAATCCGATCGCAGTCAGCTTTGCTGGCTGACGAGTCGGCGTCCCGTAGCGCCCTTGTAATCATCTCTCGACGATTTTTGCCTGCGGTTGAGTAGAAAACGGGCCGGATAGCTGTGAGCCAATCATCATCGCCACGCGGAGGAACTGTGTGCCTATCTCGATCGGATAGGAATAGGGATGAGTTCCGGTTCAGCGGCCGGTGGAGGCGTCATCTCGTGCGTGCGTGCGTCGGGTCGCAGTCAGCACGAGTCTCTCGGTCTGGGCTCTCTTCCCGACCCGTACGTCGTCCACGGGGAAGCTGTATCGTGCCGTTGCGTGCATATGTATTAGGCAGGCAGCACCGGATCCGACTATCCGAGACGACGACGATTCCGGAAAGCAAAACACCTTGGATTGGATTGGCAACGGTGAGGTGAAACAAGGAGACATCTGATGTGACCGCCAGAAGCGAAACAGAAACAGACGCGGGAGGCAGGAGGAATTCCACTTCCTCTGCATTATTAGGATGCAGGGCCCACCCCTGGTCCCCACCTGCCAGAGGCTGCGCGGTGCGTGCTCTGCTAACCGGTGCCCTGCCTGCCACTGCCAAGTAGACAAGTAGCAGTGCTATCCCGTGTCTTCTAGGCTCGCGTAGGAGCAGTCAGGCAGAGGAACCCACCCAGGAAAGCGAGCGAGCGAGCTAGCTGTCCAAGTCCAACCTTGGGAGAGGGGGATCCATCGATCCACGTGACGAGGAGGACAGGAGAGGAGCCAGTAGCCATGGCGGAGGAAGCAGCGTCTGCGCCTGCAGCGGACGCGGGGACGGAAGCGCCGCCGCCGGGGAAGATGACGATGGTGGCCGGGGTCGACGACAGCGACCACAGCTTCTACGCGCTGCAGTGGGCGCTGCAGCACTTCTTCCCGCCGGCGCCCCAGCCGCAGCAGTACCGCCTCGTCGTCGTCACCGCCAAGCCATCCGCCGCCTCCGCCGTCGGCCTCGCCGGCCCAGGTACGGATCTCCATCCGTCCAATCCATCATCCATGTGCGGATTTATTCGGCGCTACACACACTAGATGTGGCTTCCGACCCCTCTGATTCGCTGTATTGTAATGGATCGGTTCATTCAGGCGCCGCGGATGTGCTGCCGTACGTGGAGGCGGACCTCAAGAAAACCGCCCTGCGCGTCATCGACAAAGCCAAATCCCTCTGCGCACTGGTACCAGTACATCCAATCCCTACTACCTACCTGCAGTGACCCATTTATGCAAATTATGCTCGTGATGATAATACTTAGCACGAATTGAAGCGAAATTAAAAGAAAAAATAAAAATTGTTTCACGCGACAAAAATAAAAATTTGAGTCTCATCACGCGACAAAATTGTTTCACGCGTGATGAGACTCAAATTTCAAAAAATAGAAAATCCTTCAATACGATGTCGGATGAAGATAATTTTTATATATAAATTGTAGACCTCGATGAGATCTACGACTTTGTAGTTTTGAGTTTTTTCATTTGAGGAAAGTAAGATGCTCGAAAAAATAATATAAAATTTCAGCACCATATTTTATCACGTGATGAGACTCAAATTTCAAAAAATAGAAAACCCTTCAATACGATGTCGGATGAAGATAATTTTTATATGTAAATTGTAGACCTCGATGAGATCTACAACTTTGTAGTTTTGAGTTTTTTCATTTGAGGACGTTAAGATGCTCGAAAAAATAATATAAAATTTCGGCTCTCCAAAAAATATCAAAAGTTACCGTTTACCCTCAAAACCGCCGAGAAGGTTGAAAGTTGAACTTTTTCAAGAGTTGGAGGGCCAAAGTTGTCCGGTTTTGAAGTTCGAGGTTGAAATCTGAACTTTGCTGCAAGTTGGCGGGTGTAAATTGGACTTAACCCAAATTAAAATAAAAAAAGTAAAAGCAGCAGGAGATCAGCTTGTTTTTGTCCCCCAACCTCTTTGCTAATATATTCCACGTTCTTGGTACGGTGCAGGTCAGCGACGCTGTGTTTGAGGCGGTGGAGGGGGACGCTAGGAACGTCCTCTGCGAGGCCGTCGAGAGGCACCACGCCGAGATGCTCGTCGTCGGCAGCCATGGCTACGGAGCCATCAAAAGGTCTTTCCCATCTCAGTATCTCACTATCCTCTTCTCCCCTGTTTCCCAACTACAGAGTTGTTACCATCTTCACCTGTCACTGGTTGCAACTTCCAAGGACTACCACTAACGAAAAGCTAATTTATAAGAAGATGATGAATGAAAACCATAATTGACATGCTCATCTCCTGGAAATTGCCTTCACATCGGTGGTGTTCAAGTTATTAGTACCGGCTAATGTTCTTTTCATGTGCTACAGTACTATCTTTCTTGTATTTTCCTTTTCACATGGTTTGTGGCTTTGCATCTATGCGGCGAAACAGAATACCAGTAATCATATTTCATATCTGCACTTGTTGGCAACATATAGAATACCAAAACTTTATGTTCCATGACTAATGAAGTAGGCTAAACAAGAATTATTTTGTGTGTACGATTTCACATAAACCGACAATGGATCGAAGCACAGCCTGCTCCTTGAACTGTGATTAATCTACAACTTAGTACCTCACAAATACCTCCAATTATTGAGAACAAAAGGAATAACTATATTTTGAAGGATCCATACACTCGTTTGGACCTGTCTTCTATACATATCCTTTTCACTTTGTGTCTGCGTTCTAGGGAACAATTTACTACAATGGCCATTGCTTTACATTTCAACTCTAGTGCATCCCTTTCCTCGTCTGCTTCAAGTGTCTTTGTTTCGAAAGATCTACTTCAAGTGTCTTATTACTGTTCTCAGTTCAGTTTCGTATTATTGACTGTCCTCAATCTCCCCTCAGGGCTGTTCTTGGAAGTGTGAGCGACTACTGCGCTCATCACGCGCACTGCACCGTGATGATAGTAAAGAAGCCCAAGCAGCACCAGCACTGATCAATGCTCCAGTTTGACAGATCACTACGTATACTGCAAATAATATGTACTGCCAAGTTGTGTATGCGTCCGTTTGTGAATAATTGGATCATCAACCATCACACCTTCGGTTGCTTCTGCAAGTAGTATCCGATGCAATCCTTCGACCTGGGGATTGAGAATTACAAATAATTGATTGTTCTCCAAACCTCAAAACAATGTATGAATTAATACGTTGAGGTATATGTGATTGCAACTTCTTTTCTGTGAGCCATGTGGGAGTGTATGTACATTTTAGGCGGAGCAAATGGTATATCTACAATCAGATGATAGGGTGATGCACGTGATGAATTCATCAGTCTGATACATGCTCCAAACTTGATTACACAGCGATGCCATGGTCCATGGACATGTTTGTTCTTGTGTTGAAGTTTGAACAGCACTTTTCCGAAGTATTGACGTCCATGGACTGTTTTTGTGTACAGATAAGTTGGTGAAATTCTTATGGGCGAAACTAGTGCCGGACGTCCGGACGTGGCGTCTGTCCTAACGCGTCTCCAGGCTCCAGGCTCCAGCGCCTGCACCCGACGCAGCGCCCACGCCTGATGCAGCACCCAGGCCCGCGCCCATCCCCGCTCCGGACGCGGCGTTGTTCGGACGGAGCTCCCGTGCCCGCACCTGACTAAGCTCCCTCGCACGTGCCCGTCTGAGCCCAAAGTAGTCCGCGAATGGCGATGGCGTAGGCGAGTATGCCGTTGATTTAGCCATTTAGGAGCAGCGCGATGAGGACCCACAGCAGAGCCACGTACGACAGCGCACACGTGACCCTGCGCGTCCGCGATCCATCTTCGTTGATCGCCAGCAGGCGCAAGCCCATGCATCCAGCCACCCACGGCTCTTGTCGGACAGCCTACAGCTAATGCTGAAACTTTGTCGGAGTTCATCCAGTCACTCAGGCTGCCACTCCCGGAACCACTCATCACTTCTGCTCCGCGCCTGCGCGTCTCGCGTCGCAATGACTGCGATCTGGTGCCAAGGCGCAGTGACCGGCTCGCTGCGAAATCAGCATTCGGTGACCCCAAGCCTGAGAATCAGGCCAATCGAGTTCTCGTGAACAAGTTGCAGCGTCGACCTGACAATGCGCCGCATATGACGCCGGATCCTACCATCGCGATGAGGTTCCATGAGACGTTTGCGGAACCGCTGTCTTCCTCCAAGCGCGGCGCCATGCATGTACTGTTCCCGAAGGCTGGAGCGCGCAAGGGCAGGGTGCTGCCCGTGTCGGATTGAGCAGGCCTAGCGGACACCGCTGTCCTGGCTGTTTGGTCGCACAATTAGTTTTTTAGTTAATTAAACCAGCGTGCGTTCCACCGCCATACGGTGCATTTTGTTTGTATTTAACCCCATCACTAATGGCATCTCGCCACGATGTGATGTTAAACATGTATGTTTCTGAACTTCTTCTTAATAAAACACGTGCTAAGCACATTCTCGAAAAAGAGACCCTGCGTGTCCGTCCAATGGAGCACTGCCGCCAGCTTACCATCCGACACAGCCATGGCTCCCGTGCTAGCTCTCTCTTCCTTGCTTGATCACCGTACATTTAGATCTATTTTTGCAACACTCAGATAAAACAATTGCAACATACGTTTAAAAACAGATAAAACATTTGAAAATACACTTGCAATATAGCCATTGCAACATATGCAACATCCAGTTATAACACTTGCAGCATATGTCTGAAACAGATGAAATATTTTGGACAAACTTTTGCAACATACATGTAGAACCATTGCAACACGTGCAACATCTGGATCTACCTTTGCAACATCCATGTGGAACACTTGAAACATACCTCTGAAACACTTAGAACATATGTTTGCAACACGCGTTTTTAGCGCAACATGACTCAGGTGGCGCGGCGAACTGACGCGGTGAAGGCGGCTCTGCGAGATGGCTGCGACAGCCGGAGCAAATGCACGCGGACGGGGGCGAGCAACGGCGCGGGCGGGCGGAGCGCTGGGCGCGTGGGATGCGCGGAGCGAGCAACGGCACGGGCGGGCAGGGGGCGGCGGGACGCGCGAAGCGAGCACGAAGGGGTCCATGTTTGGTCGGACGGACGCCCTATAACAAGCATTATTGAATTCTTAGGGTCTGTCTAGTGCAAACTCGGGTGATTGATAGCATCCTCGTACCCGAGTGAGACAAGGGTAAAAATCACTCGATTTTACCAACCAGACACAATCGAATGATTTGAAGCCATGAATCACCCGATTTGCAGAAACCACAAGATCCTGATCTAAGGGACCAGAAAATAAACAAATAAACAGATTTATTTATGAAAAGGCAAATAGAATAAAGACAAGGAAAATCATATAAAACATACAAATTACAAATAAAAAAATTACGGGATCAGTTCTATGGAAGACAAATTGGAAAAAATTAAAAAAGAACAGAAAGAAATACAAATTGCAGAATGCATATTAACAAAAATAAGCAAACTCAAACCAAATGAACTGATCTGTTTACGAATAATTTTGACCATTCCTATTTACGAATAATCAATTTACACCAATCAAACACAGAACTTACACCTAAATTAAAATAGTAAAATATGGTACAATAAAATGTAATCGGCTTGACCCAAGGAATGAATATACATACTGTAGCAAGCAGTTACTACACCTGCAACAATGCACTGCACCTGCAGCGAAGCTGCATGCACCTGCCCTCCACCGCGCGTCGTGGTCATTAAGGCCTGTTTAAATTCAGGGTGTAAAGTTTTGGGTATCAAATCAGATGTTATATGGGGTGTCGTATGGGGTGTTCGGATACTAATAAAAAAAAATAAACAGTACCACAACGCTCTGTTTGATGCGTTCGGTATGGAATGTGGAGTAGGTGCACTGAGCCACCGATAAGCTAGCTAGCTGAAATGAGTTCATACGCCTAGGAAGCTAGGACTGACACTGAATTAATCACAATTTTGGCTAGCTGAAATCAGCACTTCTAAAGTGTAATTCGAGCTCGTTTCAAGTTACTGAGATCTGTTGATCAACTACACGTGAATAACAGTAGGGATGAATGAATTTTAAATTTTAATACTGTTTCAATGGATGGATGAATTTTAATACTGCTTCAATTATTGGCGCATGGCGCTCTGAATTATTTGGTGTCAAACAAATGCATACTGAATTTGCATTGTAATTTGTTCCAAACAGACTTGTGCATCCAAATCATATGACACATCTCTTTTCTTTTTTTTAACATCCATTTTAATTCAGACCAATCTCTGTTTTTTAACATCAAACATCCATACATTTGTCACTGATCAGAACAATCTCACAAAGGGGTACATCATTTTAGAAATATGTCATATATTGTATATTTATCTACAATTCATTAGGTTATGCAACACCACCACCTGACGGTGGATCCCTGCTGATTTACAACTCAACACTAATAAAGCAGAGGCCCTCCTTCTCTAGGCTTATTTGGTAGTCCTTTGCATAATCTAACAAGAGACCACCAGACACTTGTGGTGATGAACATCCTTTATACTTGAATCATACATCTGCATTGCAGGTTTCCAAGAGAATCATGTATCCTGAGCTTCGCAGAAGTTGACAGATTTGCCAAACCTGCACTGTTGGGCACGCCCACAGAAAAGAAAGAAGGAACAGAGGTTTAGCTCAAAAATCATGCAGAAACAAGTGACTCGAGAGTGTTCAGCTTCTGTTCAGCGTTGAGTGGGGAGCGTACAGTGATCAGAACCTCTTCCAAACAAGGAATGAGGAACCTTGAATTCAACTGCATGCCCAATTCAAACGAATTAGCTATATGGCACATTTGTCACAGCGTCAGGGCAGCCAGACGGAGCATTTTCTTCCTTGTTGGCACATTTGTTGCCATTCAACACAAGCTTGCTAATGCAGGATTTCACAGAATTGTCTTTTCCATACTCCAGGTCTGTTGATTGAGAAACATTGGGATCCTTCAAAGCACTTGTTAACATTTTCACGCCCTGCATGGGTTATTCACAGAAAAAAGGCACTTAAGAAAAAAATGAACAAATTTCAGCCCCTTCCTAACAGGTACAGGTTAATAAAATAGTTAAGAGTATCTCTGATGATTGTTTGGAACATTTTCCATAAAAAATAGACAGTACAGAGTGTAATCAACCAGTCCATGGAACGATGATCAAGTAATAAAATAACAGTGCAAAAACATAATTAATGGAAGCTGAAATTTCGATGGTTCCACCACATCAATAACCATCCAATGCACACTCAATAATCAAGTAAAAAAGCTGCATTTTCTAATCAAACAAATTAAATGAAAAGGACAAACCTTGGCCTGCATATTTTTGCAGCAAGAGCAGGAGGGGCACATCGAGTTACTGCATAAAGGATTTCAGCAGCATTTGCATGTACTTCAGGAGAGTCCTGTTTCGTCAATGCAGCATAGATATATATATGACTATATGAGCTCTGTACTAGCAAATATATCCAAAAACACATATGGATTCTAATGAACAAGAAATAAAAAAAAATCACAGATTTTTATGACCATAGAACATAAATGTACAGTACCTTACTTTGATGAACCAGGACTGTCAGAAACTTTCTTGTCTGCAACTTTGTAGCTCCCAGACAGGCAGTAACTGACCATCATCACAAAGTGCAGCAACAGAAGAGCTCCATTGTCCAGGTCCAACCGCCTTCTGCTTCTGAATTCAGAGATCACAGTGCCGGCTCTACCAGATTGTCCAGGTCCCGTCTGCAGAGAAACCAGATTGTCCAGGTCACAATCACAACATGTAATTGCAAAAGGATAGGGCTTCTGAAATAAGCAGGTTTTCAGGCTTCAAGTGACAGAGCACGACGCCGGCGCGCTGGTTTCAAAGCACACAAAAATAGAATAGGCACAAAGAGACGCAAAAAAAAAATCGAAGCAATCAACTGACCATTGCCGCAGTTATCATGGAAGAGGCAGAAAGAGGTGCAAAAAAAAAAATAGAATCAGCAGTGGTCATGGTGACTGTGTCAGCTATCAACATAGTAGGGAGACGTAAAAGGAATCATCGAAAAAAACAAAACCAAGCAACCCAACCAATGGACCATCGCTTCAATTATCATTGAACAGGTAGGAAGAGACTGAAAAAAATACAATCAACATTGCTCATGCTCATGGTCTCAGCCATGGAGAGCAATTGTGGGCGATGTGGACACCCTGAATGAATTGGGGGTCACGTGGCCGAATTAACATGATGAAGGTTACCTTTGCTTTAACGGGGCAAATAGATGATCACTGCACCAAACACTAAAGATTTATTGTGTATCCATCACAGCACTGTCCTATTCCCTCAAATTAATCTAACAGCAAGAGGAAAGTGTACTCATCATTGTACATGACCAAAATCATGAGCACCGCAGTGCACTAAAATACGAGACAAATACAATTGACATAGTGATGTCCTCAAAATCATGAGCACTGCAGCATACTAAAAAATCAAACAAATATCATTGACATGCAAAATCATGAGCACTGCAACGTACTAAGAAATCAAACAAATACCATTGACATGGTCATGTCATGAGATATATGCCACGACACGTAGGTAGTCTCAAGATCCAGCTGATCCGAGCAGATGACAAACACAAAAAAAATCTGCAGTAAGGCAGTAACCCTGTAGATTGGCAAGGGAAAAGTGGGAGATCTAGGGTCAAATTCACCTTGGCCTGTTGGATTGCGTCCAAATCGCAAAGCAATGGCACGGCACATGGTAGATTCACCGCACGTAGAGTAAGGAGGGGGAGAGAGAGAGAGCGTGTGAGAGAGGGAGGGAGGGAGTAAACCAGCGAGCAGACGGATGAAGGAGGAGCCACGCGAACGGCGTGCTGGAGGCCGCACAGGGGGGCTGACGGCCGGCGGTCACAGCCACCGGCGTTGCACCGCACCCCCGGGGCGGCCGTCGTACAGCTTGCGCACAGCGTGAGGAGCAGGTGGCGCTCCAGCCCGCCCGCCGCGCTGCCACGCCGAGGGAGAGGGAGAGAGAGAAAGGGGAGGCGGGAGGGGAGGGGGCGCGGACGGGAGCCACGGCGCGGTGGCGCGGGCGGTGCTGTGGCATCCTTGGCCGGTGCCCTCACCTGGTGGGCGGCTCCCTCGCCTGGTGAGATGAGAGATGGAGGAGTCGTCGTCGCATGCGTGGGATAGGAGGCGTCGGGGGAGTGGGTGAGTCGCGCGGGGTGGGAGGCATCGGGGGTGAGGGGGAGGCGATTCGCATGGATAGACAGACGGACGAACCAAAACAAATGTCGCACTAAAAGATGTCCATGCTTTGTTCTTTTTGGTGTAGGAGACTAACAGATGATAAGAATCCATTGTCATTGTGTGTGTTTATGGTATTTGTGTTTTCTTTTCTTCTATTTTCTTACTACAAATGACAAGAATCTGTTGTCATTGTGTGCATTTATAGGACTGACATATATATTAGCTAGCTAATTTCAAAGCTGCTGGGTATTATTGCCGATGACAACCTTCAGGACACATACCTGTGAAGAACTGCACCTGATGCAGTGCAAAATAAACGGCTTTAGCTATACAGTACTTTCACCATCAATGCCAAAACTATTTTACTTTCAACCACATCTTCTCTTTCTCATGCAAGAAGGGTATTTCAGTTTTGCTTCATGATAATATATATGTTCCATGTATACCATTGTATCTGAAATGGAACAAAATGCACTATGGTCTGCAATTTTCTTGCCTGTATTTCATTCAAAGACCTTACATGTAAATGTGAGAAGAAATTAGCTTCTCAACATGAACAGCTGATCAAAGATTTCAATTGCGAAAATCCTCAATATTGTAAAAAGAACCTCCGGGTAAAAAGGTACGGATAATTCAAGCCCTCCTGAGCTAATGTACTTAGCCGAACTAAACTCATACATTCATACTCATACATGGCTCCTTCAATCAAGTTTAACAAAAAAAAACATTGAATGCAACTCTCAATATGATTAGCAAGGGTTACTCTATAAGCCAAGGTGTTTGAACTGATTCCCATTGGCAGAGCTCGCCTTCTTTGAACCACAGACCTGCAAGTAGGAAAGTAGTTTGAGCTTGCCATCTCATATTGTTAAGAATAAATAGCTGGCAGGCCAAAACAAATTTAGGTCCAAACTAATATGTATTGCATATCACTAAGGTGGTGTTTGGACCCCGTCAGATTTTGAGAATCCAGATAAAAAGAATCACAACAGTTTTATTAGATTTTGGGATTCTAAAAATATCTGAGATAAAATCCCTAATAAAATCTAGACTGTTTGGATAGGGTAGTGGGATTCTAGGATTTTTTCTATCTGGATTCTCAGAATCCGAAGGATTCAAACAGGGCCTTAAGTACATTTACATGACACCATATATTTCATTTTTTTTTAAATCCTGCTCCTGATTGTCATGTCAACTAATCCAATCCGCAGTGCAGTTCTCAAAGTTTGAACAAAACATTACTATACCCTGCCATTCCAGTACTGTGCCAATTGTTTAAAATGATTATTGACTCAGGAAATCACCTAAACGCAACATAGAATCATACTGAATTATTGCAGAACTTACCAATTTCACGCTTGCCGTTATCAGGACTATCACTTCCATGGACAACATTCCTGAAACGTTCCGCTTCCATCATAATTTATTTGATATATGCAGGTAAAATGTAACCATGTTCCAACAAAGTTTAACAGGAGAGTAGCATCATTAAATATTACAATATGTAGACATGAAGAGGGTGGCTGCCAACCTTCCAGTTTGAACTGCAAGATCACCCCTTATGGTTCCTGGTTCAGCTTGAAGGGGGTTAGTAGCTCCTATTAATTTGCGAGCTGATGCAACAACACCATCACCCTCCCAGGCCTTACAGGATAGAGAACAATATTGTAGCTGTGAACTCTGCATTGGTGAAAGTGTGTAGTTGCGAAAAATATGTCTAATTCATAAGAAAAGTATATACCATGCAGACAACAGGACCAGAAGTTATGTAATCAATCAGCTTAGGAAAGAAAGGTTTATCCTTCAAATCCTTGTAATGCTCCTGAGAGAAAAGGAAGGGTGAACAAGACAGTATATGAAAAGTATTATAATTATATGTGAGCTGATTCAACATAATGAAGTCATCGGTCCATTTTGATGTGAAAAAAAACATAACATTGTGTGCACCAACAAAGTACAGAAAAAAATTAAAGAAAGGTTGACTAGATTCCGTTGGCTTTTTAGTGAATGTTAAAAAAAAAGATGAAAGTGTGAAGTTAATGAAGAAGAGAGATGTCGGCAATGTCTTTTATCAACGATTGTACAAAAAAGAACGCAAGAAAGAGAAGCCACTCAAAGAAAAAAAAAAAGATATGGTTCAGGCAGTAACTCATTCTGTTACTTAATATAAGAAGAAAATGCCAATTGAGCGCTATTACAGCATCAGATCAGTACTTAGGATGCCAAAAATCAAAGATATACAGTAAAATTATGAAACTAACTGAATATCAGGAAGTTCTTTAAGGGTCCGTTTGGATGTAGATATTGGATGGCTGGCATTGAATTGGGTTCCAATGCCAAATCAGAGTAGTATTGGAAATGGGCTACAATACCAAATCAGATGTTTGGATGTACATGAAATTGCTATTTGGAATCTAAGGACATGGCAAATACCAAATAAATGTTTGGATGTACATCTCGTCAAATTGAATTGACTCCTTCCCCCACCCCGTAACACTCCTGCAGAACACGCCGCCGCACTCCACTTCCTGGACCAGCGCCGCGACCTACGCCTGCTGCCGGTGCTAGTGCCGCCGCCGCACTCCACTCCCTGCTGCTGCTGGACTTAAGGAAGAAGGGGATTCCCACACTAGGCGGTGTTCGGACTTGAGGAAGAAGGGGATCCGGCTCTTGAGGACTTGAGGAAGAAGGGGATCTTGGCACTTGGCGGTGGCCGGACTTGAGGAAGAAGGCCGGACTTGAGAAGAAGGGGATCCCAGCACTCCTCGCTGCTGCTCCCCATCGATCCACTCGGCGGCGGCCAGACTTGAGAAGAAGTGCTCGTCCTCGATGGATCCCGCGCAAGCTCTTCGCGTCTCCTCCGTCCTCCCTGCGCGAGCTCTCCCGCCGGGAGTAGGCAGGGAACCTCTGGTGGCGGCGGTTGGGACTCTGGTGGCCGCGGCGGTGGCAGGGACCTCTAGTCGCGGTGGCGGCGGCGGTGGTCGGGACTCTTCGCGTCTCCTCAGTCCTCCTCCGATCCGATACCGCCTGCTGCTCTGGTTTCTGTCCAATACACGGGGGTCTGCCTCAGTATTGAAGGGGAGCAGTTTTAGTTGTAGTCGAATGCCTTGGTATTGAGGGGTCAATGCCATCTCGCAATGCCAAAGACATCCAAACAGCAGAATTGGGAAAACTCAATTCCAATTTGTCTACATCCAAACAGGGCATAAGGGAATAACTGATGAATAATATAATAAAAGTTCAAAAGTAAACGGGGCATAAGGGAATAACTGATGAATAATATAATAAAAGTTCAAAAGTATTTCTGTGTAGAAAGGATACACATAAGGATCCTAAGCAAAAATATGTAGCACTGGGAGATATATTTGACAACCAAAGATGATAATGATAAGCAACTTTGCAAGATCCACAATAGTTCTGCAACATTAATGTGTTTTGGGAAGCAAACCTGAGCCAAGTCCTTGGGGCACTGGAACAGTTTTAAGCCTTTCAACAAAAACCCTTTCTTCTCAAAGCGAGAAATAATATCTCCAACCTATATGCATCAGATACAGTATGTTTTATCTTAACTGAAATATGAAAGAAGGTAAGGAATAGCACCATACTGGGAAAAGTGTGGGTGTGGGGAACTGGGGAATGCATACCAGACCACGCTGAACACCATCTGGTTTGATCATAATGTAGCTTTGCTCAACCTCCTACAGATTGTAAGTTCTTGTTAAGCAAGGTCTCATTATGGATAAGTAAGGAACTAGATGAAAGTAGAGTGCTCAACATCTCATAATTGAGGTCACAGGATATCAGCATCATAAATTTTTTTTGAACATTTCATGAGTTCTAAAATTCTTTGTAGAAAACAGAAAGATGATTGAGTTTCATTAGAACAAAAGAATAAGTATGATGCCTTCGATCCTGAATTATTGATGACCTGAATCTGGACTTCCAGAGGCTAGAAGGATAAAACTACTAGCACTATTTATCCAGTCATATGTGCCTGAGATTTGTGTGGAGAAAACGGTTTCCTATAGCGTCAACAAGAATTGGTGGAAGGACTAGATTAGGTTTGACATCTTTAGAAAATAACTCAGTTGCCTTTGCGATGTTTTGGAGATCTGTTGATCACAAAGATGTGTAAAACCATTTAATTTAATTAGCACATATCATGTTTCCGTTGAAAAATAGGTTGGCGGAGAAAATTTTGCTTCCATTGTAAAATTACTGCAAGTGTCCACTGTCCAACACATGGTGGGATAATTTCAGCAACCCTGCAGTCAGTCCACAGGTATCCTTGCATTTGTCAGATCAGAAGAAAGCAAGGTGAAACTTTGACCGGAAACAAGGAGAACATTACACTGGGGCCACACAAGGTCCAACACATGATGAGGCCGAAGTAGAAGATGAATCCACTCAAAAAGTTGATATTGGCGACGAAAACGTCGGTCCTCTTGATAATTTACAAAATGGAACATGTCTGAATGGTGCACTTTCAGCATTGACTGCGACAGGAAGCCCAAAAGCTCAGTTTCACCTCATTCCTAACTCATGGCAGAATAATCATAGAGAATTCAAGAATCGATGCTAAAAGCCTAGGTGAAAAAAAAATGTCACATTGCGCAGTGCATTTTACTTTAGTTCAGCTGCTCTGCATAACCTACTCACGAGGCACTAGATTATAATCCGAAAGGTAAGAGACTATGAAGTAGTAGTTTCTAGTTAGCCTGGTCGAAACAAATTCTCCATATTCAAGCTCATCCAATACCAAAAGATCAAGCAAAGTTACCAAAACCATAAACAAATAAAAAATTACTCTCCGAGACGGCCCTAATCCTCGAACACATGAGCAAAAAGAAAACCAGCAAAATCAAAATCAACTCTTCACCATTTCAGCGACCCTCTCGAGTTAATACAAGTACACAATCAGACACAAGTATGCAGGGGGAACCAACCGAGGAGGAGACGATGCGGCGCGGGACAGCACGAGCCCTGGCCGCCCTCCCGCTCCCCGCCGACGCCGTGCTCAGCCCCAGCCCGAGCCGGCCGCGGGGCGTCGTGGAAGCGGCGCCGAAGGAGAGGGACGCCGTTGGACGCAGCGCGCAGGAGGGCCGGCGAGTGGACCCGGCAAGGGGCGGCGCCGTCCTCGCGAGCGCGGCCATGGTCTCCATCCCTTTCCCGGAGAGGAGTCCGTGCGAGCAGAGCACGCGATTTTTGGATTAGGACTCTAGGTGAGAAGCTAACGGCCAGCACAGCACAAGGCGCTCTTGCTAAGGAAGCCGCTTCACCTGTACATTTACGTATATATAGCTTACGTTTTCATAGCTCGAATCAAGAGTACAATATTTGTAGCAACTTACCACGAAATTTAAGACGTGCTATATGTGCATCGCCACGTCGTTTTCTGACTTGGAATCAGAATTAGAACCGTAATGCTGGGACCAGAGCATCCGTCCGTCCGAACGGTGCTAACAGTGGACCGTAACATAGCTCAGCAACTGCATCTTATTGCTCATCCAACCATTCTTAAAAACAGAAGAAGAAAAAACTCGTCTCACCGCAACATCGTGATAGCTCTCTGCAACGATGCTCCGCCTCGGCAACGATGCTCTCCACTACGCCTCCCTCTCCATCGCGCCTCTGCTCCACCGATCGGTATCTCCTTCGCGCCAGAGCACGGGAACCCGTCTTCCTCCCTCTTCACCGCGCCTCTCGTCCGTCGCGGCTTCTCCGGCGCACGGACCCGCTGCAACACCTTCTCCAATGGACCTGCCGTGGCCTTCTCTATCGAAGCAGCGAGCTCCGCGCCACAGGCGAGCTCTACACCGATGAACTTCACACGCCATGCGCCAACGAGCCTCCATTCCCAAGCAGCAAAGTGATGTTACGCTTTCAGCGCATGTTGCAAATGTATGTTTCAAGTGTTTCCAATGTTTCATAGGTGTGTTGCAAGTGTTTTATATGGATGTTATAAAAGTAGATCGAGATGTTGCATATGCTGAAAGTGTTTCATAGGCATGTCGCAAGCGTTTGTTCAAAGTGTTTCATCTACTCCAGACGCATGTTGCAAACGTTTTCATCTGAATGTTTCATATGTTTCACACATATGTTGTAAGAGATGTTCTAAATGTTTCGGCTGTTTCATTCTTATCTTGCAGTAAGTATTTTCATATTGCAAGTATTATATCTTAATGTTGCATATGTATTCACACATATATTGTAAATATATGTTCTAAATATTTCATTTGCTTCATACTTATATTGTCAGGGGCGGATTCACGTCCCAGGCTGGAGGGGCTGCAGACCGTGGTGGCGCCTAAAATTATAAGGAACAGTGTTAGTTGATCTCCACCAATAGGCCCAACGGCCTATTGGGCCCTTATCTCTGCTCCCTGATCGGGGGAGCCCAACCCTAATCCGGTTGGTGGGCCCCTGTCGCACAGCACACATAAAAGGAATGTGGGGGTGAGGGCTTGGACTACGAGGTTCAACGGAGCCACCACCCACCTACAGAGAAACCCTAAACTGATCTAAAGACGTGCTGCCAGTGACGGGATGAGCCCACCGATGACACCGTCCTCTGCAGGGTCTCTACCGTACCACTACGGGTCACCACAGCGCCACTGGATCTACACCGGGCCACTGGTGATCGTCTCCGCGGCGCTGGACGCCTTCTACACCGACGGCATCGGCGTCTCCCCGCTGCGGTGCATCTACTGAGAAGGCGAGGAGCCTTCGCCGCATCTACGGGTTATACACAGAGAGGTACACATCCATCGATTCTAACAATGGCATCAGAGCCAAGGTTGCCTCTGTATCCAACCCTAACCGGGTAAAAGAAGAAAGAAAAATCACCACCACCGCGCAGGGGGAAAAGATGATAGCACCGTTGTTCTACACCAGCGCACGGCAAGAACAAAAGAGATCCGTGTTTGGATCAAAGAAAGAAAGGAAGGAAAGAAAAGAACAGGGGTCGGCACACAAACCCTAACCCTAACCCTAATCCCCACCTTCGGTTCGGAAAATAGATATCAGTCCAAATCGGAGAAAGAAAAAGGGGAAGAAGGGAAGAGATTCAGATGAACTCCGAAAAGGAAAAGAAATCAAAAGAAAATGAAACCCTAACCCTAATTTGTAACCCCGTTCCAAATAGGGTTAATCCCAAAAGAAGAAGGGTAAGGGAAGAGATTCGGAACCCTAACCCCCCCACCCCAATCGGTCAAACAAAGAAAAGAAAACAAGATCCATTCGGATCAGAGAACAGAGAGGGCTCTCGGCACTTCGAGCCGAACCCTAACCCAAGAAATGACCGTGGGGGAGGGGCCTATCTCGAAGATCTTGAATCAAAACCGAATCGGTTCTACGGAACCCTAACCCTAACTCGCAACGAGGAAGGGGGAAAGGGGGATTCGGCACAAATAAGAAAAGAAAAGAAACAAAAAGAAAACACGAATCAGGGTCAGAACCTGAACCCTAACCCTATTTTCCCATTCGGATGAACTCAAAAAGAAAAGGAAGAAAGTCTACCTCGCCGCGCGTCGGATGTCCCTTCGCTGGCACGGGAGAAGAAGCCGAGCCAGGGAGCTGGCTCTCCGGGCTCGGCCAAGGGGGCGCCGCGGCCAGGCCGCTCGACGGCGGCGTGCTCACCCGTTAGGGAGCACGCGCGCCGGCGAGGGGGTCGGCGACGGTGCCATGGACGCTCCACCGCCTGGCTCGCCTTGCTCGCTCTCGCTCGCTGTCCTCTCGGTCTTGCGCTGCGCTGAGAAAAGAACGGCGACAGAGAGAGAACGAAGAGAAAGAGAGCGGCAAGGAAAATGAACTAGGGTTTCTGAGGAACCCGGTCGCGGCGGCTTTTGACCTCCCGAAACGCGCGGGCGAGCCGTCGATCAGATCGAACGGCTGCAAATGATCAGGCCGACCGCGGCCCAGGCGAGCGAGCGCACCGACGCGGCTTTGCCGGCTCAGGCCCAGGTTGTGGCCTGGGTGCGGCAGCGCGCGCGGAGAATAGCTGGGCCGGGCTGGTTTTGCTGGCCGGGCCAAAAGTACAGTGATCAATTTGAGTCATTTTTCTTTCGTTTTTCATTTTCCAGTAAAGGTTTTATTTCCTGGAAAATTGAAAATGCAAATTGGCTCAAAAGAAAATATAGAAAAGTTATTTTTTCCCTGTGGGTAAAATTCAAGAAATTGAGTATATGTTTTCCGCTGCTAAAGAAAATGTTGATTCTCCAGTTATTTTGAACCAATGTGGTATTTAATTGGAGAAAAAGAATTTTGACATGATCATGATGTTGTTATTTTCTGACCAACGTTGTTAATAACAATATCATAATTTTAATGATTTATGCATTAATTCTACTTCTACCCAACGGTGATGTAGAATTAATGTATAAGAAAAGTTGATAATGTTAATGATTTATGCATTATTTCTACTTCTACCCAACGTGATGTAGAATTAGTGTATAAGAAAAGTTGATAAAGTTAAAGATTTATGCATTAATTCTACTTCTGTCCAATGGTGATGTAGAATTAGTGTATAAGAACATATGTTAATTTTAATGATTTATACATTAATTCTACTTCTGCCCAACGGTGATGTAGAATTAGTGTGTAAGAACAGTTGTGAAAGTTAAAGATTTATGCATTAATTCTATTTCTGCCCAACGGTGATGTAGAATTAGTGTATAAGAATAGTTGTATGTTTTGATTTTGACCAACGTTGGAATCAAGGCATGCAAATGGTGTTAATTTTATGTTAAGAAAATATTTGACCTGGTTTTCATCTTGTTTGAGGTGGACTGGGTAGTCACCTCACCGTGTTCCACTGAGTTTGTGGCACCGGTGAGGGAGACAAAAAAGAATGATGCCACTTGGGCAACTAAAGAGAGGGATTTTGAATCCTAAAAGATAGTCCTATGACTTTTGTGTATAGAAAGTGGGTCACTACCAACAAGAATTATTTGGCTGTGATAAAGAACATGATTGAACCTACAATTATGGGCTCAATCCCAGAGTGTGACACGGTCACCGAGTACCTCGATAGAATAAAGAGTCAGTTCACTGGCTCTTCAAAGACATATGCTACCCAGCTGGTAAAGCAGCTGGTGACAGAGTGTTACTCTGAAAATGGTGGCATAAGAGAGCTCACGATGCGTTGTCGAAATTATGGCACTATCGTTCAGGCCATATTTCGAGGGGGAGAATAGAAAGACTAGTTAAGAATGATATTCTTCCTCCATTAGGGCTCTCAGATTAAGAACAATGCAGAGAATGCATAAAAGGAAAGTATGTAAAGAAAGATGACAAACAAAGCACAGGAATTTTACATATTATTCACACAGACATCTGTGGTCAGTTTTCCTGTAAAGAGTGTGAATGGTTATGATTCGTTCATGATATTCACAGATGATTACTCCTATTATGGCTATATTTATCCAATCAAAGAAAGAAAAGATGTATTGGATAAATTTAAGATATTAAAGATTAAGATAGTCAGGTCTGACCGTGGGGGAGTACTACGGTCGACATACCCTAAAAGAATAGCATAGTAGCTCAGTATTCTACACCGGGCGAATCTCAGCAGAATAGAGTAGCTAAAAGAATTAATTGTACCCTGATGGATATGGTGGACAGTATGATAAGTTACTCTACCTTACAGTTAAGCCTGTGGATGGAGGCGTTGAAAACGGCCATTCATATTCTCGATAAAGTATCAAGAAAGTCGGTGCCCAAAACACCGTATGAGTTGTGGACAGAAAGAGTACCCTCACTAAACACTTACGTGTGTGGGGGAGCACTGCTGAGGCTAAAGTATTTAACCCAAACATTGGGAACCTAGATCCCAAAATAGTAAGTTGCCATTTCATTGGCTACCCAGAAAAGTCAAAATGTTTTCGTTTCTACTGTCCAGAGGGACTGACAAAGTTTGTGGAAACGAGACACGTTGTCTTCCTAGAGGATGAATTGATGAGAGGGAGTATGGTAGCTCGAGAAATTGACCTTGAAAAGAAGCGAGTGTATGTGCCCACTCCAATGATTCATGAGCCAATGTTCTCACTACCTGCTGTCGCTGCACCGACAGTGCAAGATACTATGGTGTCAGCACCTGTTGTTATTCCAACTGTGGCAACAACGAATAAAAATGAGGAACCTGTTCTTCAGGATTCTATAGAACCTATTGCCACACATGAGGGGGAGCAACAGCAGCCTCAAACAGAGAGATGTGCCAAATGTGAAGGCCCCCCTAGAAGGTCTCAAAGAGTTAGAGAATCAGCTATTCCTGTTGATTATAAAGTGTACAACACTGATGAATTTTAAATGGAGGATGATCCCACCTCATTTGAAGAAGCCATGAGAAGTGATCATTCATCAAAGTGGCTTGAGGCCATGGAAGATGAAATGAAATCAATGAATGCCAATAAAGTTTGGGACTTAAAAATAATTCCTAAAGGAGGCAAAACAGTAGGCTGTAAATGGGTCTACAGAACAAAACTTGACTCTCAAGGGAGTATAGAGAAATACAAAGTGCGACTTGTGGCAAAATGCTATATGTAAAGAAAAGGGATTGATTACAATGAGACCTTTTCTCCAGTCTCATGTAAAGTTTCCTTCGGAATCATAATGACATTAGTGGCACATTACGATTAAGAATTACATCAGATGGATGTAAAGACGGCATTTCTCAACAGAGACTTAGAGGAAAATGTTTACATGGCACAACCGAAAGATTTAGTCATGGAAGAAAAAGAACGAATGAAATGCCGCCTAAAGAAATCCATTTATGGATTAAAACAAGCTTCAAAACAGTGGTACTTGAAGTTTAATCAGACAATAAGGCACTTTGGGTTTTAAAGAGAATGTAGAGGACAATTATGTCAATACAAAGTTTAAGAATAAGAAGTTTATCTTCCTTGTCCTGCATGTAGATGATATCTTACTTGCTAGTAGTGATGTCAGTCTACTACTGGAGACAAAGAAATTTGATATGAAAGATCTTGGCGAAGCCTCGTTCGTTCTAGGGATCGAGATTCACCGAGATAGAAGAAAAATGATATAAGGACTGTCATAAAAGGCATACATGAAAAATATCTTAAAGAAATTCAGTATGCACAAATATAGTCCCTCACCTGCTCCTATAGTCAAGGGCGATAGATATGGGGATTTTCAATGCCCCAGGAACCAATATAAGCTCAATCGATAAAGTAAAAGTGGTTCCATATGCTTCAGCTGTCGGAAGCTTGCAACATGCTCAAGTATGTACGCGCCCTGACTTGGCATTTGTTACTGAGTTTTACTTGGCAGATTCCAGAGCAATTCTAGAATAGAACACTAAAATTAGTAAAGAAAGTCTTGCATTATTTGCAAGGAACGAAAGGCCTCATGATGACATATAGAAGATCTAATTCACTCCACATGGTGGGATATTCAGATTCTGATTATGCGAGAGTGAATGCATATCCAGACGTGGATTTTCTATCATCTCGCAAAGGGGAGCTATTTAATGGAAAAGCTCAAAGTAAACTGTCACTACATCGTCCACAATGTATGACAGTTTATAGCGTGTTATGAGGCAACGGGCAGGTGAACTGGCTAAAGAAGTTCATACCCAGTTTGGAGGTGGTTGACGACATCTATAGACCACTTAAAATTATACTGCGATTATAATCTGGCAGTAAAGGATGTTCACAACATAAGTCAAGTGGTGCTGCCAAACACATTGACATAGAGTATTATGTTATGAAAGATAAAGTCTGGGATCAAGTCATAAGTCTTGAGCATATAAGAACAGAAAGGATGCTCGCAGATCCGCTTATAAAAGGCTTACCACCCAACATGTTCAGAGGACATGGTGTTCAGAGAACATGTAGCTAGCTTGGGTTTAAGGGAAAGCCTAAAATATTCCTGGACAAAAGAAGGCCCAAAGATAAGTATCTATTTCAGAACAGAGTAGTGAGTTGTAGCTGTTAAGTCTATCGGCAATGGACCGTGACGATGAGACATGCTCTATGAGGTAATCTGTAATGGAATGAACAAAAGTAAATAATATGAAAGTGAAAGATGAAATGAGATCAAGGGGGAGAATGTTAGTTGATCTCCACCAATAGGCCCAACGGCCTATTGGGCCCTTATCTCTGCTCCCTAATCGGGGGAACCCAACCCTAATCCGGTTGGTGGGCCCCTATCGCACAACACACATAAAAGGAAGGTGGAGGTGAGGGCTCGGACTACGAGGTTCAACGGAGCCGCCACCACCTACAGAGAAACCCTAAACCGATCTAAAGACGTGCTGCCAGTGACGGGATGAGCCCACCGATGACACCGTCCTCTGTAGGGTCTCTACCGTACCACTACGGGTCACCACAGCACCACTGGATCTACACCGGGCCACTGGTGATCGTCTCCGCGGCGCTGGACGCCTTCTACACCGATGGCATCGGCGTCTCCCCGCTGCGGTGCATCTACTGAGAAGGCGAGGAGCCTTCGCCGCATCTACAGGTTATACACAGAGAGGTACACATCCATCGATTCTAACAAACAGCTCTTCCGAGAGCAGCCCAAAACATCCTTTTGCTCCAGCTCAAGAGTCTGATGCCTCTTCAGTCATTGCCCTCCCCACGCGCTGCACGCCCACCCCCCAATCGCGACCTTGGCTGCTACATAATGGCCCCATCGGCCACCGACCTCCTCTCTCTCTCTCTAGTCTCTACCCTGCTGCAATTGTGAGAGCCGCCTTGGTCAGCTGGGTGAGCACTTTGCCTACTCCTCACTACTAGGGCGGCCCAACCTCCAGCGGCACCGCGTCAACATCCCCTGCTTACCACAGCATAGCTCACGCCTCATGGTGAGAGCAGAGCAGCTGAGCAGGTGAACAGGAATAGGGTGAGCAGAGCAGGTCAGCCAGCAGGCGAACTCTTTCCAACCCTCTTAGGGCCTGTTTGGATTGTAGGATTTTTACAAGATTTTTGGAGGGTGTCATTCCTAAGGAAAGGAAGCCTGTGGGTGTGTTTGGAACAAGGGAAAGGAGGGAAATGAGCTACGTGCATTTCACAGAAAAAAAAAACATCCGGTCAGAACCAATGGAAATCACGCTGGCGCTTATCACGGCTGCATGCGCCCTTCTTGTCTTGTACAGTGAGAGCAGATAAAAGAAGATAAGAACATCTAGGAGAGAGAATGGATGTAGTTAATGAATAGAGAGTACAACTGCTAAAGTAAAAGATCGATGTAGTTAATGAATTAAATAATAATATGCGAGATAATCTATGTGTCATGAATAATCACTTTAGAATGCAACAATGGTTAGAACTAATTTATTGTCTAGGGACATGCGATGATTCAACCATATTCCTACGATCCAAATAGCTCAAAGTATTAATTCCTGTGTTTTAGAATCATGTAATTTTTTACTTTTCACTCCACTCTGTTCCTGCACGTTTTTTTATTCCTTCGTTTTTCATTCATTTGTTTCAAGCATGCCCTTATCCTGTGTTAGCGTATTCCCTGACTCTGGACGCTTTTGTTTGTTGGGCTGGGCAAAAAAAACATGAATACCTACTCCTGGTTATTTGGCCATGGCCTTAGCTGCGTTAGTGCTGGGCCTGCCCCTGAGTGATCGATTTTTGTTGGAGTTTCTCACTGGTCAAAGGGAATGTACGTTGGCACGTGGCCATGACTCTAGATCTCTAGTTTTTTTTTTTTGATGAAAACTCTGGATCTCTAGTTGAGTGAAGGTGAAGCAGCAAGGAGGAGAGATGTTGGAGGCGTGGATGAGTGAATGCAGACATGCTGTTGCGCGACCCAACACGGATAGTTAGATGAGCTAACTAAAAAACTTTTGGTTGGCATGAGGAAATCCATTATATACATGTATATGTATAGGAAATAACAAAGGATATAATAATAACTTGAAAGGTTAATGGTTGTAGTTGTGAAAATGGGTTCAACAAGTTGCCTCTCCCTGGCACTCAGCTTCATGTTAAATAGCTCGGGGAACAGCCCCCCGGCGGTGGCTTGTACAAGGGTTAAGTTTGTTATAACAGATTAGAGAGATATACATCTTGAGCTACAATCTAGGAACAACCCATGCCTAGACACTAGAGGAGATGCCTATCGTCTAACACCCCCCTCAATCCCAGCCACATACAAGGTTGATATTGTTCATGAACTCTCGTAGCTTCACACGAGGAAGAGCTTTGGTGAACCCATCCGCCACCTGACCCCCTGAATTAATAAACCGAATGTCCACCAACTTCTGTGCAACTCTCTCTCTGACAAAATGGAAATCAAACTCTATGTGCTTTGTTCGAGCATGAAACAAAGGATTTGCAGAAAGATATTTTGCACCCAAATTATCACACCATAGCCGAGCCATGGGAGGATGAGGGACTCCAAGTTTAGTTAACAGCTTTTGTACCCAAACCATCTCAGCCGTTGCGTTTGCATGTGATTTGTACTCAGCCTATGTGCTTGACCGTGATACCATTGCTTGTTTCCTTGCACTCCATGAGACGAGATTATCACCAAGGAATACAACAAACCCGCCGGTTGATCTTCTATCATCCACGCAGCCTACCCAGTCGGCAGCAGAAAATGCGCTAACAATCATAGATTTTGAGGCTCCAATCTTGACTCCAAGATTCAATGTCCCTCGTATGTATCTGAGAATTCGTTTCACCGCACTCCAATGAACTGTTGTAGGCGCATGCAAGAACTGACAAACTTTGTTCACAGCAAAGGAAATATCAGGTCGAGTAAGTGTCAAGTATTGCAATGCACCAACTAAGCTTCGGTATTTAGTAGAATCATCCGGCCCTAGTGCATCACCTTCCACAGCACTAAGCTTCTCTGTGCTTCACAGAGGTGTATCAATAGCTTTGCACTTGTCCATCCCTCACCGAGATAAAATGTCAGTAGCAGATCTGTCTTGACTGAGAACCAAGCCATTCTGAATTTTCTTGACTTCTATTCCTAGAAAATAGTGAAGATCCCCTAGATCTTTCAAGGCAAACTCCTTTTGCAAATCACCGAGTAATGCCTCTGTTGCTTCTGGAGAAGAACTTGCCACAATTATATCATCTACATAAACCAGGACAAACAAGCTATGTCTGCCTCTATTATAGTAAAACAAGGATGTATCAGCTTTTGACGGTATGAAACCCAAGGATTCCAATTTTGCACAGAGCAGAGCATACCATGCTCGTGGAGCCTGCTTTAGACCATAAATCGCCTTGTCAAGCTTGCATACATAATGGGGATGTGACTTGTCCACATAACCCGGTGGTTGATGCATGTAGACTTCCTCATTCAAGATCCCATGAAGAAAAGCATTTTGAACATCCAACTGACAGAGCGACCATCCCTTTGACACAGCAATAGACAGGACTAAGCGAATGGTAGCTGCTTTAACCATGGGACTGAAAGTATCTTCATAGTCAATGCCATAGCGCTGCTCGTATCCTTTGGCTACCAACCGGGCTTTGTAGCGATCAATGGATCCATCAGCTCTCCGCTTCACCTTGTACACCCACTTGCACCCAATTATGTTCTTCCCCTTTGGTGCAGGAACAAGGTGCCAGGTATTATTCCGAAGCAGTGCTTGATGCTCGGCATCCATCGCCGATACCCAATTTGAATCAGCTAGGGCTTCATCAATACTGTTTGGCTCCTCAGATGTAGCTGCAGCCATCATAAACCACCGTACGGTGCCGTCAGTATATTGCTTAGGCTTGGAAATACCTTGCTGCAGTCGTGTTGTAGGGTGAAGTCCTTGAGATGGATCAGTCGACACAGCTGAGACAGAAGCAGCATTCTTCACACCGGATCCGAAGGCAGGCGCACCTGATCTGGTCGCTGAATCGATCTCGGGAGCAGTGGGCGACAGCTGCCCCCTCCCGATCGGATCCGCGTGTGCAGCCACAGGCCCGGTCGCAGACACAGGAGGTGACGTCGATGCCATAGATGATCCACTCGTAGGAGCCACTAACGCAGCAGCGGGAGCGACCGACCGCCGCCGCACGGAGCCCGAAGACGATGGCGAATCCGATCCGCCGACGCTGTCAGGAGAAGCAACGCCGGGATCTGTGTTGCTTTCCATGGCACGGCATATGAAATATGGAACATCAATGCTGGATTTTTCACCGGATGAAGCACCATCTGAAGCCGAATTTTTTTTGGTAGACTGCACAAGGTCACAAGAGCTGGAAACAACGTTAGTAGGCTTAGGAGAATCTAGATGCTGATCACGTATTAATGCATCCCCAAATTGAGTAGATGGATTGAGTAAGATTTCTGGTAGAAGTTGAAGTTCAGCACGTAATCGAGCACCAGCGTTTGGGTCAAGGGAAGCGAATGGAAAAACTGTTTCATCAAACACCACATCCCTAGATATGTAAATTCTCCCTTCGCTTGGATCCAAGCAATTGAACCCTTTATGCAAGTTACTATAGCCAAGAAACACACATTGTTTGGAACGAATTGTAGCTTGCGTGTGTGAAAGCTCTAGTTTGGTTTTAGTGAATTGATGAAACCCTTAGTGCTAACCTAGTTTATCAAAGTGATTATGAGATAGGTAGCACTACTCCAAGTGATGAAGCAAATGAAGATCATGACATGATGATGATGATGGCATGGTGATGATCAAGTGCTTGGACTTGGAAAAGAAGTAAGAGAAAAACAAAAGCTCAAGGCAAAGGTGAAATTGATAAGAGCTTTTTGGTTTAGTGATCGAGACACTTAGAGTGTGATCACATTTAGGATTGATAGCCATACTATTAAGAGGGGTGAAACTCATATCGAAATGCGGTTATCAAAGTGCCACTAGATGCTCTAACTAATTGCATATGCATTTAGGATCTAGTGGAGTGCTAACACCCTTGAAACCATTTGTGAAAATATACTAACACATGTGCACAAGGTGATACACTTGGTGGTTGGCACATTTGAGCAAGGGTTTGAAACTTTATCGGCGGAGTGTCCACCCATAGAGTGCGGACAGTACGACGGTGCCACCGGTGCCCTATATAGAGAAGACAGGGTTTCACAGTGTGCACCGAATGCTGGTCACGTAGTGACCGGACGCTGGGGTCTGCGTTCGGTCAGTGGCGTGCAGTGAAGGCCGCCCTCGGTCTTTTGACCAGATGCAGGTGATCGGACTCTGGCTGAACGATGTTCGGCGTCCGGTCGTGCTGATGTGGCGACGCACAGAGGAGACAGTGAGTGACCAGACGCTGGGTGAGTCCGGTCAGGGGTGATCGGATGCGTTCGGTCGCGAGTGGATGCTTACTAGAAGTGACCGGACGCTGGGGTCCTGCGTCCGGTCATGATCTAACTGACACATCCGGTCACAACTTAAATGCACTGATGACCATTGAGATCGGGCGATCAGCATTTGAAGCAGAGAAAAACAAAAGCTTAAGGCAAAGGTGAAATTGATTGGAGCTTTTTGGTTTAGTGATCGAGACACTTGGAAAGTGTGATCACATTTAGGATTGATAGCCGTACTATTAAGAGAGGTGAAACTCGTATCGAAATATGGTTATCAAAGTGCCACTAGATTCTCTAACTCATTCCATATGCATTTAGGATCTAGTGGAAAAGCTAACACCCTTAAAAATGTTTGTGAAAATATGCTAACACACGTGCACAAGGTGATACACTTGGTGGTTAGCACATTTGAGCAAGGGTGGGAAAATTTGTGAAATGAAGAAGGTGATAGTCACTGAGAAACAGTGACCGGACGCTGGGGTCCTGCGTCCGGTCAGTAGCGCGCAATGAAGGCCGCCCTCGGTCTCTTGACCGGACGCAGGCGACCGGACTCTGGCTGAACACTGTTCAGCGTCCGGTCGTGCTGATGAGGTGGCGCACAGAAGAGAAGGTGAGTGACCGGACGCTGGGTGAGTCCGGTCGGGCGTGACAGGACGCGTTCGGTCATGAGTGGAACCTTACTGGAAATGCCCAGACGCTAGTGTTGGTGCGTCCGGTCACTTCTAGCAGCGCGTCCGGTCACAACTTAAATGTATTGATGATCATTGAGATCGGATGATCAGCATTTGAAGCAGGGGCCATGTGGCGTGCATCACGTGACCGGACGCTGGGGTCCTATGTCTGGTCGATCTGACTAGCGCGTTCGGTCGCCCCGATTTTTCAGTGAGCAGAGAGCCAACGGCTCTATTCATGGGGGCTCTCTATTTAAGCCCCATGGCTGGCTCAAGCTCACTCTCTTGGCCATTTGCATTGACATAGCAACCTTGTGAGCTTAGCCAAAGCCCTCCCACTCATCTCCATCATTGATTCATCATCTTTGTGTGATTGGAAGAGAATCCAAGTGCATTGCTTGAGTGATTGCATCTAGAGGCACTTGGTGTTTGTGTTTCATTGTGGGATTCACTTGTTACTCTTGGTGGTTGCCACCACCTAGACGGCTTGGTGCAGTGGAGGAGGATTGGCACGAGTTGGTGATTGTTCATGGCCATCTCTGGTGATTGTGAGGGGACTTGTGCCTTCCCCGGTGGAGCGCCGAAAGGTAACCTTAGTGGATTGCTCGTGTCATTGAGTTACCTCACTTGTGGGTAGGTTCTTGTGATGTCCAATTGTGTGGACGAAGTTCATGCAACACCTCTTAGCCGCCGAATCACCAAGTGTTGGTCGACACAACGGGGACGTAGCGTGTTGGCAAGCACGTGAACCTCGGGAGAAAATTGGTTATCTCTTGCCCTTTGGTATTCTCTCGGTGATTGTGTTAGTATTCATCTTGTGATTGGTTTACTTCTCTACGTGGCGGTATAATTACCTTACTTACTCATTTACATACCCGCAAACTAGTTATAGTAAGCTCTTTAGTGTAGCTAGAATTGAGAGCTTGCTTTGTAGCTAAAGTTCATCTAGTGGAGCTCTTTAGTGTAGCAAGTATGAGAGCTCTTAGTGAATAGTGACTTAGTGAATTGTGTGTCTTGTGATCATAGCAACTAGAATTGTTGGATAGGTGGCTTGTAACCCTTGTAGAGTTAGAGCAAGTTTGTTTTTCGCTATTTGTCATACTAATCAAATTGCTCTAGTTGGTTTGTAGATTTTTAAATAGGCTATTCACCCCCCTCTAGCCATATTAGGACCTTTCAACAGCGCACCCAAAAGTACGAAGGAAGGTGTAGTCTGGTCCATGACCATGAAGACGACTAAGGGGAGTCTCTTGATTAATAACTTTAGATGGCAAGCGATTAATAAAAAAAAGCAGTATGGAAGGCTTCATCCCAAAACTTAAGCAGCATAGATGCATGGGCTAGTAGAGTAATTCCCATTTCGACAATGTGTCTATGCTTACGTTTGGTAGAGCCATTTTGTTGGTGTGCATGAGGACAAGATACATGATGAGTAATGCCGACCCGCTTAAAGAAAGAATTTAAGGATTGATATTCTCCCTCCAATCGGTTTGCATAGCATGATTTTTTCTATTAAATTGCCGTTCAACTAAACTCTAAAAATCATGGAAGCATTGAAAGACTTCAGATTTATAGCGCAATAAATAGATCCAAGTAAATTTGGAGTAATCATCAATGAAGCTCACAAAGTAATTAAAACGACCAACAGAAGTTAGGGCAGGTCCCCAAACATCTGAGAACACAAGATCCAAAGGACTAGTAGACACACTAGTTGACTTTAGATAGGACAACTGATGGCTTTTGCCCTGTTGGCACGCATCACAATCATGCTTATTGTCCACATCATGAATAAAAGAAAGTTTATGACAGCTAAGAACTTGCTGTATGATGGAAGTAGAAGCCGATCCTAGCCTACTATACCACAAAGACGCTGATGGCTTGACAACACCAAGAGCTTGCTTATTTGATGATGACCTATGCGGGAAAGACTTGAGCGGGTAGAGGCCTCCTTCACATCTGTCTCTGAGGAGCATTTTCTTCGCCGCCTGGTCCTTTATGGAAAAAATGATCAGGATGAAATTCAATGAATGCATTATTGTCTCAAGTGAGACGATTTACAGAAACTAGACTTTTGCTTGCAGTAGGAACATGGAGAATATTTTTTAGATGAATCTTATGCGATGGGGAATGCACAGTACTATGACCAACATGTAAAATCTCCATACCTGATCCATTGGCGGCATGGACTTGCTCCCCACCGTGGTACTTGTCGCTCATGGTCAGCTTCTCCAATTCACTGGTGATATGATCTGTGGCGCCGGAGTCCATATACCAATTGGTATCCACTCCATACGAGGTTGTAGCAGATGAAGCAGATTTCTATGGGGGGCCAGTGAAAGATGCATCGAACCTTTTGAAGCAACGAAGGACAGTATGCCCTTCCCTGCCATAGAACTGACAGATGATTCCCGAGGATGCGTCGCCGGAGCCATGTACACCACCGCGGCCGCCCTTCTGGCCATGACCAAAGCCGTCGCGACCACCTCCACATCCACCACGCGAGTTGTTGAAGTTGTTGTTGCCACCGCCACGGCCTCCTTTTGCAGCGACGTTGGTAGACGATTGATGACCGCCACCTCCACCGTGCAGCTCCATCCGCTGCTCAAAGCTCACCAGCTGGGTATAGAGTTCCCCAATAGATATGAGCTTAACCCTAGCGGCGACAGCAGAAACCACCAAATTGAATTCTAGATCCAACCTGGTGAGTATGTTGGAAACGAGTTCCTCATCTTCAAGTCTTTGGCCGGCAGACGCCATATCATCTGCTAACCCCTTCATCTTAGTAAAATATTCACTTATGGAGGACGTACCCTTGGATGCAATCGCGAGCGCCATTCTTGTGCTGATCAGGCGCGTACGAGATTGGGATGCAAACATCCCTTCAATGGCAGCCCAAGCCTTGGCCGCCGTGATGTCCGTGGACACTTGCGCGAGGATCTCCCGCCCAAGATTAGACAGTAAGTAGCTGAGGACTGTCTGGTCCTTGATCACCAAAGTTGCATACTCCAGATTGGGCATGGAAGGCTCCTTCTTGTCATCTTCCTTGGGTGGAAGAAACTCCTCCGGTGGTTTTGTCGTAGGTTCAATGAACCCGGTGAGCTGCTCCCCCTTTAGCGTGGAGAGAACATGGGCTTTCCATAGGACGTGGTTGCTGCGAGTGAGTTTCTCACTCACCGGCAGAAGGAAGACGCCGAGAGAGGAAGCAGCAGGCACTGCGGAGGAGGAGGAAGCGAACGCCATGGATATCCACTAGGAGACTGTCTCTAGATACCATGTGAAAATGGGTTTAATGAGTTGCCTCTCCCTAGCACTCGGCTTCATGTTAAATAGCTCGAGGAACAGCCCTCCGGCGGTGGCTTGTACAAGGGTTAAGTTTGTTACAACAGATTAGAGAGATATACATCTTGAGCTACAATCTAGGAACAACACATGAGGTACATCGAACCTAGACACTAGAGGAGATGCCTATCGTCTAACAGTAGTTAAACAAAAGTTTTGTAAATTTGCCTTATAATATTCAGATGTTCCTATCTATATCTTTTGACGTGTATATGATAGGTCCTATAAGTTTCTTTTTATAAAGTCATGGATCTTTATAGTCATAAACATCTGTATATATAGCCTAACATTTGTAAATTGGAGTGATCTAGCTTTATGTTATATTCGTAGTTCGGAAGCAAGTTCAAGTTAATTTATTTGCAATTGCTGCTACCTTGTTAGTTAGCTATTTTCTAGAATAATAATAAAATATAGGAAAGGTGATTGATACATAGTTACATAACCTAATGTTGCTGGTGAAGAGTGCATCTAAAATGGTAACCATCACCACTTCATTATAGATGGCCATCTGGCACGGGCACTATGGGCCGGCCCAGGCACGGCACTAAGAAGCACGGCCTAGGCATGGCCCGGCCCACTCCAATCGTGCCCGCATGGCCCGGTTGTAGTGTCGTGCTTGGGCCGCAATGTCGGCCCGTAGTATCGGCCTAGGCACGGCATGGTTAAAGGCGAGGCACGACTGTGGCACGGCTACCTTCGAGCCGTTGATGCCCCTTCCTCGCTCTTGTCCACCATTAGATCTGCTCGTTGGAGGGGGAGGGGTATATAACCGGCCTTGCCCCCATCGCCCCATATCCATCCAAACCCTAATTCATTTTTCACTGGCGCTCTCTCTCTCTCTGTGTCGCTCTCCTCTCTGGCTCTCTCCTCTGTGATTGTGACGCAGCAACGGTGACTCTCCTCTCCTCTCTTGCCTCCGACCTCCTCTCTTCTTCTTGCCCTCCGGTGGCCTCTTGAGCC
This sequence comes from Miscanthus lutarioriparius, assembly GCA_904845875.1. NCBI lineage: Eukaryota > Viridiplantae > Streptophyta > Magnoliopsida > Poales > Poaceae > Miscanthus > Miscanthus lutarioriparius. The sequence goes on from CAJGYO010000015.1 coordinate 18,018,810, forward strand.
ACCGCTGGCCGGCGCTAGCACACGGCACGGCCATGTATACCCCTCTTCTTGATCTCGCTTCATTGTTGTAGCCTCGTCCTACTAGTCATCTCTGTGTCGGCAGTCATCACCGTCGTCGACCTCGCTGGATCCGTGCTTCGTCGATGTCGCAAACGATTTTGGTGCTCTGGCTGTGAAGGTATGACTAACCCTAACCCTAACCCTTGCCCTAACCCTAACCCTAACCCTAGATCTGTACTAACTCTTCGTTTTTCTGAAGCCGTTGAGGAACCGGGGTGCCGACGTGTGACGATGGCTGGATCCGACGATGACACGGTTGAGGTCGATACCAACCAGGAGAGGCGGTTGTGCGGGTTGGCCAGAGATGATGACGAGGATGACCTGCGCGAGGACGTCGAGGAGCTGTTTGGCCGTAGCGTTCAAGCTCCCATCGATGTCGGCGATGATCAAGAAGGAGGGGCAGCAAACATCGGGGAAGGGGACGGGGAAGGGGATGGGGACAAGAATAGCGCCAAGCACTCACGTCCCTCTACCTCGGTAGTGTGGCTAGATTTTAAGAAGTTCTTCAAAAAGTGAATGGTAAGAAAGTCAGGTATGGAGCTAAGTGCATCCATTGCTCTAAGGAATACTCTGTGCTCTCTAGTGGTGGCACTGGGCACCTCACCCCGCATAGGGATAAATGCCCTAGGAGGCGTGAAAAAACTCGCATGTCTCAGTCACAGATCTCTTTTAATCCTGATGGTAGTATGTGTAATTGGGAGTACTGTCCTATTATTGCTCGTACTCAACTGGTTCGATTGGTTGCTAGGCTTGATGTTCCTGTCTCTTTGGGAGAATCTGATGCATTTGAAGAGTACATTAAAACTGCTCATAATCCTAAATATGTTCCGGTCTCTAGGCAAACCACCACTAGAGACATGCTAAAATACTTCACTGATTGTAAGGCTAAGCTTGTTGAGACTGTTAGTTCTGCTGGTGTTAATTGTGTGTCTAACCTATGATATTTGGTCTGGTAATGCCAAAGAGGACTACCTTAGTGTTGTTGCTCACTACATAAACTCTGATTGGAATTCTACATATCTAATGCTTAAGCATTTGTTTCCTTATAAGGCCCCATTCACTACTTTCATGCATGCTCAATATCCTAGGGCTAAAGGTGATCAATTGCTTTTAACTGATGACCATTGGGCTATGGCAGAAAAAGTGCTTAAATTTCTTGAACTGTTTTATGATTCTACTGTTGCATTGTCTGGTGTGTACTATCCTCATCTCCACTTATGATTCATTATCTTGTTAAGATTGCTATACACCTAAAGAATTATGCTAATGATAGTCACATCAGACCTGTGGTTCAACCTATGATAGACAAATATAATAAATACTAGAGGGACACACATTTGCTTTATTCTTTTGCATTCATCCTGGACCCTAGAGCTAAAATAAAAGGTTTCAACAGAGTGCTTAGGAGGTTAGGTAACCTTACTAGTATAGATTATACTACTTACTAGTTGGCCACTAGAGCTCGACTTACCGATGTCTACAATAAGTATGAGGAGAAATATGGAGCTGTTAGGTTGAGGAGGACTATCCCTCCTAACCTATCATCTGGTAAGAAAAGGTCTGCTTGGGATGAAATTTTATGATGATGATGATGATGTTTGTGGTTCTGCTGGTGGTATGCATCCTCTAGCTGCTACTCTAAGCATGGCTAGAGAAACCTCTACAACTGCCCTACTGCAGGCTGCAAGTTCTTTAGCTTCTAATGCTTCTGAACTTGTTTTTTACTTGGACTGTGACACTGTGAACCAGTTAGATGATGATTTTAACATCTTGAACTGGTAGCATCAGCACAAACTCACATATCTAGTGCTGTCAATCATGGCTAAAGATGTTTTAACTGTTCCTGTGTCCACCATATCCTCATAATCCACTTTTAGTATTACTGACATGATCATCGAGGAGCGGCGAAGGAAACTAAAGCCTGAAATGGTGGAGATGCTGACCTGCATCAGAGATTGGGAGGCTGCAGAAGCAAGGCTGCAACACATGGTGGAGGACAAGGAGCTTGAAGAAGCATTTGAAGAACTTTATCTTGATTAGTTATCATATATGTAATGGGACTGTAATATTATGGACTGGACTTTGATGTAAGGACAATGAACTTTATAATTGGAGCTGGGTTGTATTGTTTTTCCCTATCTTGGGTTTCTCACAAGGGTGAGTTTTACCTAGATAGGTTTTTAATGAGGCAGCCATTGCACTAAAGCTCCCTATAAACTGTTATTTTGTTATCTCTGTCTGTGTTTGTGTTAACTGTGCTGTGGAATGCAAGTTATGTGCTGTTTATTGTAAGTTTGATCTCAATTCAATAAATAAAGTGACATATCTGCTTGTCTATCTCAATTTTGTTGAAGTCCTGTGCGCATTCTGAGTCAATTGAGGGGTCAGGCACTTTAGTGCCCGTGCCGGCACGAGCACTACAGTGCCGTCGTGCTCAGTGGCACGGCACGGCACACCTAAGCACTTATAGTGCCGTGCCTGGGCCGGTACTTCGGCACGGCGGCACTAATAGGCACGGCACAGCTAATCTACCATGCCCGCGTAGTGCCGTGCCTAGCCATGACGTGCCTGTTCGTGTCCGTGCCATGCCGGGCGGCCCGTTTGGCCAAGTTTACACTTCATGCAGTAAGGTGATTATAATCTATAGTTTGAATGTGAACCAATCATTTGCCATATAAGGCACGTTTGGCTCCTTTACTGGCTTTACTTATCTCACCTCGCTTAGTAAGGCAAGCTTTGCTAGCATGAGTGAGCCAATCTAGCTCTCCCCCACCAGCGAACAAAATCTCACGAGCCCAAAGGTGCACTATGAGCCTAACACACCTATATTATTTGACTAGGTAGCGTGCCTGTGCGTTGCTACAGGATAACTAACAATTTATACTAAAAACACACGGATCGCACGATAAGATAACAATATTATTAAATTAAATACCAACGTTAAAGTGACATTTAATCCAAAAAGCAAAGTTTATGAATTTAACACAGTCACGGAGTGCGCGGCGTCGTAGGCTCACAAACTCTAGAGCTTCCAAAGATTGGGTCGAATCCAACCTAGAGCCTCGGAACCCTGCATCTTTTCCTAGACGGGCTTCACTTCGGATGGGCCGGCAGCAATATCAACGATCTTCAGTTGATGGACCAAGTCGTATGGATCCCCATACAATGGCTCAGACATGTAGATTTTGTTCTCTTTGTACTTGGATACACTTATTTCACTGAAGCTTTCATTGAAATGTTTAGACACGAATGGTGTCTGATCACCGATGTCTCTCACCCTGGACCACTCTGGTGTACGGTCGTGGAGGTTGCACTTATAGATCGCACTGCTGTAGGTGAAGCTCTGTGTCTCGTGGAACGTGCTCATCATGGCACCCACAATGTGCAACTCACCGTTTGATTCCAGGTAGCTGCGGTGGTAGAGCCCTGTAGGTGGCGACAGCGATGGCAGCAGCGTCGCGGTTGGAGTAGCGCCGCCGGCGTTGCTGCTGCAAACGGAGATTTCTCCAGTGCAATCGATCGCCAAGAACTTGTCTTAGCAGTGGACGATGGACCCCACGAAGAACTCCAGTTTGGTGTCGAGCAGCGTCCATACGCTATCGACTCCAACCCGGCAGAACGCGACCTCCATGGAGCACCCAAGCATGGCCATGGCCACGCACTCATGGCCGGCGGCGTCAGGCGGCGCCGAGAGCACGATCTCACGAAAGAACACGTCCCTCATGTCTTCTAGCTTGATGGCTCTACCTGCGGCATCCGCGTCCCCGTAGCCGTTGGTGGGATGGAGGACCCACCGGTCGTGGACCCTAGACACGTGTTCCGATGAGGACGCCGCCGCGACGTGTTCGCCTGCTGGCGGGAGCTCAACGCGGGGGGCATGGGCATCGGCGAATGGATTCAGCAGCATCACGGACGGCCTCGTCCATGAGCGCCAGCCACCCACATGAGGAGCTGCACGCCATCTTGCCGCGCATGTCGGGCAGCGTCTTGGACAAGACCTTCTTCTCTGGGACGCAGTAGAAGCCGATGTAGTCTGAGTCAGGGTCGAACGGGAGCAGCAGGAGCGCCCCAAAAGTCGCGAACGGGACGGCAGCGCGCCATGGGGAGCAAGCGGATCAGAAGGACGCCGCGTTGTGGCCTGACGCGAGACGCTGCCGATGGACTCGAGGAGATCCTCTGGCAGACCGGATCTCCAGTCAGGGAGAGGTAGGGACCTTGTCTTGGGATTGGGAGGCTGAGTCCTTCTCTTGGGATTGGGAGGCTAAGTCATGGAAGATAGATGACATCAACTATGGTTCACGCAAGAAACAGCAAGCGAGGGCGATGGAACACGTGAGCGTGAAACCAAATAAAAAGAGGAGAAATCTGTCCCTTTTGCAAATGCAAAGAGGGGAAGTAAATAAATGTAGACAGATTTAGCAAGGTTCTCAGAAATGCAAAGATGTTCATTTTATCTTAATTCACTTTCCTTCTGTGTTAATTCTCTTTCTTTTTGCTCGTTGCCATGTATGCTGGTGCATGCAAACATGCAATGTGTATATGGATAACATAATAATTTTCTACTTCCTATTTTACCGTGATTCCTCTATCACATGACAGGCAATATTCAATCAAGGAGAATGGCACGATCAATCAGTAATTAAGATGTCGTGGGATCACAGGCGTGGGCAGACGGACGAACCAAAACAAATGTCGCACCAAAAAATATCCACATTTTATTCTTTTTAGTTGTAGGAGACAGGCAACAAATCACGAATGAATCATTGATGTCTAATGGAATGCATAAATAACTAGCGCCATAGTCATAAATTAAGTCTGTTGAGCTAAAGAAAATAGGGAGACAAAAATAACCATTTCCCTTGCTTATCTGAACGATCCAACAGTTGCTGCTGCTTTCACTTCACCAACAGAAGATAAATATCAAGTCACTGCTAGTTTCTTCCAAACTGTCATGCATGCTTGTTCAAGATTATGTTAATTCGATTAGCATTCTATCTCTTTCTAGCAAGAAGCCAATTATGGCTACCAGCTCAAGATTATGATTTAGTAGTACATACTACCACCTTATTAATTCTAGAGCTTAGAGAAATGATATGGTAAGATATTTCACTATCTTAAACAGTTCCTGTTTGTATTATTACCAGCAATAATCTTAGTATTTTTTTATGAAACTATCCAAAGGTATAAAATTACACGTGACAATCGAGTCATGCAAAGATTAGATAGAAAATATCAACGGTGTATGAACCCCATCATCTTCTTCCTCATCATCGTCCCCAGCATCATCCTGCTCAATGGCTCGCCATGGTACAACGGCAGATTAAGCACCATACAAAAATAGGAAAAAAAGATTATCAAGGTTGACTGAATTTTGACACTGGTCTGTACATTCACAATCACCGATTTCAACGAGCGCCATCAACCTGTCGGCAACGTCGAGCTCCTCGGTGTCCTACAGGGGGCACGCGAAGGCCTCGAGATCACGTACTCGCCACCGACAGCATCATGTATGCCCGTTCCTGCAAAAAGCAGGAGGAATCAGCAGCGATCAGCGAAGTGCCCGGCCTGGACGCAATCGACCCTGCGAGATTGGCCTCTTGCTAGCTCCTGGATGATGCGGGCGAGGTCGAGATTGTCCTCTTGCTAGCTGAGGCCAGTGAACAGCTACCACCCGTCAGCCGGCGGCGCGACCACCACCGCAGGGATCGACCACCACCGCAACGTGGTAGATAATTATGTTCGGTTGTTTTGCATGAAGGAAAATCATAACCTCATGATAAGAATAATTTCTTATTTGATTTGATTTGATTGATTGATAGTAGTTTCCTTTTGTACGTAAGAAAGTTATATCACAACAGACGTGATGGTCGCACGAGGGAGCACTTCCTTTTGCATGGAAGGAAACTGCCATGATTGCTATCGCACGTGGGTCTCATGCAAGGAAAATCAACAACTGTCGTGATTGTCGCACGGAGGTGGGATCGATCGTATGAGGTGGCAGACGGACGAACCAAGGCAATTGGCGTACCAAAATGATGTCTATACTTTATTCTTTTTAGTTATAAGAGATAAACTTATGACAGTTTTGTGTGGCTGTGATCCACACATCTCCGTTTCCTCGCAAACAAAAAACACACACGCCTCCATCTAATATGCTACATTTTGCCGTAGGCGTGGCAACCAACCAAAAAGTTCAATTTGGTCAAGAGTTAGACATCTTACCATTTGCGCCACATGCCTGATTAGTCAGTGGGTCGTCAACCAAACAAACATGATCAATTTACCCGGTTACCCCTTTGGCTGGTTGCCTGGTTCGGCACACCCGCGGTCCGCGCACGAGGGAAAGGGCGGACCGGGCCAGACTCTCCACTTCGGCCGCCACCACGGCCCCTCACACCACACCCCCACTGCCCCCACAACACGGCACACCGCGTTGACCAACGGCATGCCACCACGTGCCCCATCCCGGCATGGTCCCACGCACCGGATCCCCCACCTCGCTCGCGCGTACGTATCGCCGACGACAGAGACGAGCGAACGCGCAGTCGCCAGTCGCCACCGACGCCCTGGCGGAAAGTCCCCGCCCCGCGCCGGGTCACAAGGCACAGACGTTCCGGGCCCGCTCCTGTTCGCCGCTCCGCCATCACCGGCGACCACTCCACTCCGGCGGGCGACGCTGCGTCTCCGGCGACCCCACCGACGCCGGGACCCGCGATCCCCCCCGGCGAGGGTACGCGCTCCTGCCCAGATCCACCCCACGCCTCCTCGCGCCCCCGTCCGCGCGCGCCGATCGGGCAGGCGGCGTAGGCGCCGCCGCCGCTACTGCGCGAGCGAGGGTCGGATCCGTCGATCCGCGCGCCCGCCATGGACGACTTCCAGGGCCTGCTGGCCCGCGACTTCGGCCTCCGCCCGCAGGGGAAGGCCGCGCCCATGTTGGCCGCGCGCTCCTCGGGGCCCTCCGGATCCGCCTGGACCAATACCAGATCCGCCGCCGCCCCCTCCGCGCCCTCCTACGACGAGCTCTTCGGGTCCGCCCCGCCGCCGCCCAAGGCCACGCCGTCGCCGTCGCTCGACAACATCTTCGACTCGTTCAAGGACCCCGCCGCTTCCACCACGGCGCCGCCGCCGCCGAAGCCGAAGCACTCGTCCATGCCGGTGTTCGACAAGCCGGTCTACGACGACGATATCTTCGTCGGGGTCCCTGGGGTTAAGAGCTCCTCGGCGCGCTACGACGATGTGTTCGGGGGAAGCCAGAGCCAGAGCCGCGAGGCGCCTCCGGCGTTCGATGACCTGCTCGGTGGATTTGGTAAGAGCTCACAGGCGAGGGAGGAGGTCGATGAGAAGAGGAAGCCAGAGGCAGCTGCGGCGGCTACTGGGTTCGATTATTTGGTGCCAGGCTTTGGCGGGAGAAGCTCCCCGCGCCAAAGGTGACTACTTTCTTTCATGTATTTCAATTCAATGCGCATGGGACTGATAGATGTTATGTTGTCCATATGCGCGGTCTAGTAGGATTGGATATACGAATAACTTTGTTAGTTTGATCAATTGAACCGGAAGATTTTGTCGGTATTCGGTAACTATAGGATCACGTGGCTGTTGATCGAGTTGGACCAATTATGCTGGCTCATTTGTTGGATGTTTTGACAATTAGATTCTGGCCTCCTGATGTCCTATGTTCGATTTGGTAGTCCATACCAGTTAGTAAAGCATTTATGATGTACGTTAATACATAGAGCTTTACGCCGCAAAAATTATCAGTTTCCCTCGGTTACGATATGCATTTAATATTTATCCTATTTTGCAAATTAATAACCTACTAGATTATGATGGGCTTGACTTCATGTTTATCTAAATAACTTAGTGATGTAATGCTTGCAAATATATATGCCATTTTCCCAAGTCAATGCATATATAAAAGGATTATTCATATCGATGTCCATGCACCTTCTCAGAAAATCCTTTTGCACTGTTGGTGTTGGTTTCCTGGACCTCTACTGGTATATAATGTATGTTAGGTTTAATTTAGGTATTTTGTGTTGATTCTAGTACATATGCTAGGTCATCCACAAATTTGATTGAGAATTGTACCATTCTTTTGTGATATCCATGTTCCATATGTGTTTGTAGTGTATGATAGATCTGCGTATTTTTTAGGTAGCGTGCCAAAAGGTTTGCAGAATTTTGATTAACCTGATATTGTAGTTGATGTTATTGTTGGTGGGGCCCTGATGAATTGGTTCCATGGGTTTGTGCTTTTTGTGTGCCAATTGAGATGGATTATGTAAAAAAATTATGTTTCTTAATGGATTTAAAACTGAAGTTGAACTGTGAGTAGATTACTAGATTTAAATATTGCTTCCAGGCTTGATAAATATGCACAGTGTTGCTGGAGTGCTAGATATCTGTAAGTTTAGACACTATGGGTATCATTGTTAGCTTACGATGAGAATTGTTATCGAATGTCAAGTTTGCTTTGAATTAAGTGCATTTAATTATAATAAACTTCGGAGCCCTGTACAATATTCCTTAAAGATTGCAATTACCAACCTTCTTGAGGTAAGCTATTGCTTACATGCTACCCGTACAAAATTTAAGATCAGACCATATAAACCGCTAGACATATTTCCCTGTAACAATGAGTTTTATCATATATGGCTCATGTAATGAAGTATTTTAGTTGTAATTTGCTTCGAGGTTTCTGTTCCAATTTGTTTAGTTTCATCTTTCCAATTTGTTTAGTTAAGTCACACATCCAATTGAAGCGTTGTGCTGGACATCTGTGGCCCATATGTTCTTAAACAATTTAACTCTTTGTTTCTTAATCAACAATTTCTTGAAAAGAGTCACCAATTACAATAATAATATTTGGAGTGGGTTCGAGTGCCCCATAGTGCCTAAGTTTGTTTTATTATGATGTATTTTGACATTTGAGTCTCAGACATGCTTAGGAACTACTCATTTGAATTTATGGGCTAACAGGTTATCTAGTGCGTTTGGGAAAATAATAATTTGCTGTGTTAACGACAATGATTGCTCTTTTGTGCATTTTCATGCACTTCTAAACATGTTCAGTTGTTCACATATTAACATGTCTATTTATTAACTTCAGGGACACTGTTGGTGCAAAACAAAAGAAGGTTTCCATGTCAACATCTAAGCAACCAGGTAGCTTAAGCGACCCCTTTGTTGTTCTCGAAACAACTTCATCCTCAGCCCATCCATTCGCAGATCCCTTGGATGAATTCGGTAAAGCTGCAAAATATCAAGGGAAAAGTTGTGAAAGTACTAGCGTTGGGAGCAGTCTTTTTGAGGATTCAAGCACTTTCAGCCAGGCTCCAAAATCCAAACGTTTTTTTACCTCAGAGGTGGACAATGGCTCGAAGGATAGGAATGAGTCAAGCAGAGCCCGAGACTCAAATCCTGTACAGAGTTTTTCTAAAAGGAACTCCTCCCAACAACCTTCTGTAGAGGATTTTGAAAATATCTTTCCTAAGTCACAGTCTGCCAGATATTCTGATGTCCATGTTGACATTGGCTCAGAGAAATATAGTGGGAATGGTATAAATGATCAGTCACCTAGATCTGATGAATCCGAAGATGAGATATGGCTTACGGCTTCTGAGATTCCCCTCTTCACACAGCCAACTAGTGCCCCGCCACCTTCAAGGCCACCGCCACCTCTTGCAGTTAAGCAAAAACATGGATCCAAATCAAAAAGAAAAGATGATGAACATCTACGGCGGTCTAGGAAAAACATTGATCATCAAAGAAGTTCGTCAAATCAGGCTGGTGTTTCTACAGTAGATGAACTAGAAGATTTTGCCAAGGGTAAGTCTCAGAATGCGCATGCTTTTAATGATGAAGAATTTGAGAGAAGTACAGCGGCGGCGGCATCTGCAGCTGCTATGAAAGAGGCCATGGATAAAGCTGAGGCAAAGTTCAAACATGCCAAGGAAGTACGGGAGAGAGAGCGTGATGCGAAGCTTAGAAATAGAGAACAACAGGAACAAGATAATTTTACAAGGTCGTATGCCCAGGATCGTGAGGACAAAGAGAGAAAGGAAAGACTAGAACAAGAAACAGAGATGAGGCAAAAAGAGGAAAAGGAAAGAGAGCAAAGAAGACTTGAGGAGGAGAGAGAACTTGAGCGACAGAGAGAAAGAGAAAGAGCTAGGCAAGCAGTGGAGAGGGCTACAAAGGAGGCACGGGAAAGAGCAGCTGCTGAAGCTTGTGCAAAAGCAGAGAGGGAGGCACGCCAACGTTCCGAACGTGTTGCTGTGCAAAGAGCCCAACAGGAAGCACGCGAGAGGGCAGCAGTGGAGGCTAAAGAGCGAGCAGAGAGGGCTACTGCAGAAGCAAAGGAAAGGGCTGCTGCTGAAGCTAAGGAGAAAGCTGCTAGTCAAGCCAGGGATAGGGCTGCAGCAGAAAGAGCTGCTGTGGAGAGAGCTCAGCAAGAAGCGAGGAAGAGAGCTGAACGAGCAGCAGTGGAAAGGGCTGCTGCTGAGGCTCGGGAAAGACAGGCTGCTGCTGCAAGAGAAAAAATGAGCAAACCAGATGATCTAGAGTCCTTCTTTGGTATGGGTGCCCGAGCTAATAGTGCTCCGAAGCAAAGGGCTCCAACAGTGGTGATTACTCCACCAAATTTTTCATTCCAGTTTTTTATTCGTTGCAATTTCCTCACTGTTGTTTTTCTATTTGTGGAATTATTAGGATTCTATGTTTGATTCTCAAACGCAAAATAGAGGGACTTCCACTTCAACATCAATGAAAAAGGCATCATCAACAGCAAATATTGCTGATGACTTGTCTGCAATATTTGGAGGAGGTACTGATCATTCGAGAAGCATGGTACTGAATCATTGTCCGTAGACACATGTAAGTAACTGTGTGTTTGATTTATTTGTTATTGTAGCTCCTACATCATCAGACGAATTTCAAGAAGTTGATGGGGAGAGCGAAGAAAGAAGACGTGGTAGGTTGGAACGGCATCAAAGAACTCGTGATCGAGCGGTAATGTGCTATAACACTAATTAAAATAGTCATCTCATGTAGCTTTCTAGTACTACAATTTAATATCTAATTATCTATGGATACGTCTATGTTCCTGGATACCTACCCAAACTTGATTTAGACTAAAATGCTCTGTTGTTTTTGTTGTTGATGATGTTGTTGTGGATGCTTCTATGTTCCTGGTTACATTTTGTTTTAAGCATATTTTTTAGGATAAAGAAATTGCAATGCTTATTTTTTATTAGTTTCCTATACTCACAGGCAAAGGCTTTGGCTGAGAAGAATGAACGCGACATGCAGCAACAAAGAGAGCAGGCTGAAAGACATGTAAGTACTCTGTTGTAACTCGTAAATACATCTTAAATTCATAATGCTGAAAATCTACATTATCAACATATAATTTGTCCTTTTAAATGCACTTTATTGGCTGCTAGTGACTAGTTCCTCACTTCATTGAGTTTGTTCAAATTGTTTTGTCTGATAATTCCAGAGGCTTGCGGAAACACTGGACTTTGAGATTAAGCGCTGGGCTGCTGGAAAAGAAGGCAATTTGCGTGCATTGCTATCAACTTTACAATATGTGAGTTGAAACTTTAGATTGAAGCATTTCTCTCATTCATTTTTACCAATTCTGTTCATTATGTGGGCATTACTCTTCTTTAATAGAAACTGGCATTTAGATCTTTAGCTGTCTACTCAAACATATGATTTGTTTTCATCCCGTTTGTGACTTTATACAAATACCATCCATTTCTTACTGTGGACGCATCATGATCACCATATTGTGCCTCTAATCCAAGTTGGGCTATGAGGCTCTTATATAGGCACTCAGATCCACTGGTAGTATTTCTGGCTTCAGGTTTCAAGCAATATTATAGAACATTGACAGAAGTAATGTTTGCCTCTTGAATACCATACGAACAAACTGTTCAATTGTGGGCAATACGTGAAACATGAACTGTACACGATGTCATTGCTTTAAAGACAACCTATTTTTAATCTGTGGACATATTTTTAATTAGTTAAAGAAATGTTTGACGACTTTCTGTTTTAATTCGTTTATTCTTTCTGAACAGGTTCTTTGGCCAGAATGTGGATGGCAGCCTGTATCCCTCACTGATTTGATCACTGCTGCTGCTGTTAAAAAAGTGTATAGAAAAGCAACATTGTGTATCCATCCTGACAAGGTGCAGCAAAAGGGTGCCAATCTCCAACAGAAATATATCGCTGAGAAGGTTTTTGATCTCCTTAAGGTGTGTATTGCCCTCAAAACATTTGCGGCAGCTTACTGTTTGCACACCAACATGATACTATTCTTCATCCCTGTTTTTTCCTTGGCCCATGCACCATGGTTTCAAGACATTACAAACTAGTTCTCTCTTTTTCTCACATCAAGAGAACATATGAGCTAAGGTAGGTATCAGCTGTTTTGCTGAACACGGGGTTTTTCACATATACGGTTCAGATTCGCTTAATATTTCCAATTATTACATGTGTGGTCCATGGAAACAAAGTTGGGTTGGTGCATGGATAATGGATATTACATGGAAAGTACTGAGCCTTTATAGTTTGATGTGATCTGTGGCACATGGCACAACAGAATGTTTATTGCAACTGTGGTTGTGTCAGCCTGGACCACCATCTGGTGCCTGGGAAGTACCTGATGTGTACTGTTCTGCCTACAGCCAAATCAATGCTAATCCAAGTAATGACCTGTTAGGCCCTGTTTAGTTCCCAAAAATTTTCAACCTAAAATGTCACATCGAATCTTGCGGCACATGCATGGAGCATTAAATGTAGACGGAAAAAAAAACTAATTGCACAGTTTGGTTGGAAATCGCGAGACGAATCTTTTAAGCCTAATTAGTCCATGAAAAGCCTTAAGTGCTACAGTAACCCACATGTGCTAATGACCGATTAATTAGTATCATTAGATTCGTCTCACAGTTTCCTGATGGGTTCTGTAATTTGTTTTTTTATTAGTATCCAAAAACCCCTCCCAACATCCTTCCGACACATCTGATGTGACAACCAAAAATTTTCACCTCATCAACTAAACACCCCCTTAGTCTGCTTCATAGTACATACTATGTCATTGAAGTTAACGAGAAAAATTATAGTCTTAGAATTACAACACCTACCCGTTGTATAATTTTAATGCACTGTGCTGATTACTGGAACTTATCTATTTCCATTTACTGTTTATTTTATTTCCATTTACTGTTACATATGCCTACCCCAACTTGTTTGGGACTTAAAGGCTTTGTTGTTGTTGTTGTTGTACTGTTACATATGCTTTTCTATTGGTTGAAAGGGTGCTGGGTAACATATATGTGTTAGGAGTTATTGTTTCTTTGGTTTTCCAGTTATAAGTATGTTCATTTTACCAGATTCTTAGATAATAACTGAAAATTCTGGGATGGTAATTCTGTGTTTCTGTAGTTGACATATCCAACTAACTTGAGTAATTCTGCTCCGTGCTTAAATAAAACAGGAGGCGTGGAACAAATTGAACTCTGAAGAGCTCTTCTAAACAGCCTCATGACTGAATATAGTGTCACTCCTCAGGGTCTGCACAAGGTACTCTGAGAAGAAACTCACAAGCTGGAGCGACCTGAGGTTGGTCCGGGGGAAACCATGAAGCGACCAAGCGAAGCCTGAGCTATGGTTGTAATCACCGCCGTTTGTTTCATTCCCCCAACTTTCTTTCCCAATTGTATGTTGATTCAATGACAACTCACAGCGACATGTGGCAGCTGCCCAAGCTGGACCTCATCCAGTAGGTGTACATTAGTGCCCTGTTTTGTACTATTTATCCTGGGCTGTATGTGCCGTCAGAGCGGCGGCTTGTGAGGCCAGTGTTGTGATTTTGGATTAGGTACAGGGTTTATTTACAACATGGAGAGCCGGTTTACTTGATAATGGTGAATGCTACTTGTCTGATGCCATGGGCATCGTGGCAAGTTCGGTTGTCTTGTTTATAGTCGATTTCTGGAACATCAGTTGACCTATACTCTGATTCCTGTTTTATTTTTGTACAAAGTTGCTATTCAATTTTGATTGCTTGTATTGTAATCATATTTGGACGTTTCTGGGTTCAATGAGGAATAGTTATGGATCAGTAAGTACGTTAACAATCAACATTTTCATTTCGTAGGATTACACAAGATCAAGCAACTAACCCTATATTTGGGTTCCGTAATCAGGGTACACATTTCTTCTTCTTCTTTTGTATAAACACAGTGGGACAATATCCTGCCTTAAACACTAACTCTTCCCTTCACTCCTAATCTATCTCATTCCCTCACTTTCCTTTTCAACAGTTTGTTGTCACCACCGAAACCTGCAATTAATATGTTAGTTGAATCATCTATTGCTTAAAGCGTTGGTTGGAATCATCTCGAGCTCGTGGACTCATCTTTAAAGCTCTAGTTGAACCAAACACGTCAAATTTTACAACAGATTGTATACATTCCAAGCATATTATCAGTCATCTCCCCTATAACTCCTTAGGCCCCGTTCGGTTTGCTGAACTAAAATTGGCTGAAAATACTGTTCTGACATAATTTTGTGAGAGAAAAACATTGTTCCGGCTGAAAAAAAGAAGCCGAACAAACCGGATATGGGGTAAGCCGAACGGGGCCTTAGTCATTTAGAAGAAAAGGCCAACCTAGCAAAATAAATGACCTCTTTTATCTGTTTGCCTCTTTCTTCACAAAGGTTGAGCATGTGATGTTTCATGTTTGTGAGCACATGGGGCAAGGAAAACGCATTGCACAAAGAAGGATGAGGAACCTGTAAATATTTCATGGAGACATGATTTGATTGGACCTGAATTAGTAGCCTGGAATAAACTTCTTCCTCGCATTGTTAATATCAGGCTTTCACAAGAGCATGACGTGTTTCATTGGAACTTAGATCATAGGTTCAACGGTGAAATCACATCATTCGACTTTGATTCACTTAGAGGTTCCTAACTTAAATAAAACCATCTAGATTTTAAAGGCTCCTTTGAAGACAAATTTTTTTTCTTTGGCATTTTAATAGAGGAGTGATTCTATCAAAGGATAACTTAGGCAAACACAAATGGAAGGCAATCAAAAAGTGTTGATTTTTTGCCACAAAAGTAAGACAATTAAACACCTCTTCTTTGAATGTTGTTTTGTCCGTGTTGTTTGCGGCCGTATATATGTTGCTTTAACCTTCCTTAACCCCATAGTAGTTCTCATATGTTTGGGAGTTGGCTTTGGTTTGGCAGTGATTTAAAACCTTTAGTTTTGCTAGGGCGGCAACTACTTGTTGGTCGCTTTGGTGTATTCGCTTTGGTGTACATAAATGATTTGGTGTTCTCAAAGAAGTTACATTTTATCTTAATTTACATTTTCACTACATATATCGTCCATCCATCAAAAGCATTGTTCCATTTATCCGTTGATCCATCCATTAATTCATTCATTCTTCTAGCATCGGATTGATGCATCTATCAATTCAGCGATTACTTCATCTTGCATCGATCCATGCATCCATCGAGTAGGAGAAGCAGAAAACTTACCTTGGATTCAGAGAAAGCCACTAGCTTAGCGGTGAGGTGGGAGACCGGCTATGGGTTACAAATAAGAGGCAGGACACTAATTATGGGACAAAGAAGAAAGAGCTGGGTCCTGTGAGTGAGGTGAGCTGTGACGGAAGCAACACTAGGGCATTAGTTAGGAGGAGACCCCATAGGTTAGGGAAGAGGAGGCCAGCGGTGGCAGTGCTAGGCAATGTGGTGTTGCTTTGGATAAGGTTCTATACTTAGACAATCTCAAAATGGAAGAGGTGAGTGGATAAGATTCCTTGATATAGGGCAAAGTCGTCAAAAGTGACAACTGAATGCCAAAACCTATCATTTTGAGGTTGTAAAACATGCTAATATGATACTAGTATTCGTTGCGTTAAACTTGATCAAGAAGAACCATCACTTTGACATAGGGAAAACGACCATTTTCATTAGGAACCATATTAAAATCTCTTGCATTTTTTAGAAAGAGGTTTTATTTAATTACTTTCTCAATTGCTAGATCTAAGCTAACCAATCAAGATCTGATGGTTCTCATATCATCTTCAACCTCTAATCGTTAACTAATCATATTGCAATTGCAACAACATAAACGCTAGGTTAATGAACAAAATGAATTAGACATAATTGTCATTAACTTGTCTGGTTTTATCCTACCTTCAATTGACAAAACTAGATTCTCCAATAGAAACATATTGAAGACTTGACCCAACTTTACTGAAGGTGTACATGAGTACCACCCGTTTAAGTTTTATTTTCCTTAATCTCTTATTTGGGCTAAAACAAATTTGGAGATGCTAGCGCCCGGACATCCGGACGCACGTGCGCGTCCAGACGCCCGCGTCTACTGGTCCATTTCCCTACATCCCGTTTCCCGCGTCTATTCACTTTGCGCGGTTAGGCGGGGTCCACGCCGCTCGGACGTCTTCCGTGCCAACCGAGTTTTGTGCGCCTAGGCAGGGCCCGTGCCGCTTGAACGTCTCCCGCGCCAACCGACCACACGTGGGCGCCCGCTTGACGGCGCCCCAACGGCCGCGGCAGGTGGGTCCGATTTAACATGTTCAACATTCGATCTACTTTTGCAACATCTAGATAAAACACTTGTAGCATACATTCGAAACAGCTGAAACACTTGCAACACACGCCTGAAACACTTGCAAAACACCAGAAAAAAACTTGAAAAGCATGTGTGTAGCCATTGCAAAACATTACAACATCTAGATAAAAACACTTGCAACATACGTATGAAAACAACTGAAACACTTGCATACATATATGCAATATCTAGATCTACTTTTGCAACATCCAGATGAAACACTTGCAACATACATCTGAAATAGATGAAACATTAGGAACATACACTTGAAACATACGTGTATAGCCATTGCAACATCTCGATCTACTTTTGCAACATCCACATGAAACACTTGCAACATACCTCTAAAACATCTCAAACATTTGCAATATGTGTATCCTGATGCAGCCTCCTCCGCCATCTGCAGCAGGCCGCCGTAGCCATAGCAGGAGCGTGAGGCTCCTGCTATGGCTGGAGGGCTTCCATGCTAGGGCCCGATGCTTCTCCTTGCGCCACTAGCAGCGGCTGCCGATGTCATTGGGCGAGAGCACGCGCGCAACAACCTCGGTGGCTAGCTGGCGGCCGAGGAAGTGGTCCCTAGGTGCGGGTACGGTGGTGCTTGCGCCGTCATGCGGGGTCGGCGGCGGAGCAGGAGTAGTGGCAAGGGAGGTTTGGCAGGCTTGGGGGCTTGAGCGGTGGAGGTGGCGGCGGTAGAGTTTTGGGGAAGGAAAGGAAGAGAACACCATGGACGATGGACTAAGCAGAACAGGGGAGGTCTCCTTTTCTTATCCTTATCCAGCCGATGCATGATAATAAAAAAACTAGAGGCCTATTTGATTGGTCCGCATGCCGTGTGGTGCAGATGCAGGCCTAGGAAGATCCGCCCAGACGGACGGACACCATGCACACAGCATTACCGAAACAAATTATACCTAGCTAGCTTTAAACATGGTTCTTCTTTTGAATGCATTAAACATGGTACTATAAATAAACGAAAATGCTACTTTAAGAGCATGCATACACTGTGACGACTGCACGCACGCGGTCTTTCCTCTCCCTCGTGCCCGCACGGCCTCCTCTCCTTGTCTCTCTCTCCCACCGATGACGCTGACCCAGCGGCGTCCTCCCCGCGTGCCGCGGTCCACCAGCTCCCCGCGCCCGCGCCGGCACCCCCACCGCTTCCCCCATGCGTGGACATGCTAGATCCAGCGGCGACGGCGGATCTACTAGATCCGGTGGCGGCGGGGCCAGGTAGGCCTCCTATCGGCGTGCAAAACATGGTAGACGCGCCGAGGGACACGCAGCAAGCCAGAACGATCTGGATATCTGCTTGGCTTCAACCATAGGACCAGTCGATCCTATGAATCCCAAAGGCGTGCCAGTCAATTTGACCTGCAATTGATAAGGAGAGAAAGTTTATCAGTAATTTAGGGCGGAACATGCCGGTTTTGGCCAGACAGTTCCAAGTGTGCCGCTTCGGGAGCAACCAAATGGGAAAATCGACTAAACCGCCGATACGAGAAGAAATCGACTGTTAAGGACTGTAACACTCATGGATCATGATAGATTTATAGTAACGAATACAATGCACCTAGTTTTAATGATCTTTTCCCTTAAGCTTTTAATATGTATGCGTCAAAGATACATCACTGGCTAAATTAGATTTAATCAATACGTGGCGCAGAGCCAATGAATTCGGTAAAAAGGGATATGCCACGCAAATAATCGACTATTTGATATAGATGGATCTACGAATTATCTAGATCTAATCTACTACCATCAACAGTGAGGTTCGACCGGATCGATGCAGCTATGATGATGATAGTCTAGAACCAGAAAATCCATAAAACCAATTATATGTCAACAGGTTCATGAAACCGTACCATATTTGTGAAAGCGCATGTGAATCGGCTAAAATAGCCGATGCATGCATAGCAAACAAATAGAGTACATATCTTGATCACGAACAAAACCACTAATCGATAATATTTAATCTAAAGTCTTACTAGTGAGGTTCGACCAGATCGATGCAGCTATGGTAGTGTCATTAGATTAGATCTTAGTGAATCTATCCAAGATCAAAACATGTCTTTGAATGCGTACTATGCTTGATTGGAATAGAGATAAAACAGTCGATCTAGCAGAATTGAGACATCAATTATGAGATTCATGGTGTAACCAGATTAGAAGACGACCAATTGTGATGATATGATGCCGATCTATCTCTATCTCAATCAGATGACTTGTTATGATTAATGGAACATTAATTATAACAAGATCGATAACTGATGAATCAACCAAAACCAGTATGGAAAATCTTACTAATCTTAGCCGATTCGGTTCCGGTTTCTTTTGCTCTAGTTGATGTTAGGACTTTAGTAGAATGAGAAGTATATGTTGTCGGAAAATTCTGCACTCATTAGTAGAATGAGAAGTAGCGTTATGAAATTTGCAGAACTTCTTATTCTTCAACTGATCAGGAGGTAACATAACATGATTAGCGGGCAATTTGATCTGTCCTCTCTCAAGCAAGAAATCAAAGAGCTTGTCTGATTTTATGACATCGAAATCATAGCTCTCTTCAATTTCTTTTCCCTAAGGATTTGGTACCATCACTGTCTTCTTACCCCAATTCCATTCAGCCATAGCAATCTCTTCTTCTTCATCGTCTTCATCGCCATCATTAACTGAATAAGGATTATAAGCTTCAGCAATTGCGGCACTCTTCTGGTATTGGGTATCTCTGCGCATATTCTAGAATTGGCTATTGAGTGCTGCCACTCGTTGAGCCAGCTGACCTAAATTGTCAAACTCTTGCCCAAGTAGCTTCTCTCTCCATATTAGTAACATTCCTTAAACAGCCAAAACAGCTAGTTGATCATCAGTCAGATTCAATGAGAAGCACAAATTTCTAGTCTCTCAGAACCTCTAAAGAACATCGACACCTGATTCATTAGTTCTTTGCCTTATGGTCGTCAAATCTATGATTTTCTTTTCTCCCATCCCAGTATAGAAATATGTATGAAACTTCTTCTCTAGGTCAGTCCAATTGACAATGGAATTAACTGGTAACGATGAAAATCAGGTGAAAGCTGGTCCTGATAGGGACAGAGAGAAGAAACGAACTCGATGAGCTTCTTCGATAGATGCTTCACCCAATTGTGTAAGATATCGACTGACATGTTCTATTGTACTTATGCTATCTTGACCAGTGAACTTAGCAAATTCCGGGAGCCTATAATTTATATGAAGAGCAACCAAATCATACCACTCTGGATATGGACGTTTGGACGAAAAGGTCTGCCCTTTTGGTTTTAAACTAAATTGATTCTTCATCATTTCGGTTACTCTTATCAACAACTCATCAGCATTTGAATCTGGATTTCTCTGCAATTGTTGATCCATCTGCGGATTAAAATTTTGAGTACCTTGATACCCTGGATTTGGAATCATATGAAGGGTATTATAATCTGTACCATAATGATATCATTGTGGAACCTCTATCTATTAGGTCCTTTGCTGATTTGCTGCTTAAAGTCTATGGTTATAAATGTTGGGATCTGTATCTCTACGAACCCTTTGAACTGATGGCGTTATTTTTTGAGCCGACGATAGTATTTGGCCTGATGTGACAAAATTAACCATTTGATTCTGAACTTGCCCCGTCGGCTGTTGCACATGCTGCACTGACGACCCTGGATTATACTGTATCTGATTAGTAGTGGTACCCAGAACTCGCTCAGATGAGCTCTGAACTGCCTGGACATCATCATTACCAGCTAGTGCTGCTTCTTGATGGCTAGTACCGGCTTGATTAGTCCCCTAAGTCGATGGATGTGGAATGTTGTAGTAAGCTGATCCAATTTGATCAATTGGATATCCATGAAATACCTCATTCATGGTATTGTAGAACGTGTTCAAGAAAACAGTATTATGATTCAACATGGCATCATGAACAAATTTGTTTATAGCATCTACAAAGAAATGTCTATCATTAGTTTTGTCTGTATCTGACTGCCCATGCATCAACACTCTCGGTAGTGGATATTTCTGGATAACTTTGTTGTCACGTGTCCTTGTGTAGGACAACAAACACTTGTTCTGAGACTCTTCTAGAGCTTTGCTAATGACGTCCTTATCTTCGTCCGGTAAGTCTTCATAAGGCACCATAAGGATGTCCCTGTTGTTGTGAGCTGCCATGACGATTGTGGGGTCCTACTGGGCGTGCCATAACGTGTGTTGGCGCGAAAAACATGGTAGACGCACCGAGGGACACGTAGCAAGCCGGAACGATCTAGAGATCTGCTTGGCTTCAACCATAGGACCAGTCGATCCTGTGCAACCTGAAGGCGTGCCAGTCAATTTGACCTACAATTGACAAGGAAAGAAAGTTTATCAGTAATTTAGGGTGGAACATGCTGGTTTTGCCCAGATAGTTCCAAGTGTGCCGCTTTGGGAGCAGCCATACGGGGAAATTGACTAAACAGCCGATACGAGAAGAAATCGACTGTTAAGGACTGTAACGCTCGCGGGTCATGATAAATTTATACTAACAAATACAATGCACCCAGTTTTAATGATCTTTTCCCTTAAGCTTTTAATATGTATGCGTCAAAGATACATCACTGGCTAAATTAGATTTAATCAATACGTGGCGCAGAGCCAATGAATTCGGTAAAAAGGGATATGCCACGCAAACAATCGACTATTTGATATAGATGGATCTACGAATTATCTAGATCTAATCTACTACCATCAACAGTGAGGTTCGACCGGATCGATGCAGCTATGATGATGATAGTCTAGAACCAGAAAATCCATAAAACCAATTATATGTCAACAGGTTCATGAAACCGTACCATATTTGTGAAAGCGCATGTGAATCGGCTAAAATAGCCGATGCATGCATAGCAAACAAATAGAGTACATATCTTGATCACGAACAAAACCACTAATCGATAATATTTAATCTAAAGTCTTACTAGTGAGGTTCGACCAGATCGATGCAGCTATGGTAGTGTCATTAGATTAGATCTTAGTGAATCTATCCAAGATCAAAACATGTCTTTGAATGCGTACTATGCTTGATTGGAATAGAGATAAAACAGTCGATCTAGCAGAATTGAGACATCAATTATGAGATTCATGGTGTAACCAGATTAGAAGACGACCAATTGTGATGATATGATGCCGATCTATCTCTATCTCAATCAGATGACTTGTTATGATTAATGGAACATTAATTATAACAAGATCGATAACTGATGAATCAACCAAAACCAGTATGGAAAATCTTACTAATCTTAGCCGATTCGGTTCCGGTTTCTTTTGCTCTAGTTGATGTTAGGACTTTAGTAGAATGAGAAGTATATGTTGTCGGAAAATTCTGCACTCATTAGTAGAATGAGAAGTAGCGTTATGAAATTTGCAGAACTTCTTATTCTTCAACTGATCAGGAGGTAACATAACATGATTAGCGGGCAATTTGATCTGTCCTCTCTCAAGCAAGAAATCAAAGAGCTTGTCTGATTTTATGACATCGAAATCATAGCTCTCTTCAATTTCTTTTCCCTAAGGATTTGGTACCATCACTGTCTTCTTACCCCAATTCCATTCAGCCATAGCAATCTCTTCTTCTTCATCGTCTTCATCGCCATCATTAACTGAATAAGGATTATAAGCTTCAGCAATTGCGGCACTCTTCTGGTATTGGGTATCTCTGCGCATATTCTAGAATTGGCTATTGAGTGCTGCCACTCGTTGAGCCAGCTGACCTAAATTGTCAAACTCTTGCCCAAGTAGCTTCTCTCTCCATATTAGTAACATTCCTTAAACAGCCAAAACAGCTAGTTGATCATCAGTCAGATTCAATGAGAAGCACAAATTTCTAGTCTCTCAGAACCTCTAAAGAACATCGACACCTGATTCATTAGTTCTTTGCCTTATGGTCGTCAAATCTATGATTTTCTTTTCTCCCATCCCAGTATAGAAATATGTATGAAACTTCTTCTCTAGGTCAGTCCAATTGACAATGGAATTAACTGGTAACGATGAAAATCAGGTGAAAGCTGGTCCTGATAGGGACAGAGAGAAGAAACGAACTCGATGAGCTTCTTCGATAGATGCTTCACCCAATTGTGTAAGATATCGACTGACATGTTCTATTGTACTTATGCTATCTTGACCAGTGAACTTAGCAAATTCCGGGAGCCTATAATTTATATGAAGAGCAACCAAATCATACCACTCTGGATATGGACGTTTGGACGAAAGGTCTGCCCTTTTGGTTTTAAACTAAATTGATTCTTCATCATTTCGGTTACTCTTATCAACAACTCATCAGCATTTGAATCTGGATTTCTCTGCAATTGTTGATCCATCTGCGGATTAAAATTTTGAGTACCTTGATACCCTGGATTTGGAATCATATGAAGGGTATTATAATCAGTACCATAATGATATCATTGTGGAACCTCTATCTATTAGGTCCTTTGCTGATTTGCTGCTTAAAGTCTATGGTTATAAATGTTGGGATCTGTATCTCTACGAACCCTTTGAACTGATGGCATTATTTTTTGAGCCGACGATAGTATTTGGCCTGATGTGACAAAATTAACCATTTGATTCTGAACTTGCCCCGTCGGCTGTTGCACATGCTGCACTGACGACCCTGGATTATACTGTATCTGATTAGTAGTGGTACCCAGAACTCGCTCAGATGAGCTCTGAACTGCCTGGACATCATCATTACCAGCTAGTGCTGCTTCTTGATGGCTAGTACCGGCTTGATTAGTCCCCTAAGTCGATGGATGTGGAATGTTGTAGTAAGCTGATCCAATTTGATCAATTGGATATCCATGAAATACCTCATTCATGGTATTGTAGAACGTGTTCAAGAAAACAGTATTATGATTCAACATGGCATCATGAACAAATTTGTTTATAGCATCTACAAAGAAATGTCTATCATTAGTTTTGTCTGTATCTGACTGCCCATGCATCAACACTCTCGGTAGTGGATATTTCTGGATAACTTTGTTGTCACGTGTCCTTGTGTAGGACAACAAACACTTGTTCTGAGACTCTTCTAGAGCTTTGCTAATGACGTCCTTATCTTCGTCCGGTAAGTCTTCATAAGGCACCATAAGGATGTCCCTGTTGTTGTGAGCTGCCATGACGATTGTGGGGTCCTACTGGGCGTGCCATAACGTGTGTTGGCGCGAAAAACATGGTAGACGCACCGAGGGACACGTAGCAAGCCGGAACGATCTAGAGATCTGCTTGGCTTCAACCATAGGACCAGTCGATCCTGTGCAACCTGAAGGCGTGCCAGTCAATTTGACCTACAATTGACAAGGAAAGAAAGTTTATCAGTAATTTAGGGTGGAACATGCTGGTTTTGCCCAGATAGTTCCAAGTGTGCCGCTTTGGGAGCAGCCATACGGGGAAATTGACTAAACAGCCGATACGAGAAGAAATCGACTGTTAAGGACTGTAACGCTCGCGGGTCATGATAAATTTATACTAACAAATACAATGCACCCAGTTTTAATGATCTTTTCCCTTAAGCTTTTAATATGTATGCGTCAAAGATACATCACTGGCTAAATTAGATTTAATCAATACGTGGCGCAGAGCCAATGAATTCGGTAAAAAGGGATATGCCACGCAAACAATCGACTATTTGATATAGATGGATCTACGAATTATCTAGATCTAATCTACTACCATCAACAGTGAGGTTCGACCGGATCGATGCAGCTATGATGATGATAGTCTAGAACCAGAAAATCCATAAAACCAATTATATGTCAACAGGTTCATGAAACCGTACCATATTTGTGAAAGCGCATGTGAATCGGCTAAAATAGCCGATGCATGCATAGCAAACAAATAGAGTACATATCTTGATCACGAACAAAACCACTAATCGATAATATTTAATCTAAAGTCTTACTAGTGAGGTTCGACCAGATCGATGCAGCTATGGTAGTGTCATTAGATTAGATCTTAGTGAATCTATCCAAGATCAAAACATGTCTTTGAATGCGTACTATGCTTGATTGGAATAGAGATAAAACAGTCGATCTAGCAGAATTGAGACATCAATTATGAGATTCATGGTGTAACCAGATTAGAAGACGACCAATTGTGATGATATGATGCCGATCTATCTCTATCTCAATCAGATGACTTGTTATGATTAATGGAACATTAATTATAACAAGATCGATAACTGATGAATCAACCAAAACCAGTATGGAAAATCTTACTAATCTTAGCCGATTCGGTTCCGGTTTCTTTTGCTCTAGTTGATGTTAGGACTTTAGTAGAATGAGAAGTATATGTTGTCGGAAAATTCTGCACTCATTAGTAGAATGAGAAGTAGCGTTATGAAATTTGCAGAACTTCTTATTCTTCAACTGATCAGGAGGTAACATAACATGATTAGCGGGCAATTTGATCTGTCCTCTCTCAAGCAAGAAATCAAAGAGCTTGTCTGATTTTATGACATCGAAATCATAGCTCTCTTCAATTTCTTTTCCCTAAGGATTTGGTACCATCACTGTCTTCTTACCCCAATTCCATTCAGCCATAGCAATCTCTTCTTCTTCATCGTCTTCATCGCCATCATTAACTGAATAAGGATTATAAGCTTCAGCAATTGCGGCACTCTTCTGGTATTGGGTATCTCTGCGCATATTCTAGAATTGGCTATTGAGTGCTGCCACTCGTTGAGCCAGCTGACCTAAATTGTCAAACTCTTGCCCAAGTAGCTTCTCTCTCCATATTAGTAACATTCCTTAAACAGCCAAAACAGCTAGTTGATCATCAGTCAGATTCAATGAGAAGCACAAATTTCTAGTCTCTCAGAACCTCTAAAGAACATCGACACCTGATTCATTAGTTCTTTGCCTTATGGTCGTCAAATCTATGATTTTCTTTTCTCCCATCCCAGTATAGAAATATGTATGAAACTTCTTCTCTAGGTCAGTCCAATTGACAATGGAATTAACTGGTAACGATGAAAATCAGGTGAAAGCTAGTCCTGATAGGGACAGAGAGAAGAAACGAACTCGATGAGCTTCTTCGATAGATGCTTCACCCAATTGTGTAAGATATCGACTGACATGTTCTATTGTACTTATGCTATCTTGACCAGTGAACTTAGCAAATTCCGGGAGCCTATAATTTAT
Organism: Miscanthus lutarioriparius; assembly: GCA_904845875.1. NCBI lineage: Eukaryota > Viridiplantae > Streptophyta > Magnoliopsida > Poales > Poaceae > Miscanthus > Miscanthus lutarioriparius. The sequence goes on from CAJGYO010000015.1 coordinate 18,044,710, forward strand.
ATGAAGAGCAACCAAATCATACCACTCTGGATATGGACGTTTGGACGAAAAGGTCTGCCCTTTTGGTTTTAAACTAAATTGATTCTTCATCATTTCGGTTACTCTTATCAACAACTCATCAGCATTTGAATCTGGATTTCTCTGCAATTGTTGATCCATCTGCGGATTAAAATTTTGAGTACCTTGATACCCTGGATTTGGAATCATATGAAGGGTATTATAATCTGTACCATAATGATATCATTGTGGAACCTCTATCTATTAGGTCCTTTGCTGATTTGCTGCTTAAAGTCTATGGTTATAAATGTTGGGATCTGTATCTCTACGAACCCTTTGAACTGATGGCGTTATTTTTTGAGCCGACGATAGTATTTGGCCTGATGTGACAAAATTAACCATTTGATTCTGAACTTGCCCCGTCGGCTGTTGCACATGCTGCACTGACGACCCTGGATTATACTGTATCTGATTAGTAGTGGTACCCAGAACTCGCTCAGATGAGCTCTGAACTGCCTGGACATCATCATTACCAGCTAGTGCTGCTTCTTGATGGCTAGTACCGGCTTGATTAGTCCCCTAAGTCGATGGATGTGGAATGTTGTAGTAAGCTGATCCAATTTGATCAATTGGATATCCATGAAATACCTCATTCATGGTATTGTAGAACGTGTTCAAGAAAACAGTATTATGATTCAACATGGCATCATGAACAAATTTGTTTATAGCATCTACAAAGAAATGTCTATCATTAGTTTTGTCTGTATCTGACTGCCCATGCATCAACACTCTCGGTAGTGGATATTTCTGGATAACTTTGTTGTCACGTGTCCTTGTGTAGGACAACAAACACTTGTTCTGAGACTCTTCTAGAGCTTTGCTAATGACGTCCTTATCTTTGTCCGGTAAGTCTTCATAAGGCACCATAAGGATGTCCCTGTTGTTGTGAGCTGCCATGACGATTGTGGGGTCCTACTGGGCGTGCCATAACGTGTGTTGGCGCGAAAAACATGGTAGACGCACCGAGGGACACGTAGCAAGCCGGAACGATCTAGAGATCTGCTTGGCTTCAACCATAGGACCAGTCGATCCTGTGCAACCTGAAGGCGTGCCAGTCAATTTGACCTACAATTGACAAGGAAAGAAAGTTTATCAGTAATTTAGGGTGGAACATGCTGGTTTTGCCCAAATAGTTCCAAGTGTGCCGCTTTGGGAGCAGCCATACGGGGAAATTGACTAAACAGCCGATACGAGAAGAAATCGACTGTTAAGGACTGTAACGCTCGCGGGTCATGATAAATTTATACTAACAAATACAATGCACCCAGTTTTAATGATCTTTTCCCTTAAGCTTTTAATATGTATGCGTCAAAGATACATCACTGGCTAAAATAGATTTAATCAATATGTGGTGCAGAGCCAATGAATTCGGTAAAAATGGGTATGCCACGCAAACAATCGACTGTTTGATATAGACAGATCTACGAACTATCTAGATCTATTCTACTACCGTCAACAGTGAGGTTCGACCGGATCGATGCAGCTATGATGATGATGATAGTTTAGAACCAGAAAATCCATAAAGCCGACTATATGTCAATAGGTTCATGAAAGCATGCCATATATGTGAAAGCGCAGGCAAATCAGCTAAAATAGCCGATGCATGCATAGCAAACAAACAGAGTACATATCCCGATCATGAACAAAACCACTAATCGATAATTTCTAATCTAAAGTCTTACCAGTGAGGTTTGACCGGATCGATGTAGCTATGGTAGTGTCATTAGATTAGATCTCATTAACTAGTGAATCTATCCAAGATCGAAACATCTCTTTGAATGCGTACTATGCTTGATTGGAATAGTGATAAAACAGTTGATCTAGCAGAATTGAGCCATCAATTATGAGATTCATGGTGTAACCAGACTAGAAGACAACCAATTGTGATGATATGATGCCGATCTATCTCTATCTCTATCTCAATCAGATGACTTGTTATGATTAATAGAACATTAATTATAACAAGATCGATAACTGATGAATCAACCAAAAACAGCAAGGAAAATCTTACTAATCTTAGCCGATTCGGTAACAGGTGATATTGTATTAAACAACAAGTTATTTAACACAAGATCGATAACTTTGATCTATATTATGATTCGTAAGAGATCAATCAGCTGATGCAGCCTTACAAATAACGATATAGATCGGTAACTAACTTATACTAAAGCTCATAAGAGGCCGGCCGGACCGATGCAGCCTTACAAACAAAAGTATAAGCCATGACAGTACTCACAGACAAGCCGGAGGTCGACCGGATCGATGCAGCCCTTCTTGTTGAAGAACTCATCGAGATCTACAGTACTCCTACTCCTAAGGGTTGGCGTAAAGGCGAAAAAGTAATTGGTATTGATTGATTTTGATCTCTCTTACAATAGCCGGGGTCCAATATTTATACCCAGAACTTAAACATGAATCCTACTCAAATACGACTTATTACAATCTTTGGAATAAAAGAAAATATTCCTAACTTAAGATAACTTGGACCCTAATCCTTTCCCTTTTGTAGAGTTTGACAAATTTTCCCCTCGACGCCATCCGTACGTAGTTCATTGACGCTACCTGCTGACGTCATCCAAAAAGAGCCGATCCTAGTACTGCATCTGAATCAGCTGATATCGATCCTTAAACAATCGATTCCTTGATGACACAATCCTAGAAGCTTTGAGTTCCTGTGTTCTTCTTTTTAAATTTTGGTGTAACCATATGCCCCCCAATTTTGGGATAAAAATGATTTTATTCCAAAATTTCTATTGACCTGCTCACCGTGTTGCAACCGTCTATTCCAAAATATACGCGTGACTCATGATATTCTCGGTCTGAATTTTATATAATACCCCAACAATATCATTTTCAACTCACTTGGCTGATTTACTTTCCCTCCTTCTTCGAGCAAGCCTCAACAACCAAAGCCGCCACCACCAAAGCTCCAACCCTAGCAATTTTCTCTAATCGACCTGAGCTGCTTGTCAAGTCATTCCTCTGCAACCCTTTCTCAGATCCAGATCTATTCCAACTAAAATGGCGACCAATGACTACATCCCTGAGGTACGTCTCCAAATTTTTGCCCCTCAACTATCAGTCGTTGCTCTGTATTTTTTCCATTTCCTTAAGTTCATCTCATCTGGCTTTCTAGGGAATGGAAAATGAAATTTTAATTCCTTCGTCTGTTGTTCCCAATGCTTATTACCTTGGACCCATGGGAGATACCAATCCTTCGGACTTTATCAACCAAGAAACCAATCAAATTCCTTTCAGACAGTCCTTGGTAGATCTATCTTCTTGGAACACCAAAAATCCTTTTAGGAATTGGCCCAAAATGCGTAAGGGATGGAGAGACTGGTTCCATAGAGTGTTAGACAAAAAGGGTGGAGACTGGGAAGTTTACGACTTGAGCCAATGCCTGACACTTTCACTATCTGAAATGGAGAGAAATGATTCACTCCTAATTGCCGCTTCTTACTTCTAGTCCAACACTTTGAATGCCTTCGTCTTTGGTCACAGCCCAATGACTATTACCTTGGCCGATGTTTATATGTTGACTGACCTTAGAATAATAGAACTAATGCAGCCGTACAAACTCTTAGGTGCTGGGTCAAAGAAACTGGCCAAAATATCGGACTGCACAGGATGAGCAAGCTATATCCAGAACCACATTAGGAATGAATCGACTGTTAGCGAAAGAGAACACATGGCTTTTCTGAACATGTGGTTAGAAAGATTCATCTTCTGTGGGTCATCTTGTGGTCCGACTTACAATCATAAACTCTTGGCAGAGCACCTAGCAGTAGGCGTTGAGATTCCTCTTGAAAAGTATCTGTTGGGATCAGTTTACCACTTGATGCACTAGGTGGCCGCTCAGCTGCTGATGAATGAAGCAGTGCACACCATCAGCGGCCCTTGGTCGCTAATACAAATATGGTTAAATTTGTATACGCACAAGATTGTGAAGCCAAATCTCTAGAATTTGAGTTTCCCCTCCAACTTTGATGAGGAATATAAAGGCGAAGAAGGAAGAACCCGTCAGTGTATGAACTACGGTGAAGCTGCATCGGCCATAACAATTGCTGTCGATGTAGGCCACCTCTTCAAGAAGTTTTATAGAGGGTTTGATGCAGATATTCTGACCTAGCTACCCTATGATGAAGATGAGAACAATGAGTTGGTCTTTCCATTCAAATTTTGATTTGAATCAGGCTGCTCAGACGAAACGATAGCTACAATCTTCAATTCTTTCATCAAACCCTGTGTTCTTCCAGCTGAATTTCATCATGGCCGTGGCAAAATGTCTATAGGTTCTTTTCTTCCAGGCAACCTTCTAACCTATGAATTTTACAACCCTTCTTTCGTAGCTCATCAGTTTGGTCTTGGTCAACCCCCCGGCTATTTTTCAAAGATATACTGAAACCGAGAGAAGGCATCAGTGAAGCAATGGAAGCTTCTAGAGTTTTCTAGTTAGGATCAAATCTTCCTTCCCTCTATCTGCATGAATGGACCAGAGCCTCCTTCACTTTTTATTTATATGATTCCTGGTGGCAAGAATGGCACTCCCACCTCTTCTACAGGCCAGTTCATCCTAACTGCATAGCTCTAGATGAAGATTTTGCTTCCGATAGTGAGGTAATCAGCTAACTCCTTTTCCTCCATAAAGATCATCTACTAAAGTCCCTCTATCAACTTATCTAACAGAACTCCCTTGCAGGATGCTGAATTCAATCCCCCAATTGTGGACAGAAAAGGCATGTCATAGAGTATTATACGCCATGTCCGATCTCAAGACTGGGATCAATTGTGCCTACACTAAAAAAGCTGATGAAAACCCAAGCTACCTCTACAAAGGCAGCCCAAGGGACAACCCAGAAAACCATTACTAGGAAAAGGCTTCACAGAACGAGACCATCAACTGCTCAGGTAAAACAATTCATCCCCTTCCCAAAATGATATTCAATTTCTTATTCTGATTCTTTCCTCACAGTTATCAACCATTGCATCCTAATCTGCTCTGGGTCCTGAACTTTTGTCCTAGGTATTTAAATCAGCACCAACCCAACCTTCATCGACCGATCCTCAAAAGGAACCGATTTCGGTTGAAACAACCGATGCTTCTAGGATAGCAGAAGATGAGAACACCCCCATTTTACTTCCTGATGTTGCCAAGGTATCTCCTCAATACTCTTAATTTTTATTCAAATTTCACCCTTCTCTGACCATTTATCATGCCAGATACTCCCTGAGGAAACATTTACGCAAGAGCAGGAGTCTGACAGTCTACCCATTGAAAATGATCCTATTGATGTTGTCACCCAAACTGTCGAGTCCTCAGTCCAGCAAACAATTGATGGTAAGAAAGTCATATGTCTATTTTATCCTTCTGTAACAAACATGAACCGAAAAATCTTCTTTGATGTTTGCAGATACCAATGTTGAAAGTTCAGAGCCGATTCAACCAGATACCATGGGTGCATTATCAGCTGTTCCTTCTCCTCAGATAGAAGCTACCCTAGAAAAGGTAATGTATCTCCTCATTCTTCTCATTTTCAAACAACTTGTTACTTCTTAACAAAACTTTTCTTTCCCACCTGTAGGTACTTAACTCACCAGTCCTGAGCTATTCTTTCAATTTTGAAGAGTATATAGATAAAGATGAAATCAGCTCATTAGTCATCTCTTCTAAAGAAGCTTTATTAGAAGAGACCAGAAATCGGCTAAGGGACATATTACGAATGCTTGAGAAGGATATAGCCGATTTGGTTCAAGATGCAGACCCAATGTAAAGAGTCTTCTTAGCCATTAAGGATAATTTATCCCCAGATCTCATCAAAGTCTTGTCACCTTTATCCATCATTGAAGATCAAGCCCCAAAGGTGAAAAAGGCTCAGAGGAATTTGTCTAACCATGAAACTTTGATGGCCACGAAGTATTCCAATAAACAAGAAGTCAAAGAATTAGCGCAACTGATTGACAATCTGAAGAATTCTTCTTCCAGAATTGAACCAGAGTTGAATCAGCTAAGAGCTAGGCGTGCTGAGCTTGAGAAAGAACTAGAAAGCGTGAAGGCCGCCATCAATTGTCATGAGTCCAACTTGGTTTAGATTCCCAACGCTATCAAATAGAAGAAACAAGAGATGCTGACCAAGGTCAAAGAAGGCAAGGCCATCCGCTGCAGCCTTGCGAATATTCCTGGATCAGCCGAAGAAGACAAGCAACAAATCATAAAAGTCGATGCTATTCGGCTAAAAGCATTGAAAGCAATCCATGATGTTCTAAACTTGTAATCTGCATAGCAACATTTGTAACATATATTTTGTGTGGAACCAATGATAACCATATTTTCTGTTAATCTGCCGACGATAGTATTTGGCCTGATGTGCCAAAATTAACCATTTGATTCTGAACTTGCCCCGTCAGCTGTTGCACATGCTGCACTGATGACCCTGGATTATATTGTATCTGATTAGTAATGGTATCCAGAACTCGCTCAGATGAGCTCTGAACTGCCTGGACATCATCATTACCAGCTAGTGCTGCTTCTTGATGGCTAGTACCGGCTTGATTAGTCCCCTGAGTCGATGGATGTGGAATGTTGTAGTAAGCCGGTCCAATATGATCAATTGGATATCCATGAAATACCTCCTTCATGGTATTGTAGAACGTGTTCAAGAAAGTAGTATTATGATTCAACATGGCATCATGAATAGATTTGTTTATAGCATCTACAAAGAAATGCCTATCATCAGTTTTGTCTGTATCTGACTGCCCATGCATCAACACTCTCGGTAGTGGATATTTCTGGATAACTTTGTTGTCACGTGTCCTTGTGTAGGACAACAAACACTTGTTCTGAGACTCTTCTAGAGCTTTGCTAATGACGTCCTTATCTTCGTCCGGTAAGTCTTCATAAGGCACCATAAGGATGTCCCTGTTGTTGTGAGCTGCCATGACGATTGTGGGGTCCCACTAGGCGTGCCATAACGTGTGTCGGCGTGAAAAACATGGTAGATGCACCGAGGGACACGTAGCAAGCCAGAACGATCTAGAGATCTGCTTGGCTTCAACCACAGGACCAGTCGATCCTATGAAACCTGAAGGCGTGCTAGTCAATTTGACCTGCAATTGACAAGGAAAGAAAGTTTATCAGTAATTTAGGGTGGAACATGCCAGTTTTGCCCAGATAGTTCCAAGTGTGCCGCTTTGGGAGCAGCCAGACGGGAAAATTGACTAAACAGCCGATACGAGAAGAAATCGACTGTTAAGGAGTGTAACGCTCGCGGGTCATGATAAATTTATACTAACGAATACAATGCACCCAGTTTTAATGATCTTTTCCCTTAAGCTTTTAATATGTATGCGTCAAAGATACATCACTGGCTAAATTAGATTTAATCAATATGTGGTGCAGAGCCAATGAATTCGGTAAAAATGGGTATGCCACGCAAATAATCGACTGTTTGATATAGACAGATCTACGAACTGTCTAGATCTATTCTACTACCATCAACAGTGAGGTTCGACCGGATCAATGCAGCTATGATGATGATGATAGTCTAGAACCAGAAGATCCATAAAGCCGACTATATGTCAATAGGTTCATGAAAGCGTGCCATATATGTGAAAGCGCAGGCGAATCAGCTAAAATAGCCGATGCATGCATAGCAAACAAACAGAGTACATATCCCGATCATGAACAAAACCACTAATCGATAATCTCTAATCTAAAGTCTTACCAGTGAGGTTCGACCGGATCGATGCGGCTATGGTAGTGTCATTAGATTAGATCTCATTAACTAGTGAATCTATCCAAGATTGAAACATCTCTTTGAATGCGTACTATGCTTGATTGGAATAGAGATAAAACAGTCGATCTAGCAGAATTGAGCCATCAATTATGAGATTCATGGTGTAACTAGACTAGAAGACGATCAATTGTGATGATATGATGCCGATCTATCTCTATCTCAATCAGATGACTTGTTATGATTAATGGAACATTAATTATAACAAGATCGATAACTGATGAATCAACCAAAAACAGCAAGGAAAATCTTACTAATCTTAGCCGATTCGGTAACAGGTGATATTGTATTAAACAACAAGTTATTTAACACAAGATCGATAACTTTGATCTATATTATGATTCGTAAGAGATTGTGGGGGATATACCCCCGGGTACCACAAGATGGTACATGGGCCGCACCATCCGAGGTGGCCTGACCCGTAAGATCAAGGCGTGCACATCAAGATTACAAGTTGTACTAGATATTGTAATAGTACCAAATTGGATACTTTATTTGTAACCTTGTCTCTTCAGAGTATATAAGGAGAGACAAGGGTCCCCTAGAGGATAGGTTAATCTGTATACATCTCAATACAATACACCAAAGACAAAAGATGTAGGGTATTACGTCGACCAGACGGCCCGAACCTGTCTAAATCGTTGTCTCTGCGCCTTGTGTCACCATCTGGTTCCTGATTACACGCACCGTCTATCGATAATCTACCACCATGGGCACCCCCCTCAGTGGACTACTGACCATATTTCGTCGACAGTGGCGCGCTAAGTAGGGGGTGTGCACGCTGATCCATGGTGAACTAGATGGCAGACCTCGATTCCACTGTACGGCGACAAGTCAGCGACGGAATCAATCTACTACGGCTACAACTCAGCGACCCCCATTGCATACCGACGTCCATCTGATCCTCTCCTCGGCTAAACTACATGGCGGCGCTTCGTCGAGATCCCATCGGGCTCACGACGGGCACGTAGGGCTCTAGTATGCCCATGATCTACAGCAACATGCATGGCTTCGGGATCCGATTCCAAGAGATCGATACAAATACGTTTGCTGGCCAGGCCCGTGATCTACAGCAACATACATGGCTCCGGGATTCGATTCCAAGAGATCGACACGGGTACGTTGGCTGGCCAGGCCCGTGATCTACAGCAACATGCAAGGCTAACTTGCATGTATGGGCGTATGCACATATACAGCATATGCATATATGAAGGATGCAAGCCAATGACAAACAAGCAAGCTAGATCATCATGCAAGCCGCACATACTTCCGTGTATACATGCATCTACGCTCGACGTTCTCACGAACAGTTTCGGCAAGCTAGATCATCATCCAGTCGCCGAGATCCAATCAAGACGTATGGCCTACAGCCGCATACATGCAACCTCATCATCGGTGTCTTCTCCGACTTCACCAACCCGCCGATGACTCGACGATGCAACTAGGTAGCATTTGCACTCCGAGCCGCATCCGCATGGGAGTTCTACTCCAATTCGAATCAAACACAACAGAGATCTCCATGGAAGCAAATCTACATGCATGCAAGCAAATAAGGAAGAAGTATGTGTACATGTACGTGCAGGCCAACTACAGATTGCTACGGCACTTGCGTGTGCACACGCACATATGGCATCAAGCACGCTTCGACCACGTCTTAGATGGCTCCGTCGAGCTCCGACCACGTCGACCACGTCTCGAGCGGCTTTGTCGAGCTCCGGCCACGTCGACCACGGACCACGTCGACCACGTCCCGAGCGGCTCTGCCGAGCTCTGACCACCTTGACCACCAGACCACGTCGCAATGATGATCGCCGCGAAGAACGGCGCTACGACAACCGCGACCATCGTCGTGACGACAAGTCAAAAAGCTCGAGGACCGGACAACTTCATCGCCACCGACTAGATTTCTATCCAAAGATAAGTACACTTCTAATATTTATATTTAACACAATTTTCATTACGACGTTTCTCCACAACATCCTTGTCATGATTATTCTTCAAATAACGTTTGTCCATGTATACCATCTTAAATATAACATACAACTATACTTAATGCAAATCCTTGACCAGTCATGTTGACGCTCGATGCCTCAAGAGACGGCCCTGTCTCCGGCTCCTCCCTACATGTGCACGAGCGTCTGCCCTCTGCGTTTTGGGTGGTCGGCAGCGGCTCCTTAGCGACGCCTTCCTACACGCACACGGGCTCCTTGCTCCACGCTACAGTGAAGCTAGCTATGGCTGGAGGCTCAGCTACATACTAACTGGTCAGGCGGTTTATATAAAGTATAAACACAAACTTCATTTTAACACTGATGTTTACAAAGCACCAACTGCTTTATCACATCATGCTCATTTGCAAATGACTGCTGTGCGTCATATGCTATTTCTTTACTGTTGATTTTTCTCCATAAATTATTATTTTGTACATCATATACTACCATTCTACATATTTATATTGCAGTAATTTCGAGCTATGCTCGGGGACTTCGTCGCTCGCTCCTCGACCTGTGCTCGGGGACTGCCTCGACCACTCTCCGACCATGGCTTGGGGACTTCGTCGCTCGCTCCTCGACCTGTGCTTGGGGGCTGCCTCGACCACTCTCCAACCACAGCTCGGGGACTTCGTCGCTCGCTCCTCGACCTGTGCTCGGGGACTGCCTCCACCACTCTCCGACCACGGCTTGGGGACTTCGTTGCTCGCTCCTCGACCTGTGCTCGGGGATTGCCTTGACCACTCTCCGACCACGGCTCGTGGATTTCATCGCTCGCTCCTCGACCTGTGCTTGGGGACTGCCTCGACCACTCTCCGACCACAGCTTGGGACTTCATCGCTCGCTCCTCGACCTATGCTCGGGGACTGCCTCGACCACTCTCCGATCACGGCTCGGGGACTTTGCGTCTTGACTACATGCGACTGGCGACTCGCATACAGTTGGGATATTTTTTCTCACTTAGACCTTGCTACAAGGCTCATACCTCACCTTCCAGCAAGCTCGGGGACTACATCGGTACGATGCACCTATCGGTGCATCTCGTATCGCCTGTACGATGATTGGATTCTCAACTTAACTGGGAATTCTTTTTAGACCCTGGCACCACGTGCCTACGTCACCCACTACCAGGCTCGGGGACTAAGTGGGCACACTTCACCTTGTGGTGAATGTGCTTGTTTTTCGACCCCTACGCCTCTGATGATCAAGGACGCTACGCTTCAAGACACACTTACATTTCTTTTCAAAAATACAAGTGGGCACACTTCCTAGGACGGAAATCTTTTTCTTTCTTCTTAAGAGCACCATACATTCTTCGGACAACCAACTTCTCCGGCGACAACGGTGGTCAGAGATGTCAAGAACTCAAGCCTCACTGTTCGAAGAAGGTTGAAATGGCGTGTCGCATCAGAATACATGGCGCTCGGGGACTAGCTGTGGGGGATATACCCCCGGGTACCACAAGATGGTACATGGGCCGCACCATTCGAGGTGGCCCGACCCGTAAGATCAAGGCGTGCACATCAAGATTACAAGTTGTACTAGATATTGTAATAGTACCAAATTGGATACTTTATTTGTAACCTTGTCTCTTCAGAGTATATAAGGAGAGACAAGGGTCCCCTAGAGGACATGTTAATCTGTATACATCTCAATACAATACACCAAAGACATAGGACGTAGGGTATTACGTCGACCAGACGGCCCGAACCTGTCTAAATCGCTATCTCTGCGCCTTGTGTCACCATCTGGTTCCTGATTACACGCACCGTCTACCGATAATCTACCACCACGGGCACCCCCCTCGGTGGACTGCCTACCATATTTCATCGACAAAGATCAATCAGCTGATGCAGCCTTACAAATAATGATATAGATCGATAACTAACTTATACTAAAGCTCATAAGAGGTCGGCCGGACCGATGCAGCCTTACAAACAAAAGTATAAGCCATGACGGTACTCATAGACAAGCCGGAGGTCGACCGGATTGATGTAGCCCTGCTTGTTGAAGAACTCGTCGAGATCTACAGTACTCCTACTCCTAAGGGTTGGCGTAAAGCTGAAAAAAAGTAATTAGTATTGATTGATTTTGATCTCTCTTACAATAGCCGGGGTCCAATATTTATACCCAGAACTTAAACATGAATCCTACTCAAATATGACTTATTACAATCTTTGGAATAAGAGAAAACATTCCTAACTTAAGATAAATTAGACCCTAATCCTTTCCCTTTTGTAGAGTCTGACATATTTTCCCCTCGACGCCATCCGTACGTAGTTCATTGACGCTACCTACTGACATCATCCAAAAAGAACCGATCCCAGTACTACATCTGAATCTGCTGATATCGATCCTTACACAATCAATTCCTTGATGACACAATCCTGGAAGCTTCGAGGTCCCGCGTTCTTCTTTCCAAATTTTGGTGTAAACACCTCCTCCTCCTCTCTCCTCTCTCCTCCTAGATCGGGCTAGGGTTCCAGTGAGCTAACCCCCTTCTTCTCCAACACCGATGGGGTTGAAAGGTCCTTGCTTGGTTTTGGTAATTGAGTGACAACCTTAGGTGGACTAATATGTGGTTGAGTGAGACACATAGGTGATTAGTCCATAGGTACTTGTGTGAGCAACTCATGCCATGAAGTGAAGTGTCTCAAAGATGTTGCAAAGGCTCACACTTATGATGAAGGAGCTCATTGCATATGAGACATGACATGGAATCATGTGATCAAGGTGGAGAAGATCAAGATAAGACTTGGCTCGACGGACTGGTTGCAAGTGTGAAGGGCAAGTTGAGTGATGACTTGGCGCCTATGGACTGAGGCAACGGTGAAGAGCAAGTGAGTCAAGATCGATGAACCAATACGGTCACGTGATGATATGAAGTGTATCATATCATTTGGCGATTGGTTGGTGCATGTGTTGCATTGACATCAAAGGAGATGAAGTGGAATGCGCAAGGCAAAGGTATAACCTAGGGTATTTCATTTTACTAGTCAAAGGTTGTGTAGAGAAGTGCATGGCCAGGTTTAGGATAGAGGCTGTACTATTAAGATGAGCAAACTTGTTTGCATATCGGTCATCTAGTGCCACTTGAGCGATCTAACCTTGAATACGTGTTAGGATTGTGTGGCATGGTGAATTAAGTGACTAATCCTTTGGGAAATGTTTGTGAAAAGCTAACACACATGCACAAGTTGGTGAACACTTGGTGGTGTTAGCATATTTGCAAAGGTGTTGAAAAAGATGAAGAAATGGAGGCGAAACCGGGCTCGGGGTGCTGCCCTAGGGGCGCCGCCACCGCCTGTCTGGTGCACCACCACCCTTGTGGCAGTGACCGTCTAGGAGGCTGAGAGCAGAGGGTTGCCCTGGGGGCACCGTCACCTTGTCCGGTGGCACCGCCACCCCTAGGGCGGTTGTTGATATTTCTTAGCATCGCTACTAAGAACAGAGTTTTAAATCTAGTCCCTAGCAACAGCACCAGAAATGCTTGTTGGTATTTATTAACGTGTCACTTGTTTTTAATTAGCCACCTATTATAAACCTATATCTCCTAATTTTACTAGGTTGTCATCCCTAGTGATGATATCAGAGATACTTGTTGGCACTACATAGCATTACTACTAGAATAATACTAAGCAGTTCTTTATTAATTATGTGACTAGGAAGAATAGATATGAATATATATATTTATATGAAAGGAATCTGCAAGCGCATAGATAATATACCATTGTAGCATTTTACCCGAGAGTATTTCAGGTATCATTATTTATATTTTTACCATAGGGAAGGTCTAGCATGGACATGCATTGATAACTTATACCATTGAAGGAGAAGTAAACCATAACTAATATTCTACTCATAACAGAGGTAAGTCATATGATAAGATATATATATGATAAGTATTGATCAATGATAATAACAAATCACTCAGAGTACTCCTTTCTATGGCATTAGCATGGTCAGGTAGAATATTAGAGGAATAATTCCTAAGTCATTCCTAATTACAAGTCAAAGCATACATTGATTAGTGCAATTATACCTAGTAATCATTGCTAAGATCATCATCATATCTACACATAAGGGATATTACTAAGGAAGATTAAGAACAGAGCTTGCTCTTCCTTCGTAACCGAACCTTACGTGCGCCTATATTCGGGGAGTGGACTACAAATGACTCAACGGGAGTGTCACATCTGCGATCTACCACGTGACCTAGAATATAGGGTGTATCCATAGATAAACAACGTATAAGCACCACGCTTACACAATGTCGACCACCCACCCATGGATCCTTAGAGTGAGCGTTATACGAACTTATGCATGAACATAATGATAATCCAACTATACTAAGCATATAATCAAAGTAGACCATGAACATTATAACAAAGAACATGAATAAGATGAATGCTAATATTGTCATAACAATTGTAACTAGCATGTAAAAGTAATAGAGATTCAAAAGAGAGAGGGCTATAAAGATTCTACCAAACCACGCTCTTGACAAGATCAGGAATCCAAGCGAAGCCTGCTTGCCTCCTTCTAGACCTAGCCTAACTAGCTATGCCCTAGAATATGGTGGAGCTCTGAGGATGATTAGGGTTTCTATCTTCTCAAATGACTTATGCCTTCTCAGGAGGGTAGGGGCTGATATATATAGGCCGGAGCGTCCAATGTGAGCCCTTGGAACAAACCGATTTAAAGGATGACGTAGATGCAACCTAGGAGGCGGTGGAGAACCGACATAACAACGAGGGGCTGACAGGTGGGCCGTAGGGGTCGGATGGCTTACAGGCGGCGACGTGTCACCCTTCGCTTCGGTGTGGAGTCCTCTCGAGTCTTCTAGAGTCTTCTGGTGTCCGTTTTGCTGATTAAATCTGACATGTAGGTCCACCTTGACGGTTTTCTAGATAAACCCTGCAGAAAATATAGATTCACCAAAACTCGTGGAATTTATTAGTTTAAACCCCTAAACCTTCATTGATGATTATATTTATGCCCTTATACATGTTATATTGATGCTTTATAATGGTTATTAACTACCGTCAACAGCGGTGCCCACCTGGACATGGCAGAGCAAGGCTAGAGCTGAGGCTGGTAGTGGAAGGGGCGGTATGCACCGCCACTGGCAGGTCGGTGCACCGTCTGGTCACTGCCACTAGTGAGGTGGGGCCACCACTGTTTTTCACCTGAGAGCGAGGGAAGCCAAGCTGGTCACCATCGTGGGCACCGCCGCCCTGATGGCGGTGCACCGCCATAAAAATCTAGAGAAGGGGGTATTCGGGCAGATGGCCGGGTGGTCACCGCCACCCTAAGGGCAGTGCTACCACCACCCCGGTTCGGTGACCAACGGCTAGTTTGGAATTCGACCGTTGGGAGGGGCACCACTGTGTCCGATGCCCTCGCAGAAAAAGGATCTTTGCTCCAACGGCTCTATTTGGCTTGGGGCTATAAATAGAGGTGGAGCTCGGGCATTTGACTGGTTGAGCACCCTTGGGACTGAGTGTCCATGCTTGGGGAGTGCTTGGGAGCCCTCTAACTCACTTGTGCTTGATAGTGATCATCCGATCGAGTGAGTGAGCGATTCTAGTGCGATTGCATTGTAAGGTTGCATCGTGTGGCATTAGGTGATAGAGTTGCAAGCTGGTGGTGCTTGTTACTCTTAGAGGTTGCCACCTCCTAGATGGCTTGGTGGCTTATGACTACGCTGAAGCACGTGAGAAGATTGTGCGATGCTCCGGAGGAGGATTTGTGAGGGGGATTGTGCTCACCCCGCGGGGATCGCGAAGAGCAACTTTAGTTGAGCGTGTCATTGAGCTACCCTCACTTTCGGGGTAGGTTCTTGCGGTGCCCGATGTGCGGGCTTGGCGGGTGATGCCAATTGGCCGCCGAACCACCAAGTGAGCGGTCGATACAACAGGGACGTAGCTTGATGACAACTAAGTAAACCTCGAAAGAAAATCACCGTGTCAATATTGTCTTCATCTTCTCGGTGGTTTGCTTTCCATGAAACACAATCTTGTATTGCTTTCATTTACATTATGCTTGTGTAGTTGCTCTTGTGACTAGCTTAGCTTTAGTAGCTTGCTAGTTGCCTTCTTGCTTGTGTAGCATAGAAGTAGTTCCCTTGAGTGGCTAATTTGGTTTTAGTAACCTTGTTAGTCACATTGCTTAGTTTGTGTAGCTAAATAATTTGCGCCCTCTAATTTAGCTTGTAGCCTTGTTATTGAGCATTGCTAGTGAGCTTAGGGGCTTTGTGCTTTTGCTTCACTAGTTGTGTAGGAGCTCCATCGGTTGTGTGAAGTACTAGTGTATAGGTTTGTGTGACCTTGCTTTAGAATTGATTAGGTGAGCTCTAGTTAACCCGGTACCTTTGTTGCCTAATTAAGATCTTTTTAAAGTGCTTGTGAACTTAGATAGAGGGATGTAGTCTTGGCTAGACCGATAGTTCTAATTTCGTATTTGTTTTGGTTAGCCGGCGCAATTAATTTTAGAAAAGACTATTCACCCCCTCTCTAGCGCCATATCGACCCTACGGGGGTATAGAATGGCTGATTGGGGAGGTAGGTAGGCCAGACGGTGAGAATGGTGGATGGGCGGCTTAGGGGAGCTGGCGGTGGCAGGTGCGGTCGGGCCAGGTCGGAACGGGGGAGGCTCGTCGGAGCTGGAGAAGATGGCGGCGGTGGGGGGTGGGGAAGAGGGCGGCCGCCGCAGGCCCGAACCCTAGCGCCGGTGGCAGGGCGGTGGGCGGTGGCCGGCGGCGGGAGCAGGGGCAAGGGCGAGGGCGTTGGAGTCGGGGAAGAGGGCTGCTGTGTTTTTTATTTACTAGAAACTAGTGTCCCAGGAGGTGTGCGCGGAACCTCTAAATACTGCGCGCGCATGCTTGAGCAAAGTTCATAAAATAAATGGACCAAACCCAAGTGCTCACGTCGTCCAAAGGTTATCCTCCAGCCCAGAGCTCGTCCTCCAAGCGCAACATCCATTTTAGATGAGTTGGGCCGCCCGAACGATGGAAGAAGGGTGGGAGTAGGCCCAACGGTAACCGTAAACCCTTCTCCTTTTGGTTTGGCTCTTGTCTCTTCTACCCAAATCCCAAAAATTCCGTTTCCCCACCGCAAAATTTCAAAATTCCCACCCACCTTTCCTTCCCCCATCTCAGTCGAGCGCCCTCTCCAGTCTCCAGTCCCCACCCCGTCGATCTCGCCCCCATCCCATGGACGCCGACGAGATGGACGTCGACCTCGACGGCGCCGGCGGGATGGACTCCCTACCCTCGGCCTCCCCCGCGTCCGCCTCCGGTTCCCTCCCCGCCGTCCTCTCCGAGCTCGCCGCCCTCCACCGCCGCGCGTCCTCCTCCTCCTCCGCCACCTCCCCGCCCCTGTCCCTGCCCTCCATCACATTCCTCTCCTCCGGCCCCGCCGCCGTCGCGCCCATCTTCCCCCGCCTCGCCGAGGCCGGCGTCCCCGCGTCCTCCCTGCTGCCCCCGCTCGAGGCCTCGCTCTCCGCGCACCCGCTCCCCGCCGCCGTCGCCTACCTCCGCCTCCTCCTCGCCCCGGGCTCCCCGCTCCTCATCCTCTTCTCCCCGCTCCCCTTCCTCTCCCTCCTCCTCGCCATCCGCAAGGCCGCCGCCGCCGCGGCCTCCGCCACCGGAGCCGGCAGCGCCGCCTCCAACCCTAGCTCCGGTTCCGGCGCCGCCGCGGCCGCCAACCCCCGCAAGCGCAAGAACCAGCGCCAGAAGCCGCCGGCGGCCCCGCGGGCGGCGCCGTCGCTGCTCCCGAAGGCGCTCTCCCTGCTCGCCGACGCCGCGGGAAGGCTGCCGCTCGGGGCCCACCCGGACGCGCGGCGGTCGCTCGTCGACACCGCCGCGGAGCTCGCGGCGTTCGACGTCCTCGCCGCCGTCCTTGGATCCGACTACCACGCCGGGGCGGTGCAGGACGTGATACGCGCGCTGGCCCCGGTGGTGCTCTCGGCCACGAAATCTGCGGCACGGGTGGCCGCGGTGCAGTTCCTCGTGAGGAAGTTGGTGCCTTTGGGTGGCGAGGAAGGGGAGGAAGCAGTTAGGAAGGCAGTGGGGTACCTTCCGAGGTACTTGGCCGTGAAGGCCCCGGACAAGGCGGAGGCCAGGGCACTGGCGGTGGAAGCCATAGTCGAGGTGGTACGGGCATTGGACGCTTTGGGAAGGGAGGGATTTGCAGGGTACGTTGTGGCCATGGCAAGGGGCAAGGCAAAGGGACGACTGCTTGCTGTGGATTTGGTCCTTGCCTTGCTGCCAGTGCTGTTACCATCTGAAGGGGATGACTGTGATACGGAGGAGGGCTCTTGGGGGCTGAAGTTTCTGCGGCTGTTGGTGGAGAGGTGCTCAGATAGCGTGGGAGGTGTTCGAGCTCGGGCGTTAACGAATGCAGCACAGGTGCTTGATGTTTTGTCTGAGAGAGGTGTGGAGGTTGACCGGTTGCAAGAGGTGATGAGGATTGGGGACATGGGGCTTGGGGAATTGCTGAGACGACGCTGCACCGATGATAAGGCTGCTGTGAGGAAGGCTGTGCTTGTGCTCATCACAAAGGCAATCGGTTTGATTGGGAGACCCATCGAGGAGTCTCTTCTTTCTGCAATGGGCGCTGCATGCTCTGATCCATTAGTCAGCATCCGCAAGGCTGCTCTTGCTGCCATCTCAGAGGTTTTTAGGAAATTTCCTGATGAGAAAGTGATGAAAGAGTGGCTTCAGGCCGTGCCGCCGCTGGTGATTGATAGTGAGACAAGCATCCAGGAGGAATGTGAAAACCTGTTTCTTGAACTGGTGCTTAACAGGATCTGCCAAGCTGCCAATTCGAAACTAGATGATGATTCCATCACCTTGGAGGAAGTTTTCCCTGAAGGGACACTGGATTTGCTGAAAAGCATCTGTGATGGAGAGGTTGCTCCATGCATAAAGAAGATATGTGCAAGCCTTGGGAAGAAGAAGAAGCTGAAACCACTACTTGCTAGCTCACTGCAGAACATCATAACACTATCTGAATCCTTGTGGTTGAGAAATTGTAAGCCAATCGAAAATTGGACTGCACCTATTGGGTCCTGGTGGCTTCTTTCTGAAGTCTCATCATTCGCGCCAAAATCAGTTGACTGGAAGTTCCTCTCCCACCACTGGAAACTTCTTGACAATGTTGGCCAAGATGACAGAGGTAAAGCTTGTTCTCAAGTGGAACCAAACTCTGCGCTCTGGGCAGTCAATCGTGTGTCACTCTTGCAAACCATTTCAAATGTCTCCATGGAGCTGCCTGTGAAACCTGCAGCAGAATTGGCACAGAGCTTGCTCACAAGGATTGAGGATTTTGATATGAATCTGAGTGAGGTAATCAGTTTGTCAATCCAAAACAATAGTGAGTAGTACACTAATTTGTTTTTGCTACAGTTAAATTTTGAGTTAGCATGGCATTTTATGTTTTTACAATACGAGATCCTACTTAATCTGCCAACTAAAAACAATATTAAACCTACTGCACTTTGTATAGCGTGCCCTAATCCTATCGCCCAATTTGCCAAAACTTGGCAACTTGTACTGTTCTGAAGATTTTTTTGGGTAAATCATAATGTTGGGTATGGTAAATCTAGGCCAGCATTTCATAATTATAAAATGAAAACTTTAGGTTCACTGTGCTTGCCAGTGTTGGTATTATAACGATCAGCAATATTTTCTGGTAGGGCAGTCCTTCTAGCTTAGGGCATGTTTGGATCCATCTTGCTAATAGTTAGCAACTGAGAATTAGCAAGAGTGGATCCAAACAGGCAAATGCTAAAAGGTGTGATAGCTACTAGTAAAAACTAGTAAGGTTTTGGTTGCTAGCAAGTGCTAAGGATTAGCATGCTAAAATTAGCACATCCAAACAGAGCCTAGCTGAAACCTCAGTGCAATCACAATATATTGTTTTAAGGCCTGCTTGTTACCTGTTTGGAATCTAGGGCGTACCCAGTGCAGAGAGCTTCCGCTCTGTGCGCGGTCTGGGGAAGGGTGTTAGTGGCAAGCCTTACTCTCGCCTGTGCAATGGGAGGAGACCGCGACTCGAACCCGGGACCTTCCGGTGACAAGAATTCAAGATTATCCAGAAACTTTGCTGTTTAGATCATTGATTATCCACATTTTCCCCTCCCCATAGGCCATAGTTCTGCAACAATGTTCATCATGCATTCATCTTATCTTTTTCCTTGATATAGGCTTCTGTGTGTTGTTGGTTGAACTATCTACAATTTTGCCAAAATCGCTCTTAACAGAAGTAATTCATGTCCATATCTTGAGCATAATTTTTATGCATGCATAAACAGGTTGATGCGCATGTAAAAGCACTGAAAACTTTATGTAAAAGGAAAGCAAAATCAGCTAATGAGGGTGATGCACTGATCCTGAAGTGGGCGCAGCAACTTATCTGTAGTGCTTTTGACATCCTTGACCAGTACATAAAAGAGGCATCTGAATCAGCCAGGGGTCACAGTTTCGTTACTCCTATGACTGGCAAACGCAAGGGAACGAAACAGACATCTGCATCAAAGTCAACATTACGTGCAGTTGTTGCTGTGTTCACTGTTGGATCACTGATCCTAGCTTGTCCTACTGCTGATGTGAAGGACATCACCCCTTTGCTACACACAATTGTAACTTCTGGAAGTTCTGAGCCAAGGCCAAAAAACCTTGTTGGTGGGACCATTTCTTTCAAAGAGTTAGCTCCATCATTATATATACAAACGTGGGATACATTAGCAAAAATATGCCTTGTAGATGACAAAGTGGCCAAACGGTACATTCCAATTTTTGTTCAGGTATGTACACTGCACAGGTCTCATGATTACTCTTAACAGATATAGTCAATGTTGCTTCTATGAATCAGGAGCTTGAGAGGAGTGATATGGCTACCCTTCGGAATAATATCATGATTGCGATGGCAGACTTCTATGTCCGTTATACTGCATTGGTTGACTGGTGAGCTTATATTTCTTCATTCATATACACACTGATTAATATCACTATCCTTCCAGAATTTGTCACTGTTTCTTGCAAGCAGATATACATGTTCCTGTATATCAGAATGTGTTTTTCAGACTTTTTTCTCCCTCAAGAAAAATGAATGTTGCTTATACAGTCACACTTTACTAAATTTATAACTTCAACTTTTTCCACCTTTGCAATGTTTAAGACAATCGGCTGATTCTGACAACTCTTTGGTGAATGAAACGTAGCTAATTTGTTTCCCTCTGTTTTCCTTTTTTTGTGTATCTGTCCATTTTCTAAGTTAATGGTCCCAATGAATGATCTTATATATTAATCCATTTAATTCTGATTCTGTATGTTTCCCCAAAAGAAAGTTGAAAAGATATCTCCTTTGTTTTTAAGGGGCTTTTGTGCTCTTGCCCCTACTTTGAAGTGCAATTGTGATTTTGTCCTCGTTTTTTTAACTTTGTGATTTTGCCCTTCACTATAAGTAAGTCAATGCGATTTTGTCCCAAATCAACGGTCAAAACAGGGGCAAATTCACAAAGATCAGGGGCAAAATCGCATTGACTTGCTTGTAGTGAAGGGCAAAATCACAAAGTTAAAAAAACGAGGGCAAAATCATAATTAACCATCTAAAGTAGGGGCAAGAACACCAAAACTCCTTTTTTTAAAGATTCTAGCAACATGCTTGAATTCTTGTTAGATGGTATTGGAGAGGAAGCTGTTAGTCTGTTACTATATATTGGCAGCAGCAACAACAACAACAACAACATAGCCTTTCAGTCCCAAACAAGTTGGGGTAGGTTAGAGTTGAAATCCACCAAGAGCAAAGTCACGGTTCAGGCACTTTAATAGCTGTTTTCCAAGCACTTATATTCAAACATAGATTTCTAGATATAACTTAAACTTTTAAATCTCTTTTTACTGCCTCTCCCCATGTTAATTTCGGTCTTCCTCTACCTCTTCTCATATTATTAGGTTGGCTTAGGACTTCACAATGCATTGGTGTCTCAGGAGGTTTCATTTGGACATGACCAAACCACCTCAACCAATGTTGAACAAATTTTTCTTCAATTGGTGCTACCCCTAGGCGATCACGTATATCATCGTTTCGAACTCGATCCATTCTTGTGTGACCATAAATCCATTGCAACATACGCATTTCTGCAATACATAGTTGTTGAACATGTCGAATCTTTGTAGGCCAACATTCTGCTCCATACAAAATAGCCGGTCTAATCGCCGTTCTATAAAATTTGCTTTATAGCTTTTGTGGTACCCTCTTGTCACAGAGAATGCTAGAAGCTTGACGTCACTTGATCCACCCTGTTTGATTCTATGGCTAACGTCTGCATCAATATCTTCATCCCTCTATAGCATTGATCCCAGATACCGAAAGGTATCCTTCTTAGGCACTACTTGATCTTCCAAACTCACATCTCCCTCCTCTTGTGCAGCTCCGCTAAAGTCGCATCTCATGTATTCGGTTTTAGTTTTGCTCAATCTAAAACCTTTAGACTCAAGGGTCTGCCGTCATAATTCTAGTTTCCTATTTACTCCCGCCTGGCTTTCGTCCACTAACACTACATCATCAGCGAACAACATACATCAAGGGATATCCCCTTGTATGTTCCTGGTAACCTCATCTATTACCAAGGCAAAGAGATACGGGTTTAAGACTAACCCTTGATGAAGTCCAAATTTAATTAAGAAGTAATCTGTGTTACCATCGTTTGTTCGAACAATAGTCACAACATTATTGTACATGTCCTTGATGAGGGTCACGTACTTTTATGTGACTTTATGTTTGTCCAAAGCCGACCACATAATATTTCTTGATATTTTGTCATAAGTCTTGTCCAAGTCAATGAAAACCATGTGGAAGTCCTTCTGCTCTCTAAACTACTCCATAACTTGTCTTATTAAGCAGACTGCTTCTGTGATTGATCTTCCGGGCATGAAACTAAATTGGTTTGTTGATATCTGCGTCGTTTCTCGCAGGCGCTGCTTGATTACTCTCTCTCATAGCTTCATAGTGTGGTTCATCAATTTAATTCCCTGATAATTAGTATAATTTTGGATATCTCCCTTGTTCTTGTAGATTGTTACCAATATGCTTCTTTTCTACTCCTTAGGCATCTTGTTCGATCGAAAGATATTGTTGAACATCTTGGTTAGCCATACTATAGCTATATCCTCGAGACATCTTCACACCTTGATTGAGATACCATCAGGGCCCATCGCTTTGCCCCCTTTCATCCTTTTCAAGGCTTTTCTGACTTCCGATTCTTGAATCCTCCGCACAAAGTGCCTATTAGTGTCATTAAACGAGTCGTCCAGCTGAACGGTGATGTTTTCGTTCTCACCATTGAATAATTTATCAAAATACTCTTGCTATCTATGTTTGATCTCATCCTCCTTCACCAAGAGCTGTTCCCTCTCATCTTTTATGCACTTGACTTGATTGAAGTTCCTTGTCTTCCTATCGCAATCCCTAGCCATCTTATAAATGTCCTTCTCTCATTTCTTCGTACTCAAACGTTGATAAAGGTCCTCATAGGCCTGCCCCTTTGCCTCACTCACTGCTCATTTTGTAGTTTTTTTGCCACCTTGTACTTCTCTATATTGTCTGTACACCTGTCATGATACAAGCGCTTATAGCACTCCTATTCTTTAATAGCCTTTTGCACATCTTCATTCCACCACCTTGTACTTCTCTATGTTGTCTGCACACCTGTCATGATATAAGCGTTTATAACACTTCTTTTCCTTAATAGCCTTTTGCACATCTTCATTCCACCACCAAGTGTATTTCGAGTCGCATCCGCTCTCTTTGGTCACTCTAAGCACTTCTGAAGCAACCTTCTGAATGCATGTTGCCATCTTCTCCCACATGCTATTTGCATCGTCTTCATCCTTCCAAGGGCCCTCTTCAAGGACCTGTTCCTTAAAGACCTTTGATGCATCCCCTTCTAATTTCCATCACTTCGTTCTAGCAACCCTAGCTCGTTTGTTCCCACGATCTTGCACCAGAAAGCGGAAGTCAGCCACCACCAGCTTGTGTTGAACGACCACATATTCTCCAGATATCATCTTACAGTCCACGCATGTTCGTTTATCCCTCCTTGTAAGGACAAAGTCGATTTGACAAAAGTATTGGCCGCTACTAAAGGTCACTAAATGGGGCTGTCTCTTACGAAAGAAAGTGTTAGCTATCATCAGATCAAAAGCTATAGCAAAGTCTAAGACTTCCTCTTCCTCTTGGTTCCTACTACCATATCCGAAACCCCATGAACCGTCTCGAAACCTACACTTAATGTACCTACATGGCCATTAAGATCACCTCCTATAAAGAGCTTCTCGCTACTAGGGACAGCTCTAACAAAGCGATCTAAGCCTTCCTAGAAAAGCCGCTTAGCACTCTCATCATGGCCTACGGAGGCATACGCACTAATTACGTTTAAAACCATATCACTAATGACAAGTTTAACTAAGATGATCCTATCCCCTTTTCTTCTCATCTCCACCACACCATCCTTGAGGCTTTTATCAATCAAAACTCCTACTCCATTTTTATTTGAAGTTGTCCCTGTGTATGAGAGCTTGAAGTCGGTATTGTCCACCTCCTTCGCCTTCTGCTCCTTCCATTTAGTCTCTTGGACGCATAAGATATTTACACGCCTCCTAACTACTGTGTCCACTAACTCTCTTAACTTACCCGTAAGGGACCCTACATTCTAGCTACCTAAACAGATCCTAGTTGGCTCGGCTAACTTCTTTACCCTTCGCACCCGCCGAGGTAGGTGTGAAGACCCTTGCTCATTTTGCACCACATCCGGGCGTCGATATGGCGCGCCACTAAGGATGCGACGACCTGATCCTTGCTCACTTGACACCGTGCCCAGATCGCGATACGGTGCGTCACGGGGGTGACGACCTGGTCCTTGCTCATTTAACACCATACCGGGTTCTGACATGGCGCGTCGCTAAGAGGGTTACGCTCCAATGGGATTCTTTTGGGTTGCATCTCTCCATAAAAGTGGCTAAGTTTTTACATTGGCTCGCCACGCCTAACACAACCCTCCTCCTTTACCAGGGCTTGGGACCTGCTATGCTGGGACATCAAAGGCGTCCCACCATAGGCGGAGTTACTATATATTGGCAATTAAGGTTAATGATGTAAAACTGTCCTCCCATATGCTAGTTGTTCTGTGGCTTCCAGATCCAGAAATAGTAAATAGATTTTTGTAAAGACTATTTTATCGGTTATATTTCACAGATTTATGAAGAAGATATTTCATATATTTATTTTTCCAATTAGTTAAAGTCTTATTTGCTCATGTGTTTAACTGATCTCTCCTTTATGATGTTTCTGCAGTTATATGTCAAAAATAACAAAATCACTACGTGATCCCTGTGAAGTAGTACGGAGACAAACATTTATCCTACTCTCTAAGTTGTTGCAGGTGCTAAACACTTCTGTAACGCTTTGTTTTGAATATTGGGTCATGGTTACTGAGATTGCTATTTTGTCCAGAGGGACTATGTAAAGTGGAGAGGGGCTCTCTTCCTTCGGTTTCTGCCATCTTTAGTTGATGAGTCTGAGAAGATTAGGCATTTGGCTGACTACCTTTTTGGGAACATCTTAAAAGGTATTTCTTTTTGTACTAAACTTTTCTTGTTTTATTAAGTCACTGATTAACATCTGCTTAAATTTTGCAGCTAAAGCGCCACTCCTTGCATATAATAGTTTTATTGAAGCTATATATGTTCTAAACGATTGCACTGGACACGGTGTATATAGCGACTCTCAGTCTCAGGGAAGTTCAGACAAAAGACCTGCCCTTTTTGCAATTCGGTAAAACAACTCAAACTGTTCTCCTTAGTCCTTGCAAGGAAGATGCTTCATCCCTAGCTTTCATTTTTTTTTGCAGTGGCACTGATGAAAGATCGAGATCAAAACGAATGCACATTTATGTCTCTTTGCTGAAACAAATGGCACCAGAGCACCTTTTAGCCACGTCGGCCAAGTTATGTGCTGAGATCTTGGCAGCTGTTTGTGATGGATTGCTCAGTGTTGATGATGCTGGTGGAAGGGCTGTACTTCAGGTGGGGATCAATATCTTCAGAACTCAGATGGTTTTATGCCAATATGAACTGAGAAAAGTATCTTGGATATCGAGTACCTAGATAGTAGATACAACCATTGACGTCGTCGATGAGTGCTTATAGCCTGATTGTCACTTGACTGACCTGCAATGTGCACATGCAGCCTGGGTTTTGAATTTTCGATTCATGCTTATGGTACATGCTTAGTGTGTTAAATAATTAATTAGGAGAGCTAAATAGCCTTGTATGCTGCTATTTTTCCATAGTTTTGATGATTTAGTTTTTCTCAACAGGATGCTCTGCAGATACTGGCTTGCAAGGAGATGCGCATCCACCCCAACATCTTGTCAGAGAATTCCGAGATGGACGAGGAAGGTGGCGAGGGCGGGGGAATGGCCAGCGCGCTCCTGGCGGCCAAAGGGAGGGCGGTGACCCAGGTGGCAAAGAAGAACCTGATCCAGATCGCGGTCCCGATCTTCATCGAGCTGAAGCGGCTGCTGGAGAGCAAGAACAGCCCGCTGATCGGATGCCTGATGGAGTGCCTGCGCGCCCTGCTCAAGGACTACAAGAACGAGATGGATGAGATCCTGGTGGCGGACAAGCAGCTGCAGCGCGAGCTCCTCTACGACATGCAGAAGTACGAGGCAGGCAAGGGGAAGGGCAAGGTTGCCACGCAGGCCGAGGCCGAGGCTGGTCCCAGCGGCACCGGCAGGTCCCCGGCTGGTGAGTCTGCGAGAGCCACTGTCAGGTCGGTGCTGAAGGAGGTGAACCTGAAGGCGCCGACGCCGCCGCTGCACTCGATGAGCGTGCCCAAGGTGAAGTCCATTCTGGGCAGTGCTGGGCCGGGCTCTCGCCGCCCCGATGTCCTCGAGTCGGTCCGGCGGCTTCAGCCGTTTGAGTCGGACGATGAGAGTTAGCATGCGTCCGCTTTGATGCCAGCACATTTCCGCTGTTGGACTTGGCCTGGTCTGGTCTGATGTTCGTTTTAGTATGATGACGACGACTGAGTAGGAGATTAAGGCATTAAGCTCATTTTCTCAACGAGGCTTTCGCTGACTTGCGCTGTATATATAATAATTAGGGACTGATTAGATAACTGTTGACAGATTTATCACCCCAAAACCTGTCAAATTATGGACAAATCAACAGCTGAAACGTCAGCCAAGAAAAAATGACAGATTTTCATATACTAAATCTGTCAGATTTTGCACCACAGGTTACAAAATAGACAAAAGATCCAAAACCCGTTATATCCAACAATCAAAACATTTAGAAGAAATCTGTCTGTCCACGCACCAGCTGCAGCAGGTCCAGCTCCACTCCCAGCCTCAGCAGCAGGAAATAATCATCAGTCAATCAGCTTTGATCTACAAAATGACAAGGAAATAATCATCAGTCAATCAACAAGCACCAGGAAACACCATAATAAGTTGCCCAGAATAGACAGATTTTCAACACACAAGTATAAGTATATTTGTCGAGTGACCCTTTTCATATGCAACCAAATGCTATTACTAATTTTACTATAATATCATCTCATCTAGAAAGAATGATTCCTGATTGCTGAAAGGTTTTGTTTTTCTGACATTGCTTCCAAATTGTTTCTGGTAATACTGCTACCATCGAGAAAAGAAATTTGATACCTCTTGATCCAACATTTTCCAATGATGTGTCAAATCAAAGAGCTGTTTTAGAGTTCCATGTTTGTGTTTGCCTACGGTTCAGGCCCCTAGTACTCCCAACAGTACACGTGCTTATCCTCCTCTTCTGGGCTCTTCTGCAGAGAACAAGTTCACAAAAGGAATTAACTTTAGAGATGTTCAGTTAACTTTCTGAATGATCAGGGTTGCAATGTGCCAACCATAATATTGGTTGGATGAGCCAAGTTGTCCTTGAGGAAGCTCTTGAACTCTTGGAAGTTCTCTGTTGTCCGCTAGTGCCCGCTGAGAGGCCAAATCACCTGACACACAAAAAAACAAATCTGCCTCACCAAAAAGACATCTAACAAACTGGTTGTTGAAAAAAAGTGAAACTGAATATTTGCTCATACTAGAATGGTAACAGATTGATAGATACCTTCAAAGTTCCATTCTCAACAACCAATCGCCCAACAGTACAAAGTGGTCCCTATGGCAAGTAAGCTAGAGTGTTAAAATGTTTCCTTTTTCTTCTGCATTTGAAGTTAAAAATTAAAACCTGTCCACTCACATGAGTATACCTGAAATGGGCATCTAACTTTTACATTGCAACACACAAAAATAAAAAAGGCAAACCAAATGATCATACCTACAAACAAGCTTAGATATACCAAAATTCGGAGAAATTTAATCTTTACACATTGAGAGCAAATGACATTCAATTGTCAGAGCCACCATTTTCTCAAAAGCACCTGGGCAAAGATAGAAAATGACGACACTCCAAAAACAGAAATAGGACCACCCAAAAAAAGGCCCACAAAAAAAAACCAATCTCCATACTCTCTTGGTCCTTGAAAAAGAAAAAAAGGCAACAAACAAAAGCAACCAGTACAACAGATCTGCAGATATAATCATAAAGTGCTGCCTACAAAAAACATATAGTTTACCTGAAAAACAAAATGCAGCTAGCAAACACATCTACAAAAATGCCAGCTTCTTAGCAAAATCGCCACCCCAAAAAAAGGTTGACATGACACAAATAATAACCACAAAGATTGATTAAAAAAACATACACATGTTAAGCAACCGCAGATAATCAGTTCGAAGCAACCTCAGCAACTAGAAACCAGTCACAAGTCACACAAAGACACACGCACACACAAACCAAATCTAGCACCCACAAAAAACAAACACAACCAGAAAACACAGACACAGCCCCACTCACACACCCCAAAGCTAGCATACAAATGTACAGAGCTCTAACCTGGGTAAGCAGAGTTTCATCAGTAGGGAGCTAAAGATCCTCCATGGTGCCTCCACTTTCAGTCAGCAAGGCTGACCTGCGTTATGTGTTGACCAAGTACAGAGTTAAAAAAGAAAATCAACACGAGCAGTTTTTCATCTGTGAATATAAGAGTAAAAAAAGAAGCATACAAATCCATCCTCAGATATATCAATCAGCTGGCAGTAATCTGAAATGTGGGGAGTAACACTTGATCAAATAAAAATCTCTAGTAGCAAACAAGCTACTGAGAACTACAGATATAGCTCAAGCAACTAAGTAGCAAACACCAGATATGAAGTATCTCACAACTCAAAAAGATTAGCCATATACCTTTTCTCAGTGCCCACAAAGCACATGCTCACCCCCCCTTGCTTCCTTTTCTTTGAAACCTTGGATGGTAAGCGATTACCATAGCTATCACAACACAGTGCTGATTTGCCAAAACAACCTACAAATCGTTAAATTAAAATGCAGCTGGCTCAAAAGATGTAACAAAAGGAAGTAGCTTCACACTGAACTTGTACAATTTCACCGCATTCAGCTACCTGAGACTCAGATTGGCACTGCTGCTCGTCATTTGAAACAGCATCTTCCTGAAAGCCATTAGCGTCAGACCGCACGGTGAGCATACCCCATCCATTTCGAGATAAAAAAAAACCAAGTTCAGCAAGGAAAGCCTCTGTGCTTATACAGAGGCTGTACTTGAAACCTGTCAAAACAGAAGAGCATCACAAGAATCAACACAGAAGAACTACCTATCCTTGAACCCCCAACATAAGAGCTAGATTGTGGCAAGTGCACAATACATCAAATAGAGTGAGTGAGTGAGTGAGAGAGAGAGAACACCCACACGCAGACACAAACACACCCAGTAAACAATAACACCCACACCCACAAAGACACACACACCCAAACAGAGACACACACACTAACAAATTAATCAATAGCAGCAAAGCAGCAGCAACTGAAATGTTCAGAAACAGCATTTGCTGTTGCTGCTGATCAGTAGCAGCCCAATCAGCAGCAGCAACTTAAAAAACAACCCAGGAAAAAAAACAAATAACTTTGGGGCCCTTAAAAGGCAAAATACAAACACAAATAACTGACACATCAAAAAAATTAAGCCGCAAAAACAAACCCAAAATAAAAGCCCA
This sequence comes from Miscanthus lutarioriparius, assembly GCA_904845875.1. Taxonomy (NCBI): domain Eukaryota; kingdom Viridiplantae; phylum Streptophyta; class Magnoliopsida; order Poales; family Poaceae; genus Miscanthus; species Miscanthus lutarioriparius. The sequence goes on from CAJGYO010000015.1 coordinate 18,074,717, forward strand.
GAAAAACATAGAACCACAAAAAAAAATCACACGTACACAGAAAAAATGCACACCCATCCACACACAAAAAAAACGACACACACACACAAACAGAGGGAGAGAGAGAGGCACAGAAAAAGATACACATGCACCCACACAGAAAAAGAACACACACAAACACAATCGTAAGGCAAAGGACAAAAAAGAACTACAGCTAAAAAAACAAACCTTCAAAGACACAAACACCCAAACACATAAAGAAAGCCCAAACACCAAAAAAAAAAAACCCACACACACACACACCAGAAAAAAAACCTGAAACAACTATAAAAGCAGAAGAAAAAAACCTAAAACAGCAGAAATGCAGATCTGCTATAACCAAAACAAAAAAAGAAAAGAAAACGAAAAAGAAAAATAAAACAAAACATCACCACAAAAGAAAAAAAATCAAAAAAGGCCCACAAGAAAAAGCCCATAAAAACTAACAACACATCACCACAAAAATATGACAAAAGTTACCAAGTTCAGTGAGTCTATCAGCACAAATGCACAAATATCTCAAAAAAGACCTTTCAGATGTGTACAAGACAAAAAGCATGTAGATATACCGCAGAAAACATTCAGTCGGGCAGATAAAAAGACATCTACAAAAGCATCCAATTTTCTAAAAATAATAAATTGCTCACTCACCTTAATCCTTTGCAAGGTCCTCACCATATTAGGGGTCATCTTAGTTCTCAGGTGCTTCAAAATCTGCCACAGCAATAAAAATGAGAGAAAATAAAAGATATATTGCATCAACAAAAACAAAAAAAAATATACAAACCTACTTCTTATACATGTCAACCAACAAATCATCAAGACCATCAAATGGGAGACTCGCCATTGCCACTCCACCTGTCCAGGAACACAGCTAACCAAAATCAGCAAAACTATTCTTTAATAAGATGTAAGAAATTGCAAAATGAATAAGCTATCTTATTGAATTGCAAACTGAAAAGCCTGATATCAGCACTAGCAAGTCCAGGAACACAATGTGCAAATTAAAAAAGCAATGGCCATTGAATCACTATATCAAATCAAGCAAACATAAGCAGATATACTTTCCATTATCAACTCTAAAAAACAGAGTCATGCAGGACGTCACAAACTCATCCTAGTCATGGTTTTTAACTAGACCCAATCTGTTTCCAGCTGTCAAAACCAGACGTACGTACACCAAAAATAGCATGGACAAAAGCAGACACGAGCTCAAATGGATGCTACTACTGATATTGCTCAACTTGTAAAAATGACAGACCAAGAAAAAACATACACGAGAAAATGGCAATGAGATCCCAGAGTTAGACGCACAGCAGATCTCACATCCAGCTGAAATTCAACAGCAGAAGAGTCTGAGATTTAGCAGTGTAATTATCTTCAGATATCACAAATTAATAACACTAATACAGTATGATACAAGCAATAGTTGTACTCATCATTGAAATGATGTGAATCGGTGTGAAAAATGATGTGAAGCAGTTAGAACAAGCAAAAAAGCAGTTCACAAGATTTTCAGATTGACTAATCATATTTTCAACAGACAAATCTAAAGGTTTTAATCACTCAAGAAAGTAACTAAACAGAGTAAGTAATGATGACATGCACTATTGCTAGAAATTAGCAAGTATTGCGACGAATAGGGATGCCCATTCAGCCATATCAATTTTCACATTGGGGGCAGACGGAAAATGCTACAGACTACAAATCCATTAACAAGAATCTACTAGCTTCCATCAGATCACTGGAACTGAGCCAACAACATACAAATCGTAATTGCATGGTTAAATTCAGACATGAACAAAACAAAGAAAAACAACCCCAGCTATGCTCGATCAATACAAAGAAAGCAAATGACAAGCAAGGAAGAGCATCCCAGCTGCTATGCTAGAACACGTCGACAACAGTGCAAACAAACTTCATTGGACTGCAGATCACATAAAAAGCTAGCACATACATGATTCAGGTGCATCCCAAGCATATATATTCATCAAATAGATGCATACATGTCATTCCAGGGAGGAGAGTTATAGAGCAATCGCATTGGGCGTAGCACAGAAATTTTCAGTCAGTGAAAATATAGTCAGCCTACACGTCTGTTAAACTTGAAATTTACAGATTCATATGTTTCGCTAACAGCAGTGGTTAGCTTCTGAAATTTGAACTCGTGGAAAAAAATGAAACAACAAAGGGAGCAGTATCACTAACAGCAGCAGTGAACACTGAATCTGAAACGAATTCTAAACTCCGGACTGCATGCACAACTCAGCACGGGACACAGAAGCAGCCGGACGGATTTCTAAATTCTAACTAAGATGAGCGATGTCGACCTCGTCAGGGATCTTGAAGGTGGCCGCCGCACCGGAACTTCTTCGTCCCGTCCTCCCAGTCGTCCTCGTCCTCCAGGCTGTTGGCGCCGCACGATCGCCACCCCCTCTCCCCCAGCCCCCCACCGCACACACGGAGTTCCTCGCCGGCTACCGAAAAACCAACGCAAAATAGAATATCTCGATCCAGATCTACTACTATGCATCCACCGACGACGGTGACCATCAGCAACAAAAACAAAATCAACGAACAACCATGCGAAAGAACAAATTACACTTACAAAATTGAGGGAAGCGGCGGGCAAAGACAGCGCCTCAACGGCAGATCGCACAGCTCGGTGGAACGACCGCCGAAGTCCGACCACCACTCGCCTGCGCCCCACCCACAGCCAGCCATAGCTCAGCGCAGCAGCCGCCGATCGAATAGCCTGGCGACTGGCACGGCGCAAGCGAGCGGAAGAGACGCGGAAGAGCGGTGCGGCGCAAGCGAGCGAGCCGAAACGACCAGAGAGCGGAGTGGAGCGGTGCGGCAAGTCGCCGGCGCGCGTGCGAGAAACCGACGGAATCGGAGAGGATTGGGGAAAAACGTGGTGGGAGATGAAAAGATAGGGGTGGGCGCGGATTTCGAAAATAACGGGTAAGCGGCTTTCAAAGGCAGACCCGTTAGCGTGGCGGACCCGTCAGTAAACCCAAACAACCGCACGAATCTCAAAACAAATCAACGGCCCAAAATTTGACAGATAAATAACAACAAAATCTGTTGACAGATAAATAGCAAAATTCTAATAATGATTACATATTTTTGTAACCCAACAATGAGAACTGCCCTTAAATATAAGGGTGTGTCAGTCGCCCAACACATTGCATATCCATCAGGCAACGGTGAGATCCGTTGGATCCTAATCCAACGTGCAGTTGTCATCTTCAACCTCCTAACTCGCCTGGTCTTCTTCCTCGTCGGCGGCCACGCTCTTGTCCTCATACTCACTCTAGCCACGGGCACTACCGAACCCTAGCACCCACGGTGGCCGCCTTCTTCCCCTCCCCCTCCGGCTATGGCGAGCTCTGGTAGTGACACCTTCCTCTGGCCATGGCGCCCCCACCCCCTACCTGGCCCTGCCGCCACCGCTGTCACCAGGACCCCTAAGCTGCCCGGCCTCCTTCTCCACCGCCTGGCTGGCCTACCTCCCCCCGACCAGGCCCTTCTATACCCGGGAGTTTTGGAAGATGAGACAGAGAGCTCGTCGGAACCATAACGAGCAGATCTAGGAGGAGGAGGAGGAGAAGCCGCCTACCTCATCGGAGCCGCCGCCGCTGCAGGAGCTGAACCCGCCGCCACTAGAGCTAGACCCGCCAGAACCCCAAGTCGGCGCGGGTGGGGCGCAGGCGCGAGGAGGAGCTCGCTGGACGCCGGAGAGGATCTTGCACGGGGGAGAGAGAGAGAGAGACGGGGAGATAAGTCGTGGTGCGGGAGGACGGAGGAGCAGGGTGTGCGACGGGGCGTGGAAGGCTTGGGCCGGGTGACTGACGGATAAGCCCGTTATCAGTCACCCCATGTGGAGTATTTATGTAAATATAAAGGATTTGGAGTTCAAAATTGTATTATGAGTCCTTATACTCCTCTCCTGTGTCTTTTTAGCAGATAATACTGATTCCTTTTAAACATGACATTCATTAAAATCAGTGAGCCGGTGACTAAAGAAAATAACAACTAAACTACTCTGTCCATTCTAATTAGTGAGAGGTAATGTTCCAAAAAAATCAGCGAGAGGTAAGATAATTTTTTTGTTAGAATTCTTATTTTGTTTGAAAATCACTTGAATACTTAAAGAGTAAGTGAACGGACTAGAACGGTCATGCGCCAAAAGAGACGAACAAAAGAAGGCCACGCAAAACAAGGCTCCTAACCTGGCAAAACAGAAAAAAAAAACACTTAACATCCTCTAGCAATAAGCGCTGATAGGTGTTTTGCTCCCCCTATGATCCACAGTTCAATTTGGTTAATGATCTTGCTGATGAGATGTGAGGACGACACTTCCACCTGGTTGAAATTCTCGTATTTCTTTTGTTCCAAATCTTCCAAAAGACTAAGATGAGCAACAGGAGGAGGCCTTTTGAGGAGATGGCTTTGGATCCACGGCCATCCACCAATGGAACTGTGGAGAGAAACGTCTTGGGGCCAATTGCTCGGGTGCAAAACTTGGTTGGCAAGCCATATTGCCAAAGCCTCCCAAATGCGTGTAGTAGTAATGCATATTTTTATTAGAGCTAATATAAATCAATTTTAAAGAAAAAAACACCAGGCGTGTTTGATTGCTAGCCACACTGCACCTTAGCCAAGTTTGACCAAATTGGCAAGTGTTTGGTTGACTACTAAATTTAGATTAGATTTTTTGGGCTCTAGGTGTCATAGAGTAAAAAGGTATGGCAAGATTCTTTTAGACATGACAAAGTATGACACCAAATTTACCAGCTACACTCTTTGTGTTGTATAAGGTTAGTTGTAGTAAACAATGACTGAAAACCACATAGCCCCCACCTTCTCTAAGTCGACAATTTCAGGCTACTTCACCCCTTTTTCCTAAGCCACATTGATGAGGGTATAAACCAAACATAGCTAAGAGCTGAGAATTTGAGGTTAGTTATCTTGGAGACATTCATGAAAGATTTGAGCTCATTATACATGATCGCTTTATTTATGCATTTTGTTGGTGCTTGATGTAGAGATAAGACTAGTTGCTAACTTGTTGTGTCTCTTGTTCATTACAGTACAACTTTGTCAACCGTAGATGCTGGAAATATTCATTCGACCAGTGTTGGCAAAGTGAATGAAATGGCTGCAGGTCATGGATGGATCTAGGTGACATATTATGAGGAATGGCGCACAATCTTTACGTATATTTGTATGCATACTTTTATTCTATGCTAGGTTTACTTTAAATTAATCATCAAGTTCGTGCTTATTCCAGAATGAACATGAGCCTCAATATGTACCTCTCATGTTACGGTTGCAGTTGAATTGAGAACTTGTAATATACGTTAGAATTTACAACTACTATAGATCTGACTTTCACTGCCGGCTTCATCACTGTCGGATTTTAAGAAACCGACAGCGGCACTATCATTGCCGGTTTTTTGCTAAAACCGACATTGATAGGACCAACCGACATTGATATTGGGTCATCAATGTCGATTTGTAGCTAAACCGACACTGATACTATCACTGTCGGTTCTAACCGAGAACCGACACTGATATTGGGTCATATGGTACGGGAAAACTTTCATAACTTTCTCATATGATGTCCGATGAAGACGAACTTTATATCAAAGTTGTAGTACTCGACGAGATACAACTTTGTAATTCAAACTTTTTTGATTTGAGATCGTTTGGATGTCCAAATACACACCACAAGATTTTGTAGAGTCAAAGGAGTCCAGATACTCCATAGTCATAAGTGAATGTGTAATGGTAGTTAAGAATCTCAGATGTAGAAGTAACCAAAATAAAAGTTGTAGATATTGAAAGTTATGCAACTTTGTAGTTTACAAGTTTCTTATTTGAATTCATTATGACGTCGCTCTATTTAATTCGCAAGATTTCATAGAAGTTAATACCAACTAAAGGCATATGTTCCATAGTCATAAGCGTGTGTAGTGGTATTTGAGAATATCCGATGGAGAAGCAACCAAAACAAAAGTTCTAGATCTCAAAAAGTTATGCAACTTTGTAGTTGACAACTTTTTCATTTGAAATCATCTATCTAAAGGAAATTACATTTGATTTCTCAATTTTAAAATTTGAATTTTTCAAACGACCTCGGATAGAGAAACACCCAAAACAAAAGTTGTAGATCTCGAAAAATTGTGCAACTTTGCGGTTGACAACTTTTTAATTTGAAATCATTTAGCCAACAAAAATTACGGTTGAATTTTCTCATATTTGAAATTTAAATTCTTCAAATGACCTCGGATGAAGAAATGACCAAAACCGAAGTTGTAGTTCTCGAAGAGTTATAAAACTCTGTAGTTGACAACTTTTTTATTTGAAATCGTTTAGGGTCCAAAATACTTATTTTAAAATCAGATGAACATAATGGCTAGGACGAATATCTGATTTGGACACAAGCATTTCACCGGTGGAGTGGTAGGGGACGAACACGCGAAGTGGGATGTCAGGGGTTCGAGCGCTAGTGCTGCGAACGCGTGTGTTTTCCACGCGAAAAATCGCGTGACTTGTGACTTGGGACGCGCGACCGTGTACGTGTCTGTCCAATAGGGTCTCTCCTGGTACTAAAATTTCATATCTGTGTCGGTTTTTAGGAACCGGCAGTGATGTCCCCTTCACTGTTGGTATACCTGTATCGGTTCAAAATCTGACAGTGAAGGGGGGTTAATATCAAGAAGTCACCTACATGGGGAACCCCCAGGGGGGGGGTTTCATTGAATATGCATTTCATGAACGTAAGGTGATAACTTTTCTCCTCTAGCCTCTTACTTAGCCTAGGCATATAAAGCTCCAATGATCCTTTAATAGCTCCATTGCACCCAAAAGCACTTCGGTGACCTCTGATATTTATTTCTTCGCGTCTTTTCATTCTGGCTTCTTTACTTGATGTTTTGAACTTTTTGCTTGCCTTATAGGATCTTGATGACAACTCGATCATTGTCCTTCACTTAAGGTGTTGATTAGTTGATCTTCACCATAGCCTTGCTCAAGTCTATAATTGTATCCATAGAACTAAAACCTTGTATACTAGCAAACAACTCTAGTCATATTGATCGATCATGTTGTTACCCAATCACCAAAATCTCTAATGGCTAGGTGCCATTTTCCTTACACCGCGGCCAAGCTCTAGGCAGTTTGCTTTCAATCACTTTCCCTGTCCACTATTATCGATTATGTTGTCATTTAATCCATTAAATCACATTAAAAGGCTAGATGCACTTTCAGATACATATGCCGCGTGAGGCGTGAAGCGGTCTATATGCTTATGGGCTTTGCCTGTGTCCTATATTTTCTTGAATGAATGGGCACGAGACTGTAATAATAATCATATCATGCTACAGTATCCTTTCATTATCTCTCTTTCCCTGCTGCGCAACAAAATAAGGTCATTTTTAGTCATTTCACACACACAAAAACACAATACTGCTTTCTTTTAATTTTAGCCCACGCGTATCCTTAGTTAAAAAAGACAAGGCAAAGCTAGCACAGCCTCGTTATCACATACTCCCTCCGTCACCATTTAATTGTTGTTTTGGCCTTCTATCACATACATACAAGATTCTCTGAACTTGGACATATATGACATCTAGGTACATAGAAGATCATTTGAACCTAGACTACTAGAAACACAGCTACAACGGTACATATATGGGGACAGAGGGAGTACTCGATCCCATACACCACCTCCAAGCATGTCAGGAGCTTGCTGTATATAAAGCGCTGCCCACAAAGCCTCATGGCACAGATGATGAGTGACAAGGGAAATATACCTAGGCCAAGGACGATGGCCAAGCAAATGAGCACAATGAGTGCTTCTGCCATGGCGTCCCTTCTCCTTAATCTGCTGCTGCTGCCCGTCGCACTCCCCGCGGCGGCGGCGGTCCGCCCAATGCGTGAAGATCTACGCGATCCTCAACCACAACCCCACCAACTCCTGGGAATTTACCCTCCACTAAAGGGACATCTCCCTCCAAGAGAAGATCTAGTGCGCACCTCCTTCATCGACCCTAGGAATGTTTGACTGTGTTATAACTCGGGTTCCAACTATTCATATCTCGTTTTCCCCAATGCGCGGTCATGCGTTCATCTAATAATAATAAGATTAGTTTTTTTTCTTTTTTCTTTTGAGGTTCTGGTTTATTCATTGCATGCTACATGTATACACCTTTTATGTTTGTGTTTGATAGTTCTATTGATTGAACTGTGGATTATCGCTCGCGTGCATTTTTTCGCAATGCAACTTGAGTTGAGTGAGGACATGTGCACCCTACTCGGCTTAATTTGGGTCCAGCATGTCGATTTAGAGCCTTTTTTGGCGGGGCTCTTGAAATAGAGAGACTCTACTCTAGCTCTAGCAGGACCTACACCAACCGCACATTCTTAAAATAGTGTTTTGTTCATTGATTGGTAACGTAAACGTAGGCGGTAAACACAGAGTGGATTTGTTTATAAGGAAAATGAGGATGGCATGGTTGATTTGTCCCCAAGTTGTGTTTCCTTCACTGCCCTGCTATATATAGTAGATCCGCATTCACACTTACCGCCACAACCCACGGCCCACGGGCTGAGCTCGCCGCTAGATCTGGACCAGCCGTCCTTGCTCGCGAGATTGGCTCCCTTCGCCAGCCAAATGGTCGGTTCGCAGGGCCAGGAAGCCAATTGTAGTCACCAGGTGTGTGTGTGTGTGTGATTATAAGACAATGCTTGAGGTTGACTAGACTTTGTGATTCTGCAAATAAAACCCAAGAATGTGGTGCCTCCCGCTACCGTACATCCAACTTTGTGTTAACTATCATCATCATCATTTCAATCTCAACTTCCGAATCCACTTGTTCATCTGGAGTAGGTTTCAACTTTGGCATCCATACCACGGTTACCCATACCAGAAATTACAGCTAATTTCGTAGGCAAGCAGCAGCTCAAAGTTGTTAAATACAACAAAATATATTATAAGATACTGCCATTATATATAAGCAGGCTATCTCTGCACCAATCAATCAAATTGACACCAATTCACGGCTCTCTAATTCATATCATCTGATTCTTTACATGTATAAGGCCTATGTTGGAGTTGTTCCAAATTCACTCCAGGATATAGGCCGGGCTTTCTGACGGAGCGGAGCGGAAGCCCGTCGCCAGAGGCTTAGGCCGGAGCGTAGCGGAGTCTGAAGCCGGCCCATCAGGTCTCACCCCTGTGCTCGGAGGGTGCGGGGGGCGGAGCCCCCTGCGGTACGGTACGTTATATACACCCTTGCTAGGGTTTCGTGGAGACTTGATTCTCTTGTAAGCCGCCATAGGCGTGTAACCCAAAACTCTTGAGATAGTAAGATTGTTGCTGGCTGGTGCCCGTAGTTTTTCCCCTTCACATTGGAGGGGTTTTCCACGTTAAATCGTGTGTCTTCTCTGTGGCTTGATTTTTTACTTCATATTCCTATACGTCGTTCGTAACAGCCTATCCCGATTTGCAGAATAGTTTTATACAAAAAAACAACAACAAAAGAATTGGCACAGCAGCAGTTAGAAGGGTGTAATTAAGAAGATGGTATAGGGCAACGACTACAGATCTCAGTTACAACAGCAAAAAAATCATATCAATCCTCTGACTCCAGATACGAGTACTTCATTAGGCAATCTAACTAATTATAGGGGAGTGTGTGTCAGGCGATGGAAGCTGTATGTTGGAGCAGGAAAAAACCCTGACCTATTCAGGACCAGGAATGGCTACTTGTGAGGACATGCTGTGTGCGGTTGTGTCGGTAGTGTCTTCTTCTTTCTCGACCTGCCGCCGCTTCCAAACTCGTCATTCCACTCAGAAATTTGGGCCATGGTTTCTGAATCAGATGGAAAGCTAGCACACACCTACAGTGAAAAGCTCAACTGATTATCATGTGCTTATAACATGTGCTAAGGGAAAAGGTAATCTTAACAGCAGAAGTGCCCATAGCATGCCAGAAATAGGTAGGAATTAATTATTCCTTCACCTGTCCAAGCGCAAATTTCAAGTCATCCATTCCAAGTGGGCGAATGTCCTCCCTTCCATACAACGGAGGCTCAGGCCAACCTTCAGCTATTGACAGACTCTTCTCCTGTATCAAACAAATGATATTTTAGCGCTACCAAGAGAGAGATGGTGTGAGATGCATCAAAACGGCTAAACCATAGATGGAGGTTCTGCGCACACCTTCTTTTCCTTCTCAATAATTTCACGAATGGGACGATGTGTCACAGTTACACAGAGATTCTGCAGGGAAGGGATCATTATGATAAGTTTGCAATCCCTTCTCATTTCTCAAGAGTCTTAAGGCATAGCAACATACCTTCAAGTCACTTTCTGAATATCCATCAGCCATTTTGGCAATTGATTCAAGATCCACATCTGGTTCTAAAGTTTCTTTGGATAGTATTACTTTCAAAATCTTTTCTCTATTTGACTTGTCAGGAAGGCTCACCATTAATCTGCCAATAAGACTTGGTGCAAAGAGTTAAGGAATGGACACAAAATCAGTCTAGTTCAGGGGATCATAAAAGCTTACCTGCGAGGAAACCTTCGAATAACAGCATCATCAAGGTCAAATGGCCTATTAGTGGCTCCAAGAACTTGCTCTTTAGTATGCAAACCATCCCAATGTATCATAAATTCATTTATCATCTTGCGCGTTGCCTCATGCTCCGTTGGTCCTCCCCTCATTCCTAGCAAACTGTCAACCTGTTATTAAAGGAAAAGACACAGTTGTGAGTGCAAAACGCAGAATAAAAAATGGACAACCCATTTGCTTGCACACCCTCATCAACAAATATTACTGCAGGAGATAGTTTACTAGCTAGAGAGAAAATGGCCTTGACGTATTTCTCTTGATCTCCAACCCACTGAACAAAAAAAAAAAAAATTGTCATCAGATTTAATGGAACATCTTCTGAACAAAAAATAGCACCCAGAACCGAGTTTCTGCACCCCCCCCTCCAATGCGAATACCAACTGTTTCTGTTGAATAGTACCTTTGAAGTAATGCTTGACATTGATACATTGATAAAGTTTGCACCTGCCTCAGTTGCTACTGCTTTTGCAAGCATTGTTTTACCTGTTCCAGGAGGTCCAAAGAGCAGTATTCCCTTCACAGGCCGCCATAAAGAAATGCATTGGTAGTACTTCCAAATGTAACTGATAGTTAGTAGGCAAATATGTCGGGCCACTTTGCTCTTTTAAAATTAGGCGAGCACCTTCGTTAGCTGCCCTTTGCTGTACAATTCAGATCTTTGCAGAGGGAGCATTATCCCTCAGTGTATCTTTCAAATTGTCCAGGGCTCCAACGTTCGCAAAGGTAACTCCAGTGTCATTAGGTGAGATAATATTTGATAGAAGATTTTTCTCAAATTCATTCTCTGTGACCACATCCTGAAAAAACGACTTGCATGAATTTGAGTATCAGGGACTTGTAACCAGATACATATAGAGATGGAGGGGTCACACCATTAGTGCATTCTTTGATCTCTTAGCTCCACTGTGTGCATTCTGTAACATACTGAATCCATGCTTTGAGCCTGTATCCGCAATGCTACTTAGCATTCCACAGAAGGATCAATTGATGTTTATATTAGCATCGTATTTTTACCTTTCGATTGGAAGTACCCGTTTGCCATCATTTGGGGGTTCACTGTCATGAAGGTGATAACTAATAGCATATCCAACAATGTTTTCCAAATCTGAAGTAAATCAAAACAATATATATATTTTTTACAATAGTGTTATTATTGAAATGAAAAGGATGAAAGAATTGGTCCATGAGCAACAAAGGTAGAAACACCTTACTTTCATTAGTTAGTAATTGATCTTTGTGAAGGAACTTGTGACGCCTAAGAGGGGGGGTGAATTATGCAACTTAAAAATTCTACTCTTTGAACTTTGGCCTCTAATTCCACCTTAGCAAAACCTATGCAAGAAAGTAATCTATCTAAATGTGCACCTACGATTTTGCTAATGTGTTGCTATCTCTACCGTAAAAGAGTCTTGCAACCTAGGTTCTAATCCTATCAACTAAGCTAGAAAAGTAAAGCACACAACCTAGATAACAATGTAAATGCGGAAGGTAAAAATGAGGAAGAGATGCAAACTCCTGTCGACGACTCCGGTATTTTTACCGAGGTATCGAGAAGCACTCAAGCTTCCCCCTAGTCCTCGTTGGAGCCTCTCGCAAGGGCCAAGCTCCCGGTCGGGTAACTCCGTGGATAGCCCCGGGCCTTCCCCACGCGCAAGTGGGTCTCCGGTGTGCCTTTAGCAAGCCTCTCCCGGACCGCTCCCCGCCGTCTTCACTATCAAGTTTCCGGCCGAACCGTCGCGGGCCTTGTTCCCTTCGGTACACGGTGGCAGCCACACCATAAACACGGTTGGTGTGATCTCGCAAGACTACAAGCCCCTTCGATGTACAACAACGGTGCGCGCAAGCACCAAATGATAAGAGGTATGCAAACCTCACTAAACACTAGGTCTAAACCTAGAGCAAGCGTATAAGCGGTGGTCTAATCAACCTAAGCACTTCGCAAAGCACCTACGCTAATCACCTAATGAATCACTAAGCACTATGCAAGTGGAGATCACTAAAATGGTGTATCAACACCCTTGATGTGTTTTCTTAGGTCTCCCTCTTTCCAAATGGCCGATTGAGGGGTCTATTTATAAGCCCCATGGAGAAACTAGCCGTTGGAACAAAGTCCAGCAACTCTGGCTAGCACCAGACGCGACTTGCGCCGATACCGGACGCGTCCGGTCTCTCACAGAGGCAACCTGGCCTTCTGCATGTAGACTTGATCGAACGCTGAGTGCGTCCGGTCACATGCCACCAGACGCGTCCGGTCGCAACTGCGCCTCTCTGGAACCTCTCTGCATGACGATCGAATGCTACTGTTCCCGCGTCCGGTCGATCATCACCCAGCGTCTGGTCAATACTGAGCTGTTGCTTCGATGGTGAACAGTGTCATCATCGCGTCCGGTCACTCGGGCAGGCGCCTTCGCGCTAGGGTTTAGTACCAGACGCGTCTGGTCAGTGCGTCCGGTCAGAGCGTCATGTCGCTATCTGAACCCTGTCTTTACTTGTTTCTTCACGATCTTTGCGCCTGGCTTGGTTCCATCTTTGTGTCTTGGACTTTGCTTGATCCTTTATGTCTTCTATGCATCTTTTAATGTCTTTCTTGAGGTGTTGATCATCGGATTATCACGTCACCATCATCCAAGTCACGTTTGCACCCTATTGGACTACAAAACAAACACTTGCAAATACATTAGTCCAATTTGATCATGTTGATCATCAAACACCAAAATCCAAAATTAAATGGGCCGGGGTCCATTTTCCTTACAATCTCCCCCTTTTTGGTGATTGATGACAATACGACCAAAACAAGCAAATAATAAAAATTTTAGAAATAAAAAACTATCTACTTGCTAGGATGCAATGCAAAGGGCAAGGTTATATGAAGCTAAAAGATACCACATGTAAACATCTTTGGAAACTTATCTTGCCCTTGCAAATGTCCCCACGTGGCATTACAGATTTAAGCCTCCCCTAACTCCATAATCCACTATCCTCCCTTTCTCGGACCATTACCACTTGTAAATTATTATGATCAGGGCTTGTTTTTTTGTCAAATTATTATGATCAGGGCTTTCTTTTGGTCCTGCAAATTCTCCCCCTTTGGAATCAAACACCGAAAAGGAAGACATTAGTAGCATAAGGGAGGGTCAAATTTTATGATCCTTTGAATGTGGAGTGGAATAGATCACAAAACTTGACTCTCACATTACATAGGCTAAGCTCCGCCTAAATATATGCATACATATGATGGAGGGTGAAATATATGCATAATCGGCAAATTAATGCACAAGGGAGTTTAACCTATATAATGCATGAAAAAAGCGTATAAATATCAAATTGAAGTCAACACAATGATATCAGTTAGGAATACCACATGTAGAAACCAATTTGAATGACACCACTTGAAATGGATGGTGGTCATTTGAATTTTGATGCTTATCTCCGGGGACTCCATTTTCCTTGCAATGAGACTACTACACATATGATAATCTTGAAAGGGTGTTAGTCTCAAAGTATCCAACTTGTAGAGTAACCTCCCCCTAAATTTGTGCATACAAGTATGGAATACTTGTAGGAGACATGCACATTGATTTTGGAATAAAAAATACCACTTGAAGGATGATATCACATAAATGTGAGGATCATTTTCAAAAGTGATAATCGGGGAAATTATCTATAATTTGGACTTTGGCACGTATTAGATAAATAATTGTTAAATAAGCTATGTGCCGTGCTCCTAAACAATTTAAACCATGTAGGTTTGCTCCAAAGGTAAGAGTAATACCGAGCAAGCCTACCATATGATTTACCTAGTGTATGCATGATAAAAGATTAAATATGCAAATGCAAACCTAGGTACGAAAAGGAACTAGATGCTAATTGAGATTGCAAGAAATTAAATCTAGTTACCTACCATGGGAAGGGGAATTTGGGTCCATAGTATTCACTAACCCACTTGGCAATTGCATGATCCAATGTGATGCATCCCATGAAATACACCAAAAACTTTGCCAAGTCTCCAAATTCCCCGAAGTCCATTGGACTTCTCACTTCCCCTTTGGGATCTAAACCTTCTTGGTGCTTTTCATGTTGGAAATGATCTCCTTAGGCACCCAAATGCGTTTGGCCCCATTGTTGGCTTGCTTATTCACCTTGATGGCCACCACCTTGTCATTCTTCTTCTTCTTCAAGAGATAAGGTGTGGAGGCCTTCTTATCCACCTTGTTGGTGTAGGTGTTGGAGAGCTTGCTTGTTTGCTTTTTATTTTTCTCTTTCTTCTTTGCTCCTCCCCCATTCTTCATCTTGCACTCATAGGACTTGTGGCCTTCTTTGTGGCATACGTAACAAACCATGGTTTATCCTTCATCAAGCTTCTTCACTCCCTTGATGGTGTTATCTTGATGAAGTTGGGCTTGCTCCGTCTTGCCTTTCACTTGAGTCAAGTCCTTGGTGAGGCGAGCCACTTCTTGCTTGAGTTGCTCATTCTCCATTGTAACCTCTTGTGTGCATGTTTCTACAACAACTTTCTCAACACAACCTTGGTTGCACAAGGGTGAGTCTAAACATAAATCATTACAAGAAGTAGAGGCATCCTTTTTAGGCATGTCAAAGATTGAACTTTTCCTTTTAGGTGCCCTAGTGGAGGTTGTACCAATGGCTTCAAGATTAGCAACTTTATTAGTTAGCTCATCATAATGTTTGCACATGGTTTCCATTTTAGCAAGCAAACTTTTATAAGCATCTTGTGTGCTAGCTAACTTTTCTTTTAATTTTTCATTTTTCTTTACTAGTTGCTCATCATTGATTGTGCATTCATTTGTGTTTGCACTAGCCTCAAGTTGCTCAATTTTAGTAGATAGCTCCACATTAAGATTGGCAAATGTTTCATATTGTTCAAGCATGGTAGCATAAGTTTGTTGTGAGCTATCTAATTTTTCTTTCAATTTTTCAAGCTTCTTTTGTTGACTAGTGCAAACCTTAGCAAAGTTAAGATTTTCTTGCACAATTTCATCATAAGAAGGTAGCTCATCATTATTATCACTATCATTGTCACTATCACTAGGGATAGGCTTTTTGTTACCTTGTGCCATAAGGCACACACGTGAAGTGCTTGATGATGAATGCTTGTGCCCGCGCCTCTTGTGATAGTCTTCTTCTTCACTTGAAGAATCATTCCATGACCTTATTGATGTGAGGGCTTTGTTCTTGCACGCCTTCTTCTTTGTCTTGGGTGTGGGCTTGTTTGGACAAATTTCCACAAAGTCCATAGCATCCTTTCTTTCTTTGCTCATTTCTTTGATTGGTGAAAATGAAATCTTGAATTTGGATGGGCACACCCTTGACATTCAGCCTTTGGATCATCTTCTCCACCTTGTTGATAAGTTTGATTGATTCTTCATCAAGGTCGGAGGTGGAGGAGGAAGATTGATCATCATCACTTGATTCTTCATCATCATCATCCTCATCTTCATCTTCTTCTTCATCCTCACTTGAGGAGCTTGAGCTTGAGCTTGTATCTACTTGCTTGCCCTTCATCTTCTTTTTCTCACTACATGCGAGAGCTTTGCATTTGCTTGATGAAGAGGCTTCTTCTTGACCCATTTTGCGTGACATCTCAAATGCCACAATTTTACCAATCACAATGGCCGGAGTCATGGTGCTCAAGTCTTCCAAGTTGTGGAGGATGGTGATGATGCTTGCATATTTCTTTTGGGGTAGCACGGAGATGATCTTCCTCACGATGTCCGCATCACCTAGTTTTGTCAATTCTATAGAATTGTGCTCATTGATAATTAGATTCAAACGAGAATACATATCACAAACAAGCTCATCATCATTCATTTCAAAAGAATCATAATTTTGTTGAGCTAGGCAATGTTTTTGCTCACGGACATTACTTGTGCCGTCATGGAGCTCTTGGAGTTTTAGCCAAATTTCATGTGCCGTTTTTAAAGTGAATACTTGGTTAAATACATCCATGCTAAAAGATTCAAACAAGCAATTTTTAGCTCTAGCATTGAAATGAATTTCTTTTTCTTCACTCTTTATGGGTTTATCGGGATTCTTAATGGGTTTCATCCCATCACGAGTGACTCTCCAAACACCTAAGTCTATCGCCTCAAGATGACAAGCCATTCTAGCTTTATAGTAGGGGAAGTTAGTGCCGTCAAAGTGTGGAGGCCTAGAGGTATCCATCCGAACCACTCTTAGTAGCGTCGGCTCAACGGTGGTTAAGCCAAAAGTCCAAATTGAGCCAACTGGCTCTGATACCAATTGAAGAAACTTTTTACGCCTAAGAGAGGGGGGTGAATTAGGCAACTTAAAAATTCTACTATCTGAACTTTGGCCTCTAATTCCACCTTAGCAAAACCTATGCAAGAAAGTAATCTATCTAAATGTGCAACTACGGTTTTGCTAATGTGTTGCTATCTCTACCGCAAAAGAGTCTTGCAACCTAGGTTTTAATCCTATCAACTAAGCTAGGAAAGTAAAGCACGCAACCAAGATAACAATGTAAATGCGGAAGGCAAAGATGAGGTAGAGATGCAAACTCCCGTCGATGACTTCGGTATTTTTACCGAGGTATCGAGAAGCACTCAAGCTTCCCCCTAGTCCTCGTTGGAGCCCCTCGCAAGGAATCCCTCGCAAGGGTCAAGCTCCCTGTCGGGTAACTCCGTGGATAGCCCCGGGCCTTCCCCACGCGCAAGTGGGTCTCCGGTGTGCCTTCGGCAAGCCTCTCCCAGACCGCTCCCCACCGTCTTCACTATCAAGTTTCCAGCCGAACCACCACGAGCCTTGTTCCCTTCGGTACATGGTGGCAGCCACACCACAAACGCGGTTGGTGTGATCTCGCAAGACTACAAGCCCCTCCGATGTACAACAACGGTGCGCACAAGCACCAAATGATAAGAGGTATGCAAACCTCACTAAACACTAGGCCTAAACCTAGAGCAAGCGCATAAGCGGTGGTCTAATCAACCTAAGCACTTCGCAAAGCACCTACGCTAATCACCTAATGAATCACTAAGCACTATGCAAGTGGAGATCACTAAAATGGTGTATCAATACCCTTGATGTGTTTCCTCAGGTCTCCCTCTTTCCAAATGGTCGGTTGAGGGGTCTATTTATAAGCCCCATGGAGAAACTAGCCATTGGAACAAAGTCCAGCAACTCTGGCTAGCACCAGATGCGACTTGCGCCGACACCGGACGCGTCCAGTCACTCACAATGGCAACCTGGCCTTCTGCGAATAGACTTGATCGGACGCTAAGTGCGTCCGGTCGCAACTGCGCCTCTCTGGAACCTCTCTACATGACGATCGGATGCTACTATTCCCGCGTCCGGTCGATCATCACCCAGCGTCCGGTCAATACTGAGCTGTTGCTTCGATGGTGAACAGTGTCATCATTGCATCCGGTCACTTGTAGCCTCAGCGTCCGGTCACTTGGGCAGGCGCCTTCGCGGTTGGGTTTAGCACCAGACGCGTTCGGTCAGTGCGTCCGGTCGCTATCTGAACCCTGTCTTTACTTGTTTCTTCATGATCTTTGCGCCTGGATTGGTTCCATCTTTGTGTCTTGGTCTTTGCTTGATCCTTTATGTCTTCTATGCATCTTCTAATGTCTTTCTTGAGGTGTTGATTATCGGATCATCACGTCGCCATCGTCCAAGTCATGTTTGCACCCTATTGGACTATAAAACAAACACTTGCAAATACATTAGTCCAATTTGGTTATGTTGATCATCAAACACCAAAATCCAAAACTAAATAGGCCGGGGTCCATTTTCCTTACACTTTGATAGGTAATTCTTGAAGATCATTGCATTCAATTTCATTGCATTCAATTCCTCTGCTGATCAGAAACTACAATGACGAAGCATTGTAAGAGACATGACATTTGTTTAGGAAGTTCACACTTCAGATCAGGGATGGAATGAACAGCTGAAGATGTGGCCATAAAAGGTATTGGCCTATCAGGGACTAGCATTCTAACAAGTATTGCTTCAAATTTCAAGGCCATTTCCATGATGATATTATAGAAGAAGGCTAGTAAGGAAATAAATTTCAAGTGCATATAACATTAAAAAAAGGAATATACAACACAAATAAAGTATGAAGTATCAATGTATCATAAAATTCTATTTCTTTTTTGAAACGAATAAAATTCTATTTCAGAATCACTTAAGTGTGATGGTACACATTGTTTACATTCCAATAAAATGTTCCAGCCAAATGTTTAAGCGTATGCCTTAATTGCAGCTTACTTTACAAATATTAAGAATATTGGCTTTAGCTCTAAGGGTTTCAATATCACAATCTAGTTGTGTCGGTGTCTAGAATGGCACTCTAGACATGATGACAAGTAAATTTGTGACTGCGCGTCTAGGCCCAGATGGTGTGCAATGCGGACACAAGGGTTTATACTAGTTCAGGCAAGAATGTCCCTACGTCCAGTGGATGTTGTTGATGCTCGTGTTGCCTTGCACCGGAGTGCTAGTAGTAGGGGTTACAAGCGTTCGAGAGAGGGTGCAAATCCCAGGTCTCTTTGGTGGTGTGTGAGCTTGAGTGTTTTCTCAATGAGTTGTGTTTCAATCGGGTCCTTTTAGATGTGGCCCCTGCCTCCCCTTTTATAGTTCCCAATGGGAGGGCTCGGGTTACAATTGTGGTAGAAAGGTAAAAGGGGAAAAGATGAAAGAGAAAAACAAAAAGGTGGCCTCGGGCGTGGCCGTCTTCCTCCTTATCTGGCATGAGCAGTTTACCCTATAGCGCAAGGATGCAATGGGCGTCGAGCTTTTGACTTCTCCGTCCACTGGTGCAACGCGCCGTGGCCACGTTTTGACCTGTGTGCTTTTGTACTGTCAAGGATGGGCGGTGCGTGCGCCTGAATTTGCGTAGAGAGGGGGTTAGGTAGCACAGTTGTCGTTACCCCCGTTGCTGTAGAGGCATGGACACCATCGTGGTGGAATGACCGAGGTCATGTCGAGTCGTACCATGGCTCCCATGCCCCTGTTCACTGTGCATGGTCGTGTTCATACCATCATTGGGAATGCGTGTCGTGGTGGGGGCCCGCATGACTCCCAATTGCGCCCGAGGCCCTGGTGCGGCCTTCGGGCAAGGTGGAAAGATGTGATGACGTTATGAGGGCTCGGGCGAGGCGGAGACTGCTCCTGAGGGGTTGGCCCTACTTGAGGCCTTATGGTAGGGCTCGAGCGAGGTGGAAATTGCATCCGAGGGGTTCGCCTTGCCCGAAGGCCTTTTAGGTGGGTTCGGGCATGGCGGAGATTACCCCTAAGCCTCGAGAAGTAAGCGTAGACACATTGTTTACTACTTTTGACTGGGTACCCCTGACATTGGTACCCGACAGTAGCCCCCAAGCCTGTGGAGGAGTGAGGCACTCCTTCAGAGGCTTGAGGATAACTAAACGTTGCGCTTAGGGCAGAGTACACGTCGGTGGTCTACTTTTGAGAGAAGTCATCCGGTGGGTGCGTGCGAGCGCACCCACCGGGTGTAGCCCTCGAGGCTTTGGAGGGGTGGGACACCCCTTCAAGGGCTTGAATCGAGCAGAGTGGTCTCCTTCGGTGCCGTCCTAGAGTGCGTTCCCCTTGCGTGTATCGGCCCTTGTCATTCACGCAATCATGGGGCGCGCGTGGAGCCCCCGAACCCTAGCTTGTTGTGGGGGCGCGACTGTTCGTTGGGTCAGGGTGCGACCATAGCCCTCGGGCCCCCACGCATTGTGGGAGACTGGTCAGGTGACATCTCATCTTTGTTCGTTGTCCCTCACACGATTCTTCGCGAAACGGAGGGAGTGAGCCGGGCCATGCTATCCTTGTTGGACGAACCATGGTGCTCGTTGAGCTGTTGACGGGTACGTTCGAGTGGAGCCCCGATTCCCGTTTGCCGGGTGTCGGCTTGTGGTCAAGCTGGTGGTGCACTCCAGATTCCCGATGATTGATTCATATAGTTCTCGGAACCGTCCGACCGGTCCGAGGGCTCGGTGCCTCCCGTCGAGGGATACCATGAATCAGTTACCGACCAGGACTCAAACATGGGGCGGGATGCCCTCGGCGCTCGAACACCAGGGTGCTGGCCGCTAGTGTGCCCATCCCTTGCCATCCCTAACTCTAATTATCTTGGGGCAGCTGTCGAAGCCATGATGGGCCAGCCTTCGAACCCCTGGACCATAAATGGGCCGTAGGAGCATATACAGCTCCGTATCCCGTTCTTACCTGCTGAGGCCTATGATCGGCCCATGGAGCGGGAATGCGCCCGTGCTCTGCACGATGGTGGGATTACGGCAGGCGTGGCATGCGAGGTGGACGGTGCGAGGTGACGGGCGGGTTTGCAGGAGGCGTGCGCACGGTTACCGAAATATTCGGGGTCGTGATGAGACATTCTTGTGGCCGTAATTAATGTGGGTGGTTGGGGCCTCAAATCGCTTTGTTTCCCCTCTTTTTGACCCAGTGGGTTTCCCTTCCCTCACACACCTCTGCTCTCTACCTCCCTTGTGTTCGTGTTTCCCATCTGCCACAGCAAGCAAGAGAGAGAGAGGGAGAGGGACAGATAGAGAACTCACCCCGCCAGTGCCACCACCGTTGCCATTGTCGTCGGAGTGCTTTCTTGCTCCCTCGATGGACCCGTGGGGACGCTCCACCTTCACTGACAAGAATACTTCATGGCTCATCAAGGATGGGCTCCTCCGTCTAGTGACGAACGCCGTGCAGCCGGAGTGGATCATCCCTGGCAACGAAGATGAGCCGAACCCCCCGTCGGCTATGTCGTTAGCTTCGCGCACTTCCACGAGCAGGGGTTCGGGACGCCGGCGAGCGACTTCTTCCGTGGGCTCCTCAACCACTATGGGATCAAGCTATAGAATCTCAACCCTAACTTGATTATGCAGATCGCGGTCTTCGTCGCCCTATGTGAGGGCTATTTGGGCATCAAGCCTAATTTTTTCCTGTGGAAGTACTACTTCTGTGCCACTGTCTTCTACAAGATGGTGAAGAAGGGTGAGATGGTGCCGATGCGCATCGGCGGCTGCACGCTCCAGCTCCGCTAGAGCCGAGCGGAAGGGTACATCTCCAAGAAGGGGACGTCATCCAACAAGGGGTGGCATCAGAAGTGGTTCTACCTTAGGAGCGACGCCGACGCGCCCCTGCCTCCATACACCGGTCTCTACTTCGAAGCAGCACCGGTGCACTGGGGCTATGGTCCTATCGCTGCCGAGAAGGAGAAGATCAACACCCTCCTCCAGGCGGTCAAGCGCCTGGTGAATCATGGTATTACTGGGGCCAAGGTTATTGCCGCGTTCCATGAGCGTAGGGTGTTGCGCTGATGCGGCGGGCACACCGACTGGATGAGATGGTGCTGGGTGTGCCCCTTGAGGGGACGATGCTCATGATGGAGGAGCTTGACCACGAGGAGATCAAGAAGCGCATCAAGTCAGCGCTCGGGAGCATTCCTTCTGACACCACCCTTGACCTCCACCCGCCGATGCGTCCCGACGATGACTTCATCGAGATGGTGAGGGCCCTCCATCCCCCCTCCCTTGGGTTTTTTGTACCTCCTTTCCATCGCCTGACCCGGCACTCAGGGATTTGCAGGGGAGCCTTTGCGTTGTTCGTGATTTCAACCCTCTACTCCCTGAGGACGCGGCCCGAACGGAGAGGAACCGGGCCCACACCGGGAAGGTGAAGCAGAGGATAGGCGATCAGAAGCGAAAGAGGACCGATAGGGCTAGGAGGAAGGAGGAGCGCGAGAAGCGCCGGAGGATGCAGCGGGAGGCCGGAGAAGAGGAGGAGTCGAGCGAGGAAGAGGATGACGAGGATGATGACGATGAGGGGGTCCACCCATATGATTGGTTGGACTCCTTGGTCGAGGAGGGGGAACAGCCCGAGGGGCCATATCTCTCAATCGAGGGGCAGACGCCGCAGGCTTAGCTGCTGCTCCGCGAGCCGAAGGACCCCGACCTCGGGGGAGCTGTGGCAACACTATGCAGAGGAGGAGAGCCCCCAAAGCCGCTAGGGTCGGCCCGCCCTGAGGGGATAGGGGATCCAGATCCTAGGAGACGGCGGGGTCGCTGCCGCCACCCCCTCAGCCTAGCATTGCCGAGACGGTGGTGGCCGGGAAGAGGTCCTACCCTGTTGCGACAGGGTCGGGCTCCAGCGGGCCGACACGGAAACGCCCCCGTCATACGACATAGAGGTAAGAGGTGTCCTTTATGCTGATTGTTTGTGCTAAGGCTTGGCAACGTTGACACTTGTCATCCTGCAGGAGAGCTTAGTCCGATGCCCCCCACTCGTGCCACGGAAGGCACTGAGGCGGCAAGGCCAGGGCTCAGAGGTGGCTGTCAGCGTTCCTCCAGCGTCCGCAGCCGTGGGGGGACTGGAGATGCCGGCCACCCCTGCTTTGCCTCCGCCTATCCCTACCCCATCCACCGGGGCGGCGCTTTTAGAGGCAAGGTGGAGAAGTCCGTTGAGATGGGGATGGCGGCCCTGGAGAAGGTGCCGCGGTTCCGGCTAGATCCCGCTCCTGAAGTGGCGCTCTCCAGGGAGAGCGCAGCGCCTCCATCTCCGACGACGGAGGCGTCGGGATCGACCGCGGAGGTGGGCGCGGACGCCGGGGCCTAGGCGGTGGCAAAGGAGGCCACGTCCCAGGACCTCTCGGCTCAGGTGTGAGCCGCCGCTGGAGGCAGGTCCCAGGCAGAGGAGGCGGCGTCATGTGAGCCTGACGTCGTCGAGGTGGTGATGGTGTCGGCTTCATCCGGCGAGCCATCCGACGTGGCCTAGGTGGACCAGTCCTCCCGCGCCAAGGGTCCACAACCCTCGTGCGGGTGGGACACGATCCTTACCAGTGGGGCGGCCCGCGCCTCACTTGGTCGGATCAGAACCAACCGGAGGCGCCGCCAATTTTTGTGCTGGACGACGCCGAGGAGCAGGGGTACTAGGACCGGCCGTAGGCGGGGTGCCAGAGCTTCAACAAGACCCTGTTCTCGGTGTTGTCTACCCTACACGATGATATCCGCCCGGCTGGCCAGGTACGTTGGGTTAGGTAGATGCTTATTGTTCGGTTCTTCCCCCCTTTCCTGTGATCTTGACGTGGCCCTTCGTGCAGGCGCTATTCGAATGGAGCCGGGCGAAGTCAGAGTTCCTCCGCCGTGAGCAGGGCGCATGGGGACGCCTATCGGAGGAGGCGCAGAGGACCGCTGCGGCCGAGGTGCGGCTCGCGGAGGCCCAGCAAAGGGTGGCCGGCCACAGCGGCAAAATGGCGGACCTCCGCATCTGACACGATGAGGCAGTCACCGACGCTAAGGATGCGGGGGAGAAGCTGTTGGCCCTCGTCGAGCGCACTCGCAAGGACTAGGAGGAGGCCCAGAAGGTGAAGGATGAGCACGACGAGCTGTTGCGGGCCGCCGGGCAATTCCAGTCCGAGCTCGGGTCCATCCGCCGCTTGCGTGAGCGAGCTCTTGGAGAGCGCGACGAGGCTCACCAGGAGTGCGTCATAGCTCGAAAGGAGCGGGACTCCGTGGTGGACCAGATGAAGGAGGCTACACGTGCGGCCTCTCGGGTTGCCAAGGAGAACCGCCAGCTGAAGCCCGAGGTGCTGTCCCTCCGAGCTGCGGTGACCCAAGGGCGTCAGCGGGATCTTGCCGGGAGGCAAGAAATAGAAGGTAAGTGCTTTTACCCATCCATATCGTGCTTTCCGAAACCTGCTCCTTATCCCTTGCGACGATCAGGGCTAAAGGGCAAGCTTGCTGAGGTGGAGGCGGAGCTTTTGTTGGCATGGGAGGCCCTAAAGATGGAGCAGCACGAGCACTCCGAGCTGCGCACCGTCGTCGGGCTGGTGTGCGATGTCTTCGGGGCGATCCAGGTGCGCCCCGGGGTAAGCTCGCTGTGGAGTCGTCTCGAGGTTGCCTTCGAGCAGGCTCGGACCCAAGTGAAGGAGGCGCTTCACCTCGGGGTGCGACGCGTGCTCACCAGTGGCGGAGCCAGGATTTATACTCGGGGGGCCGACCGTCAGGAATTATATTTAGGGGGGGGCCGGCTCGGCCTTTTTCATTGCGATAATTTTATTATCTAGTTGTGTTTTGTATAATTATATTATCTAGAAGATATTAATAGGTATATATGACAAAAATTTTATATAATCTCCCTCTTAATATAAATAAAAAATATTAAGTCATACTACTATTTTTTGTTGTTGTGAAACATTGGGGGGGGGCATGGCCCCTGCTAGCCCCCCCTTGGCTCCGCCAGTGGTGCTCACCGTCTTTAGGTCCCACTACCAAAAGATCGATCTGGAGGCACTCAGTGAGGGCTACGTCGATATCCCCGAGGAGGAGCTCGATGCTATCAACGATGAGTGCTGGAGCCGGCGAAGACCCTGGTGGCCAAGTTCGAAGACGAGATTTTCCCTCCGCCCCTGGAGCTGTAAAAAGGTGTCGAGCGAGGTGCCCGTGTAAAAACTTAGGATATTGGACAAGTCTGTGGCCTTTGGGGCCCTTTAAAAACTTGTATTTATTTTTCACTTTAATTTTTTACGTGTTCGCCCGATCCTCGTAATGAGCCTAGGCCTGCGGTGTTCAGAGTCGAGTCCGGTCCCCTGGGTCGGGGTTAATCAGCGAGGGTACCGTAGCTATAGTGGCGTAGGCCTTTCACAGTCCGATTAACTTGACCCGAGATGTTCTCATGCTGTAACGCGCCCGCATTTCCTAGTCGCCGTCGAAGGACTCGGGTGGGCAACTTTTCGTAAAGTTTTTCGAGTGGTAGCCCGATCCCCACATTGTGTTTAAGTTCATGGATTTTTTAGAAGTGCGAGTTGACCCCTTAGGCCAAGACTGGTGAGCAAAGGCACCGTAACCGTCGGGTTGTAGGTCTCTCGCAATCCGTCCAATCCGGCCCGAGGGGCTCTTCGCTTTCTAAAACGTCCGCTTACTTAAACAGTGCTGGAAGGGCTCAGGTATGAAATTTTTTTCGAAAAGTGTTGTGAAAATTTTGAGGCGTCGGCGGGTTCCCCCCCTTTCAGCCCTCGAGGGAGGCCTGACGCTAGCCAAAGGTAGGGTCGGGTCTCACTCAGAGTTGGACAAAGTAAGGAACAGTGAGCGCTCTTTTTATTTTTTTCGAGATTAAGCATATGAACAGCCTAGAAATCTAAGGGTAGAAGCAACGTAACTATTTGATGTTCCAAGCGTTGGTGAAGACTTCACCGTCTGCGGTGGCCAACTTGTAGGCGTTGGGTCAGAGTACTTCCGCAATGACCAACGGGCCCTCCCATGGTGGCGTTAGCTTGTGGCGGCCCTTGTTGTCCTGCCTGTGGCGAAGCACCAGGTCCCCGACGTTGAATGCCCGACCCCGCACGCGGCGGTGGTGGTATCGCCATAAGGTTTGCTGGTATTTGGCGGAGTGGAGTAGGGCAACGTCACGTGCTTCCTCCAGCTACTCCACGACATCCTCAAGGGAGGCTTGGTTCCCTTGGTCGTCGTACGCTCTGACCCTCGGTGCCCCGTACTCTAAGTCGGTGGGGAGGATGGCCTCGGATCCATAGACCATGAAGAAGGGCGTGAAGCCCGTTGCTTGGCTCAGGGTCGTCCTCAAACTCCAGAGGACCGTGGGGAGTTCCGCGACCCACTGGTGGCTGAACTTGTTCAACCGGTTGAAAATCCTTGGCTTGAGGCCTTGCAAGATCATGCCGTTGGCGCGCTCGACCAGTCCATTTGTTCGGGGTGCGCCATGGCTGCCCAATCCACGCGGATGTGGTGATCATCGCAGAACCTGAGGAACTTCTTGCCGGTGAACTGTGTGCTATTGTCGGTAATGATGGAATTTGGGACCCTGAAGTGGTGGATGATGTCTGTGAAGAAGAGTACCGCATGCTCAGACTTGATTTACGTGATTGGCCGAGCCTCGATCCACTTTGAGAACTTGTCGATAGCAACAAGCAAGTGGGTGAAGCCCCCGGTGCCATCTAGATGGGCCCGACAAGGTCCATACCCTAGACCGTGAATGGTCACATGATCGGGATCATTTGGAGCGTTTGGGCCGGTAAGTGAGTTTGCCGAGCGTAATACTGACACCCCTCATAGGAGCGTACTACCTCGATGGCGTCGGCTACGGCAGTAGGCCAATAGAAGCCTTGTCGAAATGCGTTCCCGACGAGAGTGCGTGGTGCAGCATGGTGGCCGCACACGCCCCCATGGATGTCCTAAAGCAGCTCTCTCACTTGCTCGGTGGGGATACAGTGCCGTAGGATTCTAGTGGGGCTCCGCTTGTAGAGTTCCTGATCCAGTAGGATGAAAGACTTGGCTCAGTGTGTGAGGCGTCGGGCCTCGGTCCTATTAGCGGGGAGTGCTCTATGGACTAGGGTAGTCGAGGTACAGGATCCTCCGATCTGGCAAGGGGTCGGGCTCTACCGCTGGGTCCTCAACAATCTCCATAACCTCGGGCTCGGTGGGGACTAGGGTCGGGTCAGCCCCCGAGGCTGGTGCGGGTGGCTCGTTGCCATCCTACGTCGAATCCTAGCAAGTTACCGAGGGCTTAGGTAGGTCGCTGGCGAAGACGCTGGAGGGGACCGGTT
This sequence comes from Miscanthus lutarioriparius, assembly GCA_904845875.1. Taxonomy (NCBI): domain Eukaryota; kingdom Viridiplantae; phylum Streptophyta; class Magnoliopsida; order Poales; family Poaceae; genus Miscanthus; species Miscanthus lutarioriparius. The sequence continues at coordinate 18,101,939 of CAJGYO010000015.1, forward strand.
CCTGACCGGACGCCAACTTCGCAAGCTCATCCGCTGCCTCGTTGAACCGCCTTGCGACATGGTTGAGCTCGAGGCCATCGAACCTCTCTTCTAGGAGGCAGACCGCCTGGCAGTACACCGCCATCCTGGGGTCATGACAGCTTGACTCCTTCATGACTTGGTCCACGACCAGTCGAGAATCGCCTCGGACGTCAAGCCATCGAATCCTGAGTTCGGTGGTGATGTGCAGACCATTGGCAAGTGCCTCGTACTCAGCCATATTGTTAGAGGCGGGAAAATGAATGCGAATCATGTACTTCATGCGTACGCCGAGGGGGGAGACGAAGACGAGTCCCGCTCTGGCTCCACTCTTCATCAGCGACCCGTTAAGTACATGGTCCAGTACTCCTGCTCCACAGGGGCCGGCGGCAACTGGGTCTAGGATCATTCTACCACGAAGTCTGCCAGCACCTAGGATTTGATGGCTATCCAAGGAGCATAGGTGATGCCTTCTCCCATGAGCTCAAGTGACCATTTGGCGATTCTTCCCATCACTTCTCGGTTCTGGACCACCTCCCTAAGGGGGAAGGAGGACACAACCGTGATCGGATGTGACTCGAAGTAGTGGTGCAGCTTTCTTCGGGCAATGAGGACAGTGTATAGGAGTTTCTAGATTTGGGAGTAGCGTGTCTTGGTGTTGGACAATACTTCGCTGATGAAGTAAACTGGACGCTGGACCTTGAGGGTGTGTCCCCCCTCTTGCCATTCCACCACGATGGCGGCGCTCACCACCTGGGTGGTGGCCACGATGTACAGCAGGAGGGGTTCCTTCTTGGCCAGTGGCACGAGGATCGGGGCCCTTGTCAGGAGTGCCTTGAGCTGGTCAAGTGCCTCCTAGGCCTCAGAAGTCCACGTGAAATGATTGGTCTTCTTCAGAAGCCGATAGAGGGGGAGCCCTCGCTCGCCGAGTCATGAAATGAAATGGCTTAGTGCCGCGAGACATCCTGTGATTCGCTGAACCCCTTTCAGGTTCTGAATTGGGCCCATGCTCGTAATGGCAGAGATTTTCTCTAGGTTGGCCTCGATGCCCCGCTCAGAGATGATGAAGCCGAGCAGCATGCCCCTTAGGACCCTGAAAACACATTTCTCGGGGTTGAGTTTGATGTGCTTGGCCTATAGCCTTTCGAAGGCTTGCTTGAGATCGGCCACTAGGTGGTCGGCTTGCATGGACTTGACTACAATGTCATCTACATAAACCTGAACGGTCCGCCCGATGAGGTCCCCAAAAACGGTGAGCATACATCGCTGGTATGTAGCCCCCGCATTCTTGAGCCCAAACGACATGGTGACATAGCAGTAAGACCCAAACGGGGTGATAAAAGAGGTCGTGGGCTGGTCGGACTCTTTCATCATAATTTGGTGGTAGCCGAAATAAGCATCAAGGAGAGGACTTCGCATCGCGTGGTAGAATCAACTACCTGATCTATGTGTGGTAAAGGAAAACAATCTTTAGGACAGGCCTTGTTGAGATTAGTGTAGTCAACACACATTCTCCATTTACCATTTTTCTTTTTCACAAATATAGGATTAGCTAACCACTAAGGATAAAAACCCTCCTTGATGAATTCGGCCGCTAAGATTTTTGGATCTCCTCACCGATGGCTCTGCGCTTCTCTTCATCGAAGCGGCGCAGCTGTTTCCACCGGTTTGGATCCGACCCGGATGTTTAAGGAGTGCTCAGCGACATCCCTCGGAATACCTGGCATATCCGAGGGTCCCCACGCGAACATGTCACCATTCGTGCGGACGAAGTCAACGAGCACGCGTTCCTATTTGGGAGACAGGGCGGTGCTGACACGCACCGTCCTACCGTCAGAGCTGCTGGGATCGAGGGGAACCTCCTAGACCCGCTCGGCGGGCTCGAAAGAGCCAGTGGACCGCTTGGGGTCGGGCACTTCCATGTCATGCGCGTCAAAGTCAGCAGCGAGTGCCTCGGACTCGACGATCACCGCGACATATTCGCCGCACTAGACGTCGCACTCGTAGGCGTGCTAGAAAGTAGAGCCAACGGTGATGACTCCGTTGGGACCCGACATTTTGAGCGTGTGGTAGGTGTAGTTCAGGATGGCCATGAACTACGCGTAGCATGGCTGCCCCAGCATGGCATGGTAAGTGCCATGGAATCCTACCACCTTGAAGGTGAGGGTCTCCTTCCTGAAGTTGGAGGGATCCCCAAAATTGATGGGTAAGTCAATCTGCCCGAGGGGCAAGGCTCACTTCCATGGTATGATGCCGTGGAAAGGTGCTCTGCTTGGGCGGAGCTGGGATTGGCTGATCCCCGTGGCATCAAGGGTCTCGGCGTACATGATGTAGAGGCCACTGCCTCCGTCCATCAGTACCTTGGTGAGTCGCGTGTTGCGGATGATGGGGTTGACAACAAGCGGGTATCGACCCGGTTGTGGCACGTTAACCAGGTGGTCATCGTGGTCGAAGGTGATGGTGGACCTGGACTAGTCGAGGAAGGCTGGCGTGGCTGGTTCGGCGGCATAGACCTCTCGGCGCTCCAGCTTGCGCTGACGCCTAGAGTCGTAGGCCGCGGGACCACCGAAGATCATGAAGCAGTTGTCGACAACGGGAAAGTCATCATCCTTCTCCTTGCCATCTCTCTTGTCCTCCTCGGGCCTCTTGCCTGGGTCACCCTTCCCCTGGGCACCTCTGGAGAAGTAGCGTTTCATCATGCCGCATTCCTTGAGGGTGTGTTTGACCGGGCCCCGATGGTACGGGCATGGCTTCTCAAGCATCTCATCAAAAACTCCCAAGCCACCCTCGGGAGGGGCTCGGGGGTTCTTGTGCTCGGCGGTGGCCATGAGGTTGTCCCCATGCGCTGCTTGTTCTTTTTCTTCTTCTTGGAGTTGCGGCCGGAGCCGCCCTTGTCGGCGTCCTCCTGTCGCTTCCCCTTGGCCTTCAAGGGGCTGAAGATGGCTCCAACCGCCTCCTCTCCAGAGGCGAAGTTGGTGGCCATGTCCAACAGCTCCTTGTTGGTGCTGGGGCCCTTGCACCCCAGCTTGTGGACCAGATCTTTGCAGGTTGTCCCCGCAAGGAATGCCCCGACGACGTCGGTGGCGGCGGCGGTGGGCAGCTCGGTACATTGCCGGGAGAAGCGCCAGATGTACTCACGGAGAGTTTCATCCGACTTTTGCCGGTACCTCCTGAGGTCCCAAGGGTTGCCAGGGCACACGTAAGTGCCCTAAAAGTTCCCTACAAAGACGTGCCTGAGGTCGGCCCAGGTATGGATTCTGTAGGGCGGGAGATGCTCCAGCCAGGCTCTCGTTGAGTCAGCCAAAAAGAGAGGAAGATTGCGGATGATGAACTGGTCATCATCCACGCCACCTGACTGGCAGGCGAGGCGGTAGTCATCAAGCCAGAGCTCGGGGTTTGTTTCCCCAGAGTATTTGGCGATGTTGGTAGGTTGCTAGAAGCGTGCTGGAAACAGCATGTTGCGGATATCTCGGCTAAAGACCCGAGGCCCTGCCGGCTCGGGGCTCGGGGGCCGGTCCTCCTCACTGTCATAGCGGCCGCCCCGGCGAGGGTGGTAGCCACGGCTAGCACCATCCTCCTTATGCCTATTATGCGTGTTGACGACGTCGCGCACATCGTAGGCATCGCCGATGCGGTCATGGATGGATGGGGGCTTGTTCCCCGCTCTTCGTTGGTCCTGGTGGACTGACGCCTCCCTTTCGCCTAGGGCCGAGGGTGCAGGTCGACCGGTCTCGAGCCCGCATCGTCGAGACGTGGAGCTCTCGGCCTGCTGTATGGCGGCACGCTCAAGGAGGGTACGTAGCACTCTGTAGGCTCGTCGTCCCTCTGGGGTGGATGGTTCGAGCATCCCCTGGAGAAGTATTGCTACGACGGCAACGTTCTGGCTTGCCCAAGCGAAGGGCGGTGGGTGTTTGCCGTCGTTGTCATCGCAGATCCGCTGGTGGACGTTGCGGGTCCTATGTCGGGCCACGCCACCGTCGTTGCGGCTCGCGAGATCTTGCTCGAGCGCTACGCGTTGTTGCAACAGGTGTTGTTGCTCTTCCTTGAGTTTTCTCTCGAGCTCTTGAAGTTGCTCTAGTTAGAACTGTGGTTGTCCTGCGGGGCGTACCACATGCCCTCAGGGAGGTGGCATGGGAGCTCTCTCGGTGGGATCCGCGCCGTGAGGCAGAGCTCTGGCCGGGGTATGCTCGCCTTGGTCATCAAGCTGGTCATCCTCCTCCTCCTCTTCCTCCACCTGGATCTCGCACATGAAGCACTCGTGGGTGGGGTCGTAGTCCCCGTTGTCAGAGTCGAAGGCCTCAAGGAGGTAGTCGTAGTTGCCGAGTGAAAGGACCGTGACACCTAAGAGGGGGGGGGGTAAATTAGGCAACTTAAAAAATCTACTTCCAAACTATGGCCTCTTTTTCTAACCCTAGCAAAACCTATGCATTAGATAAACTATCTAGATGTGCAACTACGGTTTTGCTAGTGTGTTGCTATCTCTACCACAAAAGTAGTAATGTAATCAATGTAAATGCGGAAGCTAAAAAGCAAGGTAGAGATATGCAAACTCCCGTCGATGACTCTGGTATTTTTAACGAGGTATCGAGAAGCGCGCAAGCTTCCCCCTAGTCCTCGTTGGAGCCCCTCGCAAGGAATCCCTCGCAAGGGCCAAGCTCCTGGTCGGATAACTCCGTGGATAGCCTCAGGCCTTCCCCATGTGCAAGTGGATCTCTGTCGTGCCTTCCGGCAAGCCTCTCCCAGATGCTCCCCACCGTCTTCACTATCAAGTTTCTGGCCGAAATGCCGCGGGCCTTGTTCCCACCGGTACACGGTGGCGGCCACACCACAAACGCGGTTGGTGTGATCTCGCAAGACTTCAAGCCCATCCGATGTACAACAATGGTGCTCGCAAGCACCGGGTAGCAAGAGGTATGCAAACCTCACTAAACACTAGGCCTAAACCTAGAGCAAGGGCATAAGCGGTGGTCTAATCAATCTAAGCACTTCGTAAAGCACCTACGCTAATCACCTAATGAAACACTAAGCGCTATGCAAGTGGAGATCACTAAAATGGTGTATCAACACCCTTGGTATGTTTCCTTAGCTCCACACCCTCAAATGGCCGGTTGGGGGTTGTATTTATAAGCCCCACTGAGAAAGTAGCCGCTGGGGATGAAATCCCGCTTCTCTGCTACTGACCGGACGCTGAAATCATCCTGACCGGACGCGTCTGGTCGTCCCGACCGTTGCAGCCGCGAACCACCGATCGGACGCTGACAGCGTCCGGTCGCCTGCCACCGGACGCATCTGATCGCAGTTTCGCATGCCTGGAACCTCTCTGTACTCGATCAGACGCTGATGCCCTGCGTCCGGTCGGTTGCCGCCAGCGTCCGGTCGCCTGTCTGCCGAGCCACCGGTCCAGCGTCCGGTCGTAGCTTCAGCGTCCGGTCGCCTCTGCGAGCTCGTTTCTTCGCGATCTTGCATACGGCTTGGTTCCTATCTTCATGCTTGGACTTTGCTTGATATCTTGGGTCTTCTCTTGTGCTCCTAAGGTCTTGCTTGTGGTGTTGATCATCGGATCATCACGTCGCCTTCGTCCAAGTCACGTCTTGCACCCTATTGAACTACAAAACAAATACTTGCAAATTCATTAGTCCAATTTGGTTGTGTTGGTCATCAAACACCAAAATCCAAAGTAAATGGGCCTAGGGTCCATTTTCCTTACACCGAGAAAACGTCGCAGAGCCCCCGGGTTGTTGAGCACGGAGAAATCGGCGTCGTCCCAGCCACCACCATGTTTGCACGAGTCGACGTTGGAGGCTATCTTAGACCTCTGGAGGAGCTCTGAGATGGACTGCAAGTGGTGGTTCGGCAATCCCGTGGACGGGTCACCCGCGGGCTGAGGAGCGACGCGCTTGGCCACATGGCGTTCATAAGTCCTTGCGGCATTGTGCAGCCCATGGGGCCACACTGACTGGGTAGTCGCAGATATCAGCTCTGGGGAGAGCGGAGGTCCTCCTGCGAGTTGTGCCATGACGTTGGCGAAAGCAAAGTAGAGGTCATGGAGCACCTCCGGGGACGGATGCGGTCCCAACAGGTCATCGAAACTGACGCTCTAACCACGGATAGTCGATGCCGAGGGGTCAGGAACCCTCGGAAGCCTATGCCTCGGTGGCATGCAGGTGATGGCTGCCCATTGACTTGGTGACCAAACGGGGGTAGCATGATCAGCTCTTCCTCCGTGCCAGCAACATGGCCAACCGGCACGGAGGGGGGAGCAGAACCAAGTCGTAATCCACCCCCGTGCAGAGGAAGTCTAGGCTCCCAAACCAGATATGGGAGCCCAGAGTGAAGCGAATGCGATGTCTAGCCATCCGAAGCCTGATGAAGCGGATCGTGACGCGCAGAAGGCCCCTACCTGGTGCGCCAATTGTCGGTGCCTAGAATGGCGCTCTAGACATGATGACAAGTAAATTTGTGACTGCACATCTAGGCCTGGATGGTGTGCAATGCGGACACAAGGGTTTATACTGGTTTAGGCAAGAATGTCCCTACGTCCAGTGGATGTTGCTGATGCTCATGTTGCCTTGCACCAGAGTGCTCGTAGTAGGGGTTACAAGCATTCGAGAGAGGGTGCAAATCCTAGGTCTCTTTGGTGGTGTGTGAGCTTGAGTGTTTTCTCAATGAGTTGTGTTTCAATCGGGGCCTTTTAGATGTGGCCCCTGCCTCCCCTTTTATAGTTCCCAACGGGAGGGCTCGGGTTACAATTGTGGTAGAAAGGTAAAAGGGGAAAAGACGAAAGAGAAAAACAAAAAGGTGGCCTCGGGCGTGGCCGTCTTCCTCCTTATCTGGCATTGGCAGTTTACCCTGTAGCGCAAGGATGCAATGGGCGTCGAGCTTTGACTTCTCCGTCCACTGGTGCAACGCGCCGTGGCCACGTTTTGACTTGTGTGCTTTTGTACCGTCGAGGATGGGCGGTGCGTGCGCCTGAATTTGCGTAGAGAGGGGGTTAGGTAGCACAGTTGCTGTTACCCCCGTTGCTGTAGAGGCATGGACACCGTCGTGGTGGAATGACCGGGGTCATGTCGAGTCGTACCACGGCTCCCATGCCCCCGTTCACTGTGCACGGTCGTGTTCATCCCATTATTGGGAATGGGTGTCGTGGTGGGGGCCCGCATGACTCCCAATTGCACCCGAGGCCTTGGCGTGGCCTTCGGGCGAGGCGGAAAGATGTGATGACGTTATGAGGGCTCGGGCGAGGCGGAAACTGCTCCCGAGGGGTCGGCCCCGCCCGAGGCCTTACGGTAGGGCTCGGGCGAGGCAGAAATCGCATTCGAGGGGTCCGCCTTGCCCGAAGGCCTTTTAGGTGGGTTCGGGCGAGGCGAAGATTACCCCTAAGCCTCGGGAAGTAAGCGTAGACACATTGTTTTCTACTTTTGACTGGGTACCCATAACATTGGAAGCCAGACAAGTTGTTTCTTGAAATCAGATAGCTGTGCTTCATTCTGCCCAAAAAACGTATATAAAAATCTCCAGGTTAAACAAAGTACCATCAACATGCACAATGTGTAACATAAGTGCCTGAGGATGACGATACCTGGGGAAGTTTAATGCAAATTTTATTAGGGAGAAGATTATTTAGATGCTCCATTGACTTGGTAGGACATTTGCTTCTGTCTTTCAAGGAATCCATTGGCTTGGTAGGAAATTTGCTTGGGAAGGTTTCCTGCATTTTTTAAACATGCATTAAAAAACGGATCAAACATAATTGATATTGCACCACTAAATGCAAAAAAAAAACTATAGCAGGCTTAAAAATATTAACTGTTGCATGTCAAGAAATTTTATAGACCCACAGAAAAATAATACCCAAACGGATGAAAATGGTACCTTAATAATATTAAGCAGTGCCTGGATGTCACTAGGAAGCCCCGGAACTGCAGGATGAGACTAGAAAACAGTACAGAGCACTCTGTTACTGTTAACATTTTTCACAGAAATAGGGAAAGCATGGAAATATAACTTCACACGGACTTGTTACTTCAATGATAATTCAAGGACAAATAACCTTTCAGGGACAGCCTATATGTAAGCATTTTGTCCAACTCTAACCCAAACATGCTTCATCCTTTATGTCTCGACAACTTGTAATCCGAATTTCATTTTGTTCCCTAATAGGTGCACAAGTATACCTGATCCTTGCGGTTCTCTGCATGAATCTGAGACCCAATTATAAGAACACCAGCAGGAAGTTCACTTAGTGATGCATGCGATTCTCTACATTCGGTGAATGATTTCTCTACATCCTTGAGTAACACAATCAAACTACTGCTTTTGCTTTCTGAAAGCAGATGTGGCTTAGGAATAATAGTAGATTGATTATCAGGAGTAGAAGGGGTGTACAATATATAGACAAGGATGACCTAGGGTTTATAGATCAATACCCAATCAGGAGAATCCTTGCCTAATACCAAATCACCTACTATAACAGCCCCGGGCGCCTAGGCCCATGCGGCTAGTAGCCCAATAAGCCTCACGCTAACACGCCCCTAAAGTCTGATCTTTAGCCACTGTGCACGTTCAGAGTGGACCTAAACTCCGTGAAAATTAAAGAAGGATGTCCCTTGGTGAAGATGTCCGCATACTGAGACGAAGTGTACATGAAGGACACGAAGATCACCAATTGCATCTCGCTCCCGGACGAAGTGAAGATCAATCTCAATGTGCTTAGTGCGCTGATGCTGAACCGGATTGGAGGACATGTAGACCACGCTGATGTTGTCACAATGCACCAATGTAGCGCGGCGCAAAGGGGTGTGAAGCTCCTGAAGGAGTTGGCGCATCCAGGCGGCCTCGGCGACACCATTAGTCACCGCGTGATACTCAGCTCCAGCACTGGATCTGGAGACGGTATTCTGACGCTTGGAGGACCAAGAGACGAGGTTGCCACCAAGAAACACAGCATAGCCTGAGGTGGACTTGCACATATCTGGACAGCCGGGCCAGTCAGCAGCAGTGTAGACCACAAGATCAGTGGATGTAGATGGTCGTAGCAGAAGGCCCAAGTGAAGAGTGCCTCGAACGTAGCGTAGAATATGCTTGAGGGCAGCCAAATGAGGTTCACGAGGATCATGCATGTGTAGACAGATCTGCTGAACAGCATATGAAATATCCGGTGAGTGAACGTCAAGTACTGCAAGGCACCAGCGAGACTCTGAAAATCTGATGCGTCAGCCACAAGCGCACCATCAGTAGCGGCAACCTTTGGATTTGTGTCAACCGGAGTAGAGCACGGCTTGCACTCTGCCATCCCAGCACGGTCAAGAATATCCATCATGTATTGCTGCTGGGTGAGAAGAAGACCATCGCCTGAACGCTGAACATGCATACCAAGGAAGTGATGCAGTTCACCAAGGTCAATCATGTTGGAGGGCTGAAATAATCAGTCGAAGTAGACCGGGTGAGGAAGCTGTAAGAACAATGTCATCAACATAAAGCAGCAAATAAGCCGTGTCTGAACCACGCCAATAGACAAAGAATGAAGTGTCGGACTTGGCTTCAACAAATCCAAGGGAAACCAGATATGTAGCAAAACTACTGTACCAAGCACGAGGAGCCTGCTTCAGCCCATACAGTGACTTATTGAGACGACAAACAAAGTCAGGATGGGTAGGATCCTCAAAACCGGATGGCTGTGCATAGTAGACTGTCTCAGTCAATGTTCCGTGGAGAAAAGCATTCTTGACATCAAGCTGGTGAACAGGCCAGTGTCGAGAAAGAGCCAGGGAGAGCATCGTGCGGACTGTAGCTGGCTTGACCACAGGACTGAACGTCTCTACGAAGTCCACGCCAGGGCGCTGGGTAAAGCCACGAAGAACCTAGCGCGCCTTGTACCGCTCGAGAGACCCATCAGCATGGAACTTATGCTTGAAGATCCACTTCTCAGTGACCACATTGGGTCGAGGGGGCCGAGGTACGATATCCCATGTGTGGTTCTTCAGCAAGGCAGCATGTTCTTCTTCCATAGCAACGCGCCAACACGGGTCGGCAAGGGCGCTGTGGAAGGTCTTGGGCACAGGAGACAGCGGTGTGGCATGGTAGAGAGCTGGAATCCGGTAGCCGCTCTTCGCACGTGTTGCCATGGAGTGCTGGTTGCGTACTGGTGGAACAGCAACGGCACCCTTGAGCAGCGGTGCAGCAGGAGGACCGCCGGGGGCTGTTGGCAGGCGCTGCAGCAGGACTGGCAGAAGGCACCATCGCAGCAGTCGGTCCTCGGCGAGTGTAGACATGCTTGATGACGGGCGTCGGGAACAGCTGCGGAGCGGCCACCAGCGCCTGGGCGCCGGGCGGAGGACCACGCGCGCCTGGCGACAGCGAAGGAGGAGTCGTCGTGGATGAGGGTGGAGTAGCCGCACGTGGCTGTGCGGATGGAGTAGTCATCGTGGACGGAGGCACAGGGGCAACACATGGCTGTGCAAGCAGGGGCGTGAGGCCGGTTGGGAGCGCATCAAGCGCTGCTAGACTAGACGAGACATCACCGGGCGCAGCCGCATGTGGCTGTGTGGGAGGGTGGGTGCTGGAATCTGCAGAGATAAATCTTTGTGGGAATCCAATAGGAGCCGGCACATAGTCAGTGACATCCAAAAAATCAAAGTCGGCCTGTGATGGGGAAGAATCACGCTCAGCATAGGGAAAGGATGACTCGTCGAAAACAACATGGCGAGAGATGATCAATCTATTGGACGAGAAATCAAGGCAGCGGTATCCTTTATGATGAGCTGAATAACCCAGAAAAACACACATGATAGACCGAGGTGAGAGTTTGTTGGTGGCTGTGGCGGACATGTTGGGATAACATTTGCAACCAAAGACGCAAAGGTGGTCGTTGGAAGGCACAGTACCGAAGAGGGCAAAGTGCAGGGTGGATGATCGAAGCGTCTTGGTGGGCAAGATGTTGATGAGGTAGGTGGCGGTTTGCAAGGCTTTGACCCAGAGGGAGGGTGGAAGAGATGCCTAGAACAGAAGACAGCGCACAACATTGTTAAGGGAACGAATGATGCGCTCAGCCTTACCGTTCTGAGGCGAAGTGTAGGGGCATGACATACGAAGATGAACACCATGAGTGAGGAAGAACGTGCGAGAACTAGAGTTGTCGAACTCCCGTCCGTTGTCGCACTGAACTGCCTTGACTGTGGTGCTGAACTAGGTAGAAACATAGGCAAAAAAGGAAACTAGCGTCGAAAAAGCATTAGATTTAAGTTTCAAAGGGAACGTCCATGTATAATGAGAGCAATCATCAAGTATGACCAAATAGTATTTATAGCCTGATACACTGAGAACAGGGGATGTCCATAGATCACAATGTATAAGATCAAAATTATTGGACGCTCTAGATGCTGACATATGAAATGGAAGACGCACATGGCGACATAACTGACAACCATGACAAAGAGATGAACTATAATGACGACAAGCAGGAAGACCGAACGACGCTAGTTTGGAGAGGGCCTCGTGTCCAGGATGACCGAGGTGGCGATGCCAAAGCGAAGACCCAGAGTTGGCGACCAGGGAGTGCGCAGCCGGCAGACGAAGAGGGTACAATGGCCTATAGCTATTGCATCTGACGATCACGTTCCGAAACTGAAGATCCTTCACAGAACAACCAGTCGGGTCAAACTCAATAGAGCAATTGTTATCGAGAGTAAACTGACGAACGGAAATAAGATTCTTAATAAGCTATGGAGAGACCAAAACATTATTAAGATGTAGGGAAGGTGAAATAACAGTAGCGCCAGTAGCTGTAACGGGAAGTAAAGAACCGTTACCGATAACAATGGAGGAAGGAGTAGGATACCGCAGGGAAGTTGTATGTGAAAGAATATTAGAACGTGAGGCCATGTGAGATGTAGCACCTGAATCGAAGTACCACTCGTTGTTGTTCTGGGGCTGATTCAATGTCATGGTGCTGAATGTCGACGCCAGAGAGGACTGATCCCAGGAGGGCAGCCCAGCAAGTGGGTTGTAAAACCCGGGAGGAGGAGCAGCCCATTGTCCTGCAGACTCCATGGCAGGGGCCTGCTGCTGAGGCGCCGGCTGTGCCAGCAGGGCCTGCTGCTGGGGCACCGGTAGGGGCGTGAGTGGAGGCCGCGTTCTGGGCCACATCTAGATGGACTCGGCCCACGGATTGTAGAAGGAGGGCCACGGGGCGCCCCTGGAGCCGGAGCCGGCGGCCTTGGGCTGCCCACCGGACTGCACACCGACAGCGGCAGGGCTGGCCGTTGTTCTGCTATCCAGAACCGTCGCGCTTGCTGCCACGTTTGCCTCGGCGACTCTTGGACGAAGGAGTAGACGAAGCAGGTGCGCCCCCGGAGCCCGAGCCGCCTGTGGGGGGCTGCTGGGCAGTGGGAGGGTGCGGTGCAGAGGTGGACGAGCCCGTGGAGGCGACGAGAGCAGTCTGCTGGGAGGGCGCCTGGTTCTCCATCGTGAGCTCCTCCATGAGGAGATTAGACTTGGCCTCTAGGAATGTGGGAAAGGGACGTCCACGCCGGAGGCGCAGGCCGATGGTCTTGAACTTCTCGTTCAGGCCGCGGATGACATTAAGCACAAGAGTGCGGTCGGTGACGACCTCACCCAAGTCGCCAAGCATGTCTGCCATGCGCTTAAGTTCCCTGCAGTAATCGGTGATTGACAAGTCACCTTGAACGAAGTTGCGGAACTTAGCGTCGAGGTAGAGTGCTCGTGTCTCGTGGTTGTTGAAGAACTGCAACTCAACAGCACACCATGTGGGGCGGGCGGTGGAGTTCCAGGCCGAGATCGTCTCGGCAAGGTCGCCACTGATGGTGTTGTGGATCCACGACTTGACAATGCAATCCATGCATGCCCAGTCAGGGAAAGTAAGTGCCAGGACATCCTGCAGGACGTGGTCCTGAAGGGAGAACTTCCCCACGGCGAGGAGGAATTGATCGCGCCACCGATTGTAGTTGCCGGAATTGAGGTTGAGGACGACCTGAACAAGGTTCCGGATGTTCTGTACAGCGACTGCCTAGGCATGAAGATTGGCAATGGCGAGCAGAGCTTGATGAAGATCGTGGTGGTTGGAGGTGCGATCCTCCGCATCAGAAGGGGCGTCGTCGTCGTCATCGGCGCCGGGCACGTCGTCGTCATTGGTGCCGGGCGCGCCAGCAGCGGCGTGCTCCTGTTCAGCACGGGCCAGGGCGTCCTGGGCCTCCTTCTCGGCGGCGGTGGCGTGTGCCAGGTCATCAGCCCAGGCCTTCTTGTGGGAGGCCGTGCGCAGGCGCGCAGCGGCGGCGGCGGCCTTTGCCTGGGTATCAGACTCTAGGGCAGAGGCCGGGGGGTCAGATCCAGAGGCAGCGGCGGCAGTGGCAGTGGCGGCGGCGGCGGCGTGAGGAGTAAGAGGGGGAGTCTCAGCCATGGAGATCGCTGCACAGCAGGGTATGCCGGCGCGAAGGGCGCAACCAAGAGAAGAGGCGCGCTGGGAGGGGGGAGGCGCGCTAGGGCAGCGGAAGGTGAATGAGGGTGATGACCCAGACTCGTGATACCATGAAAGCAGATGTGGCTTAGGAATAATAGCAGATTGATTATCAGGAGTACAAGGGGTGTACAATATATAGGCAAGGATGACCTGGGGTTTATAGATCAATAACCAATCAGGAGGAACCTTGCCTAATACCAAATCACCTACTATAACAGCCCTGGGCGCCTAGGCCCATGCGGCTAGCAGCCCAATAAGCCTCACGCTAACACTTTCTTCTGAAATGAGCTGAAAGGCATTGAAAACCAAAACCATGTTGTTACAGGCAGTAATAAGGAAAAAAAAGTGTAGTGAGGCTGATCGCCTATAACAGCCATTACCTCAATTAACTTTCCTAAAGCAATGCTATCAACTCCTCCACCAGAAGAGTCTGACCGAAGTTCCAAAGCTGAAGAAATGTTGAAAAATTATCTCACATAGGATTACCACAATATACATTGCTTAAGAAGTTCAGAGTTCAGACTAACCATGACAAAAGAAGCCATGATTTTCCTCGCATAAACCTCCAAGATCATTACCATCAGTTACAGGATTGTTAAATCTAACTCCAACTTTGGAGGACCAGTTTTTTCCAAAAGCATGCACCACTTTGCCTCGAGAACCACAAGAAGGGCCCCTGTGAATCAACCAAACGACTCATCAGAATGTGAAAGAAATGTATCTCAGCAACAAAATAATCACATGACCACCACAACAAAAAGATTAATCAGTGTCAACAAAAAAGATTAATCAATATCTAACTACATCAAGTCCTCTCTGATTTCAATTCAAGTTCATGTAACTCAAATTCGGAAATCATACACTCAAAAAGATATTTAGTCAGAAGAAACACCATTTTGAGTCTGTCAAATGCTATTGCTGCATAAATATGTTCCTTCCACTGATACTAGAATAAGGTTGAAAGATATCCTCATTTCAAGTCTGTCAAAGCTCAAGAACACAAGGGGTTCCAACATTCACTGTCTGGGTCATACAAATTGACTCCACTTCAGAACACATCTGGCAAAATGCAATCACAAAGAATCCATAGAGATCTAAGACACACCATTGCTAAGTTAAAATGAAACACGAAAGCATAGCTCTCAACAAAAATACCTTGGTGCCAGATTTAATGAACTAGTACCAGTATACTCTACCCAATCACCTGCATAAGAAAAAAGATGTAAAGGTTCAATTAAAGAAAGAGTTAAATGTTAATATAGAAAAATAAAGAAACGGGCAACAAAAACCTTCTTCGAAAGTGTGTCTGTTGGATGTCCCCACAATATCATCTCCTGAACTAGAAGGTGCAACATCCCTCCGGACATCCTTCATGGACTCTCCAAACTTAGAAGACGTCTGCTAGAATATTATCTCTTAATCAATAATATGTATGTTTCTGCTGACATATTGAGGAGTTGAAAACTTGAAAAGTTCGGTAAAATTTTGAACTGTGTATATCAGTAAAGGGAGCTCATGTAGAACTTACACCACACAGCATAAGAGAATCAAGTATCAGAAGTCTAGCATCAAAACGCTTTGAAAGTGCCTTTATCAATCTTTCCTGGTAAATTTCAGACCCTAGAAGCAAGTTTTTGCCAAATAGTTAGAGACATGCAGAAAAGCAAACACCAAGAAATTGCCAGCTAGGCATAACAGTGTGTGTAACACAGCTCCGTGACATTATTTTGTCACAACAAAATAAAAAATTCATAAAAATTACCTGGTGGGCCAGATAACAGAATTCGCTGGTCTAAAGGTGAAAGTTTTGGTAAGAATTTCCTAGACTTCTTTTTCATGTGTATGAATGCAGATGATAAGAGTATCTCCTTTGTGCTCTCACTGCACGAAACGAGCACAGATTAATAAAAAAAAGGTGGTATATAGGAAAAGAAAGACACAGGCTGAACTATTTAGGACCAAGCCACCAAAACTATAGCAAAGGATAGATTGCTTTGGCCAAATTATTTTGGCAAAATACTGAAATCTGATCAACAAACAGAAAAAGAAAAAGTTCAGAGAAAAACTGGAAGATAACAGAGCTCTTAATGAAAATACACAAGACTGTATAATCTAGAACTAGCATATTACCTGAGATAATATGGGAAATTATCAAAGGTTACGTCAATATCCTTTGGGCTCAGAATCTCTTGTTTCAGTCCATCCTTAAAAGCTTGCCATCCGCTCGGAGGCAAAGAAGCTGATGGACTAGACCTGATGCAATCGCTCTGATTTTCAAGAGCTTCAAAATTCACCCAGTCAAGTCAACCTCAATTAAAGTTGGCCCTACAATATCCAAACTGATCATACGTTATTAATTGTAATCTTACCAGATCCGACTACCCTCTGGTTATTCTCTCCAGCCGATCCAGCAGTAACTTCATTACCCCTTAGAGGATGCTGAAAAATCTGCCAGCATGTTATGGATCACTCAAGATAGGAAGTCAAACTAACAAATCTGACTCATTGTATCATTGCTGAAGTACCTATTAGCATCCAAATCAATAGAGAATGGACAGAAGAATGAAATGGACATGTATGAAGTATGAACAAAATTTGATAATGTATGGATACATAGGCAAGCTTGCCACATTGACCGAAAACAACTTCATCCCCTCCTATGAGGGGAACTTTGGAGTCTCTTCCAGTTTTTCTTTTATTTACTGCAACCTCACCATTTTTTTCCCATGACCTGTAACTCACATGAACCTCCTTGCTGGAAAATGAAAAAAAAGGCCCAGTTTATGCAAGAAGTCAACAAGCATAACAAATAACTGCATTCTAACAAAGGAGAAGCATAAAGGACCTCAAGACGCCGCAATATGCATAGTTCTTGACTAACAGTTTGGTCATCCAACCATATGTCACTGTTTTTATCGTTACCAACAGAAATTTGGTTGCCAAAGATAGGAACATGGGGGGTCTGCAATCACAGATGGTTGATATTCAACATCAGTTAATATCAAATGAGCAATATGGCCTGATTAATTAAGGTAAATAAAAAAACAAATGCTCAAGTTACAAATAGAGTGAGGAATGTTTTCAGCTGATTGATCACAAAAAAAAAGAGGTAACTCAAGATTTATGAACCATGACGACAAAATTACAGGTTCTTACACATTTGAGATGCAGAAAGATCCCATGAAGATTAAATACAGACTTTCTTGCAGTCACCACACCGAGAAGAATATTTCAGACGTTCACCTACGTTTGACCTTGTACGAGTGTGTTATAATAAAATCAGAAATGGTGGTTAAATAACTCCATTAGAACATGTCCTTGTCCTAAAAACCATTATGATCCCTAGGAAAGAGAAACGATAACAGTACAACTTTCGGAATAATCCTAATACTCCAATCAAGGAATTCCTCCGGACCAAGAAACCACTGATAACTAACGGATTCCAAGAACATTCAAGAAACTGCACAGAATGTGGACACTGTTCTGCACCAGCAACCAGAAGTGCAGAACACGTGGACTTGATGCAAGGCGCTAAAAGTAAAAGCTAGAATCCCAAGACCACGATCAAACAAATTGTGCAAATGCCGTACAGGTTCCCGAATCATCAAGGAGCGATGCACAGAATGCAAGTATGCTCCGAAATGGCACAAACGCAGACGACCAAACGGCAAGAACCGTCAAGAAACCGCTTCAGACCAAGAATCCAGGGAACAACCACCAGGAACACCCTAAGAGCACAATACGGAATGTCGAGAGTCAAACCCCACACACCCACGCACCTGCGACTGCGAGCGCTGCGAAAGCAGCTTCGCCCACGGTACGGGGCCCGAGCGCGTCCCCGCCGCCGGCGCCGCCCCAGCTTCGGGCACGGAGGCCTCCGACGCCTTCTTCGCCTGCGATTCCAGTCCACGTCAGCTCCATCCAACCAATACCGTATTCCCGCTTTGCACTTTAGTGGAGGAGGTCAGGAGGAGGAGGAGCTCGAGTTCACCTTGCCGCGCTTGGTCGGCGAGAGCAGCAGGGAGGACGATGCCGCCGGGCGCTTCGCGCCGCGGCCGCGCTTCCCTCCACCTCTCCCTCCGCTGCGAGTCGTCACCATGGCGGCCGGCCGGCGACGAGGGCGGGGGTTCGTTTCGCTTTCCGGCTTTCCGCAAAAGGCAAGGGAACGGAATGGAAGCCGAAGCAGAAGCCTCCGTGGATTCGCCTTCTGCTTTTTTTATGGGGGAAAAATGGAAAGATGGCGGAGCCTGTGGGGTTTTATTGAGAGCTATTGGCCCACCTGTCAGCTTCATGTACGTCGCAAGCTTTCGCTTTCTTTAGAGGGGATACCGGATACGGATTGGATCCTCTGTTCGTGTGTGTGAGTTTGTGACCCTTTTGTGGTAGTTTTTTTTTCAAACTTTTGTGGTAGTTTGCAACTAGTGTACTTCTCATTATTTACCACAAGCCCGGCGTTTGACCAATTTGAACCTTTTGGCCATGTGCACACTTAACACTTTTTTTTTTGGAAGGGTGATGGTAGCGTCCGACGTGCGACGCCCAGGATATTTTTCGGACGCAGCTCCCCACCAGCCAACTGTTAAACGATTCCACCAACCGTGGACGGATGTCGTGGCCCACCAACAGATGTCCGACCTTAGGCTACTCGAAGTGGTATCCCTCTACCCTGCCCTCATAACAAAGAAGGGGAGAGCGTGCGCTCGCATCCGCGCAGCCATCCCCTTGCACGCACCGGCCCTCTCCGTAGTCTGAGAATGATGCA
The DNA here is from genome assembly GCA_904845875.1 of Miscanthus lutarioriparius. Lineage (NCBI taxonomy): Eukaryota > Viridiplantae > Streptophyta > Magnoliopsida > Poales > Poaceae > Miscanthus > Miscanthus lutarioriparius. Next base: position 18,120,193 of record CAJGYO010000015.1, read on the forward strand.
AGGCAACAGAAGGCGAGGAGGAGACATTGAGACGAGACAGTAGAAGAGGAGGGAGATGCAACACCCGATCTACTTTCAAAACTTCCAGATGCAACACTTGCAATATACGTACGAAGACAGATGAAAAACTTAAAACATGTGTTTGAAACATTTGTAAAAACACTTGAAAAAACACTCGAAACCATTGTAAACATACACAATATCTAGATAAAACCACTTGCAACATATATATGAAACGATGCAACATCCAAATAAAATAAATAAAACATTGAGAACGGACATTTGCATCATACATGTACAAACTATTGCAACATATGCAATATCCCGATCTGCTTTTGCAACATCCATATAAAACACTTGCAACATACCTCTAAAACATCTGCAACACTTGAAATAGATGCTTCCATCATGCGCTTTCAAGTGCAACATCTACTTGCTGCTTATGAAATGGAGGCTTGCCGTCGTGTGGAGTTCACCGGAGGCAGCCGCGCCGTCTCCACCATCGACTAGCACCACCATCGACCAGATCGGCGACGCAGTCCCCACAACCACCGGATCTCTCGCCGCGCAGTGAATTTGGTGGAAGGAGCAGCGAGGCAGAGTAGGGCGGAGGCTCGCGGCGACGCAATGTGGGCGAGTGGCCACCTACTGCAGGTGGGATTCGCCAAGCACGGCATCGGGCACCGCAGGCTTGAGAACCAGCCGTCTTGCAGACGCTGAGGTGGTCGCGCTTTTGGGCCTCCTCTGCAAGCACCACCAAAGGTCCTAATATGGCAAAAGGGGTGAATAGCATATTTAAAAACTCTACAAAGCACTAGATCAATTGATTAGTATGACAAACAGCGTAATACAATTTTGCTCTAGCTCTACAAGGGTTGCAAGCCACCTATCCAACAATTCTAGTTGATATGATCACTATGCACACAAGAGACTAAGTTGCTACTCACTAAGAGCTCTCAAATTTGCTACACTAAAGAGCTCCACTAGGTGTACTTAAACTAGCAAGCAAAAAGCTATCAAAACTAATTACACTAAAGAGCTTGTTACAACTAGTTTGCAAGTAAGTAAAGAAGTGAGTGAAAAGCTTATACCGCCATGGAGAGGAATAAACCAATCACAATATGAATGCCAATACAATCACCGAGAGAATACCAATGGGCAAGAGACAATCAATTTTTCTTCCGAGGTTCACGTGCTTGCTCGGCATGCTAGTCCACATTGTGTCAACCAACACTTGATGGTTCGGCGGCTAAGAGGTGTTGCACGAACCTTGTCCACACAATTGGACACCACAAGAATCTACCCACAGCCACATGTGAGGAAACTCAATGACACGAGCAATTTACTAGAGTTACCTTTCGACGCTCCACCGGGAAAGATACAAGACCCCTATAATCACCGGGAGACAGCCACGAACAATCACCAACTCGTGCCGATGATCCTTCACTGCTCCAAACCGTCTAGGTGGCGACAACCACCAAGAGTAACAAGAAATCCACAGCCACAACGATCCCCAAGTGCCACTAGATGCAATCATTCAAGAAAATACACTCGGAATCACTCTTAATCTCACTATGATGATGAATCAATGATGGAGATGAGTGGGAGGTGTTTACTTAAGCTCACAAGGATGTCAAGTATGTCAAAGTGCCAAGAGGGTGAGCCCCAAGCCGGCCAAGGTCTATTTATAGACCCCCATAAAAAATCCAACCGTTACTCTCCTCGGGGCTGACCGGACTCACCTCAGAGTTCGGTCAGGTGTGTCCAGTCGCACCTGCCGACCAGCCACAGCACGCCACGTCGCCTCCATTCAAATTTGACCGTTGTCGCCCACGCGCTCACGAGTTAGTCATGCACCAGACGCGCCTCTGCCCATGACCGACGCCAGCCACTTTAGGGTCCGGTCGAGTACAGAGAGCATCCAGAGCGTGTTTTTCACGACCGGTCCTTCACAACTATATGAATCTTCTTTGGAGATTCTTCTTCGGAGATGCATTGTACGTGTCAACTTGCGCGAAACCTTCTCAAATTTTTATCACAGCCTCCACATACGATATCATGATACCTTGACAAGTTTCATGATTTTCGGACTTCGTTTGCTTTTTATACAATTTAAAAACAATTCGCCCACAAGTTCGTGGTCATGTTTCGTGAACAAGATGTTTGAAATTTCTGGTCTATTCCTGGATACGGCCTCACATTAGACTCAATAACATGAATATCATTTTTCCATTCATTTTTTCCATTATTCGAATGACTTGTAGTTCAAATTTGACTTATCCAAAAAAATTCAATTAAATGAAATAAATTAAAGAAATATATCAAAAAGACCGAGAAATGTGCCAAATTTGAACATGTAGTTCAAGGTACTGTAGGAGCAAAATAGAAAAAGTTTGGGGGCAAGAAGAAAAAATAAATAAAAAAGTTTGATGAGTGTCAAGAAATGACACTCGGCAAAGGATATTTTTCTTTTTTTTAAAAAAATAGCACCTTTGCCGAGTGCCGGATCGCGGGCACTTGGCAAAGGCCCTAATCTAAATCCTCCACGCCTAAGGGCAACTCACACACGCACACACCCCGTCGGAGCCCGCCCTCGCCCACCCCCGCCGCCCTGCCTTGCCTGCCCCGCCCTTGCCCACCGCCCCCCCCTGCCCCTCCCCGCTGCCCCACCCTCACCCCCACCCACCCCACCACCCGCCCAAGCCCACTGGCCCGAGGGAGGAGAAGGAGGCCACCGGAGGAGGAGGAGGAGGAGAAGGAGGAGGTGCCTCGGCCCCTCGGCCAGGCGACCGCCCCCACATGGCTGTTGTTGCCGCCCCCACCCCCCTCTGTGCTGCTCCCCACCCGACCCGGAGCTCGGCGCCCCGTCCCCGCCGGCGCATGAGGTATGCCCTCGCTTCCCTTCCTCTCCCTTCCTACTGTGTGCATGGTACATGTGGTACGTGGTTGTGTTTGTGTTTGTGGTGGTGGTTGTGGTTTTGTTGTGGTGGTGGTGTGTGGTGGTGGGCGGTGGCGGTGGCGGCGGCGGCGGTGTGGCTATGGCTGTGGTTGTGTTTGTGTTTGTGGTGGTGGTGTGGTTTCGATGGTGGTTGTGGTGGTGGTGGTGTGGTGGTGGCGGTGGCGGTGGCGGTGGTGGTGGTGTGGCGGTGGCGGTGGTGCTGTGGTTTTGATGGTGGTGTGGTGGTGGTGGTGTGGTGGTCGTGGCGGTGGTGTAGTAGTAGTCGGCACCATCGTATCGTTGTTTGTTCCCTTGATATGTGGTTGTCGGCCATCGTGCCGTTGTTTCTTCTAGGTTTTGGAAACCTCACCGTGCAGAGGAGGTGCTGCCAAAATTTTCAAATTGACAGTATTATGTTTCTTTTTTTGCAGAGAAGAGCCAGTACGAGCTGAGCCAGAGTACCCCGATCGTCTTCCTCGCCGCTGCAGGTCTGCCTGCACCGCGTCGCCTCGCCACTGCACCGACCCGACCATGGCCCCGCTAGCCTAACTCCACCGCCACCCAAGGTATAACCTCTCTTTCCGTATCATGGTCGTAGATCAAGTAACCCAGTTAGGCGTCTCCCATTTGAAAGAGATACGGTTGGAAGTATGTAGATCTTTGCATATGTATAACCGTATCTATTTCGAATTGTCCATGTTTTTAGACAGCCCACGAATGCGTAGATGGGTTAGTTTCCATGGTCTGCTCCGATCCGAGATAGAGTTTCGGCATCATCTCCCTATTGTTCTCCGGATACACACTCTCCCTGCCAGGACGTGTATCTATAGAACAGCGGGTAGGTGCTGCCAAAATTCTGTCTTGAATTGGAGTAGAGCATGGAAACTAACCTCATATATGCATCATCGGGTGGGATTAGGACCTATCCATACCTATTAGATAGTAGGAACACCATGTAGATGCAATTGATGGTTATATTACTCACTCATATATATGTTAGAGGATGGATGACCGTGAGTGGATGTACACGGGCCGCTCAAGTTAGGGTCAATTCACCGATGAATGGGTGGACAAGACCGATGCTTTCTTGGACCTAGCATTTGGCGAGGCTACTAAAGGAGTGAGTCAAGTTTTGTGTCCCTACAGAAATGTGCAAATAGGAAAAGACAAAACAAGGAGAACATGGGTAAATATCTTTTGAAGAATGGATTTACGCCTGACTATACCGGTGGGTCCACCATGGTGAAGCCCATCATATGAGAGAGGAGATGGTGAGACCACGTGTCGAGGATTATGATGCTGATGCCGGGGTAGGAGACATGTTAAATGACTTTCTCGAAGCATAGTTCGCTGAACGACATACAGAGGAGGAGATGGAGGCAACCGCAAAGGCGTTCTACGACATGATGTCTTCAACACAGAAACCCCTTCATGGTTAGACAACGGTTTCTCAACTGGATGCCATTGGACACGTAATGGCATTCAAGTCCTAGTTTAGCCTGAGTCGAGACGCCTTCGATGGTATGTTGGCTGTTATTGGCAGCCTGCTCGAAGGGTCACATTCTACCAAAGAGCATGTACGAGTCACAGAAACTCCTTAGTGCACTTAAGATGCCGTATGAGCAGATACATGCTTGTCCGAAGGGGTGCATCCTATTTAGGAAAGAACACGCGGATGCAAATTACTGTCCAAAGTGTGAATCCTCCAGGTTCTTAGAGGTAAACTCTGGTGATGGCCAGAAGAGGCAGCTTTCTGTCCCCGTGAAAATCCTACGGTACCTTCCATTCCTATCGAGGATCCAACGGCTATACATGACTGAGGAATCCACAAAACAGATGACATGGCACAAAAAGGGCAAACGATACAATGCTGACAAGCTAGGTACATCCATCCGATGGTGAAGCATGGACCCGCTTTGATGACATTCATCATGACAAAGCTAAAGATGCTCGTAATGTACGTGTTGCGCTGGCAACAGATGGGTTCAATCCTTATGGAATGATGGCTGCCCCATACACATGTTGGCACATGTTCATTATCCCCCTCAATCTCCCCCCGGCGTATGCTTTCAACGATAGAGCGTATTCTTGTCGTTGATAATTCCTGGACACCCGGGGAATAATATGGGTGTGTTCATGGAGCCTGTGTTTGATGAATTGGTCCGTGCTTGGGAGGAAGGGGTATGGACATACGACCGAGCTACAAAGACAAACTTCAAAATGTATGTTTGGTACCACTACTCCCTGCATGACTTCCTGGCGTATGGGATATTCTACGCCTCGTGTGTTCATGGGAAGTTCCCATGCCCAGTATGCAAGGAAGGTCTGAGGTTCATTTGGTTGCAGAAGGGTGGCAAGTATTCGTCGTTCGATAAACATCGACAATTCCTCCCTCTTAATCATGCATTCAGACAAGACATCAAGAACTTCATGAAAGGTGTCATAGTGACAGACCCTACACCACAGATGATGACTAGTGCCGAGGTTCATGCTCAGATAGATGCTCTCGTGGTCAATCAAGTAGAAGGTGGTTTTGTGGGATATGGTGAACAACATATGTGGACTCATAAGTTGGGCTTGACGAGGCTCTCCTATTTTGATGACCTTCTTCTACCACATAACATTGATGTAATGCACACTGAAAAGAATGTCACCGAGGCACTTTGGGCAACAATCATGGACATTCCTGATAAGTCCAAGGACAATGTTAAGGCTAGAGTGGACCTGGCAATGTTATGTGATAGACCAAAGCAAGAGATGCAGCCTCCTAGAGGTGGCAAGACATGGAGAAGGCCTAAGGCCGAATTCATCTTGACCAGGAAACAAAGGAGGCATGTACTTGAATGGATCTAGACGTTAATGTTCCCTGATGGGTATGCAGCGAATCTGAGGAGGGGAGTGAACTTATCTACTCTGCGAGCCTTAGGGATGAAGAGTCATGACTACCACATATGGATTGAGCGGCTTCTTCTGGCTATGGTTCGAGGCTATGTCCCTAAGCATGTCTGGCTAGTGCTGGCAGAGTTGAGCTATTTCTTCCGCTAGCTTTGTGCCAAGGAGTTATCTCGGACCGTGATTGATGACTTGGAAAAAGTGGCACATGTGTTGCTCTGTAAGTTAGAGAAGATCTTTCCACCCGGCTTCTTCAATCCGATGCAACATTTGATTTTGCACCTCCCGTATGAGGCACGAATGGGGGGCCCTGCAGGCCCGTTTGTGCTATCCAATCGAGAGATGTCTAAAGGTTCTTCAAAAAATGTAGAAATAAAGGCAAAATTGAGGCTTCCATTGCAGAGGCATTCATTCTGGAGGAGGTTTCAAACTTCACAACAACATACTACGCTGAGAACCTTCCTAGCGTGCATAATCCACTCCCTCGTTATAATGCTGGCGAAAATGAATCGAACCTCAGCCTTTTCCGAGGGCAACTCGGAAGCGCAAGTGCATCGACCACCAAGAACTTAAAACCTAAAGAGTGGCGCAGTGTCATGCTATATGTGTTGACCAACCTTGATGAAGTGGAGCCATACGTGGGGTAAGTTCTCAACGAGCTTGTTCAATACGCCATCACTATTCTGCATCTAACCCCCTTGTTTCTCCTTGGTACAGGGCAATATCTTCATCAATTCTGGCATCGATCAAGGGATCCTACCCCGCAGGAATCTAATACCCTTCTTAGACAGGGTGCGGAAATGGGAGGCCCGATTTCATTTCTTGGTTTAAAAAGAAGGTACCGACCAATTTAGCTCATACTTAGTTTGACATTCCAAGTTGCTCGTACATGTGAATAATATAATAATCTATCCTGCTCGAGCTTGCAGGGCCAAACCGATGCGTCCATGAGTGCCGAGTTAAGACAGGTTGCCGATGGCTTTGCCTATAGGGTCAGGTCATTTACCGGTTATGACGTGAATGGATATCGCTTTCACACAGCAAGCTACGAGCAGAGTCGGCCCAGTTGAAGAACCACAAGTATCGGAGTTTTTACGCCCGGCCAAGATGGGGTCGAGTATTATGGAATAATTGAAGAAATATACGAACTCAACTTTCATGGTTGCAAACCTCTTAATCCTATCATATTCAAATGACATTGGTTTGATCCTGAAGTAACAAGAGATGGACTTGGGACCATCTTGGGGTAGTCAAAATTCAACAGGATTCCATCTTAGCAGGAGATGATGTCTATATTGTGGCCCAACAAGTCACGTAGGTTTATTATCTCTCATATGCGTGCCAAACCAAAGAGCATCTTAAGGGTTGGGATATTGTGCACAAGGTATCGCCACACGTTAAACTACCTGTCCCAGACGATGAAGATTACAACTTCAACCCAAACACATATGACGGAGAGTTCTTTCAAGAAGAGGGGCTAGAAGGGAGGTTTGAGATAGACTTAACCAAAGCGATCGGAATGGAAGTAGACATTGAAAGGGTTGATGACGAGGACGCTGGAGATGAGGTGCAAAATGTGAAGGACTTACAAATTCTTGAGCGATTATGTTTAGACAATGACAATGATGACAACATTGCTCCTTCGGATAGTGTTGATTATTTCGACATGGTTGATAGTGATGATGAGACTTATGATCCAGCTAATCCCGATCATGAAGATTATTTCTAATACATGTAATACTATGTTATTTTGTAATTATATTTTGTTTATTTTGTAAGAATGTAATTATGTTATTTCTAATACAACATTGTTTATTCTTTTTAATTATAGGTGATTGAACAAAGATGATGGGCGACCGTCAGAGGAGGGTGAACTCAATTTACCAAAGAACATGCCCTGCAGCACCCGCTAAAGATGAGGACCGGTCGAAGAGGAGGAGGAGGAGGAGGAGCAGCCGCAGGAGGGAGCCGTCGCCTACCGCCACGCCACGTGAGGAGGACGAGTAGGTGATGCCCGGGGAGGAGGAGGAGGAGGTTCGACAGACGGACGATGAGGTGGCTCATGAGGATGATGAGGAGGAGGCGGCCGCAGCGGGTTCCACTTCCTCTGGTTCATCGAGTGTCTACTTGAGAGGTCCCGCGAGCCTCCCTCATCGTCCGATATCTCCTCACAGACGCTCGCTGATTCGACCTGATGGGGAAAAGTAAGTAACTTAAGATGTTATCACTACTTCATATGATATGTTGGAAATCACAATAGAAACTAATATTTTTTCTTAATCACTTGGGTAGGAGTTGGACACGCAGTGTCAATGGCATCCTAGGTCTTCTATGCAAGGAACACTTCCCTGGCCTGGTTGAGTTCGCCGGGAAGACGGAGCCGTCCTACACGTTTGACCCCTACGCCATCACCGACGATGCTAGAGACCTTGTTGGCAGGCAATTCCCTAACAAGGCGGAGCGGGTGAAGGCCGAGCTGTGGGTAAGACTTCCTCGCACTACATTACTCAATACATCGCATTCATTGGACATTCTTGAAATATTGAATGGATACATCGCGTCTATATGCAGGATTTCTTCAAATGCCAGGCATAATTTGAGGACAGGGTGGCTTTGGTGGCTATCAAAGGATGTAAAAAAGTCATGAAGGACTTGCATTACGAGGCACGCATCCAGGCCGTCATAACATACAACATGGTGTTCCTTGGAACGAAGGTCACCAAAGCCGACGCAACAAAGATAACGCTGACCAAGGAATAGTACCTAGAGGTAAATATAGTCGAACATTAATACTGATTTCTTCTGAGCTTAGGTAGGCTTAATTTGATCTTCTTATATGTCATACTTGATGACGTGTAGGTGATTCCGTGCTGGTGCGCCGCGCATCCCTAGTGCTGGGAGATGGTGGTGGACAAGTGGTGCGCCCCCGAGTGGCTAGAGATGCACAACGTTTGCCGGGAGCGATGTTTGATGATGCCAGGTGTACCCCACCATTAAGGCAGCCGTAGCCTCAGCGGATATGCACAAACATGGGTACGTGAATTCATTTATTTATTCTAACGCTCAATTCTGCATGATTTCTAACCATCTTACTGTTTTTCTCGTAGTCGTCGTCACATGGTGGCCGGCCTTGCTCCAACTTCAAGGCATGGGCTTTGGCCCACAAGGGCAAGGCGACGTCCGACGTCGACTATAACCCGGAGGACCCGCCCGAGGCGTACAGCAACGCCACCGTCCACAGCCGCCTCAGTCAGTACACTGAGATGGCAAGGACGGTCCATGGGCCAGAGTACGATCCGAGCACCGAGGACCTTGATGGAGAAGTCGTCATGAGGGTGGGAGGAGGCAAGAAGCATGGGCGGTACTGGCTTGGCGACGGCGCAATTGACACGGCCGCTACTCCCACTCTCTCCCAGATCTGAGCAAGGAGCACGAGCGCAAGCCCGGCCATACACCCACGACCGGTCACTGCACAGCACCGGGTCGACGCACTCCAGGTTATTCCTATTTTATTCGTCGTTCATTGATTTTTACATACCTTAGCTTTGCCTTATTGTAACATTGAGGCAAAATATTGTAGGCCCAGCTGCAAGAAGAAATGAGGATACGGGAGGAGATGCAGGCGACAATGCAGGCCGATCGGCAGAGGATGGAGGCTATGGTGGTCGAGCGGGAGGCCGAGCAGCGGAGGATGGCGGAGATTCTTCAGTACATGCAAAGTCTTGGCGCAGCTACGGGTGTAGCTCCGCCGCCTACGCTATTCGCTCCACCTCCACCTCCTCATGCAACTACTCCTGTGAGTATGAATATTTTACTTTGTATGTTCATGCTTAGGGTCAAACCACAACACTACTTGGAACCTAGTGCAACATTGATGGTATATATTTATCTTGTCTCACACATGCAACTACTCATGCAACATTGATGGTATATATTTATCTTGTCTCTCACACATGCAATCTCTTCTCCTTTGTGCAGAATCAATCGACATCATCGAATAGCGTGCCTCATCCTCCCGCTAGGTCGCCGGGATCGTATGTTGGGCCGACTCCACCCGGACAGTCGCCATGATTTACTTATGGTTGATTCTTATGCACTTGTGGTTTATTTTGGACAACTGTGATGCACTTGTGGTTGGACTTGTGATGGACTTGTTATGGACTTGTGAGATATGTGATATATATTTTGATATATGTGGTGTTTGTGATATATATGGGATGTTTGTGATATATGTGGGATGTTTGTGATATATATGGGATGTTTGAGATATATGTGATATATATATGATGTTTCTTTAGATGGAATGTAAAAAACCAATAAAAATGTTGTTTTTCACTTTGCCAAGTGTCATGACCAAGACACTCGGCAAAGTGACCAAAACTGGGCACCTGGGAACAGGGTTTGCCGAGTGTCATGGCCATGACACTCGGCAAAGCGGGACAGTTTGCCGAGTGCCAAGCTCACGGCACTCGGCAAAGTGGGCGAGTTTGCCGAGTGCCAAGCTCATGGCACTCGGCAAACCTGTCGTTACTGCCTCCGTCGCCGTCACGGCGACTTTTCTTTGCCGAGTGTCAAACCGGCACTCGATAAAATCTTTGCCGAGTGCCCGATAAATGACACTCGGCAAATCGCTTTTGCCGACAAATTTTTTTGTCGAGTGCTCTTTGCCGAGTGTGATACTCGACAAAGCCTTTGCCGAGTGTAAACTGATCTTTGCCGAGTGCCCCTGGCACTAGGCAAATCGTCTGTTTCCAGTAGTGAGCAGGAGTTAGTATAAGGTAGGGGTTAGTATCGTGTTTTATTTTTTCTTTTCTTTAATTCATTTATTCGACCTCCGAGTTAACAGTGTCTAGAACATGGATGAATAGGGGCTTTAGATTCAAAAAACAATAATAAAATCATAAAGTTAAAAAATGAACACCAATCTTTTCTTTGGTCACTCCTTACTATCATCTGTGATTTAAACTAGTATTCACATTAATAAGCCCCATGATAAGGTTTACTCACTCCATTCTCTTGTAAATGGCACAACTTAACATGACACGTTCTCTCAAATTACACTTTTACCATCTATTTATTTTTTATTTTTATTATTTATACTTATAAACTTATGATAATTAGATAGTTGATTTAATTACAAATCTAACTATATCAAATTTGTGTTGTAATAATTTAAAATTGTTATTCAAATTATCGGTCAAAGATCTTGAAGTTTGAATCTTTACATGCGTCATGGGTGTGTATCATCACATCACACTGTAAAAGAGCGAATCTTTTTGAGGGAGCTCTCCCTCTATAATAACCGTTCGATCTAGACGTCATGCTATATAAGCCTTCCGTCATCCGTAATCTTACATGTAAGATGTAAGACTCCTAGCGCGATGCGTAAAGAAAAGATTTGGATTTATTCATGAGTCCTCGTCCGTCACATATGCCAAGCTTGTGATCGCCTTCTTGTGTTGTTCTCTCTCCTCGCCGTCTCCTCCACCGCGGAGAAGTTTGATTTCTTCTACCTTGTTCAACAGGTGATGCATGTCGTGACCGGAGATCGATCGGCCGCCTGACCGCCTCTGATGAATTTAATCTAGCGATCAACGACGAATCTAATGAATCTAACGTTTGTTCCTTGTTGATGCATGCAGTGGCCGGGCTCGTTCTGCGACACGCGGCAGGGCTGCTGCTTCCCGGATGACACGAAGCCGGCGGCGGCGTTCGGCATCCACGGGCTGTGGCCAAACTACGCCGTGGCCGCCAGGGCCTCGCTCGCGCGATGCTCGGCGGCGATGCCTTCCTCTCCATGGTGGGGCGGCGGGGCAAGTGCTGGCCGGAGTACTACTACGACGGCAACGAGCTGAGCCCGTGGGAGATCCGGGACCTGGTGGCGTCGCTGGACCGGAGCTGGCCGACGCTGTCATGCAAGAACCGACGCAGCTTCGAGTTCTGGAGCTACGAGTGGAAGAAGCACGGCACCTGCTCCAACCTGGAGCCGCAAGACTACTTCGCGCGCGCGCTGGCGTTCAAGGCCACTGGCCAGGCACGACCGGGCGGCGATCCTCGCGGACGCCGGGATCGTGCCTTCGGACACCGAGACGTACCCGGTGAGCAGCGTCAGGGACGCCATCGCGCAGGGCACCGGGTTCGTGCCCAACCTGGAGTGCAACCGCGACGCGGACTGCGAGGCGCAGCTGTTCCAGGTGTACCAGTGCGTGGACCGGGACGCCAAGGACCTCATCGACTGCCCGCTCGCCATGCCTACCAAGTGCACCGACCGGGTCAACTGGTCAAGTTGCCTGTCTTCTGATTCCCAGTTTATGGCTGTCGTTTGTAATTGTAAAAACGCATGCAGATCGATCGGTACATGCATGTGTGCGTATGTGATTTTGAAAGCGGGTTCGAATAATGTGTTTACCTTTGCAATTAATTGGAGATATGTTTATGTAATATCGAAATTTGAGGTATTTTGCTAGGATGGTCTAGCTACGGCTGTTTTAGGTCGACCTCCTTCGGCACTCGATAGAAGCGCATTATCTGTACGATTAAACTCTTCGTCTTAAACGCAATGATACGTAAATCTTTTGCGTATTCTCGAAAAAAAGATATGTTTGTGTTCACAGCCATCAGCGCTGTCGGGTACAGAAGGTTAATTATCCTTGTGGCAGTGTATTGAATAATGTGACTTTTATAGTAAAAAAAACACGCCTACATTGGCAACCACGTATAATCAACCGCATTCGAGCCTTAGTGCCACGATTCATACACAATCGGTTGTTTCCGACGATTTGTTATGTTGTGGGTTGAATTTGAAAATCACAACGGCCATGGTACGTCTGGGAGCTCGGGTGCACGATTGAGTTTCGAGTCCAGGACCAAGGCCGCCATGTAGACTAGGCTCGATCTGCTAAGTACAAGGCGCTAGACAATGTCAAATTGTACTGCCTGCAATGAGTTTCCTGTGGTACACATGAGTGATGTAAATGAGCTAACCTAGCAGGTCGTAGATTATTTATTTGTCTATCTATGTACGTATCCTATACTTAATATATGGTTCTATTGTCACACATCGATGTTGATGGCGTCAATCTAAGCAAGAGATAATTAGTTCATAATTTCATATTCATATATAATTTGGATAATATATTATTAATCGAAACAATAAATACGTGCGGCACGCACGTGCATATTTGCTAGTGGCTTATAAAAGAGAACATAGGCAGTAATAGAACACGGATCACATAGGCCAGTAATAATGTTGCAGTCAATCAACTTTTCATATCACAAATCTGACAAAACGTTGTTTTTGGTAGAGAATCAGTTTCTGTTTGGTAGGAATTGTATTATCTCCAGAGAAAAATGTTTTTTTAAAAAAACTACAGGGCCTTAATGGGCTTGGATCCCTTAGAATATATATTTTGATTTGAAGCAGATCCGCTGTGGTAATTTGCTGCCGCTTCTGCTCCAGAGTGGTGGGCGGGATTCTTGCTGCCACGGTGGCCGCCGAGAGTTTCCACCAGCGTGTGGTTTTCCTTGGTTACCAGGTAGAGGCATCCGGCTGTGCGCCTGTGCGTGCTGTGGTGGTACGTCGTCGGCGTCGGCCGCCAGGGTTGTGGCCGTACTGCCGTGACGATGCTCGAGGCCGGCGAGGTCATTGGCTCGGATCAGCTAGTGGGCCTTATGCGGATCAACATGACAACTTCGATTTCTTATATCGGAAATGGTCATTGTGTTGCGTCGGCCCTGTTGGCTTCGCTGATTTGTTACGAGAGAAAAAGTACTATGACATGATAAGTTCAAACAAACAGTGCCGTACAACATATTTTAGGCTCAGCTTTCAACCTGCAATGCCGCAGTGTAAAAGGGAGGCACTTAAGTCTGTCTCCATTGCCTGACGATAGCTCCTACTTAAGTTCATTCTGCAATGCTCTTCTGCCCGGATACTCTTCTTACGAGTAGTTAAGGATTTATATCATGTTGATAGGTATTTGTTTCCATACAATTGAGGGTTTTTTATCCCTAATCTTTGTACTCTGGGTTTAATGGTATATAATCTATATGTCCTTTTTCAAAAGGGAAAAAAACCTAAATTAGGTACTCTTCACTTTAATTGTGCAACTTACTCGTTACTTGTTTTTTTTCGATAACTTACTTGTTACTTGTTGGAGGTAGATGACATCTCAGAAGGCCAGAAACAATTACGGGTTAGGACGTCAGTTCGTCCCCTCCCGTCTGGACATGTCTTCCCCAGATGCCCAACGACCCCCTTAAATCCCCTCGTCCGTTTCTAATAAAAAATACGCTCGTCGCTCCTATCCGCTCGCCTGCCGCCTCCGAGGAGCAGCGCTCGGCCACCGGACTGCCAGCCCTGCATGCCAGGCGCGGCACGCGGCCGCCTCGGAGCCGCGGCGCTGGATGCCGGCCCTGCCTGCTAGGCGCGACGCTCAGCCATCGGACTGCCTGCCAGGCGTGGCACGTGGCCGCCTCTGTGCTGCGGCTGCCCTCTGCCTCCTTGCCGCGTCACATGGCTGATGCCTCCCTATCGCCTCGCGTAGTCGCTGCCACTCCACATGCCTACAAGCCGCCGGGCCACTATCTTCGCGCGAACTCCACATGCCGACGAGCCTCCATTCTTCCCAAGCAGCAAGGAGATGTTGCGATGTGCTGAAAATGCATGTTGCAAACATATGTTTTATGTGTTTCATAGTTATGTTGCAATTGTTTCATACGGATATTGCAAAAGTAGATCGAGATGTTGCACATGTTACAATGGTTGTACACGTATGTTGTAAAGGTTTGTTTCCAATATTTCATCAGTGTTTTCGGATGTATGTTGCAAGTATGTTTTTATCTGGATGTTGCATACGTTTCACACATATGTTGTAAGTGTTTTATCTGGATATTGCACATGTTTTGCAATGGTTTTCAAGTGTTTTCCAGGTGTTTTTTTTAAGTGTTTTAGAAGCATGTTTGAAGTGTTTTATCTGCCTTCAGACGTATGTTGCAAGTGTTGCATCTCGATGTTTCAAAAGTAAATCGGGTGTTGCATCTGTCTTGTCGTTTTTCTATTGCCTCGCATCGGTGTCTTCTCCTCCTCCGGGCGCCGGCTGGGCATCCGCCGCCCCCTACTCTCTTCCGATGCTGGTGACGTTCACGATGGCGTAGGCAACTTACGCCGGAAGTGGTTAGGGAGGGTGCAGGCAGTCCCCGCACGGCATACGCGTGCCGAAAGCGGAGGGGGTGCGGGTAGGAAGCAGGATGGGACTCAGGTGTCTGGACAGAGAGGCGCGGGCTCCTACGTGCGTGTGGACGCACATGAATGGAGCAGCAGGCACTGGCGTCCGGACGCGGACGTCTGGGCGCTAGTAAGGCGCAAAAAATTAAGTGACCTAAAAGTATATTTTGAGAGTTCAGTGTCCTGAACGACACAAGGAGATAAGTTTGGAGATGCTTGTGCATTTAAATATATAGTTGTTGAGAATACAACTGCTGCTTATACACGCCATTGTAAAGTAATTTCAAATTAAAACCTTTGAATGACCTTAAACCTAAATCACCACCTTTGCCCTTGCTCACCTCATTGGCTCATTCTGACATGTGCCTTCTTTATTCCAGTTGCACCTGTCCTCGAACACAGCTCACCTGTTCGGCTGTGCCTGTGGTGCCGTAATGTTGTAATGCATCAGTTCAGAAATGAAAAAAAGAAAAAGAAAAAACAACTATCCAACAGCAGAGTATGCTATTCATAATTTCAGTTCCAAATTTGGCATCCGTACCACTACAGAACTTGGTGGCAAACAAGTTGTGTGTCATGCATAAGTTCATCCATTCCAACTTCCGCAATTATGCAGGGGTTACAGAGTTTCCAAATTACACAAAAATTACATGCGACCTACAGTGAAAATGTAATGTAAAACCTGTACAGTTTGCAATGTGATCGATACTGATCATTACATATACACAAATCAGTCAACCTTGGCATCCATACAGGGAGTACAGAAAAACCGGTTGGAAGCAAGCTTTGTTCCCTCCCATGCTGCAATCTAGAGAAAAAATTGTAGGCAACCTACAGCTAACAAAAATACAGTAAAACCTGCACAGTTGGGCTTGTGGTTGATACTGAGCCACTGACCATTACAATCAATCAAATCGGCACTGACTCATGTTGATTTTGTTATTTCCATGTCACTGTACAAGGTCTTTACCAATTGTCAGAATTAGTGGGAGAACCGAACGGAGAAAGTATAGTGCTAAGGACAACAGCTATAGGTCATGTCAATCCTCACTATCACTGTATCACATAGTTCAGTGAATTGTCTTGCTAATTACCGGGAGCATCGCCTGCTCCTGAATGTTGGAACAGAGAAAAAGCCCAACTGACTGGGGCACACTGACTTGCAGGGGGTAGTATAGCAACTGTACAAATGCTGTTTGTTGCTCTATGTTCAACTACATGAAATAGCTCAGAGTTTGCTTCAGTTTTGAAATCCCGCCGCCAAACTTGTTGTTCCACTCTATAAACTTGTCCATGGTACTTGAATTAGGCGAAAAGCTGGCATGCACCTACAGTAAATTGTTCAGTTGATTATTCGGTACTTGATATATAGGAAGCTAAGAGGAAAACACCTCTTCTTAAATCATGATGCCAATTCATTAGCGTGCCTCAAATAAGTCATGATTCCCTCACCTGGCCAAGCGCAAATTTGAAGTCATCCATTTCAAGTGGTCGAATGTCCTTGGTTCCATACAATGGAGGCTCAGGCCAACCTTCAGCAATCGCCAAACTCTTCTCCTGTATGATAAAAAAAGGGACTTAAGAGCCACTACAAGGGATGAAGGGGAAGAGACGCGTCGAAAAATGGTTAACCAAAGAAAGAGATTCTGTGCGCACCTTTTTCTCCTTCTCCATGATTTCATCGAGGGGGCGAAAGGCTGCAGTTACACACAGATTCTGTAGGGAAGGGAAACAAAATGGTAAATATGCAATTCCATCTCCCCACTGAAGAGTATAAGGCACACCGACGTCAGCATACCTTCAAGTCAGTCCATAAATATCCACCAGCCATACTGGCAACTAATTTGAGGTCCATATCTGGTGCCAACATTTCTTTGGATAGTATTACTTTTAAAATCTTCTCTCTACTCGACGCATCAGGAACGCTCACCATTAATCTGCAAATAATAATCAGTGGCAAGAGCTAAGGAGTGGACATAAATCTGTCTAGTTCAGGGGATCATAGAAGCCTGCCTGCAAGGAAACCTTCGAATAACGGCATCACCAAGGTCAAATGGCCTATTTGTGGCTCCAAGAACGGTTACATGTTCTTGCTCTTTAGTATGCAAACCATCCCAGTTTATCAGGAATTCATTTTTGAACTTGCTCATTGCTTCGTGCTCCCCTGGTCTTTCTATCTTTCCTAGGAAACTGTCAACCTGTTAAAGAAAAAGTAACAACTGTAAGAGCAAGTGCACAACACACTCAAACAGAATAAAACAATGAATAACCCATTTGGGTGCACACCTCATCAACAAATATTATAGCAGGAGATAATTTACTTGCCAAAGAGAAAATTGCCTTAACATATTTCTCTGCTTCTCCCAACCACTGAAAACAAAATTAAAAATGCACCAGATTTAATAGTAGAACAGACAAAATTAGCATGCAAAAGAACAGTTGTTTTTGTTTAACAGTACCTTTGATGTAATGCTTGATACTGACAAGTTGATGATGTTTGCACCTGCCTCAGTAGCTACCGCTTTTGCAAGCATTGTTTTACCTGTTCCAGGAGGTCCAAAGAGCAGTATTCCCTTCACAGGCTGCCAGAAAGCAATGTGTTAGCAGTACTTCCATATATGTAAATGATAACTACCAGGCAAATATGCCAGGCTCAATTTTCCATTTTGAAACTAGGCAAGCACCTTTCTTAGCTGCCCTTCGTTGAACAATTCAGGTCTATGTAGAGGGAGCATCACCAATTTCTTCAGTGTCTCTTTCACATCGTCCAGGACTCCGATATCCACAAAGGTTACTCCAGGATCATTAGGTGAGATAACATTTAGAAGAATTTTTTCCTCGAACACATTCTCTGTGAGCATACCCTGACAAAAGAAACTTGCATGAATTTTTGTGCCTGGGACTTTTAACATATACAGAGAGATGGAGGGGTCACCTTTAGCACATGCTTTGGGCTCTTATTTTCACTGTGTGTTCTCTGTACCACACTGAGTCCATACTTGAGGCTGTAATAACAACACTAACATAGCATTCCCCAGAAAGAACTCATCGAAGCTTATATGAAAGTCTGATACAACATTAACATTGCATTTTTACCTTTCAATTGGAAGTTCCATTTTGACACATTTTGGACGTCCAAAGTTCTGAAGGTGATGACTAATAGCATATCCAACAATCTTATCCACATCTGAAATTAATTAGAGCTATATAAATGTTCAATAAATTTATTATTACAAGGGGCAAAAATAAAAAAGTTGGTCCATGAGCAACAATGGAAAGAACAGCTTACCTTCATTAGTCAGTAATCGATCATTGATGGATAATTCTTCAAGACCAATGCATTCAATTTCTCTGCTAGTCAGAAACTGCAATGAAAAAACAGAGTGTCATGGGCATACTATAGATGGCCTTAATCCAAGCAGCACGACCATGCCGATGCCTGGTGGCCGCAGCACAAGGGCAGGGACAAACAGAGGAGATAGGAACTCTTGATCTATTTCTTTATTGCTTTATCAAAATGGATACAATCCCCATATATATGTATATATATAGATGAGAAGATTTGACTGTTAAGAAACATATCTCTAAAACTTAGGAAATAGATAACTCAATGTTATCTATAATCCTGTGTGTCCAGGTTCATTGTGTCTAGATGCAGTCTTTAGTAGTGCAGATTTTTAGCTAGTAGTTAAGGAGAATAATAGGCAATCATAGGAGTTATGACTGCAGTAATTAGGAGGATATCATGGTGAGGGCTGAGAGAGCCGCATCAACCAAAAGGAGGGAGAGAGGGAGTGATTCCCTAGTGTGTGTTAAAACTGAGGCAGTGATTTCCTAGTGTGTGTAACACTAAAGAGAGAGGGAGTGATTTCCTAGTGTGTGTTTGTGATAAACACTGAAAAGAGAGGGAGTGATTTCCCAGTGTGTTTGTGATAAAAACCGAAGAAAGAGAGGGAGTGATTTCCAACTCAAGGTTGGTACTCCAATAAATGCTCCTATTGATATGTTTAAAGAAATGGTCTAATTGTATCTTACCATACGAATATTACTAATGTTGGCCTTATCTTTAAGGGTTTCAGTATCTTGTTCTAGTCGTTTCTTCAAATTTGATATCTGTGCTCCATTCTGCCAAAAAACAATATATGAAAATCTCCAGGTTAGATAAAGTACTACCTACAAACACAGTGCCTAACAGAAGTGCTTATGGATGACACTACCTGTGGAAGATCAATGGAAATTTTATTAGGGAAAAGATTATTTAGATGCTTTGTTGACTCTGTAGCACTTCTGCTTCCTTCAGGCTTACTTCCAATGGCTTCCTGCATGTTTAAAACAAACTTTCAAGAGATATAAAGTGATATTAACAGCACTGACACATAAGATTACAACAGCCCTAAAAGCGTCCACTGTTGCATGTCATTACACTTTATAAGCCCACAAAAAATAATGCAAAAGGGTGACAATGTTACTGTGAAAAATTTAAGTGGGGACTGATTGCCAGTAGGAAGCCACACAACATCAACAAATCGAGGATATAACAACAAAACAGTCCAAAGCACTCAATTAACATCTTTTACACAAAGTGGGAAAACATGGGAACATGACTCCATGCCAACTGGTAAATTCAAGAATCATCCAAGTCCAAATAAGCTTTTTAGAGAACAACCTGTATTTTCTCTGACTCTACCTTGAGCATTCTTTTATCTTAAAAACTTGTGCTTCCTCAAAGGTGTGCAAGTATACCTGATCCTTGTAGCTCTGTGCCTGAGTGTGAGACCCAATTATCAGAACACCAGGTGGAAGGTCATTGATCAGCGATTCTCTACATTTGGTGAATGACTTCTCTACATCCTTGAGTAACACAAACAAATTACTGCTTTTGCTTTCTTCTGAAATGACCTGAAAGGCAATTAAACTGAATACTGTATTGTTGGAGGCAGTAAGAGAATACATTTTAGTGATGCTGATCACCTATAACAGCCATTACCTCAATGAACTTTCCTAAAGCAAGGCTATCAACTTCACCACCAGAAGAGTCTAGCCGAAGTTCAGCAGCTGCAGAAATATCAAACAACAAATCGCTCATAAGACCAAAAGAGTATCAATAGGTCACTAAATCCACATTGCTTAAGAAGTTCAGACTAACCATAACAAAATAAGCCACGATTTCGGTCACATAAACCTCCAAGATCATTTCCGGCATTGATAGGGTCGTCAAATAGAACTCCAACTTTAGAGGACCCATTTTTTTCAAAAGCAAGTACTACTTCACCCCGATAAACATAAGAGCTGTAAACAAATCAAACAATTCATCAGAATGAACCAAATGTATCTCAGTAGTAATATAATCAAATGACCACCACAACATGATCTATCAATGTGTTGTAAGGGTGGAGTATAATTATACACAGCTCTCCTGCGTGTTCAAGAAAACAAAAAATGATTTATAAATATCCAAACCAAATCAAGTCCACTATGGTATTGATTTAAGTTCATGCATTGAAACCTTATACTCTTTCAAAAATATTTAGTCTACTGAAATTCTATTTATGATGAGTTTCCAAATGCTATTGCTATATTATGTATTTTTTTCACTTATATTAGAAAAAAAGCTCAACTGTGTCCTTGTTTAGACTTTATCAAAACACAAGAATACGAGCTTCCAGCATTAATTTTCCAAATCAAGTCCTTCATTAATATAATGATATGCAGCTCTCCTGCGTGTTTGAGAAAAAAAACCATTAATTGTACGTGATACAAATTAATCCTTCTTCAGAACACATAGAAAAAAAATACAAAAGAATCGGCAGAGATCAAAGACACAGCAGTACTAGGTTCAAATGAAACAAGAACAGATAGCTCTCAATTTTCAGCAATAATACCTGGGTGTCAACTTTAAGGAACCATCACCAATATACTCTACCCTATCTCCTGCATAACGCAAAATATGTAAAGGTTTGATTACAGTGCGAGTAAAATTTTGATGAATAAAAGAAAGGGAGCACCAAAAACCTTCTCTGAAAGTGTTTTTTCTGGATGTTCCCACAATGTCAGCTCCTGAACTAAAAGTTGGTGCATCATCACTCCTGACATCCTTTAGGGACTCTTGAAGTTTTGAAGACATCTGCAGGGAATTATTTCAATAAATAATACTTCTGTTGACATATTGGGCAGCTAAAGGGTACAGTAAAAACTCTGATTGTCCATATAAATAAGGGAACCTATGTTGAACTTACACCACACAGAATAAGAGAATCAAGTATGAGAAGTCTAGCATCAAAGTGCTTTGCAAGCGCCTTTATCAATGTTTCCTGGTACAGTTCGGACCCTAGAAGCATGATTGTGCAAAATAGTTAGAGATGTACAGAAAAGCAAACACCAAGAAAATTGTGAGGCAGCCATAGCAATGTAACACAACTCCAGGGCATTAGTTTCTCACCAGCAATATAACTAAAATAAAAAAGTGATGAGAAATACCTGATGGACCAGATAATAGAATTCGCTGATTTAGAGATGAAACTTTTTGTGAACATTTGTTGAACTCCTTGTCCATGTGTACGAATGCAGACAACAAGAGTATCTCCTTTGTACTATCACTGCAAGAAATGAACACAGATTAGTTAGAAAGAAGGTGCTAAAATACAGATTGCTTGCTCCTAGTATTTTGGGAAAATTACTGAGATCTGATCAACAGTATGAATAGGAAAAATATCCAAATGTAAATGAAGATAAAGACTAGAAGATAACAGATAACTCTTAAAGCGAATCCACAAAACATTAATCTAGATTTCTAGAACTAGCAATGACCTGAGATAATACGGGAAATTATCAAGGGTTACATGGATATCCTTTGGGCTAAGAATTCCTTGTTTCAGCCCATCCTTAAAGGCTTGCCATCCACTCGCAGATAAAGTGGCTGATGGATTAGGACTCCCGAAATTGCTCTGATTTTCAAGAGCTTCAAAATTCATCAGTTAAGTCGGATGTCAGATAAAATTGGTCCTGCAATATCAGAACTGGTTACCTTAGTTGCAAACTTACCAGTTTTTTCTATTCCTTGGTTGTTCTCTCTAGATGCAGTAGGGACTGCCAATGGGCCCCCCAAATTGTTATGCCCAGATGCTAATATGTTGGGCCCAGTCAGAGGATGCTGAAAAATCTGCCAGCAGGTTATGGATCACTCCAGGATAGCAAGTCAAACTAACAAATCTGACTCATTCTACCATTGCTGAAGTACGTATTAGTTAGCAACCAAATATATGGAGAAAGGACAGAGGAATGAATTGGACATGTATGGTGCCAAATCTGGTAATAAGGATACATAGCCATGCACCCCACTTCGACCAAAAAAAATCTCATCCCCTCCACTGAGGGGAACTTTGGCACCTCGGATGATTTGTGTTCCATTTACTACAACCGAACCACCCTTGCCTGTAACCTCTAACTCCCATGGACCACCTCGCTGGAATAAGAAGCAGCAAACTGTTTACAAGAAGCCAAAGAAACATAACAACTTAACTGCATTCTAACAGTGCAGAAACATTGAAGGACCTCAAGATGCCGCAACCGCAACAGGCATAGATTTGTGTCAACAGTTTGGTCATCCAAAACTATGTGACATTTGTGACCTCTGCCAACAGAAATTTCGCTGACAGAGAGTAGAACATGAGGAGTCTGCAATCACAGATGGTTGATATTCAGTATGAGTTAATAGATTGGTAAAAATCAGTTAAGCAATTTGAGCATTATGACCAGATGAATATAAGGAACAAGTGCACTCGTTACCAACAGTGGGAGAAACTTTTAATGAGCAGATCTTGGCTGATTAACCACAAGAATGGAAGGTCAAGATCTCTTAATCATGATGATGAACTTACAGGCTCATTCACACCAAATGCAGATATTTTGTCCAAACCTTTTTAAGAAAAACAGGCAATTGCTTGCGTCATTGACACCAAAACAGTTCTTTCAAAAACAATTTAACCAACACTTGACTTCTACAGATACTTTTACTTTCAGCATCCTGCAAATCCTTGAGTGATGCTGATGCATTGAGAGAAACTATCAGCGAACAGTTGCAAGCTAAGGTACTTCTATGACAAGCCCACAGAAGGAACCAAACGATACTGCAGAAATGAAAATAGTGACAAATAGGCCAGCCAAATTCCCCAAAAGAAAAAAAAAATCCCTGATATAACAACTGAAAGCCAAGAACGTTCAAGAATCTGCACCAGAACTTCACACCCTTCTTCCCAATTGCCAAAAATCAAGAACACTTGCAGTTGGCCGCAAGCAAGCCGTGACCTGTAACATGGTACAAGAACTGCAAATAGCGAAACCCCAAGAACCGCCAAGAAATCGCAGGCGAGCTCCAAAATACAAGAACACGCGAACCATCGCACGGCAAGAACCATCGACAGACGAGAAGTTCAAGAACTACCAGGAAGAGGTCCCGACGATCACCTGCGAGTACTGCGACAGCATCTTCGCCCACAGCGCCGGCTCCAGCTCCTTCACCCCCGCCTGCGAATCCAGTCGACATTATTAGCCCCAACAGAGACGCGGTCCACGCCTGGCCGGCCCGGCTGCCCCTGGTGGCCGACTATGTGGAGTTCACCTTGCTTCTCTTGTTCCCCGGAAGGGCGGAGGCCGAGGGCGCCGGTCGCTTGCCCCTGCCGGTGTCGTCCTTCCCTCCTCCGGCACTTCCATTGCCTCCGGGGGCCGCCGCCGCTGGGGCGGCGCTCCGGTGAGTGTCCTCCATGGGTTCGTTACACTTTCCGGAAATGGAAGCCGAAGCCTCGATGGATTTTTTTTTTTTTTTGTTTTTTGCGAGAGGAAAATAGAAAATGCCGGAGTCGGAAAGGGTAGGAGGTTTATTGGGAGCGGGCTAGGTCCACTTGTTAGGGTTGTTTTTTTATCTTAAATTCGGCTCTATAGCCTTATATTTGCACCAAACGACTCAGCGAACTCGCGAGTCACAGAGACGTTTACAAGATTATTAGGGAGAAGACCATCCCACACCTGGACTTGGCCTGAGTCCCATCTCAACTCTAATCTTGCTAGCTCGTGCGCAGACGAGTTTAAACTATGGGGTACAAGAGAGAATTTGGAACAAATAAAATGCTCATGCAAGTAGGCCTGGAGGTGTGTACATGTGCAAAGAACTTCCTCAGGAAAAACACAGGTACATTTATGCATCTAACTCCCTTCTCAAACTCATGTTGGATCTACAACACTGGGTTTGGAGAGCAATAATCTATGATGGGCCCGTGTCTGTGCCTTGGTGAAGAAATCTGCTAGCTCAACCCTCTGAAGGCACATGGCGGAGCGTCACAACCTGATCATGCACATGCAATCTCATGTAGGAAGCATCAACACCAATATGTTTGGTGAGCTCATGCTTGACCAAGTCCCGAGCAATACTGATCGCACCGGTGCTGTCAGAGGAGAGGAGTGGGTGCAGTGGCAGGCACACCAAAATCCTCAAGAAGCCACCGCAGCCATGTCATCTTCGCAGTCACAGTCGCCATAGCACGTAGCTCAGCCTCAACACTCGAGCGTAAAACTGCAGTATACTTCTTGGTTTTCTAGGCAATCAAGGAAGAGCTAAGAAAAACACAATAAGGTAAGAGAGAGCGGCGATCAGAGTGATCGCTCGCCCAGGCCGCATCGGAATACGCCTGAAGCTGGAGAGACCTAGAGCAAGGGAAGAAAAGATGGTGTGAGATAGTTCCACGAAGGCACCATAGAACATGAAGGAGGTGAGCATAGTGGAGCTAGGTAGGAGCTAAGACAAACTGACTCAAGATATGAATAGAGTGAGAAATGTCAGGACGGGTGATCCCGGCCAAGGTGGACAAGGCTCCCAACAAGCTTACGATAGCGAGTGGGATCAGCAAGTGGTGCACCATCAGTGGGTCTTAGGTGGACACCAAGCTCTATAGGAGTATCAACAGTCCGGTGATAAGTGAGAGCAGCACAGGAAAGGAGAACCTGAATGTACTTGTCCTGAGAGAGAAGAATACCATCAGATGTGGAGGGACCTCAAGACCAAGGAAGTAATGAAGCGGACCCAAACAAACATAAGGAATTTTTCACTAAGATGCTGCTTCACAAAATCAAGGTACTGAGAATCATTGCTCGTGATGATCATGTCATAGACATAGAGAAGAAGGGTGCGACCACGAGGGGAAGTGTGGACAAAAAAATAGGATCATGGTTACTAGGCATAAAACTAGCATCGATGACAACAAAGGAGAAACACTCAAACTAGGCCTGAGGAGCTTGCTTAAGGCCATAGAGAGAATGGCGCAACCGACAAACCAGGCCATCAGGAATAGAGTATCCTGGAGGGTGGTTCACAGCGAATAGCGGTGATGGCAGAGGAGCTCTGCTAGAGCTGTCCGCTTGGCTCAAAGAAGAAGGGAGAGGCGGGGATGACCATCACGCTGGTGGGCAGCTCCAGCTCAGAGAAGACCATCGCGTAGGAGCCTGCGCTCACCCTTGGCAGCCGCGAGGCTCGCTGTGGTAGCCATGCCCACGTAGGCTGTGACGATGACGGATCCTGCAGCGGCCTCATCCGTCGATGGGGCTCCCGCCAGAGCTGTGCCCGCGCCGGGGCTCACAAGGCAGGTCCGAGCACCAGAGCTCTCGCCGGAGCTACGACCGCACCGGGTACACGCCTGTGCTGGGCTGCGGGTGGGAGGACAAGCGGTGGCGGTGCCTCATGGTCTTGCGAAACAGTCCGATGGGAGAGAAACTGGAAAAAAAGAAAAATAACGAAACATTTGCTTTCTTAACTTGTGGCAAGTGGGTAATTTCTTTGAAGTTGCCCACCTCCAAAGCAGGTGAAAGCAGGGGGACACCTGTTTTTGGATTTGTACTAGAGGAAAAGCTACTTTTCGACCGAAGCACCTATAGATTTACACCTCTTTGATTGGCTTTTGGCTTTTAAAAAAGCAAAAGCAGGTTGGAAAGCCCAACCTAAGCGCCTATGTATGCCTTTATCCTTCGCGTTCTGTTTCCTATTCAGCATTTTATGTCTCCCGTGGAGCCACCAGGGGCATTCGCGGACCCAAGCAGGCTCAGAGTGGGCAATCGGTTTTAACCGAGACTTCGGTTCGGTTTGCTTGGTTTACATAAATTTTGGTTTCCAGAAATCAAGAGTCGATCGGTTTCTTGCAAAATAAAAAACCGACGAGATCGGTTTCGGTTTCATCGGGCCGGTTTCTCGGTTCCACCGAACGGACAGCAAAGAGAGAGGAGAGAACTAGAGGACCTCATGCCTACTCGTAGAAGCCCGTCGGCCATGCCTCGTAGCCTCCTCGCCGATGCATCACGCCACCGCGGGGGAGCCGCGCCGCCCCGTCGGTCGTCGTCTGCTGGAGCCAAGCTAGCCTACCCTCGTAGCTGCAAGTCCTGCTCGGTGCTCGCTATCGCGCTTAGGCGTGGCCTCCCTGCCACGCGTTGGCCTGCCCTCGCAGCTGCGCTGCATGCGCCTAGGCCCCTCCGCCCCTGCTTGCTAGACGACGACGACGCCGCTCGCCAGACGCCACCGTGAAAGGTCCCTGTATGGTTTTGGTAATTGAGTGACAACCTAGGTGGACTAATTATGTCTTGGAGATGTTGCAAAGCTCACACATGTGATGATGAAGGAGCTCATTGCACATGAGACATGACATTGAGTCATGTGATCAAGGTGGAGAAGATCAAGACAAGACTTGGCTTGATGGACCGGTTGCAAGCGTGAAGGGCAAGTCGGAGGCTTTGGAGCGATGGATCACGTGGCGGTGAAGCTTGAGCAAGACTTGGCGCCAATGGACGAAGGCAACGGTGAAAAGCAAGTGAAGTTAAGATCGATGAACCAATATGATCACGTGATGATATGAAGTGGATCATATCATTGTTGATCGTGTTTGTGCATGTGCTGCATCGACATTGGAGGAGATGGAATGGAATGCGCAAGGCAAAGGTATAACCTAGGGCATTTCATTTCACCGGTCATAGGTGTGTAGAGAAGTTTATGACCGGGTTTAGGATAGATGGCCGTACTATCAAGAGGGGCAAACTTGTTTACATATCGGTCATCTAGTGCCACTCGAGTGATCTAACTTTGCATCGTCGCTAGGATTGAGTGGCGTGGCAAGTTGAGTGGCTAATCCTTTGGAAAATGATTGTGAAAATGCTAACACACATACACATGGTGGTGTACACTTGGTGGTGTTGACACATTTGCAGAGGAGAAGAAGTTGGAGTTGATGTGGATCAACTCGGTGAAGGAACGGAGGCAAGGGTTCGAAACTCCACCAGCGGAGTGTCCGCCCGTAGAGTGCGGACAGTCCAATGGTGCCACCAGCGCACTAGACAGAAAAGATAGGGTCTCATAGAGTGCACCGAACGCTGGGGTCCTACGTCCGGTCAATGGTGACAGACAGCGTGCAGGCGTCGGTCATCGACCGGACACTGGCGCTGGAAGTGACCGGACGCTGGCTGTGTGTGTCCGGTCAAGGTGACATGTGGTGACGTAGGTAGAGCAGAGTAGCTGGTAGTGACCGGACGCTGATGCTGCGTCTGATCGCGACTGACCGGACGTGTCCGGTCATGTCCGGTACCTTACTGGAAACGACCGGACACTAGGGTTGCTGCGTCCGATCAGTTCAAGCTGGAGCGTCCGGTCGTCAGATGACCATTGAGATTGGATGAACAGTGTTTGAAGAAGGGGACACGTGGAGTGCATCGCACGACCGGGCACTGAGGTCCAGCGTCCGGTCGATCGGACTGGAGCGTCCGGTCGTCCCGACTTTTGCCCAGTGAAGGGGTAACGGCTCTATTTGTTCGTGGGGTTATAAATAGAAGCCATGGTCGGCCTTGGGCCATGAGCTGAGCACACTAGAGCCTTGGTAGCTTGTGTAGTAGTGCTTGGGAGCCCTCCATCTCACATATACTTAATAGTGATCATTCGATTGTGTGAGAGAGCGATTCTAGTGCGATTGCATCATAAGGTTGCATCACGTGGCACTAGGTGATCGAGTTGCAAGCCGATGGTGCTTGTTACTCTTGGAGGTTGCCACCTCCTAGACGGCTTGGTGGTGGTCTCCATCGAAGCCCGCAAGAAGCTTGTGCGGTGCTCCGGAGAAGAGCTTTGTGAGGGGCATTGTGCTCGCCCCACGGGAGCCGCGAAGAGCAACTCTAGTTGAGCGTGTCATTGAGCTACCCTCACTTTTGGGGTAGGTTCTTGCGGTGCCCGACGTGCAGGCTTGGCGGGTGATGCCAATTAGCCGCTGAACCACTAAGTGAGCGGTCGACACAACGGGGACGTAGCGTGTTGGCAAGCACGTGAACCTCGGGAGAAAAATCATCGTGTCAACCTTGTTCTTCCCATTGGTTTGCATCCTTGTTACACAAGCTTGTAATTACTTTCATATACATTGTGCTTGTGTAGTTGCTCTTGTAACTAGTTAGCTTGAGTAGCTTACTAGTTACCTTCTTGCTTGTGTAGCATAGAAGTAGCTCCCTTGCGTGGCTAATTAGGTTTGTGTAACCTTGTTAGTCACTTTGCTTAGTTTGTGTAGCTAAGTATTTGCGCTCTCTAATTTGACATTGGTTGCCTTGTTATTGAGCATTGTTAGTGAGCATTAGGTGGCTTTGTGCTTTTGCTTACTAGCATATGTAGGAGTTCCCTTGTTACTTAAAGTACTAGTAGCATAGGTTTGTGTGGCATTGCTCCTAGAATTGGTTAGGTGAGCTCTAGCTAGCTCGGCACCTTAGTTGCCTAATTAGTATCTTTGGAAGGTGCTAGAGAACTTAGATAGAGGGGTGTAGTCTTGGCTTGACTGATAGTTTTAATTCCGCACTTGTTTCGGTTAGCCGGCGCCATTATTTTTAGAAAGGACTATTTACCCCTCCTCTTGTCCGTCATCTCGACCTTACAAGTGGTATCAGAGCTCGGTCTCTCATTTGTGGTCTTCACTGACCCAAGAGGATGGCGGCTTATGGGCTAGATGTTGATTGTCCATATATTTTTTATGGCACACACTTTACATGATAAAAAATTGGATGATATGCAATTTTAAGTTTATTTGCCCTCAAATGTGGTGGATGGTAGATGTAAGCTTTTCTCATGTGTTGGATGAAGATAATCTAACTCAAGCACAAGAGAAATGCCTAGATCTCGACATCCAAGCTACTAACATCATGTATAGATCTTTGCATGATTGTATATTTGGAGAGATCATTGACATGAAAACCGCCCATGAGATTTGGAGTTATCTAAATGAAAAGTATGGGACGGTCTCCAATGATGAAGATGAGCCCAAGAAGGAGGCGCATGAGTGTGTTGAGCATGACCATAATTCAGTGATTGTGGAAGATTGCTCCACCTCATGGTCAAGTGATGATGATAATGATCATATCACAAGATCACTTGACAAGATTGATGATGATGCCACAAGTGATGCCAATGATGATGCTACTCCATGCACACTTGATGGTGATAATGATAGATCATGCTCGGGCTATGAGAGTGATGTTTCTTCAAGCTCTCCAACTACATCACATTGCTTCATGTCACAAGGTGACACTAAGGTATCTAATGCAAATGTGATTGTCTTGATTCATATGAGGAGCTTCTAGATAGATATGGTTGCATGATCAAAGCTTTAGAAAACGAGATGGCTAAAACCGAGAAATTGAAAATTGAAAACTCTTTTCTAAAGAACACATGTGAACAACAAAATCATCTACTTTATGTTACTACTTGTTCACATGAGGAGCTAAAATTGGCTCATGAGGAACTTAGTGTTGCTCATGATAACTTGGTATAAGACCATGCTTTTCTCACTATGAAGATTTCTAATGGAAAAACTAAAACTAGTGAGAGCTCATCACATGGGTCAATTGATCAATCACATATTGTTGCTAACCCTTGTGATGTAGGCAAGAAGCATGTATCCACCTTTTGTGATGATTTATTAGAAATGCCATGTTCTTCACAAATAGATGCTTGTTCTACTTCTATGTCTTGTGAGACTAACCTTTTGAAGGAGAGCAATGAGCTCAAAAATAAAGTGAAGAATTTGAGCAACAAGTTAGAGAGGTGCTACAACTCAAAAGTCACCTTTGAGCATATGTTGAAGACTCAAAGAAACTATGGTGACAAGTGTGGCCTTGGCTTCATGAAGAAGATGATAAAGGGTGAAAGAAAGAGAGAAAGAAAGATGAAGAAGCTACAACAAAGAAAGCTCTCTCATACCATGTGCTACCGGTGTCATGAAGCGGGAAACTTTGTAAGTGGTTGCCCTAACATTGAGAAGCTCAAGAAGATAAAAGAAGAAGAGAGGCTCAAGTGTGGCAGAACCGCCAGAAATAGCACACTTACGGAGGCCCTTGTCTTCCACCAGACACTAAACACCCCAAAAGCAAGCTACAACGGGCGGTATCTGTCGGGCACACCCCGAGGGAGAACCCAAAAGATCCACATTTTCCCAAGGATCCAATAATGAGAATGAGTTACAACACAAGTCCATTTCATACATCAGAGTTTCTTAAAAGTACATTATTATAATACCAAATATCAGAGTGCGGAATGATAAACAGTGGAATTTAAAATAAACATCTAGCAATAAGAACGAGGATCCGTCTGAGCCCACCAGAAGAATCCTCCACACAAAGGTACTTCTCATGCATCACCTGCAACAGGGGTAAATAAACCCTAAGTACACAATGTACCCGCAAGACTTATCCGACTAGTGGAAATAATTTCTCGACTCCAAGGAATATGAGAACCTTTATGGTTTGTTGGTTTATTTTAGCAAAAAGCAATACTAATAGTGAGTCCTTATTTATGTTATTATTATTAGCCGTATTCAGTTATCATCTAGCCAGTCTATATAAGCACCTGTTCTACTTTCAAGCAAGGGTTGAGCAATCAGTTTCATTTCATCTCCTTTCAACTTTCAGTTCTTACTACGGTGCTAAACCGCAGACAAGCCGTACCAGATTTCCCGGCGATTCGTGAATCAATGTGCCCAGCTGGGTGCCCCGAAGACACACGCCCCGCTTGTACCCCAGGCACAAGCATGACTAACACATCACTCTTCTGTCCCGGGTGTCTAGGTCCCCGTCCAAACTTGGACTCCAAGCCCCCACATCCCGAGTCCCGGACTCAGTGTGGTGCAAGGACCTCCACCATCTCCTCTTCCCATCAGTCAGTCCGGAAAGAGCTGGATCCACGACAAGAGAGCAACAAGTCTTCCCTACGCCCATACCCAAGTATGTGCTCGGGACAATAGATCTGTGACTTGCCTAGAGCCATATGCAACGACCGGTCCTTAATTGACACAGACAGGGAAAAAGTGTAACCGAGCTATGACCTATTGGCCGCAAGACACAACCCTTTACACCCACCAGAACCCAACCATATCCCTGCCCGGTCACCATTTTCCTTTCCACCATTTTATCATGAGTGATCATATTTATCACCTATTTACGAGTAACGGCAGGTTACTCATACTACCGATATCCTAAGCATAACAGCTAGTCGACCTGTACTAGTAGGACTTATAGGTAGATATATTTATGCATGTAGTTTTTATAAAATGCCTGTAACTTAAATGCACATCATAGATATATATTCAGTGATCATTTAAAATAGGGGTTATGCACCGGGGCTTGCCTTGGGCAGGTGCGGTGTCAGCAAAGTCAGTGACGGGCGGCTCCGGAATGTCCTCCTACATGAGGATCTCCTCCTCGTACTCTTCGATGACTTCGTCGTACTTCTGCTCGCCGAAGGTCACGATCTCTAGTGGCACGTTCTCTATATGCATGCAGTGATGATGATGCAATGCTTAGTAATACAGCAACAACAACTCTTAAAATAAGAATACATCTACCAAGCTACTAAGCTAACTCTAATGACTAATACACAAAGTTACCTATTATTCCCACTAAACAGGTATGCAACATTTCATGTATTATCTTAGCAACTAAAGGCATCCTTATTGTTAATATCAATTTACTATATATATAATAAAACAAGGTGCACTAGCTACCATGCATCATAAAAATTCATTCTCTAAATAACCATAATAATAACAAGCAACCTAGAATTTGTAAGTAACCCTAAAACATCGTAGAACCATACGAACAAAATATACCAACAAATAGATCTGGAATTTAGGAATCTAACAAAATTTATTTCACAATAAATAAATAAATTCAAATGAGCTCTAGAGATGAAGAAAATGATATTATTGGAGGAGGCTAATCATGCTATTGGACTTGTTGACCAGCACGTGACTGTGAGTCTAGAAATACTGGATGAGACCATGGGTCAAGGAAATAATAGAGAAGGAGGATGAAGAAATTCTTGTAGGCTAGCTACCTCGAAATTGAACGAAGTGCCGCCTACGGTGATTGATGTGCGGGGGCAATGCAAGAGAAGAGACACCGGAGAGCTTAGTAATTGCTTGCCCTACGCAGAGCGGACCAGAGCCATATATAGCACTGGTCGTGGGTGGTCACGACGAGCTAGGTAGTCTGGAAGCATGGAACGAGTTGGCAGGGTTGTCGTCTGGCACCATGCCGTGTCTGCGGTGTGTGCTGGCGAGTGGGTTTGACTTACTGTCAAGCGCGCGCCGGCGCAGCCGGTCCTGTGCAAGTGCTGATGTGCATTACTGCATGCCAAGTGAAGACTGGTGGACGGTAGTGCTGCTCATGCTCTGTTTTTGGTCCACAGAAAAAATGTCCCGCCCAAAGAACACGTTCGTTGAGGCATGCAGGAGGCAAACGAGCGGTCAAGGAATCAATGGAGGAGGAGACCACAGGTCAAAAGCAGCTGCTTGTGCACGACGTATTTCTCGGATGAACAGTGCTTCCCCGTGTGAACAGTGTTTTGTGAGGAAAGGGTGCATGCACTACGTTTGCAGAGCAGGGAGCGAGCGGCGTGCTCAGTGGGCCGAGCTTGTGAGTGAGATTAATGCGTAGCGTGTGCGACACACTATGGCAGCGGCAGCGCGTCGTGCACTGATAATTTTGTAAGGTGATTAGCAAGCGAAGTAAAGGCAGGGTAATTAGAACAACGAGAGATGACAGTGGCGCGTCGCGAGATTGATGGAGATATAAATCTTGCCAAGTGGTATGCTAATAATTAGTGAATGACAATAATTTATCATTTGACTTTGTGGCTATGGAGCTCTCACGTGGAGAGAGATGACGTGCTGGAAGGACAACTTGGACTTCACGACACTTGTTGGAAGTGATGACCTGGTGGATCCTAGTGAATGTTATTTGGGTACATTAGTAGGGGTCAAGAATAATGGATGACACGTGAATTTCTACGAGCTGCTGCGGTCGGTCATCTTCGTTTGCTGAAGAGCACGTGCAACACGCTAGAGGCTGCTGCCTAATTCGCCATTCATGACACGGTGAAGTAATGACACTGTGGCGAAACTTGCCAGTGAAGGGTACTGCAAATGTGCTACGCGGGCTTGCTCTACGAGTGTGCTGAGGCGTGCTCCAGGGATCAAGAAGGAGATGAAAATAGCGAGAGATGGAGTTGGATCAGGATGACAATAGTGAGTTGAGTTGTGCTGGAGAGTATTTGGACAAGGAATAAATTAGAGCTCAATTGGAGAATTAGTGCAATAAATTTTAATTTCTCATTTACCACATGCAATAATACATAAACATGATGCTCATGATATGGTTTAGTGTTTTAATTAAGGCGTAACACCGAGGGTGTTACAAATCTACCCCCCTAAAACAAAATCTCGACCCGAGATTTCATGTGCCTAGTGTGAGAAGAAGGTAGGAAATACATTTCGACGCAGCAACTAACTATCAGAACCAGAGAGGAGGTGGGGGTAATGCTTCAATAGGTAACTCTCTTGTTCCCACGTGGCTTCATCCTCTGAATGGTTTTGCCACTGCACCTTGCAGAACTTTACTACTCTGTTCCTGGTCACTCTCTCCTTCTAATCCAAGATTTTGATAGGGTGCTCCACATAAGTCAAATCTGGCTGGAGGGGAAGCTCTTCAATTTCCACAGCTTCATCAGGAACCCGCAAACATTTCTTCAACTGCGATACGTGAAACACATTGTGTGCTGCAGATAAAATATCAGGCAGCTGGAGACGATAAACAACTAGACCACACTGCTCCAGAACCTTGTATGGACCCACATACCGAGGGGCTAGCTTGCCATGGACACCAAACCGATGCACCCCTCTCATAGGAGATACTTTGAGATACACATAATCCCCAGCTGCAAACTCCAAAGGCCTTCTTCGCTTGTCAAGATAAGCCTTTTGTTGGCTCTGGGCTGCCTTCAAGTGGCTTCGAATAATGCTTACTTTCTCTCGAGCCTCTTTTATGAATTCAGGCCCAAAGTACCCATGGTCTCCCACTTCAACCCAGTTTAGTGGTGTTCTACACTTCTGCCCGTATAGAGCCTCAAATGGTGCCATGCGGATGCTCTCTTGGTAGTTGTTATTATATAAAAATTTAGCTAACTTCAAGCACTTATCCCACTTCCCAGGAAAAGAAATGGTACAAGCCCTCAACATATCCTCGAGCACCTGGTTCACCCTTTCAGTTTGACCATCAGTTTATGGGTGGTATGCTGAGCTTCTAAGAAGATGAGTACCCAGACGGTGCTGTAATTGCTCCCAGAAACGAGAGACAAAGACTGACCCTCTATTAGAGACGATAGTAAGGGGAACTCCGTGTAGGGTCACAATCTGATCGAAATATATCTCAGCATACTTCTTGGTAGTACATCTAGTGTCCACTGGGATAAAATGGGCAGACTTGGTGAGACGATCCACAATGACCCAAATAGAATCAAAGCCCGTGGAGGTGCGGGGTAAACCCACAATGAAATCCATAGAAATATCCTCCCATTTCCAAATAGGAATGGGCAAGGGCTGCAAATATCCTAGGGTACGCATATGATCTGCTTTAACCCTACCACAAGTGTCGCAATCCGTGACGTGCCGGGTGATGTCCTGCTTCATGTTAGACCACCAGTATAAGTGCGCAGATCATAATACATCTTGTTACTGCCAGGATGAATAGATAGTTTTGAATGGTGAGCTTCATTCAAAATCTTTCTTTTCAGCTCTTCATTGAATGGAACCACCAGTCTATCCTTATATCTCACCACTCCATGTTCATCAACACTAAAGTGAGGGCCACGCCCATCAGCCATCAACTTCCTGATGTGAGGAATCTCTTTGGGGTCTTCCTTTTGCTCTTGAATAATCTGCTTCAGCAATTCTGATGTCAATGCAATGTGAGCCAACACCTCTGTGTGGTTGAGAGACAAAGGTGTTTCTTCAACCTGATGTGACTTTCGGCTCAAAGCATCAGCTACAACATTGGCCTTTCCTGGGTGATAATGGACTTCCAAGTTATAATCCTTTATCAATTCTAACCATCTCCTCTGCCTCATGTTTAGCTCAGACTGAGTGAAAATGTACTTGAGGCTCTTGTGATCTGTAAAGATATGCACTTTGTTGCCCAACAGATAGTGCCTTCAAATCTTCAGAGCGTGGACCACAACAGCCAGCTCTAAGTCATGAGTGGGGTAATTCACCTCGTGCTTCTTTAGTTGGTGCAAAGCATAAGCTATCACACGCCCATCTTGCATAAGCACACACCCCAACCCCGTCTTCGAGGCATCACAGTATACATCAAAGGGCCTATCAATATCTGGTTGGGCCAACACAGGAGCAGTGGTCAGAAAAGTCTTCAGAGCTTGGAAAGCTTCTTCACAAGCTGGGCTCCAATCAAACTTAGCTTCTTTTTGGAGCAGCTTGGTCATTGGCTAGGCTATCTTGGAGAAATCAGGAATGAAACGTCGATAGTATCCAGGTAGACCAAGGAACTAACGGATCTGATGCACAGACTTGGGAGATCTCCAATCTAACACATCTTGCACCTTACTGGAATCTACTGAAACGCCCTCAGGTGTCAACACATGCCCCAAAAACTGCACTCGATCTAACCAAAACTCGCACTTGCTGAATTTAGCATACAGCTTGTGCTCCCTTAGTCGAGTCAGTACTATCTGGAGGTGTTGAGCATGCTCTTCATCATTCTTGGAATGGATCAGGATGTCATCAATGAAAACTACCACAAACTTATCCAGCTCCGGCATGAAAACTGAATTCATCAGGTACATGAAGAAGGCAGGAGCATTGGTGAGACCAAAGAACATCACTAAGTACTCATACAACCCATACCTAGTAGAGAAAGTTGTCTTTGATATATCATGTGGCTTGATCTTGATCTGATGATAACCTGATCGGAGATCTATCTTCGAGAACACCTTGGCACCAGCTAATTGGTCGAACAAAGTATCTATGCAGGGCAAAGGATACTTGTTCTTAACTATTACCGCATTAAGGGGGTGGTAATCCACACATATCCGCAGAGTACCATCCTTCTTCACAAAAATAGCTAGGCATCTGAAAGGTCCTAATATGGCTAGAGGGGGGGGTGAATAGCCTATTCAAAATTCTACAAATCAACTAGAGCAATTTGATTAGTAAGACAAATAGCGTAATGCAAACTTGCTCTAGCTCTACGAGGGTTGCAAGCCACCTATCCAACAATTCTAGTTGCAATGATTATTAAACACACAACTTGCTAAGTTACTACTCACTAAGAGCTCTCAATCTTGCTACTCTAAAAAGCTCCACTAGATGAACTTAAAATAACAAAGCAAGCTCTCAATTCTAATTACACTAAAGAGCTTGCCACAACTAGTTTGCAAGAATATAAATGAGTGAGTAGGGTGATTATACCACCGTGTAGAGGGATGAACCAATCACAAGATGAAGATTAAGCCAATCACCGGGAGAATGCAAATGACAAGAGACAACCGATTTTTCTCCTGAGGTTCACGTGCTTGCCAACACGCTAGTCCCCGTTGTGTCGACCAACACTTGGTGGTTCGGCAGGCTAAGAGGTGTTTCACAAACCTCGTCCACATGATTTGACACCGCAAGAACCTACCCACAAGTGAGGTAACTCAATGACATGAGCAATTTACTAGAGTTACCTTTCGGCACTCCGCCGGGGAAGGTACAACTCCCCTCACAATCACCGAAAACGGCCACGAACAATCACCAACTCGTGCCAATCCTCCACCGCTGCACCGAGCCGTCTAGGTGGTGGCAACCACCAAGAGTAACAAGCGAAATCTGCAATGCAACACGAATACCAAGTGCCTCTAGATGCAATCACTCAAGCAATGCACTTGGATTCTCTCCCAATCTCACAAAGATGATGAATTAATGATGGAGATGAGTGGGAGGGCTTTGGCTAAGCTCACAAGGTTGCTATGTCAATGAAAATGTGCAAGAGAGTGAGCTTGAGCCGGCCATGGGGCTTAAATAGAAGCCCCCCACGAAATAGAGCCGTTGGCTCAAACATTTTGCTGACTACGCATCGATCGGACGCTTCGGTCAGAGTGCACCGGACACAGCACCGGATGCTCCGGTCATGAATACTGGACGCGTCCGGTCAGCCTACCGGACGTGTCCGGTAGATCCCAGACTACCACGTGTCCAGTTCAAACCAGCCTATCCGTTGCTGCCCATTCGCCAACGACCGGACGCACAAACACAATTGACCGGACGCTGATCCGCCGAGTCCGGTCGAGTCTAGTAAGCCACCAGAGCCGACCGGACGCGTCTGTTAGAAACTGACCGGACGCTGAGCCTCAGCGTCCGGTCGAGTACAGTAAGCACTCACCGACGACCGGACATGTCCGGTCACACCAGACCGGACGCTGCCAGCGTCTGATCAACTGAACTGCCGAGCACTACGTTTTCTGATTCACACCGGACGCGTTCGATGTGGCGACCGGACGCGTTCGGTCGCTAAGTTTGTCGTCGAATACCAGATGTGTCCGGTCATCATACCGGACGCGTCCGATCACTCTGTAACCAGCGCGACTAACTCCTTTTCGACTGTATCTCCTTCACCCTTGCTCAAATGTGCCAACCACCAAGTGTATCACCTTGTGCACATGTGTTAGCATATTTTCACAAACGTTTTCAAGGGTGTTAGTACTCCACTAGATCATAAATGCATATGCAATGAATTAGAGCATCTAGTGGCACTTTGATAACCGCATTTCGATACGAGTTTCACTCCTCTTAATAGTACGGCTATCTATCCTAAATGTGATCACACTCACTAAGTGTCTTGATCATTAAAACAAAATGGCTCCTACATTTTATACCTTTGCCTTGAGCCTTTTGTTTTTCTCTTTCTTCTTTTCCAAGTTCAAGCATTTGATCATCACCAATGTCATGATCTTCGTCATTGCTTCATCACTTGGAGTAGTCTATCTCATGATCATCTTGATAAACTAGGTTAGCACTTAAGGTTTCATCAATTAACCAAAACTAAACTAGAGCTTTCAGCATCCCCATGGTGAGGAACTAGGACGGATGAAACCTTTTTCCATTAACTCTTCCAGCTGCTGCTTCATCTCAGCCAATTCCCATGGAGCCATGTTGTACGGGCATCTAGAGATAGGGGCAGTACTAGGCTCTAGCTCAATGGAGAATTCTACCTCTCGGTCTGGTGGTAACCCAGGAAGATCTTCAGGGAAAACATCTGGGAACTCACATACTACCGGAATGGAGGTAAGATCAGGAGAGGCTTCAGCATGGGCAGCAACAGGTAAGACTAGATCTAAGGGTACCATAAGACACATCCTATCCTCAGAAGAAGGAAGTCATAACTCCACACTTCTCCTCTTCATATCCAATACTACCCCATACACCCACAACCAGTTCATCCTAAGAATAGCATCAATGCCTTGCCCAGGCATGACCATGAACTATAGGCGGTAAGTGTGGGTGGATAATACCAAACTTACTGTATCCGTGCAGGTATTGATGAACAATTGTGAACCCGCAGTATGGATCTTATAGGCATACGGTATAGCCATAAGTGGTAAGTTGTGCCGCTCTACAAACCCCATGCTCATAAAGGAATGTGATGCACTAGAATCGAACAACACCAAAGCTGGATGGGAGTCGATGGTAAACATACCAGCCATCACCGGCTCCTGCTGCAAAACCTGCACAACATCTGTGAAGTGCACCTGACCAGACCTGCTGGGCACTTTCTTCTTAATGATGGTCCTCTTGACAAGCCTGGAATTTGTGGACAGTTGAGCTGACTGAGCTGGCTGGTTCTGGGACAGGCCCGGGCATAGTGGCCATCTTTGCCACACTTGAAGCAAGCTCCTAGCCTATTCCCAAACCCTTGATTAGGTGGGACCTGCTGTCCCTGAGACTGCTGTGGCTGCACCTACTATGGAGGTGCATGGTACTGAGTAGAGGAAGTATGCAAAGTCTGCTGGGGTTGCCAGAACAAAGGCCCACCAGATGGTTGATAGGGCCCCCACCGAACAACCTGTATCTTCTATGTGTGAGGGTGGCTAGAGGATCAAGCTGCCACCCGCTTCCTCTTCCACTCGGCCTAGGACTCTCGCTGAAAACCCTCCATGGCAATGGCGGCATTCATCAGTACTCCAAAGGTCTGATAGTTTGCCGTGTACAACTTCTCTTGAAGAATGGGAGCGAGACCGCGAAAGAAGCGGTCCTTCTTCTTGTCATCAGAGTCCACATGGATGCCAGCATACTGAGCCAAGTGATTGAACTTGTTCACATATTTCATCACTGTCCTATTCCCCTGGCGTAGCTCTAGGAACTCGGTCACCTTCTTGTTGACGACACCAACAGGGATAAAGAACTCTCGAAAAGCGGTAGAGAACTCCTGCCATGTTGCCAGATGATCTGGCTGCTCCGTGGTCTAGAAGGTTTCCCACCATGCACCTACGAACCCCAAAAGCTGCTGCGCCGCAAAGTACACCTTCTGCTCGTCGGTCACTTCGAGCAGCCGAAATTTCTTCTCCAGAGTGCGAAGCCAGTGCTCCGCCTCTAGGGGCTCATCAGATGGCGTGAACATGGGTGGGTGAGTCTTGAGGAAGTCCTGGTAAGAGGACTGTCCCTCAGGGCGGCGGGCACCACCCCCATTCCCACCGTTGCCCCTGTGGCCTCCACAGGCGAGGCCCACGACAGCCTGTGCCATAATGTCTATGGCACGAGCTGTTCCTTGGCGAGCAGTAGCTGACTCCCGATGAGCAGCCAACAGCTCTGCCATTATCTCTGCGGGAGTCATCGGCGGAGGCGGTGGCGGAGGAGGAGCCAGAAGTGGAGCCCCATGGCTCTCCCGGTTGGGCTCATGGGCCCGACCACTCTCGCCTTGGCCCTCA
Organism: Miscanthus lutarioriparius; assembly: GCA_904845875.1. Classification (NCBI taxonomy): domain Eukaryota; kingdom Viridiplantae; phylum Streptophyta; class Magnoliopsida; order Poales; family Poaceae; genus Miscanthus; species Miscanthus lutarioriparius. The sequence goes on from CAJGYO010000015.1 coordinate 18,160,549, forward strand.
CTAAGACCGTGAGCTGCCCCCGCACTAGTGCTCCCACGTCCAGACCTTAGATTCATCTATAAGAGATATGAACCATCCATTAGAGCACCCTCCCGATCAGAATCAAGGGATTAGAGAAATGATAGCACATTTATTAAAGCATTCCGTTAGTTAGTCCTATAAATTTACTAATTCAATTATACGTGAAGGGGGATTTCAGTTGAAGTAAGATGCTATTATCATGATGCATGCTTCGACCTAAACGTTCACTCAAGCTGGAATATAGCGGCATTCAAAAACTTTTCGGCACATCGCACACTCACTTTCCGTATACTAAGCGATTTCTTACGCAACGTAAGTTAGTGTACCTGTAGAAAACTGATTAGATAAAACCAGTGCCACTATCCTAGATATACCATATTGCTAGGGCTTATATTTATTTACCTAATATAATCGCATCCTACTTTTCGCAAAATTTTTGTTGGTCAAATTTTTAAGTTTTGAAAAAGAGTGATGAAACTCGTAACCATTATTGGCTCTGGTACCAACTGTGGCAGAACCGCCCAAAATAGTACACTTACGGAGGCGCTCATCTTCCACCAGACACTAAGCACCCCGAAAGCAGGCTACAGCGGGCGGTATCTGTCGGGCACACCCCAAGGGAGAACCCGAAAGATCCATATTTTTCCCAAGGATCCAATAATGAGAACAAGTTACAACACAAGTCCAATTCACACATCAGAGTTTCTTAAAAGTACATTATTACAATACCAAATATCAAAGTGCGGAATGATAAATAGCGGAATTTAAAATAAACATCTAGTGATAAGAACGAGGATCCGTCTGAGCCCACCAGAAGAATCCTCCACACAAAGGTACTTCTCATGCATCACCTGCAACAGGGGTAAATAAACCCTAAGTACACAATGTAATCTCAAGACTTATCCGACTAGTGAGAATAATTTCCCGACTCTAAGGAATATGAGAAGCTTTATGGTTTGCTGATTTATTTTAGCAAAAAGCAATACTAATAGTGAGTCCTTATTTATGTTATTATTATTAGCCGTATTCAGTTATCATCTAGCCAGTCTATATAAGCACCTGTTCTACTTTCAAGCAAGGGTTGAGCAATCAGTTTCATTTCTTCTCCTTTCAACTTTCAGTTCTTACTACGGTGCTAAACCGCAGACAAGCCGTACCGGATTTCACGGCGATTCATGAATCAATGTGCCCAGCTAGGTGCCCCGAAGACACACGCCCCGCTTGTACCCCAGGCACAAGCAGGACTAACCCATCACTCTCCTGTCCTGGGTGTCCAGGTCCCCGTCCAAACTTGGACTCCAAGCCCCCACATCCTGAGTCCCAGACTCAGTGTGGTGCAAGGACCTCCACCACCTCCTCTTCCCATCAGTCGGTCTAGAAGGAGCCGTATCCGCGACAAGAGAGCAACAAGTCTTCCCTACGCCCATACCCAAGTATGTGCTCGGGACAATAGATCTGTGACTTGCCTAGAGCCATATGCAACGATCGGTCCTTAATTGACACAGACAGGGAAAAAGTGTAACCGAGCTATGCCCTGTTGGCCGCAGGACACAACCCTTTACACCCACCAGAACCCAACCATATCACTACCCGGTCACCATTTTCCTTTCCACCATTTTATCATGAGTGATCATATTTATCACCTATTTGCGAGTAACGGCAGGTTACTCACGCTACCGATATCCTGAGCATAGCAGCTACTCGACCTGTACTAGTAGGACTTATAGGTAGATATATTTATGCATGTAGTTTTCATAAAATGCCTGTAACTTAAATGCACATCATAAATATATATTCAGTGATCATTTAAAATAGGGGTTATGCACCGGGGCTTGCCTTGGGCAGGCGCGGTGTTAGCAAAGTCAGTGACGGGCGGCTCTAGAATGTCCTCCTGCACGAGGATCTCCTCGTACTCTTCGACGACTTCGTCATACTCCTGCTCGCCGAAGGTCATGATCTCCAGTGGCGCGTTCTCTATATGCTTGCAGTGATGATGATGCAATGCTTAGTAATACAGCAACAACAACTCTTAAAATAAGAATACATCTACCAAGCTACTAAGCTAACTCTAATGACTAATACGCAAAGTTACCTATTATTCCCACTAAACAGGTATGCAACATTTCATGTATTATCTTAGCAACTTAAGGCATCCTTATTGTTAATATCAATTTACTATATATATAATAAAACAAGGTGCACTAGCTACCATGCATCATAAAAATTCATTCTCTAAATAACCATAATAATAACAAGCAACCTAGAATTAATAAGTAACCCTAAAACATCGTAGAACCATACGAACAAAATATACCAACAAATAGATCTGGAATTTAGGAATCTAACAAAATTTATTTCACAATAAATAAATAAATTCAAATGAGCTCTAGAGATGAAGAAAATGATATTATTAGAGGAGGCTAATCATGCTATTGGACTTGTTGACCAGCACGTGACTGTGAGTCTAGAAATATTGGATGAGACCATGGGTCAAGGAAATAATAGAGGAGGATGAAGGAATTCTTGTAGGCTAGCTACCTCGAAATTGAACGAAGTGCCGCCTACGGTGATCGATGTGCGGGGGCAATGCAAGAGAAGAGACACCGGAGAGCTTAGTAATTGCTTGCCCTGCACGGAGCAGAGCATAGCCATATATAGCACTGGTCGTGGGTGGTCATGACGAGCTAGGTTGTCTGGAAGCACGGAACGAGTTGGCAGGGTTGTCGTCTGGCTCCATGCTGTGTGCGGTGGTGTGCCTGGCAGAGTGGGTTTGACTTAGTCGTCGCACGCAGCATGGCGTAGCTGGTCTTGTGCAAGTGCTGATGTGCATTACTGCATGCCAAGTGAAGACTGGTGGACGGTAGTGCTGCTCATGCTCTGCTTTTGGTCCACATAGAAAAAATGTCCTGCCCAAAGAACACGTTCGTTGGGGCATGCAGGAGGCAAACGAGCGGTCAAGGAATCAATGGAGGAGGAGACCACACGTCAAAAGCAGCTGCTATGCTCGAAGTATTTCTCGGATGAACAGTGCTTTCCGCGTGAACAATGTTTTCAGCGTGAACAGTGTTTCGTGAGGAAAGGGTGCGTGCACTGCATTTGCAGAGCAGTGAGCGAGCGGCGTGCTCAATGGGCCAAGCTTGTGAGTGAGATTAATGCGTAGCGTGTGCGACACACTATGGCAGCGGCAGCGCGTCGTGCACTGATAATTTTGCAAGGTGATTAGCAAGCGAAGTAAAGGCGGGGTAATTAGAACAACAAGAGATGACAGTGGCGCGTCGCGAGATTGATGGAGATATAAATCTTGCCAAGTGGTATTCTAATAATTAGTGAATGACAATAATTTATCATTTGACTTTGTGGCTATGGAGCTCTCACATGGAGAGAGATGATGTGCTGGAAGGACAACTTGGACTTCACGACGCTTGTTGGAAGTGATGAGCTGGTGGATCCTAGTGAATGTTATTTGGGTACATTAGTGGGGGTCAAGAATAATGGATGACGCGTGAATTTCTACGAGCTGCTGCGGTCGGTCATCTTCGTTTGCTGAAGAGCGCGTGCAACATGCTAGAGGCTGCTGCCTAACTCGCCATTCATGGCACGGCGAAGTAATGACACTGTGGCAAAACTTGCCAGTGAAGGGTACTACAAACGTGCTACGCTAGCTTGCTCTACGAGTGTGCTGAGGCGTGCTCCAGGGATCAAGAAGGAGATGAAAATAGCGAGAGATGGAGTTGGATCAGGATGACAATAGTGAGTTGAGTTGTGCTGGAGAGTATTTGGACAAGGAATAAATTAGAGCTCAATTCGAGAATTAGTGCAATAAAATTTAATTTCTCATTTACCACATGCAATAATACATAAACATGATGCTCATGATATGGTTTAGTGTTTTAATTAAGGCGTAACACCGAGGGTGTTACATCAAGCATATGAAGTGCTTCAAGTGCCGTACTTGGGGTCATCTTACCTCAATGTGCCCAACCAAGCAATTGGTGAAACAACAAGTGAAGCCTCATCCAAAGCCACAAGTTGAGCAAGAGAAGACACACCAAGTTCAAATCAAGATCAACCATGAAGATAGTGGTAATTTGATGATAAAGAAGAAGAAAACAAGAAGGGGTGGAAAGGCAAGGCATCCAATGCAAACTCAAGATGCCAAGATGATGAGCAAGAATGAAGATGAGAAGAAAGATCATGCTCACATCAAGTGCTTCAAGTGTGGAAGTGTGCGACACTTTGCCTCTAAGTGTCCTACCAAGCTTGAGAAGAAGGCTCAAGCAATCCATGAGACGCAAGGCAATGAGAAGCACCACATGAGCAAAGAAGAGAAGGCTCAAGCAAAGAGAAAGTGCTACTCATGCCTGGAAAGGGGACACATGGCACATTCATGTCCCCTAGGTGACATTTCTAAGCCTATTTCAATTGTTGATAATAATGTGCTTAGAAAGTAATGGGGACGAGGGTCCTGATCTTTTCGTTAGGTTCAAGATAAACAACGATTTGTTCGGAGAGCGACACACCGATCCGGTTTCAGATCACAAAGACCCGAACCCTACAACCTTAGCACCACGTCTCCTCTGGTTATCAACCGTGTCACAATCCGGTTGACCTCGCCAAGAAGGCTAATCCCTGCTACGAATCGAAGAACACAAGCAAGAACAAGATAAAAAGCAACTCAATTGAAGTGACAATTGTAGATGAATGACTAAGCACTCGAAGTTGGGGTCTTGCAAACCGATAACGGCGACTGTTCAATGACAGATTGATCTAAAACAAAACTCAAAACCTAAAGTAGGTGGTGGCTACTGATTATATAGCCTAAGGTACGTCCAAGGATCCCTCTTCATGTCCTAAAGGTGTCCCAACAAGTTACAAGGCCCAACGGCCCAAAAGACGACGACGCAGCGCCGTGACAGATTCTGAACGTCAACTTGTTTCGACGATTTCCATTGATTCTGATAGACTTTTTATGTGGGACCACTTCCATTGGTTTCCTTATGACATTATCTTTCCATCCATATGTGGATCATCAAAAACGGAGTTCGTATGCGACCTGGACGTCAGTTTTACTACATGCTGGTCTTGGAGCCCGAGATGGACTCGAACTACTGGGCCTCCGGCTTGGCTTGGACGTCCTTGCTAGCCTCCTAAGGTGGTGGCCAAGGAGGAGGACGTCCAAGGGCTTTGTTGGTGGGTTCTCCAAGTCCTTGGGGTGTGCTCCTACTTGGGCTAGGGTCCCAAGGATGAATAACAAGCCCATAACGACAGTGTAGCTCCCAGCAGAAACAGCGATAGAATATCTTGTTGGTTTGGAGGCCTTGCTGATGTGATATTGAGATGAGACCAGATCTATTTGAAATCTTATCAAACAAGCTTTCCATCAAGTGCTCATTGACCTCGATCGCACTCCAGATGGCTGAGTTATGGCCTTCCCAATGAAGCACTATCTAGCTACCGATGAACCGAAAATTCAACTTTGATGAACTTGCACGTTGAGACATATTTGTACCTACATTCAAATAACAACATGTACATGTGGAACCAAGTGAATTGTACCAAAAATCACTATGCAAATATAGGAACGAGCTCACCTTATAAACAATGGTCATATCCGATGGTGTCATGTCCTCATCATCAAATGTAGGAACGAGCTCACCTTATAAACAATGGTCGTATCCGATGGTGTCATATCCTCATCAGAAAGGATGGTAATGGTACCTCTATGTTTGCTATTGCAAAACATCCCGCTAGTCATACTAAGGCGTTGCCTAAGTATGTTGCTCCTAACTTGAGAGGACCCAAAGTTGTTTGGGTACCATCGAAAAGTGGATGATTGTTTGTAGGTACCATCGGCATTGGAGGCTTGGTTCAAATGATATTCATCTTGTTGATTATGTAGTTGAGCCAAGTATTGCTAAGTGATGATTATTGTCCCAATGTCATGACAAATTGAGTGAAGTCCAAATGTGCTACAATATACAAGTGTCAAATTCAAGTTGTTGGTAATTTATTGGATATATTTGATGGTTTACAAATAATTGAGTTGAAGCTTGCAAGTTGGATGATCATGAGCTAACCAAGGTATATCTTTTGTTGATCATTTCATTTGGGTGCATATGAGTTGATTGAATTGGATAAATATGCAATGTTGCTTGCTATGAGATGATTGAATGGATAATTGATTAGTAGTCAAGTTTGAATTGATTTGTGTTGGATTAATTTATGAGATGACTTTTAGTAAGTGATTTGAATGGATATATGTCTTATGGAAGTATTCAAATAAGTTAGTTTCAAGTTTGATTCATACATGATGAAGTATAGCTAAATTGTTGAAATATGTCCTATAATTGTGAATCTGAGCTAGCTATGATCTTAGCCATGTTTGAGTAATCAACACTTATTGGATTGACATAAAATTTGTGTACATGCTCTAGACTTATGGTATAAGACGCTGTACAATTTTCATGAGAATTGGATAAGAAATGCTTTGGTTTTGGAGTGGATCTTATCAGCTATAGTGCAGCTATCTTCAGCATGTAGCAATGGTGGAAGAATTGAAATCTAGTAGCAATCTAGAAGTCAAATGAAGCTAAATTTTTTCAACTGCTAGGTAACTTAGTATTGCACACCTCCACCAAATTTAGTGGTATTTGGATTTATACTTTGGGAGATATGCTTATTTCTTTGAAGGGTACAAAATCTGTCGAAAAAACTAACAAATGTTGGATTGATCTAGAGTCACTTTGATTGAAAGGTCCTCAAGTTGGGAATATGTTTACAAGTGTTTGAGGTACCTAAATTTGGTTTTGATATGATCTAGAAGCATGACAAGCAAAGAGTACAAGGCCATTTGATTGTGGAGTGTACTTTGCACACTTTTGATACTCAAGATGAAGATCAAGATCAAACTCAAGTTGAAGATGAAGTTTAAGTTCTAGATATGATTAGAAATCATTTGGTAGAAAGAAAAGGACTTAAACAAGAAGAAAGAAAAGGACTTAAAGAAGGAATCAAGGTTACTCACCAAATTAAGTCCATCACTTGGATCAATCAATCAAGTTATTTCAAGTGAGTGTCAAGAATGGTTCTTGGAGAGATGTCACTTCTCCCTAGTGTAGGGGCTTGCCACCTATGAGTAGGTAAACTAAGTGTAGTATTTGGAAGGCTAACATGGAAGTGGTGATTCGAGGGACATTTGTGATGCTTAGTTGAAGCAATCAAAAGGATTGATCAAGAAAAGCAAGCAACACCCAAAAAGAGAGTTAATTGTGATATTTCAAGTGGTATTCTCAAAGTGATGCTCTCATGCAAGCATTGATCAAAAGATTAAGCAAGCCAACCACAACAAGAAAGTGCACTTGATCATAAGTGGTATTCATTTCATATGGGTGAAGAATGGAATTCAACATGGTATCTATTGGTCTTCACCAAGCTTATAATTGGACTTCACATTGCTATTGGAGTAATGAATTAGAATCTATGTGACTATCTTCTACTCCAACATAGCAAAGGTATCATTGTAATGTGCATGATCATTTCATCCCTTACTAGTATGCGGTTAGTGCATATAGTACATGTTTCATAGGATCATGCATAACAAATGAAATGTTTAAATTCATAACCTACCACTATTGCTTGAATTATTACTTGATCTAGTGATTAGTATATGAATTTGTTCATGAGCTAAGTAAACCCAAGTACTTGATTTAATTTAGATTGCCAACAAGTGACAAGTACAACATTGGCAAGATAACCCTTACAAGAGGTGTGAAGAAGCTTGTCATTGGTTCCAACCGGACTTGAAAGCTTAGGCACATCAATTTAGTTCAAGTTAACCATAGAAGCTCATGATAGTGATAAGAGTACAAGCACAAGACAACAATGCAAATGGATATCTAGTTCGTTTGTTTCAAATGGTATCTAGACTCAAGTATTTCATCAAGAATTCACAAGTGATGTCTAGATCAACTCACAAGTGATATCCTATAAGTAGTACTCGTAAAGATAGCAAAGGTTCAAGAAATGGTTTTTATTGATAAATTCAACAAGTGGTTCCATACTAGAAGATTCTTTCAAGTGATATCACATGTACACATAATATCAATCATGCAAGACGATGGTTCCACAAGTGATCCTCAACTTTAAGTGATCATCAAATGAAGAATGCATCACTCACCTACAAGAGCTCAAGTGTATCAAATGGATGACCCATGCTATCACATAGGGGGAGGTGCCACACAAATTGATATCAATACCAAAGATTCTATGTGTGGTATCTCAAGAAGCCCTACACAAGATACAAGTAGTACAAGTTAGAAGTGGTATCTACAAGTGGTGTCATTCCAACAATCAAGTGATGTCCATAAAAAATGCAAGATTCAAGCCTCAACCATCTACCCCAAAATGCATACCTTTGCATCAATAAGAAGCACACCTTTTATGGAAATTGATGACAAAGGCGGAGAGATTGTACAAAGATATGAAAGCTTTGAGATTGAGATTGTACAAGGGGGAGAGATAAGATATAAAAGCTCAAAGAAGTAGAGGTTGGACATGGACATGGACAAAGAGGGAGCAACAGTGAAGAAAAGAGATGGATCAAAATTTCTTGGACAAGAGAAGCACACAAGTAGGGGGAGCAAGCTCATGAACTTGGATTGATTGCATTTGATATGTGCATATTCATGTGCTTGCTTGCATTGCATAAGCTTTTAAATTCAATATGCATGCTTGTGTAGTGTATGCTAGTTGTAGAACTTGAATGATGATTTGATAACTAGCATGCATAGGATGATAGCTAGACACTTGGTATGCTTTTCAAGTAATGCTAGTACCTTGCTTTTAATGTTGATCTCACAAGGTATCTAGTGCTTTTATTTCCAAGTGATATCTAGCTAACCATGGTGCTAAGGATGAACTTAAAGGTGCAACTCCGATTGGTACACACTTCAAAGGTTTATTCTATACACCTTAGCATCATTTAGTAGTAATTACTCTCCCATAATTTTAATCTATGCATATGTGCGAGCTTCAAATCAAACACTCTAGCACATATGTAGGGGGAGCTAATACTACCATTTCGGGTTTGTGGTACTTGTCCAAAATTATTTACACATGGTAAAATTGCTTGGGCAAGCAACATGAATCCAAAAGAGCTTAATTTCCCTATCTTTGTAGAGTTGTCATCAATTACCAAAAAGGGGGAGATTGAAAGGTCCCTGTGTGGTTTTGGTAATTGAGTGACAACCTAGGTGGACTAATTGTGTTTATGTGAGATACACAGGTGATTAGTCCACATGTACATATGTGTGAGCAACATATGCCATGAAGGTGAAAATGGCTTGGAGATGTTGCAAAGCTCACACATGTGATGATGAAGGAGCTCATTGCACATGAGACATGACATTGAGTCATGTGATCAAGGTGGAGAAGATCAAGACAAGACTTGGCTTGATGGACCGGTTGCAAACGTGAAGGGCAAGTCGGAGGCTTTGGAGCGATGGACCACGTGGCGGTGAAGCTTGAGCAAGACTTGGCGCCGATGGACGAAGGCAACGCTGAAAAGCAAGTGAAGTCAAGATCGATGAACCAATATGATCACGTGATGATATGAAGTGGATCATATCATTGTTGATCGTGTTCGTGCATGTGCTGCATCGACATTGGAGGAGATGGAATGGAATGCGCAAGGCAAAGGTATAATCTAGGGCATTTCATTTCACTGGTCATAGGTGTGTAGAGAAGTTTATGACCGGGTATAGGATAGATGGCCGTACTATCAAGAGGGGCAAACTTGTTTGCATATCGGTCATCTAGTGCCACTCGAGTGATCTAACTTTGCATCATCGCTAGGATTGAGTGGCGTGGCAAGTTGAGTGGCTAATCCTTTGGAAAACAATTGTGAAAATGCTAACACACATACACATGGTGGTGTACACTTGGTGGTGTTGGCACATTTGTAGAGGAGAAGAAGTTGGAGTTGATGTGGATCAACTCGGTGAAGGAACGGAGGCAAGGGTTCGAAACTCCACCAGCGGAGTGTCCGCCCGTAGAGTGCGGACAGTCCGACGGTGCCACCGGCGCACTAGACAGAAAAGATAGGGTCCCATAGAGTGCACCGGACGCTGGTCACGCAGTGACCGGACGCTAGGGTCCTGCGTCCGGTCAATGGTGACAGACAGCGTGCAGGCGTCGGTCATCGACCGGACGCTGGTGCTGGAAGTGACCGGACGCTGGCTGTGTACGTCCGGTCAAGGTGACATGTGGTGACGTAGGCAGAGCAGAGTAGCTGGCAGTGCTTTAAGTTGCCACCTCCTAGATGGCTTGGTGGTGGTCTCCGTCAAAGCCCAAAAGAAGCTTGTGCGGTGCTCCGGAGAAGAGCTTTGTGAGGGGCATTGTGCTCGCCCCGCGGGAGCCGCGAAGAGCAACTCTAGTTGAGCGTGTCATTGAGCTACCCTCACTTTTGGGGTAGGTTCTTGCGGTGCCCGATGTGTGGGCTTGGCGGGTGATGCCAATTAGCCACCGAACCACTAAGTGAGCAGTCGACACAACGGGGATGTAGCGTGTTGGCAAGCACGTGAACCTCGAGAGAAAAATCATCATGTCAACCTTGTTCTTCCCGTTGGTTTGCATCCTCGTTACACAAGCTTGTAATTACTTTCATATACATTGTGCTTATGTAGTTGCTCTTGTAACTAGTTAGCTTGAGTAGCTTACTAGTTACCTTCTTGCTTGTGTAGCATAGAAGTAGCTCCCTTGCGTGGCTAATTAGGTTTGTGTAACCTTGTTAGTCACTTTGCTTAGTTTGTGTAGCTAAGTATTTGCGCTCTCTAATTTGGCATTGGTTGCCTTGTTATTGAGCATTGTTAGTGAGCATTAGGTGGCTTTGTGCTTTTGCTTACTAGTATGTGTAGGAGTTCCCTTGTTACTTAAAGTACTAGTGGCGTAGGTTTGTGTGACCTTGCTCCTAGAATTGGTTAGGTGAGCTCTAGCTAGCCCGGCACCTTAGTTGCCTAATTAGTATCTTTGGAAGGTGCTAGAGAACTTAGATAGAGGGGTGTAGTCTTGGCTTGACTGATAGTTTTAATTCCGCACTTGTTTTGGTTAGCCGACGCCATTATTTTTAGAAAGGACTATTCACCCCCCCCTCTAGTCCGCCATCTCGACCTTACACACCGCTACTCGCTGCTAGCCGCCGCTGCTTGGTGCATGCGCTGCCCCCCGCCGGGCGCCGGCCGTCTCCGAGCAGATGCGCCGCTCCTCGCCGGCCTGCCCCCCGGGCTGCCTGAGCCGCTCCCTAGTGCCATGGGCCACGACGCCGCCGCCACGCTGCGCCGCCGCTAGGGTTAGGGGAGTATGCCCCGTGCCGCGTGCGAGACAGGTGTAGGGCCTGCAGGTGCCCCATGTGTGCGGGAGGGAGAGAACTGGAGAAGAGTTGGGCCGCTGGGTGCTTCCACTGTGGGCTAGAGAATGGAGTAGAGGGGACTGTGTGGGCTGTGACTGTTTAGCGGTGGAGACGAGATTGTTTGCATCACTTCGGTTATTCGGTGTCTCGATTTGGTGGGAGGCTGGAACCGAGGCCGAAGCCGAAGACCGAAGTTCCCAGAATCCAAAACCGAAACCGAACCAAGAAACCAAAAACCGACATTTCGGTTCGGTTTCGGTTTGGTTCGGTTCGGTTATCGGTTTTCGGGTAATTTGTGCCCATGCTGAAAGCAGGTGCAAAAACGCGAGAAGCCAAGAACGACATCGGTACATCACGAGGATGGGGATAGGCCTATTCGGAGCGTTGGACAATCAGAGTAGAAGGGGATCAAATTGGACTGCTACTGGGCCTCTCGCATGCACTTTTGACTTTCATTAACTTATCATTATATGGGCTATCGGGCCGCCGGGATCTTAAATATTTTTTACCGGGGTCACAAGTGGTGAAAAATCACAGGATACAAAGAGGTTACTATAAGGTCGTTGGGGTCGGATGACCCTGATGCCGTAATGTACGGTAATGCTAGAGTTAGGGTGTCCATCCGCTCGGACGCTGGCTCCTGGGCCTGCCGACCAGTTTGGCCTGCTCCCCCCACGGTCTATCTATAAATAACGAACGTAGTTTTCTTCCTCCTCACCCAGTCGCTTGCCGCGCCGCGATGTGCGCATCGTCCACTGAGCCCTGCTCCTCTCCACGCCGCTCCCCGACACTGCACTCTCCGCTCCCCCGCGCCCTCCTCCATCCTCCATCTCCACTGCATCCGAGCGCCAGCGGCCACCCTTCCACCCTCTCCACTGAACGCTGCGCAGGCGCACAGCGCCAGGCGGCCAGGAGAGGGGCCATCGTTGGCTAGCCCTAGGCCAGGCGTATGCGTAGCTGGCCCCTGCCAGGTTGCACCACCATCCTCGGTCGCCGGCTGACCGGAACCGGCCGTTCCCCGGTCTTCTTCGCGTCGTCCGGAAGAAGAAGGGCGAACAACGCATGTTTCAGATGTTTGTTTCATATGGATGTTGCAAAATTAGATCGGGATGTTGCATATTGCAATGGTTGTACATGTATGTTGCAAGCTTCTATTTCCAATGTTTCATCTGTATTTTTAGACGTATGTTGCAAGTGTGTTTATCTTGATGCCGCATAAATTTCACACATATGTTGCAAGATGTTGCATATGTTTTGCAATTATTTTCAAGTGTTTTTAGGTATTTTTTATAAGTGCTTCATACGCATGTTTCAAGTATTTAATCTACCTTCGTGACGTATGTTTCAAATGATGCATCTGGATGTCTCAAAAGTAGATTAGGCGTTGCACATGTTGCAACGGGACCCACCTGTCATAGCCACCTATAGCAGCTTGCTGGGCGCCGCCGCCTTGCGGGCGTGAGACAGCAGAGGGGGCGCAAGCATTCGCCACCAGCGGTCTAGCGGCGCTGGCCCCTGCGTGGCGCAAAAAACAGGCATGGCAAAGGCACGCAGACGTGGGGCGGCGCGCAGGTGCACGTGGGAAAAGAAGCACGGATGGGGCGTGCTAGCACGGACGGGGGTGAAGTGCAGGCGTGGAAAATGAAGTGCAAGCGCGGGCATGTGGATGCGCCTGCCCGTCCGGACGACCGGGCGCTAGCGCTTCCACGTAACGTAGCTTCGCCACTGTGCAATAGTACTAGTGTTGATATACGATTGCTTGGTCTTTAAATTAGATGTGGTTATGTCTTGTACATTGGACGGAGAGAGTATGACCGATCAGACTCCAAATTCCTGGAAGTATATATATGTGTATAGAGGACAGATTCGATTCTTCTGAGAAACCTCGTCGCCGACCGCTGCATTGACTTGCGCCGGTATGCAAATGCTGCAACGGATACTTCGAGGAGGTTTCATAGTGACGTCATGATTCAGTCAGTGGGAGCACGTAAGGCTTAAACATTCTGTCTGCTTATGGTAGTGTCCTTTTACGTGCTGATTCAACCACTCAAAGACAAAATACTATATTCGCACATTACCTGTATATACATTGAAAAAAATAAAAAAAAGTGGAGTAGTACTAAGCAGCATTTGAAAGCTGTCGACAATGCACTACATGTACAGGCCCAACCGCCCAACTAATGAGCACCACCAAGGAGGGTCGTCGTCACACATGTACACGTACATAATAACCTGACGTATTCAGGTTGATAACGTCAGCGATTCGGTAATCATCTGTGGAGCACACCATGCAGACATGTTTGGTAGTATATATATATAGCAGGTTATAAACTGTTTGTGGCCAAATAAACTGATGCAAGGAATCAAGTGGTGCGCTTGTTTTGTCAATTTCTCTTTAGGTATTCTTTGAATGCAAAGGGATTTTACGAATCCGGATACGAAAAACCTAAAATCTCATCCAAACATGCTCGATCTTAGTTAGCTACGTGGCTTCTATTCCGTTTAAAATCATCTCTCTCTCTCCCTCCATCAGTCGCTCTGCTGGCAGCCGGCAGGACACTTGAGCTACGAGCACAATGGATATATATATCCGGCATGGACCCCACACGACAGGTGTGCACACCTTCCTGGCCCTGATGACAGTTTATTGTTAGGACAGCTAGCTTTCGATTGTTCCGAGAACGTACACTCAGATGAGGGCTGAGCTGATCCCACTCGTCGATCGATCTCGCATTCTCGCCGAGTGCTGACTTATGTAGCCGGATGGAGCTAGTCTCGCTCTCGCATGGATTCTTCCGAGTGAATTCCTCCCGATCTTTGTGATCCACTCATGTTCATATAGCTGTAAGATTAATTTGGGCACAGAAATTAATTAACCTACCAGTCGAGCGGATGACGCTTAAATAAAACGCCGATCTGCATGCATTGTCTCGTCAGGTCAAGGTCGTCATTGAGGGCTTGTCAAGTGTGCACCGCTCGTTGCACTAGCAGAATGAAGCTTCCTGTCTCCTGCACTGCACTGCTTCAGATTTCAGAACCGATACACAATCTATTTTGACTGTTTATGCGCAAACACCAACTTTGTCAGCTGGTGTCTGGTGCCTCGAATAAGTTAAACTAGTAATGGCAGTAAAATGACTTGGTAATTGTTCTGATTCTGGTGAATCCAGTACTACTTTGACAGTAAAATTTGGACCATGCTTCACCATCGGATGGATGTACCAGCTTTTCAGGATTGTATCGACGTCCCTTTTTGTGCCATGTCATCTGTTTCGCGGATTCCTCGGTCATGTATAGCCGTTGGATCCTCGGTATGAACGGAAGGTACCGTAGGATTTTTACGGGGATCACAAGCTGCCTCTTCTGATCATCACCAGAGTCTACCTCCAGAAACCTAGAGGATCCACACTTTGCACAGTACTTTGCTTCCGCGTGTTCTTTCCTAAATAAGATGCACCCCTTTGGACAAGCATGTATCTGCTCATATGGCATCTTAAGTGCACGAAGGACTTTCTGTGCCTCGTACATGCTCTTTGGCAGAATGTGACCTTCCGAAAGCATGCTGCCAAAAAGTGTCAACATAACATCAAAGGCGTCTCGACTCGTATTAAACTGGGACTTCAAGGCCATTACGCGTCCAATGCCATCCAGTTGAGAAACATTTGTCTGGTCGTGAAGGGGTTTCTGTGCCGCAGACAACATGTCGTAATACGCTTTTGTGGTGGCCTCTGGCTCCTCCTCCCTACATCCTTCAGCGAAGTGTGCTTCATGATAGTCATTTAACATGTCTCCTACCCCACCATCAGCATCATAATCGTCGACGCGTTGTCTCACGACCTCGTCTCTCATACGATCGGCTTCACCATGGTAGATCCATCGGGTATAGTCTGCCGTAAATCCATACTTGCAAAGATGTTTACCCATCTTATCCTTTGTTTATCGACGGATGTTTGCGCATCTGCTGCAGGGACACCAAGTGGCACGGGCTCCTTTAGCCTTGGCAAATGCTAGTTCCAAGAAAGCATCGGTCTTCTCAATCCATTCCTCGGAGAACTCAGTCTGACTTGAGCGGCCCGTGTACATCCACTCACGGTCATCCATTAACATATCGAGGAGTAATATAAGAATCAATTGCATCTACACGATGTTTCTACTATCTAATAGGTGAAGATAGGTCATAATCCCACCCGAGGATACATAGATGGGGTTAGTTTCCATGCTCTACTCCGTTCCGAGACAGAATTTCGGTAGCACCTCCCCGCTGTTCTCCAAATACACGTCCTGACAGGGAGATTGTGTATCCAGAGAACAACAGGGAGGTGATGCCGAAACTCTGTCTCGGATCGGAGTAGACCATGAAAACTAACCCCGTCTATGCATCCTCGGGCTGTCAAAAAAACGTGGACAATTTAAAACAGATACGGTTATAGATATGCAAAGATCTGCATATTTCCAACCGTATCTCTTTCAAACGGGAGACGTCTAACTAGGTTACGTGATCTATGAACATGAATAAATAGCTGAACTTTAAACCGAGCAAGGAAAAGGGTAACTCACAGCACGTAGATTGTCTACGTGGGAA
Source organism: Miscanthus lutarioriparius (assembly GCA_904845875.1). NCBI lineage: Eukaryota > Viridiplantae > Streptophyta > Magnoliopsida > Poales > Poaceae > Miscanthus > Miscanthus lutarioriparius. The sequence continues at coordinate 18,176,556 of CAJGYO010000015.1, forward strand.
GACAAGCGGTCCGAGCCGAGGAACCGCCCTCAGCCAAGGCGGCGGCGGTGGACGGTGCAATAGCCTCTCCTGCAAAAAAAGGAACATAATAGTGTCAATTGAAAATTTCGGCAGCACCTTCCCTGCATGGTGAGGTTTTCAAAACCTGCAACAAACTTGTAATGCTTATGTAACATAAATTCCTACATTGTGGTACAACACAGATTGATAGCGCGAGTTCTATATTATGTTAGAGCAAGGATTGATGGGCCACTAAGTGAACTCAATTTTTCCCATGGCTAACTGGCTAACAATTTCAAGCTACTGGTACACGTTAGTTTGCCTAGTGTATATCAGTATATGATAGTGGCTGGTCCAGTCAATTTTTGCCTAGTACTAGTACTAGTAGGGGCCGGGTACCGAGTGGTCCAGCTAATCCATGGCAGAGAGTGAGAGAAAGGGCAGGAGAGGGCACCGGCGGTCGCGGGGGGCGGGGATGGGCGCGTGTGTGCGTGTGTGTGGCCGGGACGGGCACGGACAGCGCATAAGACTATCTCCAACGGAACAGACCCAAACCAGAGACCTATTTCATGATTTAGGTCACGCACAGTAAATGAGTCCCTCACCCGCAACGGCTCTTCTCCAACAGCTACGCAAAAATCCTCCCCTGCTCCCTCTCCTCGGCGGCAAAGACGGAGACAGAGAGATCCGGCGTCGAGGCGGGGCTTGCGCTGGCGCGGCCGGCGCGGAGGCAGAGGCAGATCTGCCGGCCCGTCTTCTTCTCCTCAACCGGCGCCCCATCCTCTTCCCCGTCGAGATCTGGCGTCCTTCTCTTCTCCTCCACCGACTATCCTCTTGCGTCCCCAAACACACGAGGGGGCGTCAGGCATGTGCGGCCGGGAAGATCTTGCCGCCTGGGCGTGGCTGCGGGCGGAGGATGTGCTTTCCTTTGGGTATGGCCCGCGCCGGCGAAGAGGCTTTCTCGCCCGTGCCTCCGTGCGTGGCCCACGCCAGCGAGGAGGTCCGTGGTGTGGAAGCGTGCTCACCGATCTGGATCTGGAGGTGAGCAGCGCGAGAGGGCAGCGTCGGCGGCTCCCTTTCCTCCTCCTCCTCCACTCTTCCTGCTTCCCTCTCCCTGCCCGCACCGCCGCAGTCCAAGCCCGCCACGGAGTCGCCCGACGCCCTCCACCGCGCTGGAGATTTGGGTCGTGTGTCTGGGAGGACGCTTATTTGCCTTCCCTCTCTCCTCCCATGCAAAATGCGTAGTCTGATTGCCTGCTCCGTTGGAGGGAGATTTTTTACTATACACCATGCATTTTGGGTTTAGGTTGTGAAATGCGTAGCCTGTTTGAGACGGTCTAAGTCATTTCTTATTTCCAATCCAAAGAATGTTTTTAAAAAAAATCGTTACGTATTTTTTTATAGCTCAAATTACCAAAATTCTATTTTTCACAATTAAAATTCTATAATTGCTGTTAATAAACTAAAATTAGCAAACTGATCCAAAAAATTACCAAAATTTGACACAAAACAATCTCTATTGTCTATTGCCTATACAAAATGTTTCGAAGTTAAACCCCAACACGATAGTCAATTTTACTTTAAATCTTACCGGATCCTTCTCAACTCTATGAATCTTCTTCGGAGATGCCTTGATTTCTAAGCATCGTACGTGACAACTTGTGGGGAACCTTCTAAATTTTTTACCACAGCCTCTACGTATGATATCATGACATCTTGACAAATATCATGATTTTCAGACTTCGTTTGCTTTTTTTAAAATTTTAAAACCATTCTGCCACACGTTCGTGGTCGTGTTTCCTAAACAAGATGTTCGAAATTCCTTTTTTATTTCACAGGTATGGCCTCAAACCGGGCTAAATAACATGAATATCATTTTTTACTCATTTTTCTCTAGTATTTGAATCACTTGCGGTTCAAATTTTACTTGATTCAAAAAATTGCTTGAAATACAATTAATTAATTAAATATAGCAAATAAATACAAAAATATACCAAATTTTAACATGGAGTACCACATGTTGTATGTGGAGAGCAGAAAAAGTTTGAAGGACAGGAAAGGAAAAAGATTTATTTCTTTACCAAGTGTCAAATTAGAGACACCCGACAAAGCCCTCTTTGCCGAGTACCAGAGAGCAAGCACTCGGCAAAGCTCTCTTTGCCGAGTGTCAGCTCCGGGCACTCGGCAAAGATTTAACAGCGGCGTCTCCCCACTAACGCTGTCAGCTCTTTGCTGAGTTTTTTCTTTTTACCGAGTGTTTTGTGGTGGCACTCGGCAAAGATGCGCTCTTTGCCGAGTGTTTATTTTTCGTCGAGTGCCCCTCCGGCAGCACTCGGGCAAAAGGGCTCTTTGCGAGTGCCTCGGGCACTCAGCAAAGCTCCTGTTTCCGATAGTGAAAAGCGGTACCAAACAGTCCCAAAACCTAGTTAGTGGTTTTAACTAGCTGCTGCCGCTTGACCACGGCTCCTTCGTCGTGCTGTACCAAGCTCCACTAAGACATCCACTTTGAGTTATGTAAGTAGTTCTGTGATGCCTCCGATTGTTGTGGACTTCCCGATAACATGACCCAGATTAAAGTAGCAACATTTGTTATGCATTAATTTTCTAATGCTAGTACTTTGATGTTTGGCAATAAACATGCACATGTTAAATAAATTATGATAGTAGCATAAAAGATATTCCATGGATTGCAAATTATAAAATGTTTTGGCTTTTCTAGATATCCGTAGCATTTGTTATGTGCTTAGATATACATTGTGTTTAGAAACATAATAAAACTAATATATTTATAAAAGTCAAAACGTCTTCTAATTTGAAATAGAGAGAGTACCCTTTACGGTTAAAAGTACTCAATATTGTAGCTAAGGTATGACATTTAATGAGTATAGTTGTGAATTTGTGATCACTATTTTTGTATTAGTTAGACTATAGGTCATCTTTAGGACAAAACTATACTTACAACTATATTAACTCTCAGCTTTTTCATGATTTTAAGTTGGATGTATGTTTGTAATCCATCCGTTTGCGATCCAAAGGCCCATCTGCTCCCATGCACTGCCCATGTGTGCAGTTACAGTTATATATACACGGCAGAGATTCGATTCTTCTGAGGAACCTCCTTATCTATGAACTAAAGAAATTTTGCTCAAAACAAAAAAAAAATCTATGAACTAAAGAAAAAGCGAGCTCGCCGAGACTGCTGAGGTTGCGGCTTGCATTGCGCCGGCCGGTCGGCAAATGCTGCGACGGATGCTTCCAGGAGATTTCGTAGAGACTTACGTCATGATTCAGTCATTCACGCCACGTAAGGGTTTAGTCATTCTGCTTATGGTAGTGTCTTTATTACGTACGTGCTGATTCAATCGCTCAAAGAAAAATAGATTTCCACATTACTTATAAAAAATAAATAAGCATTTGAAAGCTGTCGACCCAGGCAGGCGCAACTAATTTATACTTGAAAGCACCACCAAATCTTCCCAAAGTGGTAATATATATTTGTGACGGGAGAGACGTCATACAAGCATGAACACGCATAACGACCTAACTAATTCAGGTTAACGCACGTCAGCGATTCGCTAATCATCTGTCGAGCAAACCACGCAGACATGTTTGGTAAGTACTATATATAGCAGGTCATAAACTGTTTATGGCCAAGTAAACTGAAACTAGCTGGCAACAAGTGGTTCGATCGCTTTTTTTAGAACTCCTCTTTAATTATGTCGCTTCAATCTGCACTAAAATGTTTCTTCCGGAACGTGTCTCTCTCGCGCTCAGTCTCTGTGTCGTCCTCAATGCAATCGCGGCAGGACACAGTTCAGGCACGATACGAGCACAATGGATATCCCGCCGGCATGCATGGACACCACAACACAGGTGTGCACCTTCCTGGCAGTTTATTTATTATGGTTAGGAGTCGTTAGGACAGCTAGCTTTCGATTGTTCCGAGAAGGTACACTCAGCTGAGGGCTGAGCTTATCCCACTCGTCGATGATCTCGGCGACTGCTGCTGACTTTTGCAGCAGGATGGAGCTCGTATGGATTCTTCCCAGTGAATTCCTCCCTATCGATCTGGATGACCCCACTCAATCACTACTCGGCTGCAAGATTAATTTGGGCACAGAAATTAATTAACCTACCATTCGACCGGATGACACTGGCCACAACACGTACGCTTAAGTAAAACGCTGACGTGACGCCGTGGGGGTGGGCGATAAACAGATGCAATTAATCACGCCCGTCCACACCCATCGCTACTATATATGCATTTGTCAAGGGCGTTGCAGTAGCAGAACGAAGCTTCCTGTCTCCTGCACATGCACTGCTTCAGATTTCAGAATTGATCGGTCCACATACATTCTGTTGTTCTGGCTGTTTGTGCGCAAAAATCAACTTTGTTGGTATCAAAATTACAAGCAAGTAGCTTGTGTCTGCTGGTGTCTCGAATAAGTTAAACTGCCAATGACAGTAAAATGACTTGGTAACTGTTCTGATTCTGATGAATCCAGTACTACGTTGACAGTAAAATTTGGACTGAATGACAACGACAGCAAGCTAATAAGTTATTTATTTAATCGGATCTAAATGTAGATGCCTAATGATACTATCTAATACGGACATGGTATAAATAACTGTAAATGCATCTGACAATAAACTGGTACTAGGAGTCAAATGGTTTGGTGCGTTTTTTAACTTCTCTTAGCCCTTGTTTAATTGGACCCCAAATTCCAAAAAAGTGCTACAGTATCTGTCACATCGAATGTTTGCGGCCCGTGCATGGAGCATTAAACGTAGATGGAAAAAAAAACTAATTGCATAGTTTGGTGGGAAATTGCGAGACGAATGTTTTAAGCCTAATTAGTCCATGTTTGAACACTAATTGCCAAATAAAAACGAAGGTGCTACAGTAGTCCCAAATTCCAACTTCCTGCAACTAAACAAGGGCTTAGTAGTAGGAGTATGTCGCTTCTATTTGTACAAATATCCTGTTTGCCACAACTATTTCACCAGCTTCATGAGTTATTTGAAGTTGTTTTGTGTTAAACAAGTCTTTTGTAAAAAGTTCACGGGTTAAGCTCTTTAAAACCTGCTGCTCACTTGGGATTGAGGTGGCCCACCTAACGAATTGAGGCTAACGTCAGCGATTTGCTAATCATCTGTCGACCAAACCATGCGCAGGGGCAATCGGACTGGTAAGTATAGTAAAGCCTCTTTTGGTATGGCTTATTCAAAACGGTTTTACTGGTGAAGCCAAAGCCGACGAAGCCAGAAAAACTGACTTTTCTCGGCTTCTAATTCATTTTAACTCCGGCTTATAAAACGGCTTCACGCTACAGTGCTTCGATTTGCGTAAAATAGATGAAGCCAAAGCCGTGACAAAGAGACCCTAAGACTAGAGTAAGAGACCCTAAGAGTAGAGTATGCCGCTTCTATGTATATTCCATCTGTACTAAAATCGTCTCTCTCTCTCTCGCGCGCGCGCGCGGGCGCTCAGTCGCTCTGCTGTCAAGCACGGCAGGACAGCTGAGGAACTAGCAGAATGGATATATCCGGCATGGACCCCACACCACAGGTGTGCACCTTCCTGGCAGTTTATGGTTAGGACAGCTACCTTTCGATTCTTCCGACTTCCGAGAACGTACACTGCGCTCAGCTGATTCATCGATCTCGCCGACTGCTGACTTTTGCAGCCGGATCGAGCTAGTCTCGCACTCGAACGCATGGATTCTTTCTACCCAGTGAATTCGTCCCTATCGATCTGGCTAGCTCATCCCACTCAATCACTCATGTTTCCATAATGATAGGACACGAGCGTCCATCCTGTCCGGACGCCACGCGCTTGGGCCTACGGAAAAGACCAATAGAGCGATCATGCCGGAAAATAGAAGGCCCACGTTGAGTCACTTCCTTCGATACTCGTTATTCCGGAATATCTAACTATTTGCCACTCTCACGGTGGCTGACTTTATCGTGCCAATTATAAAATTATCCGAGAAAACAGTAACCAGACTAATATTTTGCCATTTTCGCTGACGTGTCATGCCATATCCGCGCGCCAGCGTGGAAGTTAACGCCTCCGTCTCCGCTGACCAACGGCGCCCGCAACTGTTCGTCAGCTCCCCCTCCTCCACGCTGCCGTCCACCCTCGCCAGAGCCTTTGCCGTTATCGCGCTTGATCAGCTCGTTCGCCTCCTCCACGCAGCTTGCCCGTTAGCTCCCTCTCTGCTACTCATCGCTAGCGCCGCCCGCGACCAACAGCAGCGCAGTGTATGGGACACCCTTCATCGACGCCGCCATAACGCCCATCACCCTGCGGGGTGTGCGGTCCGCCCATGACCGCTTTCAGCGCGCGCGCGGAGAAGGAGAAAGCGGCATGTCCGCACCGTCATGAGCGGGTTCCGCCCGGCGCCGTGCCCGTGTACCGCGAGCTGGTGAAGGAGTTCGCCGTGTGCGACCGGTGGTTCACGTTGAACCCGGCGTCGACGCAGCCCAACCGGCTGTTCGTTGCACTCGCCACCTCCCACGGCCTCGTCGGAACGCGACACCAAGCGGCTGGTGGCGGGCTCCCGCAGCCGGACCATCTTCGACGCGCTCCACGACGAGCTTCTCCTTCGGCATCTACTACCAAGTACCGCCGTCGACGCTCTTCTACCGGAACCTCCGGCAGCTCAAGTATGCGGCGCTTCCACGCCGACCTCGACTTCCGGCGTCGCTGCGGGAGGAAAAGCCGCCACCACGTCGTCGTGGAGCAGCGCTTCGCCGACACAGAGATCCTCCCGGGAACGATGACCACCCGTCCCATGACGTGGCGAAGGCCAGCGGTTCGTCAAGGAGGTGTCTGGGGCTGCGGTCGGGGCCGCGATGGGAGGAGACGCTCCTCGTCGTCACCTACAACGAAAGCACGGCGGGTTCTACGACCACGCGCCACGCCCGCCAGCCCGGCGCGTCGTGCCCAACCCGACGGCATCGTCGGCGCCGCGCCTTTCTTCTTCCGGCTTCGACCGCCTCGGTGTCCGCGTCCGGCGCCTTTCGTGTCGCCGTGGATCGAGCCCGGACCGTCTTTGCATAGGCCGTCGGGGCCATACCCGACGTCGGAGTTCGAGCACTCCTCCATCCCGCCACCGTCAAGAAGCTCTTCAACCTCGGGAGCTTCCTCACCAAGCGACGCTGGGCGGCACCTTCGATTGCTTCCTCACGCGCAAGAAGGTATGCGTATAATCGGGTTCCACTAGCGAGAGATGGGGATCGGCGGGAGCTGCTAGCGCCGTTTAGGCTGGGCGACGGGGGGCGATGTTAAGCGGCTTGCAAAATGACGTAAGTGCCCTTGTTTGTAGTAGGCGTTTGGAGCATGCACGCACGCTAATGCTACTTCGCGACGCATCTGCTGCTGCTGCTTCACAAGGCTGCTTGCTGCGTTCATCTGACCTTGGACTCGTCAAAAGCCGAAACACGCCGTCGTCGCCGTCGAAGTAGTAGGCCAGCTCACTCTCGCTCTCGACGGTCGACTCGGGAGAGAGGCGTCGCCGGTGGACGAGTTGCTACTCCACGCCAGGGTGGTGTCGCCGTCATCGTCGCTGCGACCGCCATTATTATTACGAGCGCAGTCGCCGGTGCCGCAGCGAGTCTTTGCTTGCGCGTTGCGCGCGGCGTACGCTACCGGATGGCCTTGGGCGACATGGCTGCGGGGGGCAGGTCAAATGGGAGGCGGAGCGGGAAGTTGAGATCCACCGCGGCCGCCGATTCCTTGAGGCAGAGCAGCGCGGCATCGTAGGCGCGTGCCGCGGCCTCGGTGGGGAGTGGGAGCCGAGCCATATCCGCTGCCGGCGCCGAGCCCGGGGCGTTCTGAGAAGCCGCAGCTGGCGGTGCCGGATCCAAGGAACGGCCGCTAGGTGAGGTCCTGTCCTTGCCGGCGAGCTTGGCGCTCTAGTACTAGAGCCCGCCGGGCTCCGCGTGCAGGCGCGTCACGAGCCGCGCGAACTCGGCGGCGTCAAGGAGCCCGTCGCCGTCCGCGGCCGCCGACGCCACCAGCACAAGTCAAGTAGCAGCAGCGTGCGTGCGTGCCCTCGTCCAGTCCCTCTTTCCCCTCGACGGTGCCGTCAACCACGACGGCCACCACCTCCCGCTGTTCGTCGTCCAGGTCACCGAACTCACCGACGGCGTCTTCCTCGGCTTCGCCTACAACCACGCGCTCTCCCATGGGTCAGACGACACTAGCTCATTTGGTTCTTACTGGAGTATATAACAACATAGCATGCATGTCTCTTGACCAATGCAAACGTACGTACACATCCAGAGGCTGATCCAGCACGGCGCCAGGCGCATCGTGGTGCCGGGGAACGTGCCCGTGGGCTGCTTGCCCATCATCCTGACGCTGTACGCGAGCCCGGACCCGTCGGACTACGCCACCGCTACGGGTGCCTGCACGAGTTCAACGGCCTGGCGCGCTACCACAACGAGCAGCTCCGGATGCAGGTCCAGGCGCTCCGGATCAGGCACCCACACACCGCCATCGCCTTCGCCGACTACTACCAGCCCGTCCTCGCGTTCCTCACGACCCCGGCCCTCTTCGGTGAGATAACCATTCACCCTAGCATTCAAGGTGGGCGAAACCAAGCTGAGAGATGCTGGTGCAGGATTCGACGGGAACACGACGCTGGTGGTGTGCTGCGGCGCGGGCGCCGGCGGCGGCAGGTACAACTACAGCGTCGCGGCGGGGTGCGGCCGGCCCGGCGCGGCGACGGCGTGCGCCGACCCGTCTGCGGCGGTGAACTGGGACGGCATCCACCTCACGGAGGAGGCGTACGGGGACATCGCCGAGGCGTGGCTGCGGGGGCCGTCGGCGGAGCCGCCCATATTGAGCCTCGTCTGACCCGTCGCCTCGTCCAAACGCTTACTACAAACAACGGCACTTACGTCATTGTATAATTCGCTTAACATCGTTACCGGTGAAAATAGACGGTAGTATTATTTACGGAAGAAAATTTTAACTTGATGTCACGTAAGAAAGTTTAAAATTTTTAGTGTCAAATATAAAATACTGATTTGTCTAGTGCCAAATAAATAATTCTCCCACAGTAAAATGACTTGGTAATTGTTCTGATTCTGATGAATCCAGTACTACTTTGACAGTAAAATTTGGACTGAAGGACAACGACAACAAGCTAAAGTTATTTATTTATCGGATCTAAATGTAAATGCCTAATAGTAACTGTCTAAAATAATGTAAATGTGTTATTGCAAGCAAAAACACTGACCTGACACTTGAGAAACGAACTCAAGAACAGCCGGATAAATAAATATTTCTGTTTTCTGAAAAAAAGTGCATTATCTGAAGTTCTGAACCTCTCTTCAGAAACTCAAACTGTACTTTTTGGCGTCCAAAGTTCCAAACCACACCACGTTTGACAGTTCAACCCAAAGACAAGAACAGGGGAACGGACAAACCGTTGACACTGCCGAGTCTTCTCAACCGCGCAGAAAATTTCAGACGCGCGACGTCGCAGCCGGCCGGCAGCCCGCGGCTGGAACAGTGAAACGCAGGAACGTTCCCAGCTAGTTCCTGCCGGTTTCCCGCCATCTTCTCGCTCATCTTGGGCGCCGGCCGGCCGGCCTCTATATCAGCGCCCTCCCTTGGACTCCTCCCGTTGCTTTGTTCTTGTTCATCGTCCGCCTTCCCCAATGGCCCCGCCTTCCTCCTCCACCAGGCGCCTCCAATGGTCCGGGACCGACGACGCTGCCGGCGGCGCCGCCAGTGGCGAGCTGTCCCTGCCTCGCAGGCGCTGGCAGTCTGTGCTGTGAGTTCGGTTTTGGTCTTCTTGATCGATTCATTCTGTGCTGTTTGCTTGGTTATGAGCTGATTCGGAAGGGAATCGTCGTGGACGGTTGGTTGCAGGCAGGTTACGAGAACGAGGAGGAAGGCGACGGAGGGGTTGTTTGGATTCAGACGGATCATGGAGGCCGAGTTCATGGGCATGTTCCTCCCGGTCTTTGGGTCAATGCTTCAGAAAGTGGTGAGGACTTGGTCAGACTGAGCTCCTTCTTTTTACTTTCCAATGATCTGGTTGATTTTGCTATTTACGGGTGTTTTATTCCCTATTATTTCTTGTTTGATTTTCGAATAGCTCTTTTTAGTATTTTTAGGTACAAATTGCAAAGTGTCTGATGAGATCTGTTGAAGGGACCGTTTTTAGTGCAAATGTTTCAGCTCAAACAAAAGTCCAGTTTTTGCTGATACTCTGCTGTATTCAGGGGAATGAGCTCAGTGGAGTTCTTGTTTCTGTGTTAGCAGCTACTGCTCCTATAACTCTTCACTGTTCTGATTTCTGACATTTGCTTATTTCAGGTCTCAGAGGAGGTAGAGAAAGCAATGTTCAGACAATTCAGTGCACCAGCAGCACCTCCAAGGTAACATATTTAGTTTCCCCTCATATGAATGAATCAAAAAAATTCCACTCAACGAAAGTGTGTTGTTCCATTTAAGTGCATATTGAAGTGCACCAATACATTTCGATTTGTTTCTTAGACATTTTATATGTCACTACTGCGATCAATTCAGCTGTTCCTTTTATCCCATTTGTAGATTACTGGTGGACAGGAATCAGCACCCGAGATATCAGCTCATGTTCTTGAACGGTCTGAAACCCGTGTACACACTGACAAAACTAGAATCAGATGACGGGACAGCACTGAAGGTGGCAATAGTTGAAAGGCTTGAAAACAGTCACACAAACATTGTCAGATACGGTCCTCTCTCTTCTGCTAGGGTTGAAGTTGTAGTCCTCCACGGCAACTTCAATGGTAAAAATGAGGAATCTTGGAGCCCTGAGGAGTTTAAGAAGCACATCGTATCCGGTCGAGAGAAGAGCGCCCAGCTTCTCACTGGGAATCTGGCACTGAAGCTCAATGGAGGCGAGGCTGTCCTTGAGAATGCAACCTTCACCGATAACTCCAGCTTCACCAGCACCAAGATGTTCAGGCTGGGGTTGAGGCTTGTCAATTCTTCTGGAGAGAGAGTTCTTGAAGGAGTCACCAAGCCGTTTCGTGTGAAGGAGCGCAGGGTAGAAGGTATGCCTTTCTGCCAAACATTCAGATTTACTATTTTTCAGAAACTGCAGTCTTGGTTGGGGGCTTGGAGCTAAGAGTCAGAGTTGACACCATCATATTCATCTGACCTTTATTGTAGGATTTGAAAAGCACTACCCTCCAATGATGGATGATGAAGTGTGGCGTTTGAAAAAGATTGGTAAATTTGGTGCTTACAACCAGGCCTTGTCCGATAATGGAATCAATTCCGTGCAAGAGTTCTTACGGGCTTATATGAAGGATGAACAGAAGCTTATAAAGGTAAAGGCTCAACAAATTTCTTCCGTTAATAAATACCAGTTGATATTCCTACACATGTTCAAGATGGTTGACTGATACAAGAGCTTTGGCTTTTCTACATCTAGATTTTCAACAAGATGCCACAGTCAACATGGAAGTCCATCATAGAGCATGCCATGACCTGCAGAGTTGACGACAGTCTTTACCTTTACCAAGTTCAGGACAAGGATGCCGGTCTTTTCTTTGATGAGATATATCAGCTTGTTGGGGCAAAGTTTGGTGATTGTTACAAGCCGATTGACCAGCTTAACGAAATAGAGAAGGTACGGTCTCCTCACCTGCTTCAAACCAGGAGAATTCCTCTTTATTATTCTAATTATTTTGGTGCTTTTCATAAACAGAATTTAGTGGAAGCCCTGAAGCAAGGGGCCTATCAGACTTTAGATGGCTTGCAGCCTAACTACAAGATGGTGAACAACTACCCTGTACTCTGCAGTTTCCCTGCACAGGGTACTTCCTTGTTTAGTGCTCTTCATCCAAATCAGCAGACACTCAACTATGGTAATGCCTAATTCTGTAGATTTGATTCACAACTGTAGTATAACTTTGCATATCTAGTCAAGTAATCATTGATTTCAACTTTTTCCAGATATGGGGGAAAGCTCAACTGGAGTAGGATTTGGATCAAGGCCTTCAAGGGAGACTTTCAACACATCCCTTGGAGCCAATAATGTAAGTAGTGCTTTAGATGCGGATGATAGTAATAACATGTATACCAGGTATCTAAGATATTGCTATCATCAATCTGCAAACAGGTGCCAGCTGATATATCTAGGTTTGTTCAGGGGCAAACTTCCAATTATATGACGTTAAGACATGAGCAAACAATAAACAGAGTTCTACCATATGATTCAAGCAAAGGAGCCTTGTTACCCAGACCAAGACTTACACAGTTGCAGATACCAAACTCTGAGAGAACATTTTTTGGTCCAGATGCTAGTCCTTCTGCTGTTATTCCAAACAACATTCTGGTTGGTCAGGGTGCTGCACTCTCTGAAGAATCATACAGTGTAAGCCATTTTTATCTAATTTGATTGAAACCGATGAATTCAGTGTCACCTGCGTATATTTGACTGAGCCAAATCTAACTCTTTTTGTGCCTGCAGGGTCTTCCAGTCGATAGTTTATCATCTACGGACGTGATCATGCCTTTGATGCAATCTTCATTCCAGCTTCCGAGAAACAGTAAGTACATTGAAATATTCTGCTACAGCTATTTTACAAAGATTGATGCTCACATACTTCCTATGGCATCTGCAGGTGACAGTTTTAGCAACCATTCTGAACACCAATGCAATGGTCATACAACAATGCAGTTACAACAATTTGTCACTGGGTTCCAGCCATCAAGAACAAACAGTTTTGACTTAAACTCATGCGATGAACTCATACAGAACTTCATTTCCAAGATTTCAGACAGTGAAGGGGCATCTACACCACTTTCACCCCGCAAATGGGTCAAGATCAGAGCCGCGTTGAAGTTAGCATCTGTAAGGAGGCTCTCCAGGACCTCAAGGAGGGGTCCGCATTGCAACCCACCAAGGCCAAGGCTTGTACCGATAATATGAGCACTCTTAAGAGGCACCCACAGATTTTGTAAAAGAGAAAATTTAGGATCAAAGATCCATCTGGTTATTGAACTCTATAGTATTGTTAAATAGACACTCCAGAGAAATCTGTTTAACTTAAAGTAGAATGGATTATGTCGAACAATTAGGTATCTGTACATAGAGGAGCTAGTACTTTACTTTTATCCGTTTATAGTATCTGCATGCTGAAGATTTCAAGTATCTATGTTATTATCTATGAATTCAGGAGAATGTACAGAGCTTATAGTTTTTTCATCTCTTTCACAGTTTATTTTGTTAAAAAGGGTGACTCTACTAGACGCAGTGATAAAGTTATAATTAGTCTGTAATTGACGATTCATTATGGGGAAGGGTAACATACATGTGACAGAGAAAGCTGTAAACTTGGCACATGTCTATTACAAGCAACTTTCAGTTGATGCTGTCATGGCTAATAGACACACGATACAACATTACTTTCTAAGTGTGGAAAATGTACAGAAATCTCAATTCGAATTTCCTTCATATTTACCATCTTTCTGTCCTTTTTGGTGTCTCTTTCCAAAATTAATGTAATAAATAAAATGTTTTACCTATCAGAATGTGCATCAGTTTACATCATTGGTCTTGAACCTTGTGGAGGTTTAAAAAAAACGCACTCCTTTTGGCCTTCCTGATATCTCACCTTGACCCAGATGAGCATGGTCACAGCAAATCAGCCTTCACATTAATTGATTACTTTGCAATGCCAATTTTTCCATTTGGTGTTCTTCTTCCACCTATGCTGCTTAAAGTTAGCTGGTTCCTGTTCCTGGTTGGTGTTTGCAGTTTTTTCTGCGACAGTGGAGATTTGCTTGCCAGATTTGTACTCCTAAGTAATTCAAATGCAGTAGGACAAGTTAATCATTTGCACAGAATAATTACATGCATGTGTAAAATAGCATGTGAACTCACGCTCACCTCATTGATGTAGCTTCAGGCTTTTTTATAGTTGAGGCGCCTCTATTGGCAATACCAGAAGCTTTTAGTCCCATGGTTGACATCCCAATCTCTTGGTTGGAACAGCCAGTAGCAGAACCAAAGCCGTGTAGACCCACCGATGGTACTGATTCAGTCCTACAGCTTTGTTGCACAGGACTGTATATTTGATAGAAAGAAGTTGGAAGCTGTGCTGTGTCAGGCTCCAACTCTAGGATGGAATTAGAATTCTCAAAGTGGTTGTCTCCAAGAGCCATCTTGTCAACCCAACCCCCTAATCCTATTTCCTTCTGAGGACCATTGCAATTCTGAACTGAGTTAGACGAGTTGTTCTCAGTGAGGATGCCAGACAAATGCATTTTTGACCTCTTTTGAGCTGGAGTGAAGACATTCTGGACCTTTTACAAGCACAAAAGAGAATTCTGATAAAATATACAATACAGTTCATCATGTCAAGAAGATTAAAAGCAACTGGTGGTATCATCTCCAATATTTGAGACTTCTTTCTGTTCAGATCATGTACCGAAATGTTTTCAACTTAATGGTGACTTTGTTTTCATAGATAGCTCTATGTTAGAATTGATTTTCCACTCTCAAATTATGGGCATGCAGATATCTTAATTTCTTCAAAATATTTAGCAAGTTTTCTTCCTATTGAAATTTGGAATCATAACTAAGTAACTAACACATGTAAACCTATTTTTTTAAATAGAAAAAAAATTAATTTCAAGAAAAAGAACTGAAATAGACTGGGAAAATCACCTCTAGGTTCCCAACTTCTTCCATTGGCTGCCTGTCTTTAGGAGCTGCAGGTGTTGCATTGCCTTTTCTAATTCTGTATATGCTTGGGCTTGACTGTGTGCTTAGAATGTTCTCCAGTTCTCCTTCCTTCTTAGCCAATGCAGCCTTGAGGAAAGCAATCTGAAAAGACCAAAATAATATTACTTCCTTGTAAATCAAAATGGCAGTGTCATCTGTAGCCTTTTTTTATAGAAATAAGCCATAAGGAGTGTGTAGACACCTGTTCTTTGAGCTCTCTAATCTCGCTGCCTTCTTTATTTGGTTTTGCTGCACCAAGCTCAACAGAGGCAACACGTTCAGCAAATTTCAAGGTGCTTATCGTCTCACCAACAGCGTCAAGTTCTGGGCTTATGTGAACAAACATAAGCGTTTTTGCTTGTCCTCCTGAACATAACAACAAAATGTTCATGACAGGTTCCACTACCGAAGTGATAAGTAAGGATGCTAACTTTTCTACATTACCTAGTGAATCTTGCAAGAGCTGGGTGAGCTTGCTGTTTCGGTAAGGTACATGTGTGTTCTTTTGGGAAAGGGATGCAATCACATCTCCCAGTGCTGAAAGTGACTTGTTTATGTACTGAGCCTCCTTTAGTCTATCTCCAACAACCTCAGACTTATCGACCCTTTCACTGCCTGCTAGATCCACCAGATGCATGCAACCTCTTAAAACTGTCCCAGATGTCAAATCTCTTCCTTGCACATGAACAGTCAAACAACTGCATGTGGATTCCAAAGTAATAAGTAAAAATATGAAGTGAAGAACTTCTCTATGTGAAGGAATTATGCCAAGCCAAACCTGTGGGAGCGGCTACTGCGGTCATTTATCGCTGTTGAACCCACTGCACGATTCTTTTGGCCTTGATTCATCAGTTCAACAACATCAGACGTAGATGTGACAGGAACCATGCTTGCATCTGGAACTGCAAGTCCTTTCTGTGATGTATTTTTAATTTCTAATGTAGCTCAATGTCAAGGATATTCAAAATGTCCCTCAAATAAACTAAGATCAGAAGAGAAAAACAAAGAAGTTTTTACGGACTTCTCAAACACAACCAAAGGAGTGTTAACACTACAGCCAGATTTTGTACTAGTCAAAAGGATATCTTCTGTTTCCAGTATCCTGAAGGAGATCTCTCACTTGCTCATTGTATATCTCGATCATCTGTACAGAAATATCATAATCTATTGTCCCCTTTCTCTGTGCTTGGAGATTAAATAAGTCATTTAATGCTCTATAGTTGACACCTAGGCTTTCCTCTGTTAAAACTTTAGGTCCACTCTGCAAACCAACCATACAATGATCAAACTTTTGAGGAAAAAGGATTACTCCAAGCGTACTGTATTCGTTAGCACAGCTTATTACCATTGTATAAGTCTTCCCAGATCCTGTTTGGCCATACGCAAATATGCAGACATTGAAACCATCAAGAACTGAACGTATCAATGGTTGCATATCTGAAAAGACCTCATCTGCATTAACAAAAAAGAAGCATGACATTCATTGATAAAGTCATGCCAAGTTTTTTTTAGATGAAATGCACTATATATGAACTAGTTAGAACCTTGGGTGGCTGCTGGACCAAAGACTTTGTTGAAAGTGAAAGATTTGCTTCCATCTTTTCCATATTTTGTAGGAGTCATTATTGTAATGGTTCTTTCTTCCATTCCAGCAACACTGCTTAAGGAACTTATTTGCCCAGGAAGGAAAGGCCTTACTCGACAATAAACTCTAATATTTCCTAGAGACAAAAGAAACCAGCATTTATATATAATGTAGACTTTGATCCTGTACCTTCTGCTCCTTCAATGCACAAAATTATACCTTTAAGATCCTGTATCTGGTTGTATAACTTGCGATTTTCCTCAAGAACTTTATGGTATCCAGAAGCAGCATTGGATAGAGTGTACAAATGCTTCCCTATTGCAACATGGTGACGAAGACGCTATCAAACAATTGGTCTAATTTTGGAGGGTGAATGCAAAATGATCAACTATAATTTACCAAGTTTAGTGAACTCCTCAGAGTAGTGCCATTTCAGTTGTTCCATGCCAGACTTGATAGAAGAAACAGTACCTCTCAACTCCTTTAGGAAACAAAAAATTGTTAAAGAAAGGTTGATGGGCATGATTCTTAATCAAGATGAAATCATGAGTTCATGATGGGGAAAAAAGGCATACCTTGATCTGTTTGTGCTGTAGATCAAAATTTATTTCTTCCTTTAGATGGAACTTTTGAGCTGCATTACTACCATTTACTGCAAAATTGGCCACCTCCTTTGTAGTCAAGATATTTTGCTTCTCTTCATCCATCTTCATTTTATTCAACAAGCAGTGACAAATATTAGTATATGAAATCTGTTCTTCCATGGACGAAATAACTTAATTACAAGATATAGTCGGCTATGTCGATTCAGTTTCTGTAGATTGAGGATAAAAACAATATGCTTTCACATGATCACAGGTGGAAGTGTTGTATGATTTCAGTAGCATGTCACATATGGAAAATGATTCAGTTCATTTAAGAATTCATATGCTTTCAACTGCTTTTCTTCCTCCCACATTAATAGTCTTTATGGTTAGTAGCTAGTTTTTCTATAGTTTGCAACCAAAGAAAATCGAACAATATAGATTTCTGAATAATAGAAAGAGCATTTTTCATGTCAGTAATCGAACAAGACATACCAAGTTCTGATTTGCAAAGCGATGTTCGTATTCCTGAATAACTTTGCTTAGTAGTGATTCAACAATCTGCAAATTAGCAATGCAATTTTAAGTTTTTATGTTCATCAAACATACTAAAGAGAGATCGACAACCTATTCAAGCAAAGTATTCTTACCAATGGGATTTCTTCTGGTTTCTTATCTAAGAGAATTGTGCGGACAACCGCGCTAAGGGAGTCCGAAGTAGTCTATAAAACAAGACAAAAGTCATGACTGAGTGTGAAATAAGAAATTTTACTACATTGCAGCACTTACTACCTCATAAGATTCTGGAGAACAATCAGGAGATAACTGTTGCTCTCCTGGAAAACCATTATGGGTAGCCTCTTCTGAGTGGATTCTCGCATTCTTATTCATAAAAGCATCAGAATTCTTAAGTATGAAATATTTTCTGGAAGCCAAAGGCTTCGAAATGCCACCATATTTACATGCAGCTTGCCTCCCTGTTTTCTTACTTTCACTGAATGATTTCAGAGCAAGAATACAGTCCACGATTCGAACACTTTTGCCACCCTATATACAAATTGGCAGATAAAAAACGTTAAGTTTTCTAAAAGTAAACTTTGCACAGGAATAATTTGTTCCAGGTGCATTGTAAACCATGAGTTACAAGAAAAGAATTGTGACATGCGACTCTCTTGAATCAGGATGACATGATTACCTTCTCCAAATCAGACACCTCAAATGTTGGGAGGCCAAAATCTTGTATAACGACAAGGAAGTTTCGCAGATTTTCAAAGTACTGATAGGCACACAAAGCTGAGCCATCTGCAGGGACAGCAGTATCTGACGGGACCCCAACAATCTAGAAGTAGTATCAATGTTGGCAAAAGATTGGCATCAGATATTTGGCATGTGTGACAGCTAGGAAAATTAAATTAGAAAATTCAATGTGAGATGTGTAACCTTGGGTATGGCGTCTGGCTGGACCTTATTCAGTGCGTTGCAGAGGACAATGCCATTTCTCAGTCCAAGCTGGAATTCCTCCTCAGAGGGCTCTTCTGGCAGGTCCCTTGCACAAACTACCCCAACCGTTTTTTGCAACCAACTGGCAGCTTCATGCCTTCTTATTGCTGCATTAACCAACAAGGGAAATAAGTGCACCTTCCTCTGACATATTGTAATAATCAGAGACAGAGATGCCCTTGAAACTTAAGGATTTTCAGGTAATAATAAAGCCAGACTTAAATTTCCTTGGTGGAGTAGAAATCCAACTAAAAGGAGCTGTCAAATTCCATTCTACTTAACCCTGATTTGGTATGCTTGATGTTATCTTAGCACAGAGTCATGGTAGCATTGTGTTTCTAAAAATGTGTCACATCAATAATGACAACAGTGTTTCACCAAAAAAGGAAAACAGCAACCACTGCAGTATAATTTGCACAGCTGCTCAACTTGTATTGTGGCCATAAATAGACGATTCAGTCCAAACCAACATATAGCAAAACGGTAAATAAATAAGAAGACATAAAACCTTTCTCCTCTCCAGTGAAGTGAGATCCACAAAGCATGCATCACATTAAGTCTACGCGACTAAGCTACCTCAAATTGAAACAGTAAACTACCAGACAGGCTGTTGCATCACTACATCCCACGAGGATCACGACACCCAAAATCGTTCCGACAAATTTGAAAATTCGAACCCGTCCTCATTGAATCAATCCACTGCAACACAAAGACGAGACTCTCCGTGCCCAATCGCCCAGCCTTTCCTCCCAAAGCGCCCAGCTAAACCCAAGAACACCTTACAACAACAGGCACTAAACAATCCGCCCCACCCCTGACCCTGATTCAGCGCGCGTGATCCGCGCAGCAGCAGGTGCCCAAGAACCGAATGAACTCACCGGCCTCCTCCGCCCTGCGCGCGGCCACGTCGTCGTCCCCGACGCTCCCGGCACCCCGTCGCATCGCCTCCTCCAAAACCGCCGCCATTCCCGACGCACAGTCGAAGAACCCCCGAGCCACCACCACCGGTTCTTCCGACAAAGCGCGCGGACGAGATCGGGCCGCGGAGAGGAGAGGAGAGGAGAGAGAGAGAGAGAGAGAGAGTGTGTGTGTGTGTAGTCGTAGAGGGTGTGGACTGCACTCGCATCTGCTGGAGGTGGGGGCGAGAGGTGGGTATTCTCGGGATCGGGCGGCGCTGGTTTCGAACGGCGATGGCGCTCCAAGAGAGAAGAGAGCGGTTGGGATGGATGTGGACGTTGCGGGGGTGGTGAAGTTGGAATATGGAGATATCGTGGGGTGATCTGCAAAATGCTGCACATACTCTTTGCATTTTCTTGGATCCTTTTCGAAAATCTTTTAATATATATTTTTGAAAATCGCATTTTCTTGGATTCTGGTTCAACGTTCACGACAGTTCTCGTTCATCATCAGTGGATGGATCTGTTGTGGCCTTTGTTTGGTTTTTCTTTTGGGCTTGATGTTGCTAGGACAGACAGTGAAGCTAAGGGCTTGTTTGGATTCTTCCCTCTAAACTTTAGAGTTCACACAGGTAACTTGGCGTGTCCTTCCTAGATGTTTTAGCACTGTAATGGCGGCAATGATGTCAACTTGTGCTCGTGACGAGGGTGGCCATGATGCCCACTTCTAGACATTTTGCGTCTATATTCCGCTCTTTCTGAGGTCGCAGTACTATCCACTCATAACATATCTTTTAAGTGTGTTGCGGTCCGGGTCCTACCGTCAACAGATACCCTAAAACCCCTAACCTGATACCTTCCACGCCGAAAAAAACCCATGTGTGAAGAGTATGGATGATCTAGGAGGAATTGTGCATAATTGACTTCTTACGCGAGACTCTAGGTACAGCTAGGATGCAATTACAATGGGACTCTTACAATGCTATTGGATCATGGAGCTTTTCTTTCTTACCGAAGGACGGAACTTTCTCCCGAGATCTATTTTATAGCCTATATAGGTGAAGGGATGTGGTGTTTTTTTTTCTTTTCCTAATAATTAGTACGTGTGCAATTATGAGGTTTTTATGGCATTTCAGTATTTATTTATTGCAGTGAGGATGGCATGTCTGAAGTCTTACCACGCCTTGATTTTGCCTACTTTCCTTTACTAAATATATAGTGGGCCACCATGCTGCAGATGGGGCTTTTCATGGAAAAAAATATTTTCCTAGAAGTGTAAATAATAATATTTGTGAAATCATTAAAGATGTTTATTTCTATTTACTTGTAATTGTCATAATAACAACTTTCTATTTACATGTCCTTGTTTTATGTTTTCCAAGGTTGTCGGTTTCACCTTATGATGATTAAATTGAAGTACCTAAGGTACACATGCACACATGCACATAGCATGTAAAGTTAGGTAGGACCTGATTAGGCCTTCCAAGGTGAGGAAGGCGGAACTTCAACATCAAAATGGTGGCTAACAACACCATATGGACACTATTAACTACAATATTTCCCCTCCTTTTTATGGTGCACCTTCAATTCGTCATCATCATCCACATATATTTAAATTCGGAAAATCTAACTTACGAGCGTGCAGGAAACCGTCGCTCGGCGCGCACACTCTGGCAGTCGTCCGATGCATGCATCTGACGCTCGCACCTGTGCTGTGAGAGGCCGCGTGTGCGCTACCGAAGGCCGCCACGCCCGCAACACCACCGGAGATGGAGAAGACCGTACCACCGCCGAAGACGGAGAAGACCGCACCACCGCCGCTCCCAACCCTACCTTCTTCCCCAACTTTGGCGACCGCGGCCACGCCACCCCATTCTTCCCCAACTCCGGCGCCTAGGGTTCCGGCAGCCGCGCCCCACCCTTCTTCCCCAAACCCAGCAGGCTATAGAATGGCCGGCCAGGGGACGGCAGGTAGGCCAGGCGGTGGGGATGGCTGGCCGGCAGTTTAGGGGAACTGACGGCAGTAGCGGTGTCCGAGCCAGGTCGGGGTGAGAGCGCCATGGCCGGACTTCAACGGAGCTCGCCGGAGTTCGCCATGGCCACATGCGGGGGGGGCGAGGAGGGGGGGGGGAGGGGAAGGGAAGAAGAGGTCGCCGCCGACAGTAGGGTCTCGCCGGAGCTCCACGGTCGCAACCGTGCTCTGAGGCGAGACCCTACCGCCGGCGGCGAGGCGTTGGGCGCAGGTGAAAGCCCTAGTTTGATTTTGGATAATTGATGAAACCTAGGGACTAATCATTATGCTAAGTGTGTAGACATGAAATGATAAGTCCCATGCCAAGTGATGGAGCTAGATAATGGTCATAGTGATGGAGGTGACCAAAAGATGATCAAGTGCTTCACATTTGGAAAAGAAAAAAGAGAAAAACAAAACCCGATGGAAATCAAGGCAAAGGTGTTGCTAGGGTTTTGGTTTTGGTGATCAAGACACCATAGATGGTGTGATCACGTTTAGGATCGATAGTCGTACTATAAAGGGGGGAATCCTTTGGCTATTTGGTCTCATAAGTGCCACTAGATGATGACTTACATGCATGTGCATTAGGATCTAGTGGAGAGCTAACATAATCCTTGAAAAATGTTTGTGAAAATATGCTAACACACGTGCACAAGGTGATACACAAGGTGGTTGGCACATTTGCAAGGGTTTTGAGAGGAAGAGAAAAGTGGAGACTCCCTCTCGGTAGGATTCGGCGAAGAAACAGAGGCGAAAAAGGTCACTGGAAGTGACCGGACGCTAGCCTCGGAGGCACCTGCGCGTCCGGTCAGTGTTGGTCGAGCAGAGCAGTAGGCCGGTGAAGCTGAGGCGCGACCAGACGCTGCACAGGCAGTGTGACTGGACGCACAGAGGGAGAGTCCGGTCATGAATGACGTATGGTGACATCAGCAGCTGAGTCTCGCGTGGAACAGAGAGAGAGTGATCGGACGCTGTGGAGCGTCCGATCAGCATAGACCGGACGCGTCGGGTCGACTTTTTCTGGTTCTGGAACCTCTCTGTACTCGATCGGACGCCACGTGGTGGAGAGTCCGGTCATTTCTAATAGCACGTCTGGTCGATCATTAACCGCGTGCTGACTGGCTAAGTGACCGTTGAAATCTAACGAACGTTATTTGAACAGGGACAAGTGGCAGCCATCCGGACGCTTAGACAGTAGTGACCAGACGCTGAGGCTGCGTTCGGTCAATCCAACCGGCGCGTTCGATCAGGTCGAGCAGTACCTCTTCGTGATCCTAACAGCTCTATTTGTTTTGAGGGCTTATAAATACGTGGTGGCCAGCTCCAAGGGATCTTTCTTGGTCATTTGAACATCTTGACATCCTTGTGAGCTGAGCATACTCCCTTCCACTTATCTCCCTTGCTTGGTTGCTAATCCAAAGTGAGATTGAGTGATCCAAGTGCATTGTGCTTGTGAGTTTGCATCTTAGTGGCACTTGGGTGATCTTTGGCTGCGGGATTCTTGTTATTCTTGATGGTTGTCGCCACCTAGACGGCTTGGAGCAGCGGAGGAGTTGTGGCAAGAGTTGGTGATTGTTCTTGGCCACCTCCCGGTGATTGTGAGGGGTTCTTGTGCCTTCCCCGGCGAAGCGCCAAAGGCAACTCTAGTAAATTGCTCGTGTCATTGAGTTACCTCACTTGTGGGTAGGTTTTTGTGGTGTCCACGGGTTGGACGAGGTTCGTGTTACAGCTCTTAGCCGCCGAACGACCAAGTGTTGGTCGACACAACGGGGATTAGTGTGCCGGTAAGCACGTGAACCTCGGGAGAAAAATCTTGTGTTCATCTTGTGTATGATTGGATTTCTCCCGGTGATTGGTCATCATATATTGTGATTGGTTCATCCTCTATGCGGTGGTATAAAGATCACATACCTCTCATTTACTTTTCGTCAAACTAGTTGCAACACACTCTTTAGTGTAATTAGTTTTAAGAGCTTGTATTATCTTTGCTAGTGTAGCTTCTCACCTAGTTGAGCTCTTTAGTGTAACTAGCTTTTGAGAGCTCGTAGTGACTTAGCCTTTGATTGTTATAGCGATCATAGTGACTAGAATTGTTGGATAGATGGCTTGCAACCCTTATAGAGCTAGAGCAAAATTGCATTTTGTCATTTATTATACTAACCTTTTGTTCTAGTGATTTTGTAGATTTTTTAATAGGCTATTCACCCCCCTCTAGCCATATTAGGACCTTTTAGCAGGGGCGGTGGGAGGTGGTGGAGGCAGGAGTGGGGGCGAGGGGGGCAATCTGGATCTAGAGGGCGAGGGGAGGAGGCGGGGGTGGAGAGGGCCGAGGAGGAAGACGATGCGGGGCAGAGAAATTACGTGCGGGCGGAAGTGCCGTCGCGTGCGCACGCTGCCTCTAGTAGAGCCCATTTAAATTAAATGACTATTGTTTATTATCATCCATGTGGTGAACTCTCATGCCCTTAATTATTAATCTCAAGACGAAACATTTTTCTATCATAGTACATATTGTTTGGAGATATGAATAAATCGTCGTTTAGCTCCACATGACTACTTTGTAGTTATTTTCTTAAGAAAAACAATTCATGAACGAGCTGTAGCTCGTTGGCCCTCGTGTGTTCCGCCAAAGCACAGGTCTAAGATTCGACCTAATCTCACGTGGGTTATAGTACCGTTGTGTATGGGTGGGACATGATTTTGTGGGTTTTCTCGATCTACGTGAGAAAGTCACCTTTTATCTCAATTCTTGCGCCCTGTTCGGCTGGCTGGAAAAATAGCTGCTGATTTGTTGTGAGAAAAAAATACTATTATTTCACTAAAACAGTACGGCTGGTAAGTTCAAGCAAACGAGATCCTAAGTTGAATGCCCGAGGGTTGTCTACCCTCACGGATCGAGTTTAGAAAAACAATTAAAATTTCATTAATTTGAATGGAGAAGTACAGATTGAGATTGTTGATGCAACAAGACAGATATCAGCAAGAAACGTTGAGTAGTACTTGGTTCGGTAGGAATTAGGAAATCGAATTCGTGTAAGCTATGCACTTGTGGATTAATTCTATATATCTCATTAATGAAAAAATGTACAATTTTTTTTCTGGAACATCAGAGTGGGGTCGCTCGAGTGTGTTTGATTTTTGAAGTATGTTTTCTCATTTTTCACGGATGAATTTTGGGGCCTTTGGAAGGGATTTCTTATTGGGTACAGACGGGTCTGAACCCGGACCCACTTACAGAGAGCGGAGGCGCATCATGACGACTCACGAGCTCAGTCCAGCTGAGTGAGGACCACCCCAACGGTCGGG
The DNA here is from genome assembly GCA_904845875.1 of Miscanthus lutarioriparius. Classification (NCBI taxonomy): domain Eukaryota; kingdom Viridiplantae; phylum Streptophyta; class Magnoliopsida; order Poales; family Poaceae; genus Miscanthus; species Miscanthus lutarioriparius. The sequence goes on from CAJGYO010000015.1 coordinate 18,201,185, forward strand.
AAGGTTGAAAGTTGACTCTGGCTTCAACTTTTGACTTAACCCCCTGATGATTCGTATAATTATGAGGTGATTATAAATTTCCGCCACCGTCAGAGATTTTGATTCTCTTTCCGACAGCACACTATAGAGCATAAATAAAATAAGAAGAATGGGATACGAGGATGGCATCTTCTTTGCGGTGACGTGTCAATAGAACCAGCAGATTCAAACTATTTTGTCCTTCATTTTGTAACACATTTCTTTATTGTAAATTTTTCTAACACAATTAATCATTCAAGAATAAATAGCGAGAGCCGGTAAGTATTTGTATTGGGTCAAGATATGCAACATAAGCTAAACTTTGCAATGGTAAAAATCGCCCATCAGGAGGGGTGAAAAATCAATAACTCTTCAACTAGAAGGACAAGAAATATTTCTCACCGTACCATGGGCGACTTTTGTATTTGTGGTGCATCCCATGTGTGTTCTACGTCGTGATGCGCAGCACAGTTTTAAAAATTTTAACCTTTTGATAAGAACTAAGATGAGGACAATTTATATAAAATTGCTGCTCCGAATAAGATCTATAACTTCCTAGTTCATCATTTTTTTTATCTGAAAGCCATTTAAATGCCCAAATGAGGGCTGCAAAGCTAAAATCTGTCTGTTGATTTCAAAATAGATGTAGACTTTGTAGCGTTCTTGTGGGTATCAAAACTGACTTAAATAAAAAAAAGGACTACAAAGTTATAGATCTTGTCGAAATCCTTTAATACTTTTTAGATAATTTTAATCTTATTCTGAGTTCACATTGGAGACAAAATGTTCCAATTTTCCAATAGTTGGCAGTTGGCAACCAATGTGTTCACAACCATAGTTGCCTCCGCAAATAGATAAATGGAGGGATGAAAGAATGACACTTTTGGACTTTGACACGTCCTAATTAAACAGAACACTGAAGAGATATAGAGCATACCCTCTGCAGTACGGAAAAGCCTGCTGACGTTGGAAAGGACAGCCTCAATCTAGTGAAGAACTTGGCAACAAAAAGTTCTTCTAGAGCAATCTCCGAATTTGGAACATTGATGAAACTAAACCGAGCATCAGCACTTATCTTGGCTAAAGGCCATCAGTAGACTTACGTCCCTTATTTTTCTCTATGCTGTCATCAGTCAAAGGCCTCAAAAGCCTTAAAGCTCATGCTCAATGTTCACAGACCCTGCTCTCATTGCATACAAATACAGTTCTTAATATTTTGCACCCTACTACCTATTTCCCAGGAATATTAAACGAATCAATCACATGGCAAAAGTAGAAGAGGAAAATTTGCCACAATCATACACAGTATTAAATTCCACGTCATACTTTCATACATAAGTCAATATTGTTCTGATAATTAGATTGCAAACTCAAGTTCCCAAGCACAAAGTGAGTACAATCCTGATTCAGCTACCATCTTGCAGAGGAGCCCAAGATAGCATCAAACTAAGTAGCAAGCTACTGGCTTTAGAGATAAATAGTACTACTAATATTACCGATACCAGTGATCTAGAATACATTTAGGAGTGCAGCACAGCAGCAAAATCAAGTAAGAGACATCGCACTGAAAACCACGATTCCGTTCTATTCATTTCCCTCTTGATTTAGAGGCCCTTGCACTTGTAATTTGAGCTCCTTAGGCACTTGACACATGCCAGCAGCTCCTGGCCTCTCATCTGCAGAGACCGCAACACCAGCTCCTGGTCCCTCATCTCTAGAGACCACAACACCAGCTCCTGGTCCCTCGTCTCTAGAGACCGCAATATCAGCTACTGGCATCTCATCTGAAGAAATGGCAACACCAGCTCCTGGTGCTGCATAAGAAATAAAAATACAAAATATGAGAAATTGATGGGAACAATGAACATTCGGTCTACAGAAATCACACAGGAGCCATCAAGTTGGCTCCGATGGCTAACAAAACAGCACTGATTTATTATCCGGTCAATGGTCACAGATCCACAACATCATAAAGATGAACTCAAACTAGTCCAGATCTAGGAGTGTATCCAATCCAATTTGTACTTCTACAATGTTATCAAGTGACATTAGCAATTTAGCATACAAGAGATGATTGAGGAACATATATATCATTAAAGATTGGCATGAGGCTAATATTTGAACTTTAGAAGCTCATGTATCTAGGTAAAACCTTTTATGTAGGTACCATATGGGTAGGAGTAATCTGATTTTTACATGAGGTTCAGATATCATACTTTGACAGGGATGTTGTTGTCCCCCAAAAAAACAGAGACAAATGTTGTTGAGCCCATGTGCAATTGACCATATTTTCATGGTGAACTAACTACTTGTGCAAATTAGGAAGTGATCAAATATTCAAATGCGTACCTGGAGTGCAGAAGCTCACGTAGGGAACAACGCGACCTGAAGAGACCTCCCCTACCTTTTTGCAACTCCCAGACTTCAGATCGATGGTGAAATACCCAGCACGTGTCCATAAGAAAATGACACCAGCTCCAGTATCTGCAAAGGCGATCACCAAAGGTTTGGCTAGGATGGCTTCAGATGGTTCTAGTACCGGATCAGGCAGGGCATCAGCTGGGAGTAGCATGTGAAGGTCAATGGCTCTGCTTTCTTCCAATCTCCCATTCTCCCTTAGCCACAGGCCAAGTGTTGAATTGCTTGCCCTGGCAAATCCTAGCCTACCATCCTCTGCAGCAATAAGCCTAGAGCTATGTTCCATGATGTCGGGTGGGACACCAGGTCCTATTGTTATGGAAATATTACACATTTGATGTGTCCGCAAGTCATACTTGACGATTTCATTGGTACATATACACGTGGTGTAGAAGGCAGTGCCAATGGGGATACATTTCCCTGGGAGAAAGAAATTCTCGGACTCCGCAGCAGCAAAGACGGGATCACTCCAGCTACCCGCCTCGGATGAGTAGAAACAAGAGAAATCCCTGTCTTCACGATTTCCCACGAAGACTACCTTGAAATGGCAGTGGAGATGGTCGCAGCCGTCGCCTCCGGCGCAGATGACGGCCGCGTCCCAGTTGGCCGTGTTCTGGTATCGGGTCGGCCGCACTGGCACCACGGGCAGGTCCTGCTGCTCGTCCGTGATGGGATGCCACACGGAGAGGAGGACATCCAGATGCTTCACGGGCACGGGCAGGTCCTGCTGCTCGTCCGCGATGGCAAGCAGATCCTCCCCGGACAAACGATGGAGAAGGACGCGGCCATGGCTTGAGCTGACCGCTCGCACACCGCGGCGGTGGGTATGGGGCGGGCGAAATGATGACAGAGGGACGAAGCGGATGGAGTCGGCGCGACTGAGGATGTAGCCCAGCAATGGTGTCGAGCGGTACAACTCACGGAATCTACGGCGGAAGGAGGGGCCGGTGACGACGCGGTACCACTGCCTGCTGACGAGGGCGGCGCGAGCGAGGAGCGCGGGGTCCTCCGGTGGCAGGCGGAGAAGGAACTCTTCCACGAGCTCGTCCATCAGAACCGCCAGATCCGGTGGCGGCGGCTAGGGTTTGGGAGGGCGGGCGATTTGAGGATGGCGATCTGGGAGCTGGGTGCGACTCGAGTGGAGTGATCGCGCAGTGAACTGATGTGATGCTGCTGCCGTGCTGCGTGTCTGGTACTCAGGTAATCGAGCCTTTTTTTTTTTCCTTCTGTTTACCATTAAAAAAGATTTTTTTTTCTACGTGCCACTAAAAAGTTTAGACTTACCTAGGTACTATGACACTTTACCCCTCCCAAGACATTCCGTCCACGTTCTGTTTGGTTTTGACAATTTGAAAGCCCTGACAGGTGGGATCGGGCAAGAAATTTGTCCATCCTACCATTTGAGACGGAGGGGCATATGAGGGAGAGGTCGTGTTGACCGACCTTGACCGCCATCGCATTCTCACTCTCGCTTCTCTCTCATTCTCTTCCCCAAATCCTAGCTGAGGCGGGTGGCGGCGGACGCGGAACCCTAGCGGCGGCGGCGGCAGGCAGGGGGTCTCTTTGGCGCCAAGCCCAGTGCCTTTGGCGCCAAAAAAACTTGCCCACGTCAGCCGTCTTGGCGCTCAAACGCTTGGTCAGGAAGTGGCACACAGGGCAAATAGTAATTTCACTCATCCTCCCTGGACTGAGGGCACTTCGGTCTTTTCTCCTCGCCGTTACACACCGTTACCAACGAAAATGGACGGAATAGCCTAGGGGGCAAAGAAATAAAGTATCATGGCACCTAGGTAAGTCTGAATTTTTAGTGACCTGTAGAAAAATGCTATCTTTTTTAATGGTACACAGAAAAAAGGCTCCAGGTAATTGGGCTCATGGTGATGGGCTCCAACGGATAACAATATGGGCCCTGGATGAGGTGTGCTTAAAAACGACAAGAGAGAGAAGCAAACAACGAGCAAAATTGACGTTTCCTCATTTACAGTATCATGTCCGTACATTGCTATGAGACAACAAATTTTTTATATTAAAATGCATAGATCGCACAATATATAATAACATTATAAAATTAAGCACTGATATTAAAATGACATTTAATTAAAAAAATAAAGTTCCTCAAATTAACACAGTCACGGTATAGCATAATGCCAAAGTGGACTGCACATACTATACTAATTACTAATACCCGTTGTTCAGTCTCAGACTTATCGAACATGACTGTAAGACATCTGTTAGCCTGTTCGGGAGACCGTATTGGATCGTGAATTATTTACTGCTGGCTGATTTGGTGTGAGAGAAAAACACTGTTTCTGGCTGGAAATTTACGATCGTTTACGACCAAGTGAACAGACTGTGTACAGGCCATGTCCTTGAAAATTGCACAAACTGTAAACAGAGGCTCCAGTAGACAATTTCTGGTAGCATATATAACACCAATACTTGGTTTCTACATATAGTGAGATAAGAAAGATATGTGCTTGTTTTGACGGTGTCATGGACTCATGGGAGTACATGGAACCAGGCTGGTGGAAGGCTAGGTAGCGCTCGGCAAGGACGAGGTGCTCGGCAATGGGTTGGTCCCACTACTCACCGCGGAGGTGCACCTCGGCATCAGCACCGTCAGTCATGGCGAGGGAGAAGTGGGAGGGCAGCCATGTAGTTTTGACGAAGACAGTGCCAGCAGCCACCGCCACCGCCTTGGCGCCATCCATGGGCTGATGGGCACCGAGAGTTTAGCGCAGCTATGCCTCACCGCCGCCACAGAAGAGAATGCTGCCATGGTCATCGTTGTCGATGGCTCGATGCCAAGCCCAATGAGGCAATGAGGCCTGTTTTGGGAAAATCAATAGAATCTGAAACACAGTTAGCGAGAGGCCTATTTTTGGGCCCTGTAAGATCGAAAAGAAAATGTGACTCAACATCTAAAAGCTCTTCAGTTTGGCGCAAATGCAGCATGAGTGCATGACCAAAATAAATCAAAGGGAGGAAAATATTTCATCGTAAGATAAAAAACAAACTAAAAATTATAGGTTTGGTTGTTTATTCATAATATACCTATAATTTGGCCATTAAATTAGTATTAACACACCTTTGATAATATATTGTTTAGGGAAATAATGTATCACACATGACAGTTCATCTATCTACTTAAACACTCTTTTTGCCCTCCACTTTGGTGAGTCGTACCTCGGCAGTCCATCTGATATGGCACAAGAACCAGCCTGGTATATCTAAACTATTGCCGCCTCGACTTGCAAACCTTTCATGGCTTCTTTGTGCTTGTACAAACTGATTGGACACACAAATTAATGCATGAATGTGAGACACAAGACAATGGCATGGATACAAATCTTCAATAGAATTGTGCCTACCTTGTGAAGTATTCTGAAATGATTGCCTTGCTTTTACCCAAGAAGCATCCAGTCGAATGCCAAGTCATACTCAGATGATGTTGGGCTGGGAGAAATGTGAGATTGATACAGGCTTCTTCTGCAAAAGGATATATGTGTAAAATATCAAGCCTTAAGTAGTCCCTCAAGATTTCAGAAGCTTAAGTAACCCTTTGCTGCAGAATGTAATTGGATTTTTTATGAGGATGTCGATGTTTTACCACCGATAGCCTGCCACGGGGGTACCCGGGACAGTTGTTCGGGCTTCGGCGTATGCTGAACTCGACGGTTAACGCAAGAGACAGTCGATTTATCCTGGTTCGGGCCCTCGATCGTGATCGAGTAATAACCCTATGACCGGTCGGCGTTAGCCTTTGCGTTAGATTGATCGTAATGTTGTATTGTGATTGTTGCTGTTCTGCCTCTTTGTACCCTCTCGATCTAGGATCCTTGCCTACCTTTATATAGCCCAGGATGCAAGAATCCTAGTCGGTTTACAGTGTAGAAGTCATAGTAGGATTACAGGGTAACTCTACTACCAATATTACATGGAAGGAGTCCTAGTCAAACTAGATCTTCTCTCTTCCTTGCGGGGTATCCCGTGGATCCCGCATCGATAAGCCCCCGAGCACTTCATGGTTGAACTCTGGAAGCCTCGTCTTGTTCCTTCAGGTCTTGCCGAGTAGGAACAAGCATCGTCCGGGTGCTTTCTTGAGTGAAACTGTGTAGCGCTTCTTGAAATCTTCGAGTGGTGTGCTCTTTTTTTTGAAAAAGCGCACCCACTGGGTGTAGCCCCCGAGCCTCTTGCTACTTGGAACAAGGAGCTGGAGGGTCTTATCTTGAAGAAGTCTTCTGAGTGACGTGCGCTTTTTCAACGAAAAAGCGCACTCACTGAGTGTAGCCTCCGAGCCTCTTGCTATTTGGAACAAAAAGTTGGAGGGTCTTGAATCTATGTTGTTTGGAAAAACTGAAAATCTCTCCTGAGCATATATCCGGGTTCTTTTATTCAAAAATAACTTGGATATAGCTCGGTCCGGGTTCTTTCGTCTGAAGCCTTGAAGTGGTCCTGTCTCGAAGAAGTCTTTTTAGCGACATGCGCTTTTTCAAAGAAAAAAGCGCACTCACTGAGTGTAGCCCCCGAGCCTCTTGCTATTTGGAACAAAGAGTTGGAGGGTCTTGAATCCTTGTTGTTGGAAAAACTAAAAATCTCTTCTGAGGATATGTACCCTGCAGCCCCCGATCATATATCCAGGTTCAAGAAGAACTCGGATCGAGTGTCTTTTGTCATGTTCTTAGGTAGCCTGCTTTCTGCAGTCGAGTTGGTTGAATGGTACGCAGTCACGGGTTGCACAGTGCTAGCATATTATTCTAGATATTCTGTCCTTGAGTGCTTGTGTCTACACATATGGTAGCTTTTCCTTTACTGCTTTCTGTCACTTCTTTGATTGTTTCATCAGGTTGAATTTGTTGGTGCACCTGGATACCATTGAAGAAACAGATCTTGAAGTCGATGATTGAGTCGGGAAGATTGCTGAGAATCTTAATATCAATATTTCTTTTCCCGATGACAACGCTTGTCTTGGTTGTAATCGTCTTTTGTACTCCAGACTTTTTTGTAAAGAACAATATACTATGTCGCCTTGTATGGAGATTTTTTTTCTTTCAATGTAGCTTCCTTTTGTTTCTCTGCATAGATGTCTTCGCCTTGTTTATTCTTTGGTCGAGTTATCTAATTGATCAGAACTTCTTTCGAGATGTCGCTTCTTGGGCGTGGTACGCATCCGCAGCTTAGAGTGGTCGTGTTCTTTCATCCGTTGTAGGATAACTCCTTGATAGGTCGAGCGCTTCGTTGGCTTGATAGAGTTTCTTGATAGGTCGAGTGCTTGTCTGGCTCTTATCTGCGTCGTGTAAACAACTTGGGGTATGTCGATCGTTAGCTTGATAGAGTCCCTTGATTTGTTGAGTGCTTGTCTGGCTTTCATCTGCGCCATGTAAACAACTCGAGGTTTGTTCGAGTGTTTAGCTTATCAGCTTTCTTGCTCTCATCGGCGGGCTCAAGCATCTTTTTAGCTTTTTTGCTCAACTTGGTAGGTGGCCAGCATTTGGCTCTTGCGGTTCGAGTTTTAGCTTATCAGCTTTCTTACTCTCATCGGCGGGCTCAAGCATCTTTTCAGCTTTTTTGTTCAACTTGGTAGGTGGCCAGTGAAAGCATCTAGGCCCCTAATTGGGTTTCGGTGATTAATGACAGTACGTGATTATTATGACTAACGTGTGTTTTTCAGAGACAATTAAGTTAGGTCATGGTAATGGAGATCGATTGGGCTATCATGGTGGTCATGCCCCTACGTTGGAAATCGTTTTGGTTTTTAAAGGATGAACAAGGTTAAGGATGGACTAGTTCTAAGTGTCGTTTGGAGTTGAAGAGACACTTAGAGTAGTTTAGGACTTTGTTTTTCTCCTTTGGCCGTACTATTAAGGGGGGTATGGACGGGTAGCTTGACCTAGGTGTGTCTAGTGAGTTAGGTGTGGTGCACACTTGTTATAACTAGCACTTGGTAGCTCCAAAACAGCCCTTAGATCCAATGGAGCAAACTTCATTCACATATGATCGAGAGTTGGAAGTGAATGGAGGGTCAAATACTGACCGGACGCTGGCTCCGGTCTGATAGGACACTGGCTCAGGGTCTGGTCAGTTCATTTGACCAAGGTGATTTTGTCTGGCGCGACCGGACGCTGAGAGGTGAAGTGACCGGACGCTGAGGGCCAGCGTCCGGTTGTTTCGAGTAAGGTCCCAAAGAGGGAAAATCACGACCGGACGCGTCCGGTCAGTGCTGACCGGACGCTGAGGACCAGCGTCCGGTCGACTCCAGTAAGGTTCCAGAGAAGGAAATTCATGACCGGACTCGTTCGGTCAGTGCTGACCAGACGCTGGCCAGCATTCGGTCACACTTTAATCACTAGAGTTCGGGGAGTACTGACCGGAGTGTCCGGTCAACATGACCGGAGCGTTCGGTCACCCCGCAGAGGCACATAACGGTTCGTTTTTTAGCCCATGTTATAAATACCCCCTTCATTCGTGTGTGGGGTGACTTTTGCTCATTCCAACAACTGAGAAACACCTTTGAGAGTGCCAAGAAGAGCAAGGTCCTAGTGAGGTGATTGAGATTTGAGAATCCCAAAAGAGAGCCCTCATTAGCAAGATCAAGAGTAGCAAAGTGTGCATCCACCCTTCTCATTAGGCTTGTCGTGGTCAAGTGAGAGTCCATGCTTGTTACTCTTCGCCATCATGTAGACGGCTTGGTGTTCATCCGGTGAGCTTGTGGATGACCCAACTCAAGTTGTGAGCGGTTGTGGGTGATTCACCGCGACAGAGAGTCAAAGAATCAACCCATAGAGAGCACTTGATCCTTGCGCGGATCAAAGGGGAGCTACACCCTTGCACGGGTGCTCCAACGAGGACTAGTAGGGAGTGGCGACTCTCCGATACCTCGGCAAAACATCGCCGTGTTCCTCCTTCTCTCTTTACTTTGAGCAATTCAATTCTTGTCATTTACATTCCTAGAATTGCCATGCTAGAGTAGGATTGGAACTTAGGGTGTTAAACTTTTGTGCGTTAGATCATTAAAAACACTTTCTAGGCACAAGGGGTTAATTGGGCTAACCATAGAGTTCAATTATTGCAAAGAATTTTAGAATTAGCCCAATTCACCCCCCTCTTGGGCATCTTGATTCTTTCAATTGGTATCGAAGCCTCGTGCTCACGTATTTAGGCCTAACCGTCTAGTGAAAGATGTCTCACGGGGATGGACCTCCTTCTATCTTTGAGGAGGATGATTTTCCTTATTGGAAAATTCACATGGAGGCGTATTTAGAAGCTCTAGATGTTGGAATACTTAGAGCCGCCTCACATGGCTTCCCAAAACCTCAGGATGCTACACACCTACAAGGCGATGAGGTGAATTACGAGAAATGGAATGCAAAGGCTAGAAACACCATATTTAGAGGCCTTTGTAAAGATGTGTTCAACCGGGTAAGGAACCACAAAGACGCCCATGCACTATGGTCGGACGTTTGTGTGCTCCATGAGGGAACAAAGAGTGAGCATGAGGAACGCTATCATCTTGTCATGAAAAAGCTTAACTCTTTTGAAATGCTTACTAAAGAATGTGCTAATGAAATGTATTCATATTTGAATGTTCTTGTAGAGGAAGTCAATGGACTTGGACTAACTCAAATGCAACCATCCAATGTGGTAAGAAAGATCTTGAGTGTTCTCCCCATTGACAAATATGGGCACATTGTGACCGTGCTTCATCAAGGTGATCTTTCCACCGCTACACCGACACAAATCTTGGGAAAGATCAATGCTCATGAGATGTACATGCACATCACACCTCAAGATGGCTCATCCTCTACAAAGAAGAAAGAAAAAGACTTAGCATTCAAAGCTAGCCAAGAGAAGGGCAAAGCAAGGCTTGAGTATGAGAGCTCAAGTGATGATGAAGTTGATGATGCAAATCTTGCTCTCATGGTGAAGAAAACCACCAAGATGCTAAAGAAGCTAAACAAGAGTGGTATCAAGTTCGATGGCAAGAAGAAGTTCTTCACTAGCTCTAGAAGAAAGCCAATCTCCGAGATGGATTGCTATAATTGTAGAGAACTTGGTCATCTAGTTCACCAATGTACAAAGCCCAAGAAAGACAAGTTCAAGAACAAGAACAAGGGCAAGAAAGATGACTCAAGTGATGAAGATGAGAAGAAGAAAGACAAGCCATACAAAAAGAGAGATGGCAAGAAGGACTTCCACAAGAAGAAAAAGAGTGGAAAGGCATACATCATCGGTGATTGGCTCACGGACATTGATTCATCTAGTGGCTCATCCGATGATGATAGTGACAACGAGAAGGTGGCCGCCATTTTTATTGACTCTTCATCATCTTCACCGCCACCATCGCCATCATGCTCTACACACCTATGCCTTATGGCCAAGAGTGAACGCAAGGTATCAAATGATGATGAGAGTAGTGATGATGAACATGCTAATAGTGATGATAGTGATAGTGATGATGATGAATATGAATCACCTTCCTATGATGATCTTGTTAAATTGCTAAATCAATACACTAAGATCATTAGAAAGAGTAGAGCTAAGAATGAAAAACTAGAAGCTAAGAATGATTCTCTTTTAGCTAAATATGATATAATGGAAAAGGCTAATATTGAGACTAGAGAATCAAATGATGCTATGGTATCCAAACTCAAGGAGCTCAAATCTTCTAAGAAAGAGCTTAAAGATAAACATGATAAACTTGAGAGGATGCATAAAGAGCTCATCATTAGCCATAACATGCTAAAAAATGAATATACTACTCTCAAGATTAATCATGATAATCTTGTTATTGCTCAAGAATATTTATCAAATGAACCACATGATGCTACTAACAATGTTGTTAAGATTGATATAGCTACATCATGTGATGATTTGATCATTGAGAGCATTGAGCAAAATTCTAGTAGCAAGGGCAAGCAAGTGGTTGAGGCCGATGATTATGATGAGTTTGTCAAGCTCAAGAATGACAATGAGAAGCTCAAAAAAAGGAAACAAGAAGCTCAAGGAAGAGAAAAACAATGATGCTCTCAAAGAAGAGAACAAGAAGCTTAAGTTGGAGAAAGAGCATCTCAAGATTGGATTGAGCAAGTTCACTAGAGGCAAGTTTCTTTAAAGTGAGCTACTAATGAACACCGTCATGAAGATGGATAGAAGTGGCATTGGGTATATGGCAAACAAAGAGAACAAGGCTCAAGCTCAACAACAACAAAAGCCAAAGCCAAAGAAGTGTTTTGAGTGTGGACAAGAAGGCCACTTTGCTCATGAGTGTCAAACTCCACCACCACAACCCTTGCCCAAACATGCTAGACCTTTTGCCTTCAATGCTCATTACATGCTTAGAAAGGACTCTAGTAGGAAGATGAAAGTCATGTTCTTAGGACCTCCCAACAAGAATAGGCCTAAGAAAATTTAGGTAGCAAAGTCACTTGTTGAGAAGGTGAAGGGCTCTCAACAAGTTTGGGTTCCTAAAGCTTGATCTCTTGTGTGTAGGTGAACTACAAGACCGGTGGAAGTCATTGGGTTATTGATAGTGGTTGCATACAATATATGACTGGTGATCCTCGTATGTTTACCTCGCTAGATGAAGAAGTAGATGGACAAGAAATAATCACATTTGGAGATAATTCAAAGGGCAAGGTTAAAGGATTGGGCAAAGTGGCAATATCAAATGATCATTCTATCTCAAATATGCTATATGTTGCTTCATTGAGTTTCAACTTGCTATCCGTTGGACAATTGTGTGATCTTGGTTTCCAATGCTTGTTTACCGAGAAGGAAGTTGTTGTATCTAAGAAATATGATGACCAAGTGATATTCAAAGGATTTAGATACAACAACCTATATCTAGTGGACTTTACCTCCGAAGATGCTAACTTGAAGACATGCCTATTCACCAAAACAACTCTTGGGTGATTATGGCATAGAAGACTTGCTCATGTAGGGATGAGCTCACTCAAGAAGCTAATGAAGAATGATTTGGTGAGAGGGTTGAAGGATGTGAAGTTTGAGAAGGACAAGCATGTTAAGCCGGCAAACAAGTTGCAAATACTCATCCAACCAAAGCTTTCATGTCAACCACAAGAGTGCTAGAACTCCTTCACATGGATTTATTTGGACCAACAACATACAAGAGTTTAGGAGGAAATCTTTATTGTCTTGTGATTGTTGATGATTATTCAAGATACACATGGATATTCTTTCTTCATGACAAATCCGAAGTTGCATCATGCTTCAAGAAGTTTGCCAAGAGAGCTCAAAATGAATTTGAAGTGAAGATCAAGAAGATAACAAGTGACAATGGGAAGGAATTTGATAACACAAACATAGAAGCCTATTGTGATGAAGTTGGAATCAAACATGAGGTCTCCGCAACATATACTCCTCAACAAAATGGTGTACTTGAGAGGAAGAACCAGACATTGATCACTCTTGCAAGAACTATGCTTGATGAGTGCAACACCCCCGAAGCTCTATGGGGGGAAGCTATCAACATCGCATCCTATGCATCCAACTGCCTATTGCTTCAAAAGTTTCTTGGCAAGACACCATATGAGTTGCTTAATGGGAAGAAGCCGGACGTCTCCTTCTTTAGGGTGTTTGGTTGCAAATGCTACATCTACAAGAAGCGGCAACACCTAGGGAAGTTTCAAAGACGTTGTGATATTGGTTTTCTTGTTGTTTACTCATTAAAGTCCAAAGCATATAGAGTATTTAATCATGCCACCAGCTTGGTTGAAGAAACATATGATGTGGAATTTGATGAATCTAACGGCTCCTAAGGAGCACATAAGAATCTTGATGATGTAGGTGATGAACCATTGAGAGAGGCTATGAAGAACATTCCGATTGGAGATATCAAGCCTAAAGATGATGAAGATGATGTACAAGTGATTGATCCACCTCCTTCATCAAACGTACCACAAGATGGTGAAAAAGATGGGAGAGTAGAAAATGAAGATACTCATGTCTCCCATGATCAAATGGTGGTACAAGCACAAGATGTTGATGCTCCACAACCTCCTCCTCAAGTGGTCAATAGAAGAAATACACCTCTATTAAAAGATCATCCACAAGATCTTATCATAGGGAGTCCATCAAAGGGTGTAATGACTCGCTCACAAAAACTTGCTTCATTTATTGCTCATCACTCTTTTGTCTCTTGTCTTGAGCCTACTAAGGTAGAAGAAGCTCTTCAAGATCCGGATTGGATAAATGCCATGCATGAAGAGTTGAACAACTTCACTCGCAATGAAGTTTGGACTCTTGAAGAGCGACCAAAAGGTGCAAGAGTCATTGGAACAAAGTGGGTGTTCCAAAACAAGCAAGATGATCAAGATGTTGTTGTGAGGAACAAGGCAAGGCTAGTTGCAAAAGGGTTCTCTCAAGTTGAAGGTTTGGATTTTGGAGAGACTTTTGCACCGGTTGCAAGACTAGAAGCCATTCATATCCTTCTTGCATATGCATCGCATCATGAAATGAAATTATATCAAATGGATGTGAAAAGTGCATTTTTAAATGGCTTTATTAATGAACTAGTCTATGTTGATCAACCTCCTGGGTTTGAAGACTCTAGATATCCTAATCATGTTTATAGGTTATCCAAGGCATTATATGGGCTCAAGCAAGCCCCAAGAGCTTGGTATGAGCTGCTTCGGGACTTCCTAATTGAGAAGGGCTTCATCATTGGGAAGGTCGACACCACACTATTCACCAAGAATCTTGATGAACATATCTTCATTTGTCAAGTATATATTGATGATATCATTTTTGGATCATCAAATGAAGATTCTTGCAAAGAGTTTGATGAATTGATGTCAAAAGAGTTCGAGATGTCAATGATTGGAGAGCTTACATTCTTTCTTGGTTTTCAAATCAAGCAAATGAGAGAAGGGATTTTCATCTCTCAAGAGAAATATACAAATGACATTCTCAAGAGATTCAAGATGGATGAATGTAAGCCAATCAAGACACCAATGCCAACTAATGGATATCTCGACCAAGATGAGGGAGGTAACACGGTTGATCAAACTCTCTACCGCTCTATGATTGGTAGCTTGTTATATTTAACCGCATCTAGACCCGACATCATGTTTAGTGTGTGTATGTGTGCTAGATTTCAAGCTAATCCTAAGGAAACTCATTTGATTGCCGTTAAAAGAATCCTTAGATATCTCAAGTACACACCAAGCATTGGCCTTTGGTATCCCAAAGGAGCTATATTTGAATTAGTGGGCTATTCCAATTCGGATTATGCTGGTTGCAAAGTTGATAGAAAAAACACATCCGGAGGGTGCCATTTACTTGGTAGATCACTTGTGTCTTGGTCCTCCAAGAAACAAAATAGTGTGGCTTTGTCCACCGCCGAAGCGGAATACATTGCCGCGGGTGCTTGTTGTGCACAAATACTTTACATGAAACAAACTTTGCTAGACTATGGTGTAGTTCTAGAAAAAGTACCTCTTTTGTGCGACAATGAAAGTGCAGTAAAACTTGCAAATAATCCGGTCCAACACTCTCGTACCAAGCACATAGATATCCGCCACCACTTTTTTAGAGATCATGTTACTAAAAATGATATATCATTAGAAAGTGTAAGGACCAAAGATCAATTAGCGGATATCTTTACTAAACCATTAGATGAGGCAACATTTTGTAGATTGCGAAATGAGCTCATTGTTCTTGATTTTAGCAACTTTACTAAAAGTTGAGCTTGTGTTGTCCCTTGCATTGCATTGTAATATACAACATGTTTGGTGTTTGGCAATGCATGTAGGGCTTGTCTAACATGGTTAAGATAACCGTCGTAAAGCGTGTGAAAAAGTTTAACCTTGGATCAAACTTGACAAGCAACTAGATTTACTTTCAAGCATTGCATTGCATATGCATGATTGTTGTTTGTCGTTTATCTTCAATTGCCATCTTATTGCTTATTTTCTTAAAAAGAATTATAGCCTAAGGCAAAATATTTTTAAAAAAATTGAGGGTTTGAGAGAGGTCACTCACATCAGTCCCAATTGGTGTTTATTTGGATCTTATTTGAGTTGGGACTTGATTGGGAACGGGCAGCACGAAGGACTTTGAAGAGTTGCTGGAAAAAGAGTGACCGGACGCTGCACCGGACTCTGAAGTCCAGCGTCTGGTCAGTTCATAGGAGGTGAACTGCTGCTGAAGGACTAACTGGACGCTGAAACAGTGTTCTCCCAGCGTCCGGTCAGAAGGCGATCCAGCGTCTGGTCGATCGAAGGCGAAGGAGACTGCTTGCATCGAACTCTGGCTGTGTCCGGTCGGTGTTCACCGGATGCGTCCGGTAGCGATTCTAGGGATTTTGGACCCCTCTGGAATCGACCGGACACTGGGTGGCAGCGTCCGGTCACTGCCACCAGAGCATCCGGTCAGTAGAAAACGTGCGGGATTCAATCTTTTATCTCTGTTTCCATTTCTATCTCGCTGGGGACCCCCATATAAAGTCACGCAGCGCCTTGACCTTACATCCGCCACTGCGCCGACATCTCTCGCACCACCCAGTGCTGCCGCAACTTCTTGTGCACCTCCCTACCCATGCGCCTCCCCGCGCCTCTCCACGCCTAAGCCGCTCCAGCATGCCACCGTGCCTCCACAACTGCCTGCGCCGCCGCCGCACCGCTGCTCGCCTCTGCGCTAGCATCGCCCCGCGCCCACGCCTGCGCCGTCCTGATCTCGCGCCGCGCCTCGTCCATGCCTGCGCCACCTGCTGCGCCACCGTCGCGCACCACTGCGCTGATCCCACGCCTGAGCCGCCCTGCTCCCCTGCCAGCTCCGCGCCACAGCCACGTCTCTACCGTAGCGCCGTCGTAGTGCCCCTGCCCTAGCGCCATCGAGCTCTTGCCCTAGCCCGTGCCCGTGCCTCTACTTCACATGCCCAAGCCACATTGTCGTGCCCTACATCTTCACGGCTGCCGATCCAGCGCATCGCGAACCCTAGCCACGCATTGTTGTTCCGGTGGTTCCTCGATTGTCGTTCCTCTTCTTTTTGAATCACCGGTTCGTCAGGTAGAAAGCCTTCGGTTCTAATTTCATACCTAATTGCTTGCTTTCTTAGGGTTTCATATCTCTAGATGAATAATTAAAGTTATTTGTATATCCTACCTACTCTATCGTGCAGCGAGTTGGTGCCATTGAGGTCCTATTTGTAGTTGTCAGTTAACTCGGGGCCAAGCTCGTGAGTACGGATCGAGGCCAAGCCTTGAAGTGACAGTGGGCAGTTGTTTCTTGTCAGCAGCAGTTGTTCTTTTCAGACCCATCAGATGGCTCGTGTCAAGAATGTCAGAGGTGGTCCCGGTGATGAGGATCTGAGGCCCTCGCCTCGCTAGTCTGCAAGTACAAAAGGCAAGGCGGTGAAGAAACTAGCGACAAAGAAGCGGAAGTATCCTGATGCAAATACAGCGAGGGCAGCCGCAGTTGTAGAGGCCATAGAGCGTGCAGAGAGAGGAGGTGCCAGGAGTAGAGTTCAAATTGCAGATCATCTATCTCCAGCAGTGAGGACAGTTGTCGAGGAGTTTGAGAGGTTTGTTGGTGGTCTAGCTGGGACAGCCATGGTTGGAGGTTGATGTGTTGTTCTAGATGAGAGTCAACCTTAGGGGGAGTCACAATAGCAGCCATAGCCAGTAGAGGAGACTCAGGAGGGAGAGCAGGCTGAGCAGACAGAGGAGGTACCTCAGCCACAGTTACGACGCTCTAGTCGTACCCGTGCTCCAGTTTCACCGAGGCCACCGACATAGAGGAGGGTTTCTCGTCCGCCTCCTAGACCTCAGGGTCCACCACCAGTGACCCATCTAGACTTGTGGGCCACCACGGCCAAACAGGTGCAGCAGCTCAGGTTTGTGGACTTTGAGCAGTGGTTCCCGCCGAGGAGGGATGAGCGTGCATCAGAGGGCTTCTACACACCACTTTAGGAGGATTTCTATAATGCATATCTTAACAGTAGGGCAGTATTCAGATCTCAGAGGGTGTGCAACATTGAGTCCATTGTAGCAGCAGCTGGAGAGCATATTTGCTAGTACCTATCTTTTTTGCCAGGGTTGACAGATCTACTCAGACGGACCGGCTTATATGTTCCATCTTGGGTCCATCAGTTCTATGCTACACTATGGATTGATCCACAGCACAGATACATTCACTTTGCTTTCAGAGGCAGAGATTACAGGCTGATGAGTTCCAGGGTCAGGGAGATACTCAGGCTTCTAGAGTAGCCCATCTGGCTACATGAGGTTTGCTATGATCAGACAATGCCTCCCAGACGCCCTCATGGTGGTCTTGTGCCCCCTACAGATCTAGTCCACCATTGCTTCAAGGAGCCTTTTGGCGAGGGGTCGAGCAGGACTCCCAGTGATCTCACTCCTACAGCCAGAGTGCTAGATGCTATTATGAGGAGGACCCTGATTCCGAGGATGGGGTATCACGAGGGTTTGACTCGCTTGCAGCTATGGCTTCTCAACTCCCTGATGTAGCAGATCGTATTTGACATTTGAGACCTCCTTCTATCAGAGATGGAGGATACTATTGCTGAGGGGTTCAGAGGTCACCGTCAGTTGCTCTATGCTCACTGGATCACATTTCTCATTCACAGGGTAGTTATAGTGAGGCCGCCTGAGATGCTAGCTGAGAACAGTGGTGCTACTACAGAGTTCCCTACTTATAACCTGACTCAGATGATCCGCCATAGTACACCATAGGCACCTAGTCAGCTGCGCTGTCGTCTAGATGTGCCAGAGACTGTAGCCTAGCAGGATGAGACTATCAGGGGTATTGCAGCTATAGAGGAGGAGCAGCTTGCTCAATAGGAGGGGATGGTCGAGAGCGACCCTAGTGACAGCTCAGATGAGGACTACCGGGACATTCCTCAGATGCCTCCACGTCGACATGACCATGAGGCCGGTAGCTCCAGTTCAGCTCCACCTGCACTGCAGACCGACCCCGCTCTACTTGCTATACTTGATTGGATGAGGCAGGATCAGGTCCGCCAGGCTCAGGAGACCGCTGCTATCTTTGCACAGTTTCAGTCTAGGCAGGACGAGTTTCAGCGATAGCAGCTAGCTATGCAGCAGCAGCAGCAGCAGGCCATGCATCAGCAGCAGCTTCTCATGTAGCAGCAGCTACATGGGTTTATGCAGCATGTTGTGACAGCGATTGGAGCTCCACCGCCACAGCCTTCGCCCTAGATAGGTCAGCCGACCACCACTTCTATGACTCCTTCTGTACAGCCTAGTGGGCTTGGGAGTTAGGGACAGCCAGCACCTCAGTTTGATTCACCTTCAGAGCAGGTGTCCTAGTGGTTTGCGTCGCTAGTGCCAGCCCCGTAGTTCACACCTTTTCAGACGGGCTTCACATCGGCTTAGACTTCCTCGCTGCTAGTGCCAGAGACTTCAGTTTCTAGGAGCCTTGGTGCATCATTCAGTGAGTTGACAGGGCACCCTATATCGTTAGATCTACTTGCCCCTATACCTACCACCATTGCTCCAGTGACAGACATGACAGAGACGCTTCCTTCCTCAGTTGCATCATCAGAGCCGCCTACTACAGTCATATGTACAGAGTCACAGGCCGCACCAGTTACTGATCCGACCTAGACTGTTTCAGCATCACTTCCAGCGATAGAGGGTCATACAGCTTAGAGCTCAGGATCAGATGATGATGGCACACAGTTCCAGCTAGCTCCTCGCACCTCAGCGCCCGACTCGTCCACTGCTGTCCCGCCAACCAACCCTTAGGTTTTGGTGTTTGACGCCAAAGGGGGAGAGGGATCGAGTATGTTAGTACTAGGGGGAGCATCATATACAGCGGGAGCTTAGCTTATATATTAGCTTATCTATTACATTTGGAGTTTATGTGTGATACACTATTATGCATTCATGTGTTTACTTTTATGCATCAAACTATATTTCAGTGATAGTGATATCTACGTGATCGTGATATATGACATGTGTGCTCTCTACTTTAAATTATTTATATGTCATATCACTTGTGTTATGCTCATTTGCCTTGCTTCCGCGTTTTACTCCGATGCAAATGAGCTTTATTTCTTGTACTCATGCTTACTTCATATCTTTTGAGTACATCATGTTGGCTTGGGTCATATAAGCTTACCTAACACTTTTGGTCTTATTAACAAAAGCTTATATGAACCAGGCATGTTAAAAACCTCATCTCTTTCAAATACTCGAAGTGGTATTGTCATCAATCACCAAAAAGGGGGAGATTGAAAGCATCTAGGCCCCTAGTTGGGTTTCGGTGATTAATGACAATACGTGATTACTATGACTAACGTGTGTTTTGCAGAGACAATTAAGTTAGGTCATGGTAATGAAGATCGATTGGGCTATCATGGTGGTCATGCCCCTACATTGGAAATCGTTTCGGTTTTTAAAGGATGGACAAGGTTAAGGATGGACTAGTACTAAGTGTCGTTTGGAGTTGAAGAGACACTTAGGGTAGATTAGGACTTTGTTTTTCTCCTTTGGCCGTACTATTAAGGGAGGTATGGACGGGTAGCTTGACCTAGGTGAGTCTAGTGAGTTAGGTATGGTGCACACTTGTTATAACTAGCACTAGGTAGCTCCAAAACAGCCCTTAGATCCAAGGGAGGAAACTTCATTCACATATGATCGAGAGTTGGAAGTGAATGGAGGGTCAAATACTGACCGGACGCTGGCTCCAGTCTGATCGGATGCTGGCTCAGGGTCCAGTCAGTTCATTTGACCAAGGTGATTTCATTTGGCGCGATCGGACGCTGAGAGGTGAAGTGACCGGACGCTGAGGGCCAGTGTCCGGTCGTTTCCAGTAAGGTCCCAGAGAGGGAAAATCATGACCGGACGCATCCGGTCGGTGCTGACCGGACGCTGAGGGCCAGCATCCAGTCGACTCCAGTAAGGTTCTAGAGAAGGAAATTCACGACCGGACGTGTCCGGTCACACTTTAATCACTAGAGTTCGGGGTGTACTGACCGGAGCATCCGGTCACCCTGCAGAGGCACATAACGGTTCGTTTTTCAGCCCATGTTATAAATACCCCCTCCATTTGTGTGTGGGGTGACTTTTGCTCATTCCAACAGCTGAGAAACACCTTTGAGAGTGCCAAGAAGAGCAAGGTCCTAGTGAGGTGATTGAGATTTGAGAATCCCAAAAGAGAGCCCTCATTAGCAAGATCAAGAGTAGCAAAGTGTGCATCCACCCTTCTCATTAGGCTTGTCGTGGTCAAGTGAGAGTCTGTGCTTGTTACTCTTGGTGATCGCCATCACCTAGACGTCTTGGTGGTGATTGGGAGCTTGGTGTTCATCTGGTGAGCTTGTGGATGACCCAACTCAAGTTGTCAGCGGTTGTGGGTGATTTACCGCGATGGAGAGTCAAAGAATCAACCCGTAGAGAGCACTTGATCCTTGCGCGGATTAAGGGGGAGCTACGCCATTGTGCGGGTGCTCCAATGAGGACTAGTGGGGAGTGGCGACTCTCTGATACCTCGGTAAAACATCATCATGTTCCTCCTTCTCTCTTTACTTTGAGCATTTACTTTGAACAATTCAATTCTTGTCATTTACATTCCTAGAATTGCTATGCTAGAGTAGGATTGGAACTTAGGGTGTTAAACTTTTGTGCGTTAGATCATTAGAAACACTTTCTAGTCACAAGGGATTAATTGGGCTAACCGTAGAGTTCAATTATTGCAAAGAATTTTAGAATTAGCCCAATTCACCCCCCCCTCTTGGGCATCTTGATCCTTTCAGTCAGCATCTGGCTCTTGCAGTTCGGGTGTTAGCTTATCAGCTTTCTTACCCTCATCGGCGAGTTCAAGCATATTTTCAGCCTTTTTGCTCTCAGCCGGTAGGCTCAAGCATAATTTCAGCCATTTTGCTCTTTGTCTGGTGAGCTCAAGTGTCTTTTCAGCTTTTTTGCTCAATTCGGGAGGTGGCCAGTATCTGGCTCTTGTGGTTCGGGTGTTAGCTTATCAGCTTTCTTACCCTCATTGGCGGGCTCAAGCATATTTTCAGCTTTTTTATCTCGGCCAGTAGGCTCAGGCATAATTTCAGCCATTTTGCTCTTTGTCCGGTGAGCTCAAGCATCTTTTCATCTTTTTTGCTCAACTCGGGAGGTGGCTAGTATCTGGATCTTTGTGGTTCAGGTGTTAGCTTATCAGCTTTCTTACCCTCATCGACGGGCTCAAGCATATTTTCAGCTTTTTTGCTCTCGGCCGGTAGGCTCAGGCATAATTTCAGCCATTTTGCTCTTTGTCCGGTGAGCTCAAGCATCTTTTTAGCTTTTTTGCTCAACTCAAGGAGGTGGCCAGTATCTGGCTCTTGTGGTTTGGGTGTTAGCTTATCAGCTTTCTTACCCTCATCAGCGGGCTCAAGCATATTTTCAGCTTTTTTGCTCTCAGTCGGTAGGCTCAGGCATAATTTCAGTCATTTTGCTCTTTGTTCGATGAGCTCAAGCATCTTTTCAGCTTTTTTGCTCAACTCGGGAGGTGTCCAGTATCTGGCTCTTGTGGTTCGGGTGTTAGCTTATCAACTTTCTTACCCTCATCGGCGGGCTCAAGTATATTTTCAGCTTTTTTGCTCTCGGCCGGTAGGCTCAGGCATAATTTCAGCCATTTTGCTCTTATTTTGTTGTGAAAACAACTCGAGGCAAGCCATAATAAATGTTGTCGTGAATGTTGATCTCTTGTGGCTTTTTTGGTATATAGATTCTTCCTTGAGTTGTTTTCATGCGTAGAATCTTCTTAGTTGGCTAATGTGCCCTGTATTTCTGTTCTATCTTCAGTCATCAACTCGTACATGCCTGGTCCAGTGACTTTTGCGACAATAAAAGGGCCTTCCCACAGGCTTAGTTTATAGTGTCTTAAACCTTGGAGGTATCGAGCTGACTGAAAGGTAGCATTTACTCTGACTTCTTCTATACTGTCGAATTCTAATTTTCGGGTGTGTTCTGCTTCTCCTTCATCATATTGCTCTATCCTTGGAGATGTCCAGCTTCTGATCTGTAAACTAGGAAAAAAGGTGAGTATCCGGTGGCTCTGCTTATTTGAGTTCGTAGCCCCATACTATTTTGGGCAATTCTTCAATCCATTTAGATCCATAGTTCACTAGTTCTTCATACAATCTAGGTTTTAATCCGGCTAGTATGAGTCCATTAGCCCTTTCTACTTGTCCATTGGCTTCTGGATGTGCGATCGATGCGTAATCTATACTAAAGCCACAATCCTATGCCCAACTTTGGAATTCTGTAGTTGTGAAGGGAGAACCCAAATCTATGATGATTCGATTGGGCATGCTGACCTGAGTGTATTTCATCTAAGATCTCTTTGCCTTTTTTAGATGAGACACATTTTAGGTGTACTCCTGATGATGCGGCTCTTTTGTAGAGTTTGTCTCCTACTAGGACATAGTTCTTGCTTCTACGAACAACTCGGGTAGCTTCTTCTTTGTCTGCAGGCTACTTCTTCTCTTTCATATAATCAATAAAAACTAGGTCCATGAGGTAGTGATTACCAAAATCTAGGTGCCTTTAGCTGGGAGTTCAGGGGTTATCGCATCAGGTTGTTTGATAAACACACCGGGTGCGACCTTCCCCTGTTCGATCCGGGCTAGAACGATGACTAGGATTTGAGTAGTTGGAGCTGGGAGTTCAGGGGTTATCGCACCGGGTTGTTTGACGAATACCGGGTGCGACCTTCCCCTGTCCGATCTGAGTTCTTTGATATAATCGATGAATACTTGTGTCTATGCTGGGGCGACGACCAGGATCTGAGTGGTTGGAGCTGGGAGTTCAGGGGTTATGGCACCGGGTTGTTTGACGAACTCACCGGGCGCGACCTTCCCCCGTCCGATCTGAGCTTGAGCGTTGACTAGAGTCTGAGTGGTTGGGGCTGAGGGTTCAGGGGTTATCGCACCGGGTTATTTGATGAATACACCGGGTGCGACCTTCAGGGGTTATTGCATCGGGTTGTTTGATGAACACACCGGGTACGACCTTCCCCCGTCCAATCCGAGCTGGAGCGACGACCAGAATCTGAGTGGTTGGAACTTGGAGTTCAGGGATTATCGCACCGGGTTGTTTGACGAAGACACCGGGTGTGACCTTCCCCTGTCTGATCGGAGAGCTGGGGGTTTAGGTGTTATCGCACTGGGTTGTTTGACGAAGACACCGGGTGGGTGCGACCTTCAGGGGTTATCGCACCGGGTTGTTTGATGAACACACCGGGTGCGACCTTCCCCTGTCCGATCTGAGCTAGAGCAACAACCAGAATCTGAGTGGTTGGAACTTGGAGTTCAGGGATTATCGCACCGGGTTGTTTGACGAAGACATCGGGTGTGACCTTCCCCTGTCTGATCGGAGAGCTGGGGGTTTAGGTGTTATCGCACTGGGTTGTTTGACGAAGACACCGGGTGGGTGCGACCTTCAGGGGTTATCGCACCGGGTTGTTTGATGAACACACCGGGTGCGACCTTCCCCTGTCCGATCTGAGCTAGAGCAACAACCAGAATCTGAGTGGTTGGATCAGGGGTTATCGCATCGGGTTGTTTGACGAAGACACCGGGTGCGACCTTCCCTTGTCTGATCTGAGAGCTGGGGGTTTAGGGGTTATCGCACCGGGTTGTTTGATGAACACACCGGGTGCGACCTTCCCCCATCCGATCCGAGCTGGAGCGACGACTAGAATCTGAGTGGTTGGAACTTGGAGTTCAGGGGTTATCGCACCGGGTTGTTTGACAAACACACCAGGTGCGACCTTCCCCTATCTGATCCGAGCTGGAGCGATGACCAGAATTTGAGTGGTTGGAACTTAGAGTTCAGGGGTTATCGCACCGGGTTGTTTGACGAACTCACCGGGTGCGACCTTCCCCTGTCCGATCCGAGCTCTGGCAAGGACGTCTGCTGCAACATTTAGATCACATGAGATGTGTAGAATTTCTAGTCCTTGAAAATGCTTCTTCAGCTTGCATATTTCAGCACAATAGGCATCCATGTTGTGTGTTATCTCATTGATATAGTGGTTCATATGCCTACGCAAATAACTTAGTCGGCTTCCATGTAGATGTACGTCCTCCTGTTTAGGATCTTCTCGTAATACTTGTTGTAGTGGATGGCTTGGACAGTACTCGGCATCTTGCTGTAAAGCGTATATGGCTGTAATGATGGACTGCCGCTCTATGTCAGACGCCGCTTGGTTGCTGAATGTCTTCGTGATGAGGCAATGCCTTGACCTCTAGAGCTTTAGTTAGGACATTCCTAGTGTTGATGTGTGAAATAGCCAGTGTCATCTGTCATGTACTCATCAAGGCCCCCGACGTGCCGCCCAAGATCAACACCCTAATCTAAACAGCATGGAGCAGCTTGATAGCACATGTGGCATGCAACATCGTAGAAACGTAATTAGCCGGCTAATGAATTTTCCTTCCTGTCCCTCTTGTTATCTTTTTCTTGCGTATCGATCAATGAAGATGCATCAATCTCCGGTGGTGTGATTTCCTTTAGGGTGCCAGATGCAATGCATGTTCTCAATGTCTTCGTGCGTTCTGGGTTTGGAAAATTTCTTCGATTTGCCAGCCACCGCTACGGTGTTATCGGGTCCACGCTTTCTTTCCTGATGCCTGATGTTTCGATGATTTTGCCTATCTGGGTTGTCTCGGTCATTTCTATTCAGGAACCTTTCTCATGTTTTTTCTTCTGCAGTGATCATCTTCTCTACTGTGCGTCTGAATTCTTCGCTGTTTCTTGGGTTTTCTTTGCAAAAGTCCTGAAATTGCCACCTAGCCATGATTCCGTGAGAGAAAGCTTCGATTACTTCTCATTCGGTGATGTCATTTACTTGAGCACGTAGTTCGCCAAATTATCGATAGTAATCTCTGAGGCTTTCGCCCCCTTTCTGCTTGAGTCCTTTTAATTCCGCGTGGGTGATGGGATGCGTAATGATACCCGCGAAATTTTTAATTCCGCATGGGTGATGGGATGTGTAATGATACCCGCGAAATTTTCACAGAAAGCTCTTTGCAGGTCCTCCCAGCCCCTGATTGACCCTAGGTTCAATTCGTCGAGCCATTGGAGAGGCATTGTTTCTAGGGCCATGGGAAAGAACAAAGTTTTGATATCGTCGTCTCCTCTGGCTAGTTCAATCGATTGTGAGTAGATCCTGAGCCACTGCCTTGGTTCGGTTTTGCCATCATATTTAGAGTGGTTGGATGGCTTGAACTTGTGAGGTAGCCGTATCGAAGCAAGTCGGTTTGCAAAATAGGGGAATCTATCGTGCGTTCTGACTTCTTTGCATTTTGATTCAGCACCTCCTTCTAGCCAACTATCGTTCTGGTGAGAGTGGTTCTGCGGGGCTATCTGGATGGGTACTCTGCTTCTGATTTCTTTTGGTCGTTCAACTCGGTTGCTTTGACTGTGGTCCTTTCTACTTTCTCTGTTGTGACTTCCGCTTGGCTCAAGTCTCTTGAAAGCAGACTTTCTTTGATTTTGATTTTCCTATCTGTGAGATGTTGACCTAGTGGGTAGCCATGAGCAGGTCCCTCCGTCATGCGTTTTTAAGGCCATTGACCGAAGAATATCCCGGGGCTATCTTTGTTCTTTACTAGGATGTGAGATTGCTTCGATTTCTTCTAGTGCTTCTCAGATCCTATTGTAGGGTGTATTTGCCGCGCATCTTTCTTCGGCTTCTTGCTCTGATTTTCTTCTATTGTACTCGGCCAGATCTGACTCATATCTGATCCAAGCTTCTTTGCGCTGCCTGGCACGACGTTGGCATCCTTGCTTCAATTTGTTTCTTCTTTCTCTGGCTTGTTTTTGGCTCTCGGTTTCACCATCGTGCCCCTAGGTAAAGGGTGATATGTTGGATTCAGATTCATCTGATGACCTGATGTTGGGTGCTTCTGGAGGGGTCAACGATGATTGGGGATGGCGAACCATGAATACTTCTCGTGCGTGAAGTAAACTGTTATTGACATCGGCTTCCACGCCGTCAGAGTTGTTGGGAACTTCAGTAGAGGCTTCAGGGTCGCAGATTGAGTCTCCTTCTTGGTAGGGTAAAATCATTGTTGTCATCATGCCGATTAGTCGGGTACTGTTATCCTCAGGAACAGAACTCGGCCAGTGGATGATGCAGTCTTGAGATGTTATAGTTAGTACGAGGCCTTCCTGAGCTCCTTTTAGTGGTATTCTAAGCACCGGATCCATAGATCTTCCGAGCTGTGCCTGATAAGATGTTACCATGTTATGGAGCCCAAACAGAAAAGGGCTCGGCTTCTTGAAAGAACTCTGAGTGTTCTCTGAGTTGTATTCTTGATAGGTTGATGCCGCGTTCTGGAGCCCTGTTGGAAAAGAACTCGGATCATTGCGGAAAGAACTCGGATAAGACTCCAACTCGAATGTGGAGCCTGAGTTCGAGTCGGATGTGGATGGCTGCGAAGTCTGAGTCGAATCAGACATCACGAGCCGCGCGAGTCTTCTGGCGAGTTGATCTGTCATAGTCGCCGAAACAGCGAGGTTTTCATGGTGATCTGAATCTTCAAGGAGATGGCCTCGGAGCTCGCCGTTATTGTCCACCTCGCAGATCCATGAACCGAAGATGAAGGTTGATCCCGTTGGGAATATCATGTTGTCGAGGTCCGTCGAGCTCTCGGGTGCAAATCCACCGAAAGCCCCTACCTGGCGCGCCAGCTGTCAATGTTTTACCACCGATAGCCTACCACGGAGGTACTCGGGCAGTTGTTCGGGCTTCGACGTATGTTGAACTCGATGGTTAACGCAAGGGACAGTGGATTTATCCTGGTTCGGGCCCTCGATCGTGATCGAGTAATAACCCTACGTCCAGTCAGAGTTAGCCTTTGCGTTAGATTGATCGTAATGTTGTGTTGTGATTGTTGCTGTTCTGCCTCTTTCTACCCTCTCAATCTAGGATCCTTGCCTACCTTTATATAGTGCAGGAGGCAAGAGTCCTAGTCAGTTTACAGTGTAGAAGTCCTAGTAGGATTATAGGATAACTCTACTACCAGGATTACATGGAAGGAGTCCTAGTCAAACTAGATCTTCTCTCTTCCTTGCGGGGTATCCCGTGGATCCCGCATTGATAGAGGACTCAAACCACATATCATTCAGCTCTTCTATTGCAGCCAAGCTGCATAATTTCTAGGAAGCAATTTGGAAAGTCTTGACAAATAGGAAGTTAGCCAAAATCAATTATCTATAGCTGACTACTAAAAGAAACTTGCTATCTTGGACTACTCGCACATTTGCCAACTCTGAGAATTCTTCCCTGGCTCCAACGACGGAGCTGCCCTAGGGGCGGGGTGGGGCGGTCGCCCCAGCTACCGGCACCATAGCATCAGACCCTCAGACCCCCTCTTTTGCATTCTTCTCTATCTCTAGCGTCCGCAGTCGCATACTCCCGCTGTCCTGCTCCCGCATCGAGCGAGCACCGCCCGCCGTGCCCCCCATTCCGCCCGCCGCACTTCCGGTCTTTCGCTCGCCCGGCATAGCGGCGCCCATCCACCCACCTAGCACGGCCACGCGGCGGCGCCCATCTGTTCGCCGGCCGCCTCCAGCAAATGTCAGGTGCCCAGCAGCCCAGGTGCGCCCACCACCAGCCGAGCAGGAGCAGGACTGGCTATGCCTGGCGATGGAGGGAGGAGGAGCAGGAGCTGGTGCCTGGCGCTAGGGTCGGCCATGGCCACGGATAGGTTAGCGGCAGAGGAGCAAGGGCAACAGCTCCACCAACATCTGGATTCGGCCGAGGCCGAGGTTCAAGCAGAGTTTTTGCCATGATTTGTGTGATTATAGCATGTGAATGCGGTGCATTGTGAATACAATGCCTTTTGGTTTATTTTCTCGTTGAAATTCACTCCACCTATAATATTTTCCTGGCTCACTACTACAAAAAATCTTTTGCGAGGCGTTTTGGAATTTTTTTTGGAGGCAGGCAGCACTTTCAACCGCCTCAGAGGCGGGCACTTTTTATTAACCGAGGCGGTTAAAAAAACCGCCTCACAAAATCGATTTACGGAGGCAGACATTATAAGACAACCGCCTCCAAAAATAGTCTATTTTCGGAGGCAGTCGTCTTAAGAAGCCCGCCTCCTTAAATCTATTTTCGGAGGCGGGCATACTGTAAGGCCCGCCTCCAAATATGGTGGCCCAGCTAGCAAAGCCCATTCTATTCTCCTACTAGGCCCTTATATAAGAGCAGACTTAGGGTTTCCACCTCATTTCTCTCGCCGAGCCACTCCCTCCCTATATGGCGCATCTACCTTCACTCCGACACTTCGGGCCCGAACCTCTCCCCTCGCTCTCCCTTCACTCCGACACCGCGCATCTCCAACACCGCGCACCACGCCTCCCTCTCCATCCCCTCCCTCTCTAAGTGGCGCAGATCCAGGGCGGGCCAGCCCCTACACGCGGCGGGGGCGCGAATCCACGTCGGGGTGGCCCCCACGGCGCGGAGGCAGCGTTGATCTACGACGGGGCGCCACCAAACACGGAGGCAGTGCGGATCCACGGCGCAACGGCCCCCACTCTAACTCGAGCTGCGGCGCTCCTCCCCCACCCTCGCAGCGGCGGCGGCGGCGCTCCTCCCCCACCCTCGCAACGGCGGCGGCGCTCCTCCCCCACCCCAGCAGCAGCGCGGATCTAGCGGATCGAGGGTGGAGCCGGCGGATCGAGGGCGGATCCGGCGGCGCTTGGCCTCGGGGCTCGCGGATCCGGCAGATCCGGCCTCGGGGCCCGCACTCCGGCGGCGGATCGAGGGCGGCCACGAGCGATGCGGCGGTGCTCGCGTCGATCCGGAGGCGTACGACGACGAGGACATCCGGTGGAGGTAAGTACAGCGTTCCCGTCTCCCTTTCTCTTCCTCTCTTCATCTCCCTCACTCTTCCCTCTCTCTCTCCTTTGCAGATCTGGAATAGGTGACGGTGGATCCGACCACGGCGGCTCCGACCACGGAGGATCCGGGCGGCTCCTCCAGGCGCATGGGCTGGAAACGGGCCCGCTGGTGGGCTCCAAAACAGGCTCGCCAGCGGGCTCGTGGATTTTTTTTAATTTATTAACCGTGACGGGCTTTTTAAGGCACCCGCCTCCATTGATAGATTAACGGAGGCGCCTCCAAAAATAAAAAACGCCCGCCAGCAAAAAGAATTTTGTAGTAGTGGCTCCATCATTGCCTGGCTCCCACCAAACATATATGAAAGGATTTCTAATGCAAACAACTCTGCTTAAGAAAAAGGTCTCTTTATCTAGAAAGCACTTAAAAAAAAGGAATATCATGATGCGATTTTACTGGAAAGGTTCTGATACTTCAATTGCACTCTGAAACCGCCCTCATATTTTCCTTTGATGACCCCTCTTGTTTATCAAAGCTAAGGAGTCTCTTGCTGAAAGGAGAAAAAGGTCTAATATGTCATATTAACATTTCTTTTAGCTAAATTTATTTTGTTAATTGAATTGGTCCCAGTTGGTTGGATGGATGAATATACTGCTTGCTTAGATCCATATCAACCAAACAGAGAAGGAATGGCCTTCCTTGTTTCCAACCAGATGTTTCCAATAGAGGATAAAGTTCACTTTTCAGGCATTATGACTGATGAATCATGAGTACTAAAAGTAGACCGAGCATCGCTAAATCAGTATACCATAGGTGTTGCCTACAGAAAGCCACCAGTGACTTGCCATAGAATGACAGTATACTCTACCCCATATTCCAATGTCATGAGTTAATTGGAGCATCAACACACTCCTCGTAGTCAAACATATAATAGGTAGTATTAACTGGTTTTACTTGGAAGTACAATACTCAAAAGAGCGTAGGTACCAGCATAAGTGAGATAATATCTGCTAATCATAGTAGCATAAATGACATAAAATGGAAGCACAGAACATAGAATTCCTCAAATAACTCAGAGGATTTGCATCAGTCTCCCATACTGTCATGCAAATCCTTTTCCTGTTCCTGCAAACAGAACACAAGGATGGCCATGGTGTGTTTTGACATAAACAAGTAAACTGTAATTATGTAATGGAAGTGTTTGGATATCTCAAAACTGCAGAAGTTTAATGTTTGAGCAGTTCCTTGTTTCCAACCAGATGTTTCCAATAGAGGATAATTATGCCCCTGATTTACTTTTGTTTATTCAATAGTACTAAGCACATGCATTACTGTTTACTCTTGTTCATTTAAGGGGCTTTTCCCTTTTATTTTCTTGTTGGAAATAAAGAATTGAATAATTAGAAAAGGGTTAAGAATGTTGACAGTACGAGTCCGCTCAAGGCCCAAAGGCTGAGCAGCCCAGCCGGCCAACGAACTCACATTTTCCCCTTTGCTGGAGCACGCACGGGAGAGGAAGCCGAGTCGCGAGCCGAGGAGGACTGGAGTCTGTGATTATGATTAATGAGCGGTAAGGTGGGTAATTACTTCTTAATTCTATGTGGGAGTATAAAACTCCAAAAAATGGAGTACCTACTCTAGAAAAAATGTGGAGTTAACCTCTAACTTCATCTTTTTCTTTGGAGCGGAGTTTGTGGAGCTGAAGGTGTTTGGCAATACAGAGCTAGAGCGGACCTGCAAAAACGGAAGCGGAGCAGTCCCAAACACCCCTTAGTCTTTTTAGTCGTGAGAGATGTTTATTGCTCACGACCTTTTTTTTTCAAGTTCAGCTCAATACATCTCAATCCACTATACAGACGTGCCTTATGAGTAGAACTGAAGGGAAACAATTATAATGGCATGGCTTATGACTCAATTTCAGTAAACAAGGTAACAGACGTGGTTATATTTGGATCCTTTAGTTCATGTCACATCGATCGAATGTTTGTATGTCAATTAGAAGGACCAAACATATGGTAATTATAAAACTAATTGCATAAGCTGTGACTAATTCGCAAGACAAATTTATTAAGCCCAATTAATCTATTATTGGCATATTTTTACCGTAGCATCACGTTCGCTAATCATAGACTAATTAGGGTTAATAGATTCATCTCGCGAATTAGTCACGGCTTATGCAATAGTTTTATAATAAGTCTATATCTAATGCTCTTAATCAGTATAAAACATTCGATGTGACAGAGACTAAAGTTTAGTCAGCGTATGCAAACACCCCGTATGGATGCAAATTAATGGATACCAAATAGGCCAATAGTGTTTTATACGTCAGTTAATCTGGTTCATTTCTGCTCTCAAGTAAAGGTGAATTATGTCGCTGAGGGCGGTTCCAGCTTGATATGGCAATAGCCCCATCATGGCGACTATGCGGGAAGAATCAACATAGTTCCCGAGTATCCGGACACATGGCCAGTGTATGATCTTCCCTTCTGACGTGGCAGTAAGGATTAAGTCTCGTTGAGCGCGAGGGACTTCTCTTCCTCTTCCTCCTCTAGAGTAGATGGCATAAGTCTTGAGACCGCCGTCTGATAAATAGAGGCAGTGTAGGGTCGAGATGGTGGACTAGAGGGGGGTAAATAGTCCTTTCTAAATCTTAATCTCGTCGGTTAACCGAAATAAATGCGGAATTAAAACTATCGGTCTAGCCAAGACTACACCCCTCTATCTAAGCTCTTTAGCACCTTATAAAGATACTAATTAGGCACCAAAGGTCCCGGGCTAGCTAGAGCTCACCTAATCAATTCTAGTGGCAAGGTCACACAAACCTACACAAACCTATGCAACTAGTACTTTGCCAACCGGGGGAGCTCCTACACAATTCTAGTATGCAAAAGCAAAAAGCCTCCTAAGCTCACTAGCAATGCTCAACAACAAGGCTACACAAGCCAAATTATAGAGCGCAAATTACTTAGCTACACAAACTAAGTAATGCGACTAACAAGGTTACACAAACCAAATTAGCCACGCAAGGGAGCTACTTCTATGCTACACAAGCAAGAAGGTAACTAGCAAGCTACTAAAGCTAAACTAGTCACACGAGCAACTACACAAGCACAATGTATATGAAAGTAATACAAGCTTGTGTTTCGCGGAATGTAAACCACCGAGAAGATGATGAAGACAATGTTGACACGGTGATTTTTCTCCCGAGGTTCGCGAGGTTGCCACCAAGCTACGTCCCCGTTGTATCGATCGCTCACCCGGTGGTTCGGTGGCTAATTAGCATCACCCGCCAAGCCCGCACGTCGGGCACCGTAAGAACCTACTTTATAAGTGAGGGTAGCCTAATGACACTCTTTACTAGAGTTGCTCTTCACGGCTCCCGCGGGGCGAGCACAATGCCCCTCACAAAGCTCTTCTCCGGAGCACCACACAAGCTTCTTGCGGGCTTCGACGGAGACCACCACCAAGCCATCTAGAAGGTGGCAACCTCCAAGAGTAACAAGCACCACTGGCTTACAAGACGACCACCTAGTGCCATTCAATGCAACCTTACGATGCAATCACACTAGAATCGCTAACTCACTCGATCGGATGAACACTATCAAGCAAGAGTGAGTTAGAGGGCTCCCAAGCACACCTACGCAAGCCACCAAGGCTCAAGGGTGCTCAGCAACCAGCCCAAGGCCGGCAAGTGCTCTATTTATAACCCCACGAACAAATAGAGCCGTTACCCCTTCACTGCGTAGAAAAATGAACTGACCGGACGCGCAACTCGTGCACACCGGACGCATCCGGTGTGGCGACCGGACGCATCCGGTCGTTGCGTCTGGTCACTGCTAGCTCGCCATGTGTTCCTTTCAAATCAAATAGCCGTTGGTGCCCAACGGCTCTCTTTGCGCGCTCTGACAGACACGATCAGACGTGGCGAAGGAAGACGATCGAGCGCTCGCTGGGCAGCGTCAGGTCAACTCTAGAGAGCTCCCAAAGCCACCTTAGAGTGACCGGATGCGTCTGGTATAGCCAACCGGACGCGCCCCTACGTCAAGTGCATACTACCGTGCGTTCCTCTGACCGAACGCGTGAACAGTGTCCTACCTGCGTTCGGTCACCTCCTCGAACCTGAGTTCAATCACACGCCTCAGCTGATCACGTTTGGCCAGAATACCAGACGTGTCTGGTATCAATATCGGACGCATCCAGTCATGTCGGGAACACTGCTGCCTGAGTTAGATACTGGACGTGTCCGGTCACCCTGTGACCAGCGCTTTCAACTCTTTTTCTTCACCAACTTCTTCTCCTTTGTAAATGTGCCAACACTACCAAGTGTACACCATTATGTGTAAGTGTGTTAGCATTTCACAAACATTTTTCCAAAAGAGTTAGCCACTCAACTTGCCACGCCACTCGATCGTAGCAACGATGCAAAGTTAGATCACTCGAGTGGCACTAGATGACTGATATGCAAACAAGTTTGCCCCTCTTGATAGTACGGCCATCTATCCTAAACCCAGTCATCAACTTCTCTACACACCTATGACCGGTGAAATGAAATGCCCTACAAATATACCTTTACCTTGCGCATTCCATTTCATCTCCTCCAATGTCGATGCAACACATGCACCAACATGATCAACAATGATATGATCCACTCCATATCATCACGTGACCATATTGGTTCATCAATCTTGACTTCACTTGCTCTTCACCATTGCTTCGGTCCATCGGCGCCAAGTCATCACTCAACTTGCCCTTCACACTTACAACCGGTCCGTCGAGCCAAGTCATGTCTTGATCTTCTCCACCTTGATCACATGACTCAATGTCATGTCTCATGTGTAATGAGCTCCTTCATCACATGTGTGAGCTTTGCAACATCTTCAAGCCATCTTCACCGTCATGGCATATGTTGCTCACACACATGTCCTTGTGGACTAATCACCTGTGTATCTCATGTAAACACAATTAGTCCACCTAAGGTTGTCACTCAATTACCAAAACTAAACAAGGACCTTTCAATCTCCCCTTTTTTGGTAATTGATGACAACTCTAAAAAGATACGGAAATTAAGCTCTTTTGGATTCATGTTGCTTGCCCAAGCAATTTTACCATGTGTAAATGATTTTGGACAAGTACCACGAACCCGAATTGGTAGTATTAGCTCCCCCTATATGTGCTAGAGTGTTTGGTTTGAAGTTCGCACATATGCATAGATTGGAATTGTGGAAGAGTAATTACTACCAATGATGCTAAGGTGTAAAGAATAAACCTTTGAAGCATGATACCAATTGAAGTTGCACCTTTAAGTTCATCCTTAGCACCATGGTTAGCTAGCTATCACTTGGAAACAAAAACATTAGATACCTCGTGAGATCAACATTAGAATCAAGGTACTAGCATTACTTGAGAAACATACCAAGTATCTAGCTATCATCCTATGCATGCTAGTTTTCATCACATCAATCAAGTTCTATAACTAGCATACACCACACAAGCGTGCATATCAAATTAAAAACCAAGTGCAATGCAAGCAAGCACATGACTATGCACATATCAAATGCAATCAAACAAAAGTTCATGAGCTTGCTCCCCCTACTTGTGTGCTTCTCTTGTCCAAGAATTTTGATCCTTCTCGATTCTTCAATGTTGCTCCCTCTTTGTCCATGTCCATGTCCAATCTCTACTTCTTTGTCTCAATCTCTCCTAAAGCTTTCATATCTTTGTATAATCTCTCCCCCTTTGTCATCAATTTTCATAAAAGGTGTACTTCTCATTGATGCAAAGGCTAGCATTAGGGTAGATGTTTGACACTTGAATCTTCATTTTTTATGGACACCACCACATATGTTGGAATGACACCACTTGTATAGCTCTTGAGATACCACACATAGGATCTTTGACCTTGATACCAATTGGTGGGACACCTCCCCCTATGTCATAGCATGGGTCATTCACTTGATAAACTTGAGCTCTTGTTGGTGAGCGATGCATTCTTCATTTGATGATCACTTAAAGTTGAGGATCACTTGTGGAACCATCATCTTGCATGATTGATACCACGTGTAGATGTGATACCACTTGTAGGGATTTTCTAGTATGGAACCACTTGTTGGATTTGTCAATAAAAACCATTTCTTGAACATTTGCTATCTTCATGAGTACCATTTGTAGGATATCATTTGTGAGTTGATCTAGACACCACTTGTGAATACCACTTATTAAATCAATTGAGTCTAGATACCACTTGAAATAATCAAACTTGATATCCATTTGCATTGTTGTCTTGTGCTTGTACTCTTATCACTATCATGAGTTTCTATGGTTGACTTGAACTAAATTGATTTGCCTAATCTTCCAAGTCCGGTTTGAACCAATGACAAGCTTCTTCACACCTCTTAAAAGGGTTATCTTGCCAATGTTGTACTTATTACTTGTTAGCAATCCAAATTAAATCAAGTACTTGGGTTCACTAGCTCATGAACAAACTCAAATGCTACCACTAGGTCAATTAACCATTCAAGCAATAGTGGTAAACTATGAATTTTAAACATTTTCATTTGTCATGCATGATCCTAATAAGCATGTACTATATGCACTAATTGCATACTAGTAAGGGATGAAATGATCATGCACATTACAATGATACCTTTGCTATCTTGGAGTAGAGGATAGTCACATAAATTCTAATTCATTACTCCAATAGCAATGTGAAGCCCAATTTATAGCTTGGCGGAGACCAATCATCAATAATGAAATCTATTCTTCACCCATATGATTTGAGAACCACTAATGATCAAGTGCACTATCATGATGTGGTTGGCTTGCGTCTTCTTTTCATCTTTTGCTTGCATGAGAGCATCAATGCGAGAATACCACTTGAAATATCACGACTAGCTCTCTTTTGGGTGTTGCTTGCTTTCTAGATCAACCCTTTTGATTGTTTCATCTAAGTATCTCAAATGTTTCTTGGATCATCACTTTCATGTTAGCCTTCCAAGTACCACACTTGTTTTACCTACACATAGACGGCAAGCCCCTACACTAGGGAGAAGTGATCTCTCTCTAAAGAATTATTCTTGACACTCACTTGAAATAACTTGATTGATTGATCCAAGTGATGGACTTAATTTGATGAGTAACTATGAATCCTTCTTTAAGTCCTTTTCTTTCTACTTGTTTAAGTCATTTTCTTTATACCAAATGATTTCCAATAGTCACTAGAACTTAAACTTCATCTTCATCTTGAGCTTGGTCTTGATCTTTAATTTGAGTACCAAATATGTGTGCCAAGTACACTCCATAATCAAATGGCCTTGTACTCATTACTTGTCATGCTTCTACCTCATCTCAAAACCAAACTTAGATGCCTCAATCACTTATAATCATGTTTCCAACTTGAGGACCTTTCAATCAAAGTGACTCTTGATCAATCCAATAATTGTCACTTTTCTGGCAGATTCTGTACCCTTCAAAGACAAATCCATAACTCTTAATATACAAATCCAAATACTACGAAATTTGGTGAAGATATGCTTCGCTAAGTTATCTAGCAGCTGTAAAAATTTGAGCTTCACTTGACTTCTAGATTGCTACCAGATTTTAATTTTTCCACCACTGATACATGCTGAAAACTGCTGCACTATAGCTGACAAGATCCACTCCAAAGCCGAAGCATCTCTTATCCAATTTTCATGAAATTTGTACAGCATCTTATACCATAAGTCTAGAGCATGCATACCAAATTTCATGCCAATCCAAATAGATTTGATCACTCAAACATGGCTAAGATCACAGCTAGCTCAAATTTTGTAATAAAGGACAGATTTCAATCACTTGAGCTATACTTCATCAAATATGAATCAAACTTGAAACTAACTTATTTGAATACTTTCACAAGACATATATCCATTCAATCCACTTACTAAAAGTCATCTCATGAATATATCCAACACAAATCAATCCAAACTTAATTACTAATCAATTTATCCATTCAAACATCTTATAGCAAGCACCATTGCATATTTATCTAATTCAATTAACTCATATGCACCCAAATGAAATGATCAACTAGAAATACCTTGGTTAGCTCATGATCATCCAATAGCAAGCTTTGAACTCTCATATTTGCAAGCCATCAAATAATTCCAATAAATCACCACAACTTGAATTATAGCACTTCTATGTTGTAGCACTTGGACTTCCCTATCTTGTCATGGCATTGGGATAATAATCATCACTTGTGAATACTTGGCTCA
This sequence comes from Miscanthus lutarioriparius, assembly GCA_904845875.1. Taxonomy (NCBI): domain Eukaryota; kingdom Viridiplantae; phylum Streptophyta; class Magnoliopsida; order Poales; family Poaceae; genus Miscanthus; species Miscanthus lutarioriparius. The sequence goes on from CAJGYO010000015.1 coordinate 18,238,711, forward strand.
ATCATATGATCAACACAATGAATATCACTTGAACCAAGCTTCCAATGCCCATGGTACCTACAAACAATCATCCACTTTTTGATGGTACCCAAACTAGTTTGGGTCCTCTCAAGTTAGGTGCAATATACTTAGGCATAGCATTAGTATGAGTAGCAGGATGTTTTATAACTGCAACCAATGAGGTACCATTGCCATCCTTCCTAAGTATAGAATCATCATCAATTGAAATATGCTTAGGAGTGTTACCTAGGGGACATGAATTAGCCATGTGTCCCCTTTTCTGGCATGAGTAGCAAACTCTCTTTGATTGAGCCTTTTCTTCCTTGCTCATGTGGTGCTTCCCATTACGCTGCCTCTCATGAGTTGCTTGAGCCTTCTTCTCAAGCTTGGTAGGACATTTCGAGGCAAATTGTCCTGTATCTCTACACTTGAAGCACTTGATGTGAGCATACACCTTCTTCTCATCTTCATTCTTGCTCATCATCTTGGCATCTTGAGTTTGCATTGGATGCCTTGCCTTTCCACCCCTTCTTGTTTTCTTCCTTCATTCTTGCTCATCATCTTGGCATCTTGAGTTTGCATTGGATGTCTTGCCTTTCCACCCCTTCTTATTTTCTTCTTCTTTATCATCAAGTCACCACCATCTTCATGATTGATCTTGATTTGCTCTTGGGGTGTCCTCTCATGCTCATCTTGTGGCTTTGGTTGAGGCTCTTCTAATTGCTTCACCAATTGCTTGGATGGGCACATTGAGGTAAGGTGCCCCAAGAACGGCACTTGAAGCACTTGACATACTTTAGCCTCTCTTCTTCCTTCATCTTCTTGAGCTTCTCAATGTTTGAGCAACCATTTGTAAGGTGTCTCGCTTCATGACACCGGTAGCACATGGTGTGAGACAACTTCAATTGTAGTTGCTTCTTTATCTTCTTTGCCCTTTTTCTTTCGCCCTTTGTCATCTTCCTTTTGAAGCCAAGGCCACTCTTGTCACCGAAGTTTCTTTGAGTCTTCAACATATGCTCAAAGGTGACTTTTGAGTTATAGCACCTCTCTAACTTGTTGCTCAATTTCTTCACTTCATTTTTGAGCTCATTGTTCTCCTTCAAAAGGTCAGTCTCACAAGACAAAGAAGTAAAACAAGCATCTATATGTGAAGAGCATGGCATATCTAATAAATCATCATAAGAGGTGGATACATGCTTCTTGCCTACATCACAAGGGTTAGCAATATTATGTGATTGATCATTTGACCCAAGTGATGAGCTCTCACTAGTTTTAGTTTCTTCATTAGAAAGCTTCTTAGTGAGAAAGGTATGGTCTTGTACCAAGTTATCATGAGCAACACTAAGTTCCTCATGTGCCAATTTTAGCTCCTCATGTGAACAAGTAGTAACATAAAGTAATTGCTTTTGTTGTTCACATGTGTTCTTTAGAAATGAGTTTTCAATTTTCAATTTACTTGTTTTTTCCATCTCATTTCTTAAAGCCTTGGTGAGTCTACATACAAGCTCAAAATTTGGATCATCACAATCAACAACCACATTACTAATGGATACCTTAGTGTCACCATGTGACATGAAGCAATGTGGTGATGTTGGAGAGCTTGTAGAAGCATCACTCTCATAGCCCGAGCACGAACCATCAAGTGTGCATGGAGTAGCATCATCATTTGCATCACTTGTGGCATCATCATCAATCTTGTCAAGTGAACTTGTAGTGGATCGATCGTCATCATCATCACTTGACCATGAGGTGGAGCAATCTTCCACAATTACCGAATTGTGGCTATGCTCAACACACTCATGCACCTCCACCTTGGGCTCATCCTCCTTGAACTTGCCATCATCCCACGTGGAGGAGTCACCGAAGGTGTGCTTGATTGATTCTCGTATCTCATGAGCAGTTCCCACATAGTTTATCCTTTTTTATCAAATCATAGCTCAAAGCATCTGTTAGATAACAACAAGCATGTGCATCAAATTCATAGAGAACCTTTTGAGCTTTGGTGAGATTTTTATGGATACCAAATAGGCCAATAGTGTTTTATACGTCAGTTAATCTGGTTCATTTCTGCTTTCCAGTAAAGGTGAATTATGTCGGTGAGGGCGGTTCCAACTTGATAAGGAAATAGCCCCATCATGGCGACTATGCGGTAAGAATCAGCACAGTTCCCGAGTATCCGGACACATGGCCAGTGTATGATCTTCCCTTCTGACGTGGCAGTAAGGATTAAGTCTCGTTGAGCGCGAGGGACTTCTCTTCCTCTTCCTCCTCTAGAGTAGATGGCATAAGTCTTGAGACCACCGTTGGTAAATAGAGGCAGCGTAGGGTCGAGATGGCGGACTAGAGGGGGGATGAATAGTCCTTTCTAAATCTTAATCGCGTTGGCTAACCGAAACAAGTGCGGAATTAAAACTATTGGTCTAGCCAAGACTACGTCCCTCTATATAATTGGCATCACCCACCAAGACCACACGTCGGGCACCGCAAAAACCTACCTCACAAGTGAGGGTAGCTCAATGACACTCTTTACTAGAGTTGCTCTTCGCGGCTCCCACGGGGCGGGCACAATGCCCCTCACAAAGCTCTTCTCCGGAGCACCGCACAAGCTTCTTGCGGGCTTCGACAGAGACCACCACCAAACTGTCTAGGAGGTGGCAACCTCCAAAAGTAACAAGCACCACCGGCTTGCAAGACGACCACCTAGTGCCACTCAATGCAACCTTACGATGCAATCACACTAGAATCGCTCACTCACTCGATCGGATGAACACTATCAAGCAAGAGTGAGTTAGAGTGCTCCCAAGCACACCTACACAAGCCACCAAGGCTCAAGGGTGCTCAGCAACTGTCGGTGTCTAGAACCACCCTAGACACTAAGATGAGTGAATTTGTATCTGCGCGTCTAGGCCCGGATGGTGTGCAATGTGGACACGAGGGTTTATACTGGTTCGGGCAAGAATGACCCTACATCCAGTGGATTCTGCTGCTGCTCATGTTGCCTTGCACCGGAGTGCTCGTAGTAGGGGTTACAAGCTTTTGAGAGAGGGAGCGGATCCCAGGTCTCTTGGGTGGCGTATGAGTTTGAGGTTTTGGTTGGTGAGGTATGTTCTCCCACAGGAGTCTGTTTCTTCTTTCCCTAGATGTGGCCCCTGTCTCCCCTTTTATAGTTCCTAAGGGGAGAGCTCGGGTTACATTTGTGGTAAAAAGGTGAAATCAAGAAAAGACAAAAGAGAAAAACAAAAAGGTGACCACAGGTGTGGCCATCTTCTTCCTTATCCGGCGTGAGCAGTTTATCCTGTAGCGCAAAGACGTAGTGGGCGTTGAGCTTTTGGCCTCTTTGCCCGCTGGCGCAACGTGCTGCGGCCATGCTTTATCCTGTGTGCTTCTGTACCATCGAGGATGGGCAACGCGTGTGCCCGGATTTGTGTAGAGAGGGAGTTAGGTGGTATAGTTGCCGTTACCCCCGTCACTGTAGAGGTATGGACGTCGTGGTGGTGGAATGACTGGGGTCATGTTTGACCACAGCGCGGCTCCCATGCTCCCGTCCACTGTAGACAGTCGTGTCCATCCTATCAGTGGGAATGGGTGCCGTGGTGGGGGCCCTCGTGGCTCCCGTCCTTGCCAGAGGGCCCCACTCATCCCTCGGGTGAGGCGGAAGTATGCCAAGGGGGTCAGGCGCTCCCGCGCTTACGTCGTAGGGGTCGGGCGAGGCGAAGATCATTCCCGATGGGGTGTAAGGGTCGGGTGCTTTGATGACTCACGGGGGCTTGGGCGAGGTGAAAACCAATCTTGGCCTCGGGCAACTTAACAACTGACACGCTATTAATGCCCTTGGTTGGGTATGCCTAATATCGATACCCGACAATAGCCTCCAAGCCTGTGAAGGAGTGGGGTACTTCTATAGAGGCTTGAGGACAAGTGCACGTGGGTAGTTGTTGTTTGTTTGGAGAAATCGTCCGGTGGAGCGCACCTACCGGGTGTAGCCCCCCCCGGCCTTGGAGGGATGAGTTATCCCTTCATGCGCTTTAAATCGAGTGGCCCGTCTTGGGAAGACGAGACGTCGTGCTAGGATGTGGTTACTATGACGCCTCGTATTCCGGTGCGTGGGAAGGCAGAGAGGTGCCTTGGTCTTCGCATGCGTGGGGGGCTGGACACTTCGCGGCTGTTCAGTTGCTCCGTACGGCACTATAAATGCAGGTGCTGGCGGGGCGTGGGAGCCCATCAGCTCTTCTTAGTTCCACACATAGTAGCCAGCGTCCTCTTTGCTCTTCTCTCGCCGCGGCATCCTCCCTCCGCTCTTCTCAATGGATCCAGGCAAACGCCACACCGATGACGCGTCTGGAGATGGGCGATCCACGCGGCGCCACGTGATGTGGGCGGGGTCGTCCTCCAATGGCGGACACGAGAGGCGCTTGCTTCTAGTCGTGTCTTCGGAGCCGGCGCAACCGCCGAACGCCGCGCCGGCCGCGGCGGCGGAGACCGAGGTGGAGAGACTCAGGAGGTACCTAGAGGTCTCCCAAGCCGTGCTTGAGGCTGCAGAACAGGAGATGCAGGCCGTTCGAGGCCAGTAGGTGGCTGCGGATAGCCGAGTGGCCGGTGAGTTCTCCATCCGTTGTGCCGGTTTGACGGCTTGTATCTGTTTCTTCCACTTATCGTGCTCGTGTGTTGAGCAGAGCTGGAGGCGGAGCTGCTGGGGATCCGGGAGGCCACGGACGCCGCGACAGGGTACGTCCACGCCCGCAGCGGGGACCAGGAGGAGTGCCTCCTGGACATTTCTAACCGCGTCCGGGACGCGGTGGAGCTCGGCATCCATCGTGGGGCGGCGGTGGCCCTGATGGTGGCGCAGGTGCGCTCGGGGCACGTGCTCCACCACTTGGTAGGGCTCCCGGAGGGCTGGAGCTGGCTGACCATGACGGGTCTCGGGAGGGCTTCGACGAGGCAGCTGACGCCGTCGTCGACCTGGTCCCCACCGAGGGGATCGTCGAGGAGGCCACCGGGCACTTGGGACCCCCAGCGGCGGCCAACATCAAGGTTGAGCCCTACTGGCCGGCGCTCTTTTGCCCGACTCCAAGGATGCTGACGCCGAGGCCGCCTTAATGTATGCCTAGGATAGGTTCTCGCATTTCACATTAGAAGTATCATTGTAAAAGACTTGTGCTCTTTTAATGAAACGTGTTCTTTGTTAATGCGAGTTCCTGTGTATTTTTAACAGCGTCGTGGGGGGTGACCGTTCGTTGGGTCGCGATTGCAAGTCATAGCCCCCGAGCCCTTGCTCGACGCAGGGGTCCGATCGGGAGGCCACCCGGCTTTGATTCGGCCCCTCACGCGTTCCTCCGTGGAACGAAGGGGGTGAGCCAGACCACACTATCCTCGTTGGACGAACCGTGGCGCTTAGTGAGCTGTTATCGGGTAGGTCTGAGTGGAGTCCCGATCCCATCCGTTGGACGCCGGCTAGTGGTCAAGCTGGTGACACACTCCAAACTCCCGATGGCCGATTCATATATAGTTCTCGGGACCGTCCGACCGGTCCCGAGAGCTCGCTGCCTTCCGTCGAGGAATACCATGAATCTGACGCCCATCAAGACTCAAACATGGGTCGGAATGCCCTTAGCACCCGTGCACTGGGGTACTGGCCACTGGTGTGCCCATTCCTCGCCGTCCCTAACTCTAAGTGTCCTAAGGTGGCTGTGGAACCTATGGTGGGCCAGCCTTTGAACCCTTAGACGGTAATTGGGCCATATATATATATATATATACACACACACACACCAGCCCGTGGAGCGGGAATGTGCCCGAGCCCCGCATGGTGGTGGGATAACGGCAGGCGCGGCGTGTGAGGCGGACGGTGTGAGGTGACGGGGTGGATTTGCAGGAGACGTGCGCACGGTTACAGAGATACCAGGGGCGTGACGAGATGTTTCTGTGGACGCAATTAATTAACCCGGTGGTTTTTTCCTTCCCCTGCACACCTCTGTTTCCTGCCTCCCCCACACTCGCGTTTCCCATCTGCCTCGGCAAGCAAGCCCTTGTTTAGTTACTCCAAAATCCAAATTTTGGCACTATGCAAAAAGAAGATTCCCCGTCACATCAAACTTACGGTACATGCATGGAGTACTAAATGTTGACGAAATCAAAAACTAATTACACAGTTTGGTTGTACTTTACGAGACGAACGTTTTGAGTCTAATTAGTCAACGATTGGACAATTATTACCAAATACAAACAAAATGATACAGTGCGCTACAGTAAAAACAAATTTCGACGGCGCCAAGTTGGGCAGCCAACTAAACGGGGCCCAAGAGACAGAGAGAGAGAGAGAGAGATTGAGAACTCACCCCACAGCCGCTGCCGCCGCCGCGGTTGTCGCCGGAGTGCTTTCTCGCTTCTCTTGATGGATTCGTGGGGACGCTCCAGCTTTTCCGACAAGATCGCGTCGCGGCTCGTCGAGGAAGGACTCCTCCGTCCGGTGATGAACGCCGCGCGGCCAGAGTGGATTGTCCCTGGCAATGAAGACGAGCTGAACCCTCTGCCGGCTACGTCGTCAGCTTCGCGCACTTCCATGAATGGGGGTTTGGGACGCCAGCGAGCAACTTCTTCCACTGGCTCCTCCATCACTACGGGATCGAGCTGCAGAATCTCAACCCCAACTCGATTCTACAGATCGCGGTCTTTGTTGCCCTTTGTGAGGGCTATCTAGGCATCAAGCCCAACTTCGCCCTGTGGAAGTACATCCCCTCCTCTTGGACGCGATCCAGAGGGCACGGAACTGGGCTCACGCTGAGTGGGTGAAGAAGAAGAAGGATGAGGACCAGAAGAAGAAGGCCCAGAAGGCCAAGAGGAAGGAGGAGCGCGAGAAGCGCCAGAAGATGCAGCGGTAGGCCGGGGAGGAGGAGGTGGAGTTGAGCATCGATGAGGACGACGAGGATGACGACGATGAGGGGGACTACCCATACGACTAGCTGGACTCCATGGCCGAGGAGGGGGAATAGCCCGGGGGGTCATCCCTCTCGACCGAGGGGCGGACGCCGTAGGCTCAACTGCTGCGCCACGAGCCGGAGGACCCCGGCCTCAGGGGAGCTGCAGCAACGGGCGGAGGAGGAGAGCCCCCGAGGCCACAGGGGTCGGCCCGCTCCGAGGGACAGAGGAAACCTGACCCTAGGAGACGGCGGGGTCGCCGCCGCCACCCCCTCAGCCCAGCACGGCCAAGGCGGTGGTAACCGGGAAGAGGCCCTGTCCTGCGACAGCGGGGTCAGGTCCTAGCGAGCCGTCGTGGAAACGCCCCCGTTCTACGACGCAGAGGTAAGGAGTGTCTTTCTGTGTTGTTTGTTGCGCTGAGGCCTGGTAATGCTGACACCTGTCGTTCTTGTAGGAGGGTTTAGTCCGACGTCCCCCCGCTTGCGCCGCGGAAGGCACTGAGGCGGCAAGGCCAAGCCTCGGCTGGTGGTGCGTCGGGATCGGACGTCCCCGCCTCAGGGATAGCTGGCGGCGTCCCTCCGGCGTCCGTGGCTGTAGGGGGACGTGAGGTGCCGGACGCCCCTGCTTCGCCTTCGCCTAATCCCACCCCGTTGGCCAAGGCGGTGCTTTCGGAAGTGGAGGTGGAGAAGTCCGTCCAGATGGGGATGGTGGCGGCGTTGAAGCAGCTGCCGCGGTTCGAGCCGGATCCCGCTCTCGAGGAGGCGCTCCCCCAGGAGAGTGCGGCACCTCCACCTCCGATGACGGAGGCGTCAGGATCGGCCGCTGGAGCAGGTGCGGACGCCGGTACCCAGGAAGCGGCGAAGGAGGCCGCGCCCGAGGACCCCTCGGCTCAGGTGGGGGCTGCCACTGGGGGTGGGTCCCAGGCAGAGGAGGCGGCGTCGCGCAAGCTCGATGTCACCGAGGTGGAGGTGGTGTCGGTCTCGTCCGGCGAGCCGTCTGACATGGTCGAGGTGGCTCAGCCCTCTTGCGTCGAGGAGCCCGCGGCCCTCGTGCGGGTGGGACGCAATCCTTACCAGTGGGGCGGTCCGCACCTCACTTGGTCGGATTAGAACCAACCGGGGGTGCCGCCGGTTTTCGTGCTGGATGACGTCGAGGAGCAGGGGTATTGGGACCGGCTTCAGGTGGGGTGCCAGACCTTCAACCAGACCCTGTCCTCGGCGTTGTCCACCCTGCACGACGAGATCCGCCCAGCTGGCCAGGTACGTCGAGCTAGGTGAATGCTTATCATTCGATCTTTTCCTCTTTTTATGACCTTGACGTGGCCCTACTCGAACAGAGCCGGGCGAAGTAGGAGTTCCTCTGTGGTGAGCAGGGCTCCTGGGGGTGCCGGTCAGAGGAGGAGTGGAGGACCGCCGCAGCCGAGGCGCGGCTTGCGGAAGCCCAGCAGAGGGTGGCCGACCTCAACGTCAAAATGGCGGATCTCCGTATCCAATGAGGAGGCGGTCACCGACGCTAAGGAGTCTGGGGAGAAGCTACTGGCCCTCATTGAGCGCGCTCGCAAGGACCAGGAGGAAGCCCAAAAAGTGAAGAACGAGCGTGATGAGCTGTTGCGGGCCTCGGGCAGTTCCAGTCCGAGCTTGAATCCATCTGCCGTGAGCGTGAGCACGGTCTTGGTGAGCGCGACGAGGCTCACCAAGAGTGCATCATAGCTCGGAGGGAGAAGGCCACCGTAGAGGACCAGATGAAGGATGTCGCACGTGCGGCCTCTCGGCTTGCCGAGGAGAACCGCCAGCTGAAGCCTGAGGTGCAGTCCCTCCAAGCCATGGTGGCCCAAGGGCGTCAGCAGGACTTGGCCAGGGTCCAGGATCTAGAAGGTAGCCTTTACCCATCCATCAGACTGTCTCCTTAAGATTGTCTCCAATAAGGAGACCCAAACCCAAAATGGGTCCGACAGAGTACTTTGCCTAGCCAAATCCATCGTCCAATAGCAGACCCAAAGACCCGACGCATTTTGCCTGCTCGCCCAAACGCTACGCAAAAAAGCGTCTCCTCTCTCCTCGCTACGCAAATCGCCGAGCTTGCCCGCGGCGCCCGGCCAGGGCCAAGCTCGCCAGCGCGCGCCCACGGCGGCCGGGGCCGAGCTCGCCCGCACCCGCGACGGGGCGGAGCTCGCCCGCGCCCGCGCCGGGGCGGAGCTCGCCCGCCGCCGGTGTTGGAGGAGGAGCGCGTGGCGAGGCGGGGAGCGGGGCGCGGCCGTCGGGGAGTGGGGCCAGGCTGCCGGAGCAGGAGGCCGCGCGCGGGGGTGGACGGCCACGGGGCCACTAGAGCGGGATCCGGCGTGCGGGGCCGTCGATCCGCCGGAGCTGGAGCCGACGGAGGCCACTTCACCGAGGACGCGGGGTCGCCGGCCCAGGGGCGGAGGCGGGCGTGAGGGTGGAGGCCGGTGCGGGGTCGAGGACGGGAGCGGCCGAGGCCGGGGTGCCTAGGGCGGCGGACTCGCCTGAGATGGGAGAGGGAAGAGAGAGAGAGAGAGAGAGGAGAGGAGGAGATCGCGTGAGATTTTTACCGGTGGATTTGTGTTCGCTGTTGGACTCGCTAAATTTGGGTGCGGACCTTTTTTCCCAGTGTATGACCCAAACTACAGAATGCGTGTTGTGTATAGGTCGTCGTTGTTGGAGACAGTCTCATTGGGTTTTTCGAAATCTGTTTCTTATCCCTTGCAATGATCAGGGCTGAAGGGCAAGCTTGCCGAGGTGGACGCAGAGCTCTTGTCAGCGCGGGAGGCCCTAAAGATGGAACAGCACGAGCACTCCGAGCTGTGTGCCGCCGCCGAGCTAGTGTAAGACGCCCTCGGGGCGGTCTAGGTGTGTCCTAAGGCGAGCTCACTGTGGAGTCGTCTCGGGGTAGCCTTCGAGCGGGTTCGGACCCAAGTGAAGGAGGCGCTCCACCTCGGGGTGTGGCGTGCGCTCACCGTCTTTAGGTCCCACGACCAGAAGATCAATCTGGAGGCACTTAGCGAGGGCTACATCGATATCCCCGAAGAGGAGGTCGATGCCATCAATGAGGAGGTGCGGGAGCCGGCGAAGACCCTGGCGGCCAAGTTCGAAGAAGAGGTCGTCCCCCCGCCTTTGGATCTGTAATCAGCGTCGGGCAAGGTGCCTGTGTAAAAACATAGGATATTGAACAAGTCCATGGCCCTCGGGGCCCTCTTAAAACTTGTGTTTATCTCTCGTTTTAAGTTTTTACATGTTCGCGCCGATCCTCGTAGCGAGCCTAGGCCTGCGGCATTTAGAGTTAGGTCCGATCCCCTGGGTCGGGGTTAATGGGCGAAAGTACCATAGCCGTAGAGGCGTAAGCCTTTTGTAGTCCGATTAACTCAACCCAAGGGATCCTCGTGCTCTAACGCACCCGCATTTCCCAGTCACCGTCGGAGGGCTCGGGTGGATAACTTTTCATAAAGTTTTTCGAGCGGTTGCCCGATCCCCACATCGTGTTTAAGTTTGTGGATTTTTTAGAAGTGTGAGTCGGCCCCTTAGGTGCAGACTGGTGAGCAAAGGCACCGTAACCGCCGTGGTGTAGGTTTCTCGTAATCTGACCGATCCGGCCCGAGGGTCTCTTTGCTTTCTAAAACTTCTGCTTACTTAAACAACGCCGCAAGGGTTCGGGTATGAATTTTTTTTTCCGAAAAGTATTGCGAAAATTGTGACGCGTTGGAGGGTTCCCCCCTTTCAGCCCCTGAGGGAGGCCCGACCCTAGCCAGAGGTGGGGTGGGGTCTCACTCAGAGTTAGACAAGGTAAAGAATAATGAGCGCTCTTTTTATCCTTTTGAGATTAAACAAGTAAACAACCTGGAAATCTAAGGGTAGAAGCAACGTAGCTGTTCGATGTTCCAAGCGTTGGTAAAGACTTCGCCATCTGCGGTGGCTAGCTTGTTGGTGCCGGGTCGGAGTACTTCTGCGACGATGAACGGGCCTTCCCATGGTGGCGTCAGCTTGTGGTGGCCCCTATTGTCCTGTTTGAGGCGAAGCACCAGGTCCCCAACGCTGAATGCTTGACCCCGCACACGGCGATCGTGGTACCGTCGTAAGGCTTGCTGGTACTTGGCGAAATAGAGTAAGGCGACATCACGTGCTTCCTCCAGTTGATCCATGGCGTCCTCAAGGGAGGTTTGGTTCCCTTGGTCGTCGTACTCTCTGACCCTCGGCGCCCCATATTCCAAGTCGGTGGGGAGGATGGCCTTGGATCCGTAGACCATGAAGAAGGGTGTGAAGGCTGTTGCTCGGCTTGGGGTCATTCTCAAACTCCAGAGGACCGCAGGGAGTTCTACGACCCATCAGCGGCCAAACCTGTTTAATCGGTTGAAGATCCTCGGCTTGAGGCCCTGCAAGATCATGCCGTTAGCGCGCTCGACCTACCCGTTCGTCCAGAGGTGTCCCACGGCTACCCAATCCACGTGGATATGGTGATCTTCACATAACCCGAGGAATTTTTTGCCGGTGAACTGTGTGCCATTGTCGGTGATGATAGAGTTTGGGACCCTGAAGCGGTGAATGATGTCGGTAAAGAAGAGCACCGCCTGCTCAGACTTGATTTGCGCAATTGGCTGAGCCTTGATTCACTTTGAGAACTTGACGATGGCGACAAGTAAGTGGGTGAAGCTCCTGGGTGCTTTTTGGAGTGGCCCGACAAGGTCTAGACCCCAGTCCGTGAAAGGCCAGGTGATGGGGATTGTCTAGAGCACTTGGGCAGGTAGGTGAGTCTGTCGAGCATATTACTGACATGCTTCGTAGGAGCGTACTACCTCAGTGGCGTCAGCCAAGGTAGTGGGCCAGTAGAAACCTTGTCGGAATGTGTTCCTGATGAGGGTGCGTGGCGCTGCGTGGTGGCCGCAGACGCCCCTGTGGATGTCCTACAGCAGCTGCCTCCCCTGCTCGATGGGGATGCAGCATTGCAAGATTCCAGTGGGGCTCTGCTTGTAGAGTTCTCGATCCAGCAGGACGAAAGACTAGTCGCGGCGCGCGAGGCATCGGGCCTCGGTCCTGTCGGGTGGGAGTGCGCCGCGGACTAGGCAGTCAAGGTATGGGATTCTCCAGTCCGGCAGGGGGTCGGGCCCTATGTCTAGGTCCTCCTCGATTGCATAACCTCAGGGTCGGCGGGGGTCGGGGCCGGGGTCAGGCCAGCCCCCGAGGCTGGTGGCTCGCTGCCGTCCTGCACCGATTCTTGGTAAGCAACCGAGGGCTTATACAGATCGTTGGCAAAGACGCTGGTGGGGACCTGTGCTTGACCGGACGCCAGCTTCGCAAGCTCGTCTGCTGCCTTGTTAGATCGTCTTGCGATGTGGTTGAGCTTGAGGCCATCGAACTTGTCTTCTAGGAGGTGGACCACCTGGCAGTATGCCGCCATCTTAGGGTCATGACAGCTTGAATCCTTCATGACTTGGTCTACGATCAACTGGGAGTCACCTCAGACATCAAGCCATCAGATCCTGAGCTCGGTGGCGATGTGCAAACCGTTGACAAGTGCCTCATACTCAGCGACATTGATAGAGGCCAAAAAATGGATTTGGATCATATACCTCATGCGCACGCTGAGGGGGGAGATGAAAACGAGTCCCGCGCTGGCTCCACTTTTCATCAATGACCCATCGAAATACATCGTCCAGTACTCCTATTCCACCGGGGCCGGTGGCGATTGAGTCTTGGTCCATTCTACCACAAAGTTTGCTAGCACCTGGGACTTAATGGCCTTCCGAGGAGCGTAGGTGATGCCCTCTCCCATGAGCTCAACCGCCCACTTGGCGATTCTTCCCATCGCTTCATGGCTTTGGATCACCTCCCCGAGAGGGAAGGAGGACACAATCGTGATTGGGTGCGACTCGAAGTAGTGGCGCAGCTTTCTTCGGGCGATGAGGACAGCGTATAAGAGCTTCTGGATCTGAGGGTAGCGTGTCTTGGTGTCGGATAAGACTTCACTGATGAAGTAGACCGGACGCTGGACCTTGACGGCGTGACCCTCCTCCTGTCATTCTACCACGACAGTGATGCTTACCACCTGAGTGGTGGCCGCAACGTACAGCAGGAGTGGTTCCCTCTCGGCTGATGGCACAAGGATTGGTGTTTTTGTTAGAAGTGCCTTGAGCCCGTCAAGCGCCTCTTGGGCCTCGGGATTCCAAGTAAAGCGGTCGGTCTTTCTTAGGAGCCGGTAAAGGGGCAGGCCTTGTTTGCCAAGGCGTGAGATAAAGCGGCTCAGCGCCGCCAGACATCCCGTGACTCGCTGCACCCCTTTCAAATCCCGGATCAGGCCCATGCTTGTGATGGTGGAGATCTTCTCTGGATTGGCCTCGATGCCGCTCTCAGAGACGATAAAGCCAAGTAGCATTCCCCTCGGGATCCCAAAGACGCACTTTTCAGGGTTGAGCTTGATGTTCTTGGCCCATAGGCACTTGAAGGCTTGATCGAGGTCGGCAACCAAGCTATCAGCTCGTTTTGATTTGACTACGATGTCATCCACGTAAGCCTCAACAGTTCGCCCAATGAGGACCCCAAAAATGGTGAGCATACAACGTTGATACGTAGCCCCACGTTCTTGAGGCCAAAAGACATGGTTACATAGCAATAAGTTCCGAATGGGGTGATAAAAGAAGTCGCGAGCTGGTCGGACTCTTTCATCGCGATCTGATGGCAACCGGAGTAAGCATCAAGGAAAGAGAGAGCTTCATAACCTGAAGTGGAGTCAACTATTTGATCAATGCATGGTAAAGGGAACAAATGTTTAGGACAAGCCTTGTTGAGACTAGTGTAATCAACACACATTCTCCATTTGCCATTTTTCTTTTTCACAAGTACAGGGTTGGCTAGCCACTCAGGATGGAACACCTCCTTGATGAATCCGGTCACCAGTAGCTTGTGAATCTCTTCCCCGATTGCCCTGCGCTTTTCCTCATCGAAGAGGCGCAGTCGTTGCTTAACCGGTTTGGATCTGGCCCGGATGTCCAAGGTGTGCTCGATGACCTCCCTTGGGATGCCAGGCATGTTCGAGGGACTCCACACGAACATGTTGCTATTCATGCGGAGAAAGTCGATGAGCACCGTCTTGCTATTGGAGCTGCTAGGGTCGAGGGGGACCTCCTTGACTCCCTCAACGGGTTCGAAGGAGCCGGTGGACCGCTTGGGGTTGAGTGCCTCCTTGAGGCGCGCTTCTAGATCGGCTGCAAGAGCCTCGGACTCAATGATGGGCTCTGCGTACTCGCAACACTCGACGTTGCACTCGTAGGCGTGCTAGTAAGTGGTGCATACGGTGATGACCCAATTGGGCCCCGGCATCTTGAGCTTGAGGTAGGTGTAGTTTGGGATGGCCATGAACTTCATGTAGCATGGCCGCCCCAGCACGGCGTGGTAAGTGTCGCCGAACCCAACCACCTCAAAGGTGAGGGTTTCCTTCCTGAAGTTGGACGGATCCCCAAAGCTGACGGGTAGGTCAATCTGCCCAAGGGGCATGGCCTGCTTCCCCGGTACAATGCCATGGAAGGGTGCCCCACTCGGGTGGAGCTGGGTCCGACTGATCCCCAAGGCGTCAAGGGTCTCGGCGTACATAATGTTGAGGCCGCGGCCTCCGTCCATCAGTACTTTGGTGAGCCGCGTGTTGCCGATGATGGGGTCGACAACAAGTGGGTATTGGCCTTGCTGTGGGACGCGATCCGGGTGGTCGTCGCGGTCAAATGTGATGGTAGACCCGGACCAGTCGAGGCAGGTTGGCGTGGCTGGCTCGGTGGCGTAGACCTCTCGGTGCTCCAACTTGCATTGGCGCCTTGAGTCATAGGCCACGGGGCCTCCAAAGATCATGAAGCAATTGTTGACAACGGGAAAGTCATCGTCTTTCTCCTTGCCGTCGCCCTTGTCCTCCTCGGTTCTCTTGCCTGGGTCACCCTTCCCCTGGGCACCTCTAGAGAAGTAGCGCTTCATCATGCCACACTCCTTGAGGGTGTGCTTGACCGGGCCTCGGTGGTACGGGCACGGCTTCTCGAGCATCTCGTCAAAAACTCCCGGGCCACCCTCGGGAGGGGCTCGGGGGTTCTTGCGCTTAGTGGCGGCCACAAGGGGGTCTTTGCACAACTGTTTGTTTTTCTTTTTCTTCTTGGAGTTGCGGCCAGAGCCGCCCTCATCGGCGTCCTCTTGCCACTTCTCCTTGCCCTTGGTATCGTGGAAGATGGCCCCTACCGCCTCCTCGTCGGAGGCAAAGTTGGTGGAAATGTCTAGGAGTTCCCTAGTGGTGCGTGGGCCCTTGCGTCCCAGCTCATGGACCAACTCCTTGTATTTGGTTCCCGCGAGAAACGCTCCGACGACATCAACGTCAGTAACGTTGGGCAGCTTGGTTCACAGCCGTGAGAAGCGCCGAATGTACTCGTGGAGAGTCTCATCTGGCTTTTGGTGGTAGCTCCTGAGGTCCCAGGAGTTACCAGGGCGCACATAGGTGCCCTGGAAATTCCCCACGAAAACCCTTATGAGGTTGGCCCAGTTGTGGATGCGACGGGCCGGTAGATGCACCAGCCAAGCTCTCGTTGAGTCGGTCAGGAACAAAGCGAGATTGTGGATGATGAAATGGTCGTTGTCCATGCTGCCTAGCTGGCAGGTGATAGTCATCAAGCCAGAGCTCGGGGTTTGTCTCCCCAGAGTACTTGGTGATATTGGCAAGTTGCCAGAACCGCGCCGGGAACGGCGCATTGCGTATGTCTTGGCTGAAGACCCGTGGTCCTGGGGGTTCAGGAGACGGGCTTCGGTCCTCCCCGCTGTCATAGCGGCCGCCCCGACGAGCATGGTAGCCATGACTGGCACCATCCTCCTTGTGCCTCTTGCGTGCATTGAGGATGTCACAGACGTCGTAGTTGTGGCCGACGCAATTGTGGACAGATGGAGGCTTGTCCCCCGCTTTCTGTTGTTCCAGGTGGACCGAAGCTTCCCTTTCCCGTGGCACCGATGGTGCGGGCTGGTCGAGTTTGGTCCCACGTCACCGAGATGCAGAGCTTTCGGCCTGCTGCACCGCAGCACACTCGAGGAGGGCACGTAGCTCCTCGTGGGCTTGTCACCCCTCTGGAGTTGATGGTTCGGGCATCATTCAGAGGAGGATTGCCGTGGCGGCAACATTCTGGCTCGCCTGAGCAAAGAGTGGTGGATGATCACCACCGTCATCATCGCAGATGTGGCGGTGGACGTCGCGAGCCCTATGTTGAGCCGCGCCGCCGTCGTTGCGACTCCTAAGCTCTTGCTCGAGCATCGCTCGTAGTTGCGCCAACTATTGTCGCTCTTCCTCGAGCTTTCTCTCTAGCTCGCGGAGTTGCTCCAGTTGGGGCCGTGATTACCCCACAGGTGGTGGCATGGCTTCACCCCCGGCGCACGTGGCGTCGTGAGTCACGGCATTGGCCGGGGTGTGTTCGCCCTCATTCTCGTTAGAGACTCCTTCGCGGAGTTCTCCATCGCATACGAAGTATTCTCAAGATGGGTCGTGGCTCTCGTCGTCAGAGTCAAAGCCTTCGAGAAGGTAGTTGCTGCAGTCGAGGAGCTGGCGCGGCGCCCTTGGGTCGTCGAGCCTGGAGAAATCAACACCAGCCCAGCCATCGCTGTCCTCCTCAGAGTCGACACTCGAGGATGCCGTGGTGCTCGCGATGAGCTCTAAGAGGAACTGCAGGTGATGGCGTGGCAAGCCTGCGGATGTGTCCTCCGCAGGCCATGTGAGGTGACTGTAGGATCTCGCGACATTGTATAGCCCATAAGACCACGCCGGTTGTGTCGGCGCGACGCTCGTTTCTAGGGAAACTGGTGGTCCCCCTGAGAGCTGCGACAAGGCATTGACGAAGATGAAGTAGAGGCGATGGAGGTTCTCCTAGGATAGTCGTGGTCCTAGGATGGCGTTGAGCTGACGCTCCAGCCTCGAGTAGTTGAAGTCGTGGGGCTGAGTGTCTTAGAAGTTTGCGCCTCGTTGGCATGTAGATAGAGGTCGGCCATCGACTCGCTGACGGAGTCGATGTTGGCAGGTGAGTCGGATGACTTAGTGGGAGTTGGCAGGATGCACTCCCCCTCCGTGTCGGTGGGATCTAGGTCTCCGACGTGCTTGTCGGAACCTAGAGGGGACGAAAGGTCGACCGACATGGAAGGAGGGAGTAGGACTAGGTCGTGATCTACCCTCGTGCAGAGGAAATCTAGGCTCCCAAACCAGATGTGGGAGCCTAGAATGAAGCAAACGCGATGATCGGCCATCTGAAGCCTAACGAAGCAGATCGTGATGCGCAGAAGGCCCCTACCTGGCGCGCCAACTGTCGGTGTCTAGAACCGACCTAGACACTAAGACGAGTGAATTTGTATCTATGCGTCTAGGCCCGGATGGTGTGCAATGCGAACACGAGGGTTTATACTGGTTTGGGCAAAAATGACCCTATGTCCAGTGGATTCTGCTGCTGCTCGTGCTGCCTTGCACCGGAGTGCTCGTAGTAGGGGTTACAAGCTTTCGAGAGAGGGAGTGGATCCCAGGTCTCTTGGGTGGCGTATGAGTTTGAGGTTTTTGGTTGGTGAGGTATGTTCTCCCACAGGAGTCTGTTTCTTCTTTCCCTAGATGTGGCCCCTGCCTCCCCTTTTATAGTTCCCAAGGGGAGAGCTTGGGTTACATTTGTGGTGAAATGGTGAAATGGGGAAAAGACGAAAGAGAAAAACAAAAAGGTGACCACGGGTGTGGCCGTCTTCCTCCTTATTCGGTATGAGCAGTTTATCCTATAGCGTAGAGATGCAGTGGGCGTTGAGCTTTTGGCCCCTCCGCCCACTGGCGTGACGTGCTGCAGCCATGCTTTGTCCTGTGTGCTTCTATACCGTCGAGGATGGGCGACGCGTGCACCCGGATTTGCATAGAGAGGGAGTTAGGTGGTATAGTTGCTGTTACCCCCGTCGCTGTAGAGGTATGGACGTCGTGGTGGTGGAATGACGGGGGTCATGTTTGACCATAGCGCGGCTCCCATGCTCCTGTCCACTGTGGACGGCCGTGTCCGTCCTATCAGTGGGAATGGGTGCCATGGTGGGGGCCCTCGCAGCTCCCATCGTTGCCAGAGGGCTCCACGTGTCCCTCGGGTGAGGCGGAAGTATGCCAAGGGGCTCGGGCGCTGCCGCGCTTACGTCGTAGGGGTCGGGCGAGGCAGAGATCGTTCCCGACGGGGTGTAAGGGTCGGGCGCTTTGATGATGTCACGAGGGCTCGGGTGAGGCGGAAACCGGTCCTGGCCTTGGGCGACTTAACAACTGACACGCTATTAATGCCCTTCGTTGGGTATGCCTAATATCGATACCCGACGGCAACCAGCCCAAGGGCGGCCAAGTGCTCTATTTATAACCCCACGAACAAATAGAGCCATTACCCCTTCACTGCGTAGAAAAACAAACTGACCGGACGCGCAGCTCGTGCACACCGGACGCGTCCGGTGTGGTGACCGGACGCGTCTAGTCGCTGCGTCCGGTCACTGCTAGCTTGCCACGTGTTCCTTTCAAATCAAATAGCCGGTGGCGCCCAACGGCTCTCTCTGCGCGCTCTGACAGACATGATTGGACACGGCGAAGGAAGACGATCGGACGCTCGTTGGGTAGCATTAGGTCTCCAGAGAGCTCCCAGAGCCACCTTGGAGCGACCGGATGCGTCTGGTATGGCCGATCGGACGCGCCCCTACGTCAGGTGCATACTACCATGCGTTTCGCCTCCTCTGACCGGATGCGTGAATAGTGTCCTGCCTGCGTCCGGTCACCTCCTCGAACCTAAGTCTGACCACGCGCCTCAGCTGATCACATCTGGCCAGAATACTAGACGCGTCCGGTCATGTCGGGAACACTGTCGCCTGAGTTAGATACCGGACGCGTTCGGTCCACATGTCGGACGCGTCCGGTCACCCCGTGACCAGCGCTTTCAACTCCTTTTCTTCACCAACTTCTTCTCCTTTGCAAATGTGCCAACACCACCAAGTGTACATCATCATGTGCAAGTGTGTTAGCATTTCACAAATATTTTTCCAAAGGAGTTAGCCACTCAACTTGCCACGCCACTCGAACCTAGCAACGATGCAAAGTTAGATCACTCGAGTGGCACTAGATGACCGATATGCAAACAAGTTTGCCCCTCTTCATAGTACGGACATCTATCCTAAACCCGATCATCAACTTCTCTACACACCTATGACCGGTGAAATGAAATGCCCTACAAATATATCTTTGCCTTACGCATTCCATTTTATCTCCTCCAATGTCGATGCAACACATGCACCAACATGATCAACAATGATATGATCCACTCCATATCATCAAGTGACCATATTGGTTCATCGATCTTGACTTCACTTGTTCTTCACCGTTGCTTCGGTCCATCGGCGCCAAGTCATCACTCAACTTGCCCTTCACACTTGCAATCGGTCCGTTGAGCCAAGTCATGTCTTGATCTTCTCCACCTTGATCACATGACTCAATGTCATGTCTCATGTGTAATGAGCTCCTTCATCACATGCGTGAGCTTTGCAACATCTCCGAGCCATCTTCACTATCATGGCATATGTTTCTCACACACTTGTCCTTGTGGATTAATCACCTGTTGATGAGTACAGGCCCGATCTTCCGAGAGGTAGCCGGTAAGTTCGATTTGTGGAGATCTCGACGTTGGCGATCCGGCTTCAAATCAGACGCGATTCGAACCCTGCAACCGTTACACCACTGCTCCATTGGTTATCAACCAAGCACAACTTGATTGACCTCGCCAAGAAGGCTTTTCCTACAAGCAAATCGAAGAGCACAAGCAAGAAGGTAAAACACGCAATCTGATATTGCAAATATGAATGACGTGATTATCAATAGAGGGTTCTAGAACTCGGTTCCAAAGGACTAATCGACACAGTGGAGGAGATCAAGAACGGGGGCCCTGGATCACTGTAAAAGGATTTGTCACCACAGTTACAATGAACGATTCAGTTTCTCGATGGAAAACTAAACTCTAAACAAAACCCAATTGTGTAGCAGCGGTGGCGGCTGTGTTTATAGTCTAAGACTCGACCTAGGGTTGGGGACGGCCAGGAGTTGGGTGCCCACAACTTGGGCTTAAGGCCCGACACGATACATGGCCAAGTTGGCCCAAATAGGTGACGCATCACCTTGTCGTGGTCACACAGAATGATCCACAGACCTTCTGGAGCTGGGACTAGATCCAAAACGACGGCGTCGTCGTCCCCTTTCCAACGCATCCAAGAACGGCCTGTTTCGACGTCGTATGAGGAAGTTATGACCGAAACAGTGACGACGTGTCTGCTGAATCCCAGGGTGACGTGGCAGCTGAGTTGGGAACGAATTGCAACTTGGGGAAGACCATGGCGTCGGTGTGTCCAGCGTGGCGATGTCCTCATCATCCTCCCCTTCTCGAATTGGAGTCGTCCTCGACTCCATCTTGGTGATGTCCTCATCATCCCTCCTTGTAGAATTGGAGTCGTCCTCGACTCCATCCCATCATCAACAACTCCTGCAAAAGATTAGTGACAAGCAGGCAATGCACCGTATATAAAAGGTTGACAAAACATAGTATAACATGGTGCATCAGGATTATCACATAACTCAGCATGAAGCAGTTGAGTTGCAAAGAAAAAAAACACCTCCTTTAACTTAATCCCATTATTTTTAGCAATGTCTTTGGAGGTTTATTTTTGATCTCATTAGCATGTTTAATAATATCCGTAGGAGACAAAGGCAGCAATGTAATTTTCTTGTCCTTATGTATGATAGTGTATGTATTAGTTCTACCATGGTGTAAAGCATCATTATCAAATTCCCATGGGCGACCTAACAAAATGGAACAAGCTTGCATAGGGACAACATCAAAATCAGCAGATATCATGATAAGAGCCTCGTGAAAAAAGCTAATGCGTGCTGATTTAGTTACCTTAGTCTTACGACTATTATTGAACCATTGAAGTTTATATGGATACGAATGTTGTCGTGTGGTCAAGCCAAGCTTGTCAACCAAATCTGAACTCACCAAATTGTTGCAACTCCCGCTATCAATAATAGTGAGAACACGACAACCCCCGCACAATGAGATACATGTGGAACAAATTGTGGCGTTGGATCTTCATCTCTTCTTCATGTCCCACATGTGTGTACTCAACACACGCTTGCACAAGAAGGCTAGGGTAGTCCATGCAAAGAAGCTCACGGAGTCAATGGTGATGGCCTCCTTGTCTTGATCGCCCTCGGTGGGATCTGCATCATCAATGTTAGCAAAGAAGGGCTAAATCATCTTCAACATCACTAGCACTTACATATCCATCCTCGGTAGCAATGAAAGCGCCGACGACTGGGGCAATCCTTCATGACATGTCCCATGCCTTTGCATCGGTGGCAAATGATTTTAGAGTTTGACGAGGAGGAGCTAGTAGAAGCACCGGAGTTCCACCTTTCTTCACCGTGGAAATCGCACATTAGACAATTTACATACCTCGGAAGAAAATGGAGGTGTAGATGGCTGTGGTGCAACAGAAGCTTAGGCGTCTCCGCTCGAACGCTGCTGAAAATTCCTCCCATTATTAGACCTGAAAGGCTGGTGTTGTTTATGCGTCCTGTGCTTCTCGTTCGCTAATAGCAAGATGATACAATTGGGAAAAATTGTGCCATTCTTTGTAATCAAGTATGTTCTGTATATCATGGTTTAAACCACAAAAAAATCTAGCACTAGCATCATCATCATCTTCATTTATACCACAACGTGCTAAACCAATAAGCAATTCTTGATAGTATGCTTCCACTCCTTTATCACCTTGTTTTAAAGTTTGTAGTTTCAAACGTAAATCACGTTGGTAATAAGGAGGAACAAAACGAGATTTCATACGTTGCTTTAAAACATTCCAAGTTTGAGGCACAACAACAGAGATTATTAGCATTGCAAAGATCACTCCACCGTAACAAAGCAAAATTAGTAAACTCACTAGTAGCAAGTCTAACTCTATGCTCGGGAGAAACATTATGAGAATCAAATTTTGTTGAACAATAAGCTCCCAATCTAAATATGCCTCCGGATCAACATTACCAGCAAAAGGAGGTAGACTAAATTTAATTTTAGCAAAAGGATCATTATTACCATGATTATTACCTCCCATACCGCGACGATTGAAGTTGAGGCGGCGACGGGCACCACCGTCAGCATACGCATCTTCATCACCAAAAGCATCCGCATCTTCATCATCAGCATGATAAGGTGGAGGGCGTTGCTCAAAAGCTGTTCAATGCGGGTGACCAGATTGTTCACGTTATGCTGTCGGCTCGGTCATAAGATTACGTTGTTCACCATGAACATTGTAAGCTCGCCCTTGACACGCACTCATTGAAGTCCGTCGGAGTTCCCGCCATGGTTAGAAGATAGAAAAGACAACACCAAAGTATTATCCCTATCAACTAAAAGGAAACAAGTGGTGGTGGTGGTGAAAGTGGAATGCAAAATCACAAGCGGCTTACCACCGTCTTGCACAGTATTCTTACCAACGCCAAAGCAGAGCAAAACCAAAGTGGCGAAGCAATCTGTTGTGGAGCGTGGATATGATTGCAAGATGAACTGTGTTGTGACGAGAAGAATATGTGGAGCTATGGGTAGGCACACAATATGACAAAGAGGATTAGCAATTAACGAGTCTTGAGAGTAGCGATTGTTCAATCTGGATCCAAAGTACAAGTCACAGTCTTTGGCTAAGACATGTCGAGACGTAAGCGCAACAAGGTGAAAACAAAGGACGATCGAAAGAACTCACAGAACAAGCAAATAGCCCGGATTTCTCCTTTTTCCTGAATTTTTTTCCAGATTTTTTCAAAAGGCACAAACTTTTTTATTTTTTTTACTATTTTTTATATACTTTTCTCTGAACAAGGATCACAAAAGATGCAACCACAAAAATTGACACCTACAACTGAGGTGGAATGTGGTCTACAGAAATTCAACACGTTCTCTGAAAAGCGTGCAAAAGCTTTGACAATTTTTTTTTCTTTATTTTCCTGAATTTTTTTGGTAATTTTGACGAAACCAAACAGGGCGAAATCAAAACATTGATGATTAAACATATATCCGTCAATGCTTGACGTAGATGCAACCGATTTCTCGTTATCTGATCGTCTCTTGGACTCGCGTGGCTCAGAAATGCTGAAACAAAGTGCACGAGTCGCTGGCTGCCTAGCCGTTGCCGCGTAGCTGTTCACCTTGAGTACTCGGAGTCGACGACGGCGTGACGCACATCGACAAAGCAGCGCTGGAGCGGCGGAAGCAAATCGACTTGTATGTATGCATATTTCTTACCGGGCCAGAGATCTCGTACACATATACATATCTGGAATTGGGCCCCTTGCTTTTTAGGGCCCAGTGCGGCCGCCCAGCTCGATCCCCCTCAGGGCCGGGCCTGGGTAGATGGGGCATCGCAGCTGCCCGTTCTTGTTGATGAACCGCAGCTTCTTACCCCGGAGGACATGCTTGGCGTACCCATGGCGGTCGTTGGGTGACTAACCGGCGGTGCTAAAATTTTCACTGTCAGGTTCGGCATATATGTGACACGGCGGCAAAGGCTGGCACTAATTTCGCCTCTGGATCATACATCGAACCGACGGTAAAAACGTTTATGACCGCCAGTTAGTCACCCCACTGTGCCTCACCTGCCTCTGGACCGGTGGTGAAAATGCATCACTGTCAGTTCTCTCACAATCGGCGATGAAAGTCCCGGCGATGATCAAATTTTCTGTAGTAGGTGACTAATCAGGCTTTCTCAATGAACAATAAAGATTGTCAAGGAACTAGATATTTAGTCTCTCAAATGTTTTCAATGTAGTAGTTCTATAAAAAAAGGTGAAATGTTAGTGCTCATGTAGCTAGACAGATGCACGATATATAGCAGTCAATTTGTTTACCATTACTTTTGTTGGCTAGCTGTTAATTTCATTAATCGATCTTGAAAACTGAAAGATTAAAACAAATTAAAGTTGATCGGTTTCACATTTCAGTCCAGAAAGGCTAAAGAGAATACAATTATCATGTAGGAGAACAACATTGTCAAACCTAGAATTGCAAACTATAGTAGTATCTCCGTATCCCTAAGTCATAAGAACGAATTCATAAGCACTGCTGGTTTATATTCCAGCTAGCTAGGCTAATGTCGAGTACACAACCTTGCAGGAGTATCATTTGAAAAACATTCAGAGTTAAACCATACGCATAAAACCAGCTTAATAATTGCCCTTCCACCGCACATATTTTATCTCCCATTTATGCATATTTTTTAGCTGTAGCATATTCTTTATCTGTTATGCATTATATATTTTTCCGATCGTATTGGTGTAAGATACCATCAGTGAGCTTGCAGTGGCACAGCTCTCCTAAGTTTTCGAGTGAGCATGCAATGATCAATCCATAAACTTGAGTAACGCTGCTGTTCACATCTTGCAGGCCCCCGTGCTGAAATTGTTTTGTTTCAGTCATTGTCAATTAGTGTAATTGTTTTGGTTTGGAAGTTTAGAGTAATATATAGAAGAGTATGTTTCCATTGTCATTAGTCCTTTTTACTGAATCACCCATGAACATAGCTTGAGATCAAATCTCACGTATTCCATGTCTTTATTTTTTTCGGAACAAACAAATCTAAATGGGTCAGCTTGAGTAGTTTCGAGATTGTTTACTGTATATGTAATTTCTCATCATTCATTAAGTCTGAGACTTCTCTACAGAATTCTCTAAATCAGTTGAAGATTTTGGTTCAGTATTTTCCCTCTGCTAAGTATATGCACATGTTTTCTGTTTCCTCTGTGATTTAGCTTGTTTTCATGTTTCCTCTGTGATTCAGGGCACCCATTTTTCTTTTCTGTTGTTGTGCTAGCATTCTGAAATCTGAATGGATCTAAAGATGTTCCTTGAAGATCTGCACATGGTAACCTACCTTCTTTAGCTAGTCTGAATTCAAAATGTTTCAGGATAAATATCTTAACGGTAGTCGAAGATTTTGCTAGATATCGACACCCTTTTGTTTTCCAAATGCGAGGTAATTAAATGGAGGGATCAAAGATCAACCCTTTAGCCTTTGCTGGGTCCTCATTAAACAGAGCATATAAGAGATATAGAGCATGCCCTCTGCAGTATGGACAAGCCGGCTGATGTTGGAAATGACAGCCTCAATCTGGTGAACTTGGCTACAAAAGTTTCAAGAGAAATCTCTGCATTCGGAACATTAATGAAACTAAATCGAGCATCAGTACTTATCTTGGCTAAAGGCCATCAGTAGACTTACGTTATTTTAGTGCTGTAGCTAAAACTGATGTATTCCCCTTACTTTGTTATCTATGCTGTCATCAGTCAAAGGCCTCAAAAGCCTTAAAAGCTCATCCTGAATGTTCACCGATCCTGCTCCCATTGCATACAAAAACAGTCCTCACTGTCACAATGTCGACCACTCATCCCATGTACATTAGAGTGAGCACTATACGAACTTATGCTTGAATATAATGATAATATAGCTATACTAAGCATATAATCAAAGTAGATGATGAACATTATAACTGAGAACATGAATGATATAAAGAACATTGTCATAACAATTATAGCAAACATATAAAAGTAATGAGAGATACAAACGAGAGAGGAGGTACAAGAACTATATCAAACCATGCTCTTGACAAGATCGGGAATCCAAGTGAAGCTTGCCTCCCTCTAGACCTAGCCTAGCTAGCTATGCCATAGAATATGGTGGAGCTCTGAGGATTAGGGTTTCTGTCTTCTTGACTGACTTGATTAGGGTTTGATGATCTAATGCCTACCTTCTAGCTCCCCCCTTCCCTCACCCATTTGCATTTTCCCAACCTTCTCGCTCACAACTTTTCCCCCGACCACTCCCTCTATGATATTAGATGAAATGATATTTACCTGTTTCTTGTAAACCGTATGTTCGCCTGATAGTCCGAGCAGCGTAAATTAGAATTGGCCAGACATGTAAGTCTTGTACTTAGCAAAGAGTAGAATTTTTGCCTGATCGGCTATACTACAAACAGGAGCTGCACCGTCTGTGGCTGCATGCATGAAGTAGTAAGGTAGTTGGATTCCTGAAGCGATAGCCTCAAACACAACCGAGGGTGTGCAGACGATCAGAACCTATGAAATCATGTAGCCATCTCTTGCTAGTTGCTACCCCTCGGCTACTGCGAGCCTACGACTGCTTGGAATGGATTGCACTATATACTTCATCGGATGACAAAAGGTCCGACCATCTAAAATATTCACTACTCATATAGTACTAGTAATGATGAACGTCATGCGGTCATGTCACAAGCCTGTTCTAGCCCTGACATCCCTGTGTGTACAAAGCCTGGCCTCACTCCCATTGTTTCACTCCCCCCTTGCATTGCACAAAAGCCCTCGCCTCGCACTGCCAAACAAAGTCCCCACCTCTGCCTCTTCGTCGGTTCCCATGAAGCGCTCTAGGTCCTCCTCGAGGAATCATGGCCGGGCTCCGGTCCATGCTTCCTCCAATGCGCTGGCGCACTCCACTTTAATGCCTGTTCGTACCCTTCTTGACTGCTGGTACCCATCACGCTCCTGCACGCCATCTCCTAGGCTGGCATTGGTCTCCCTGACGCCCACAATGATGACGTTGACGCCATTGGCACCGGTCGTTCACTCGCCACTGCCGCATTCGTTGCGGTCCACCTCGCCGTCGTCGCAGGCACCATCGCAACCCCGCACGCCGTCCCCCAGGTTGGCATTGGTCTCCCCGTCGCCCATAACGACGACATTGACACCACCGCCACCGGTGCTTCGCTCACCACCTCCGCTCCCGGTGCGGTCCACCTCGCTGTCGTCGGTGGCACCGTCATGGTCAAGCTCGCCGTAGCCGGATCCGCTCCCGATGCTCCACGGCGGGAGCGAGTCTCCTACAACATCGCGGTCCCACTCGCTGTCCACCAAGGACATGTCTGAGGGCTCTACAGAGGTGGCCCCATCATGGTCTAGATCGGCTTTCGGTGCCCCACGGCGGGAGCGGGTGAAGTGATCCTTCGGTTCGACGTGGTGGAGAGGTTTGCTGGTTTCAACCCAGGTAGGTTTACCTTGAAGGCGTTGGATTTTGATCGTGCCTGTTGGTACCCTTGTTGCATGACTTGCTTAGAGCTAGGGATGGCACCGCTCATTAAATTAATTAGTAGTATCAAGTCATGTAAACATTTGTAGTTAGGACAAGTATGCTGCCTAGTGCTCATTACTAATACGAAGTCATGTTAATCATCTGTAGTTAGAACTAGTATCTTTATGTAGTAGTTGTATGACTTTGAGTAGTGTGGCATGTTTCTCCTCTTATTATGGTCGATGAAGGCATGATTATGTCTGAACTCGTATCGTTGCTGTACTCCACATATATATATATGAAGTCTGGTTTGATGTTATGTTATCTTTCTAGTAGCACTGCTATCCTATTATTATGCATGTAGCCATGCCTAGCTCTGCAAAACAAACCAAGACCCAGGAATAGGTACCTAATCTTTTATGCCACCAAAGCACAATCCGGCCATGTTGTATTAGACGAGGCCAGACCATATATTAGGTGTCTAGCTAGCTCTTTTAGCTTGGACATGCAAAATCAACAACCAAAGGATAGTTTGCCCCCTCATTTTGCCACAGGCGAGACATGCAAAAAAGGTGCAGAGGCAGAAGGGCAACAAGATGAGTTAGGCGATGGTTTGAACTTAGTTAATTGTGGTATGTATCTGGATGTCAATAACACTGATGTATCTCAGTCTGTAATTGGTAGTGCGCTTGTTTATTCAGTGTTTATATCAGTTTGTTCATTTCTTCATAGTGGTGTTCACTGTTCAAAGAAAGCCATTACATGTGCGCCCTCATCAAAAGCACATTCCAAAATACATGAAAAGCACTCAAAAATAGTTAAAACCACCATTATATTGATTCCTAATATTTATCTGGGTACATGAGGACATTCAAAATAGACCAAACTGCTACTGTACTAATTAACACCTACTGATCGACGCCGCTGCCCCCCATCGCCATTGTCGCCGCCCCTCCTCGTCGTCCTACCCTGACGAGGAGTCATCCTCATCCTCCATGATCGTGTTGGGGGATGGACGGTTGAGCCTGCGCTTCTTGTAGCGTGGCATGGGGGTGAACCCTGGCGGAATGGTCTCTTGGTGATGTTGTCCACCTCCTCCGCCAGCGCCTCCTCCAGCTCCTCATCATCATCGGTGGGCTCCCCATCGTCTTCTGCGGGCTCTACGTCATCTTCGGTGGGCTCCTCCACCGGCAACGGATACTCCTCGCACTCGGGGCTCAGCATCTATTGATTCACCTCCTCGCCATCCTAGTTTTTGTAGTTGTTGGAATACTTACCGTATGACCAGTGCCCCATTGCTCACTCTATGCTGTAGTCGCCGCCAGTGAGTAGGGATTGAAGCAGGTGATGTGATGGACTGGTAAGTAGAGTACGTATGAGAGAATACCACAGTCGGTGGTGCTCTCTACAGCCTACTGGTCATTTTAAAGAGGAGAGCTGAGTGGTTGCTCTCCCATAGGATGCGACGCTCAGGCTTCACGGTTGGTTGGCATCCCCCGTTTCACGTTTTGACTCTTGGATCGGATGAATTCCGTTATGCATGTTTGCCACACTACAGATCAGAAAGAGAACCAGAAAGAAATATGCAGGAAAAACCAACCAACTAGGGCTAGAAACCAGCTACCAAATGACCCCTCGTTCAATAGTAGTAGTCATGAGTGGCTTTGATCTGTGTTGAACGCAACTCATCTTATTTTCATGACTGCTTTAGTCTTCAGTCTGTAACTCATCAATCTTCAGCCTTCAGTCTGCCCCTCGACTATCATGACTGCTTGCGTGCTCCTACATTCCCGCGTAGACGCACGTTAGCAGCCTGTTGCAGCAGGGACGTCGCCTCGTGGCCCATCGCATTGATGTGACACGATGAAGCCGCACCGCCAAACCATGCAAACGTCTCAATGCTCATTGGTCATGGGGTGGTACTTTGTATCAGGTGGGTTGAACTCCGTTGAGCGTGGTGTAACTCACGTCGTTTGGTTTTTGTCTGTTTTTTTGTTGCCTTGGTGTCTTTGTCAATCTTTATTGAACTTGCAAGAACCTTGCAGCGAGGAGCAAGTCTCACCTCAGTCTAATGCAGAGCTAAGTAGCCATTGGTGTTGAAATGTTATTGCACACGTAAGAAAGTCCGACCTCTATACATTTGGACACGTCTGAAAGTATCCTCCATAGTTTTTCCTCGTTTTCCTGTGATGCTTGCTACTGTGTCGTTTACAATTTTAAGTTTGACTAACTTTATAGGAAAGAGTAACAACATCTATGACATAAAATGCAAGGGAAGATACATAAAGGAAGAGTAACATCATGTATGTCCCAACTCCCAACTCCCAACATAAGGAAGATACATCAAATGCAACGTGACATAACATCAAATGGAACTTTATTTACTCCTCTCTGCTAATGACTCCGAGAACAAGGGAACATAGGACCAAAATTTAATAGCAAAGATCCTAGGGTGTTTGGTTTAGGTGACTAAAAGAGACTAAAGCTGTTAAAAAAGACCAAAACACCCCTATTAATTGCCTAGGATCTTTGCTGCTGCCGCGGTATTGAGGGGTAGGGGTGTCTTTTTTTGCCCTCTGCATGTCCTTTGGTCATTTGGTAGCCGGTTTCTAGCCCCTGTTGTTTGGTTTTGCCTGCAATTTTCTTTCTGGTTCTCTTTCTGATCTGTAGTATGGTAAACATGCATAACGGAATTCATCTAATCAAGTCTTGCGTCAATCTAATGCCTAACGAAGGGGCCACATAGCTATTCAAATTTTACTGCGCACATAAGAAAGTCCGAGGATAATAAATCTGACCGCGCCGGACACATCTAACGTTATAAAGGGAATCCTGTTTCGTACGAGTACTTTCGTTGAATCCCTAAAGGAAACAAATAAAATTGAAGCAACACAATAGAAAATCAAAATCTGTAGAATACACTATATTTGAGGACAAATTTCAAATGCCAGAATAGACTATATTTCAGGACGGAGGGAGTAATTCACTCTCGCATGTAAAGAGTGAATTACTAGTTTCCTATTCCATGTTCCCAGGCGAACAACTCAAATTCACGGTGAAGCCTACAGTCCTCGCTGCAATATACAACCCTTCCTTCCCATCCATCTGCAATGCCGCAAGCGCCGCCTGCGCACGGAAGATCACTACTCACCTATGCCGGCGACAGCAGTGACAACTTGCGCCATGTCGTTTCACTGATCACCTTGGTGGGTGCCTCGTGGCGGCACAACACACACCTCTTGTTATGTAGCCACCTACTCGTTGGTCCACCGCTGTCGCCTGCCGCCGCCACCCACGATTATTCCTCACCCTTGACCCGTCTCATGTACCGCCTCGTAGTGTCGTCGTTGTAGGCATCGCCATTGTGCCTATAGAGCAATATGGCGACCAGATAGGCTGCTAGATTATGCCTGTCATTGGTGGCCATGGCGAGATCATCGAGGCATGGACGGGGCCTGTGGTTTTCCTCGAATACGATTGGTATCCCAGTGAGGAAGCAAGCCTCTGGGTTCCCGAGTTGGGTTGGGCTAGCAAGGAGGGCATAGTAGTTGGCAAGATCATCCCACCCCCACCCGTGTTTGCACCGGTCCAGTGCCACGTGTTGACCGATGGCGGGGTTGCCGCAGTCGTGGCGCATGGACGAGCAGGTCACCCGTAGGCTATGAAGGTTGTCCATGGGCTGCTTGGAGGTTGCAGCGAGGTGGCCAGCGATCTCAATGGCTAGCTCGGTAGGGAGCGCCAGCAGCAGCGATGTGGGGTGCCGCCTCACCACCATGATTATTGGCGTCGACGTCGCGCGATGTGGAGCATGAGGAGGCCAACCGAGCACTCACGTGGTAGCGTGGATGGAGCTATGATGTGTACATGGATGGAGCTACGGCGTGTGGATGGCGGCGAGACGGAGGGCTAGAGAGGCGGAGTAGCGTGATCGACTTACGTTGATTGAGGAGGAGGTGGGGGAGGTGGCCGAGCAGGGGTTATAGTAGGAGTTCTTAAATATCCTTTGCGAATTGGCGTGGGAACTCGCAACGACGACACGGTTCAGATTATCGGGTGGGCGGGCGACTGGGCGAACGAGACGGTTCAGATTACCAGGAAATACGGAGTTGCTAGTTTTGTTTCTGATCTGCATGTTTCTTTCTATTCACATTTTATTGTGCACCCAAGAAAGCCCAAACGCCGTTCATTTGATCTCACCGGATAGCTACGAGTAGAATTATTGCCTATGGACGATGTCTTTTGATCTCGTCAGACACGTATCAATAGTAGTAGCAGTAGTCATGAGTGGCTTCAGTCTAATGCACCGAACCATGCAGCTGGACAAGTCTCGCCTGCATCTAATGCAGAACCGAGGAGGCATAGCTGTTGAATTTTTTACTGCACACGTAAGAACGTCCGCCCTCTGTACATTTCATCTCTTATGACAGTATATAGTGTCGTCTGTACATTTGAAAGTCATAGCAAATTGAGTGCATTTGTTCATAGCTGACAAAAGTACTCCAGGCCCCACGTCATACATTAAAAAACGTTAATGTTTTATGTGAGTAGAACTTGCCTGATCGACTGTGCTACAAACAACAGCCGCAACGGTTGTGGCTTCATGCATGAAGTAGTAAGGTACTAGCTCCTATGTCTTTATTAGTAGTTGAATTCCTAAAGCGACAACGTCAACCATAGCCTAGGGAGTAAAATCGATCAGAACCTATGAAACCATGTAGCCATCTCTAGCTAGCTACTACCCCTCGCCTTCTACGAACCTACGACTGCTTGGATTGGAGTGCACTGTATACTTCACCGGATGACAAAAGGTCCGACCATCTAAAATATTCACTACTCGGATACTAGTAATGATGAACGTCGTGCGGTCACATCAGAAGCTTCTTCTAGCCCTGGCGTCCATGTGTGTACAAAGCCTGGCCTCACACCCATTGTATAGCCATCTCTAGCTAGCTGACTGCCTCTGCTCCTCCGACCAAGAGAAATTGCCTTCAGTCTGCCTGACTACCCCTCGACTGCTGTGAGTCCTCTTCACAACCGCAACAGGCTTTCAAGTCTTAAGCGTGTCATGGTGGTTAAAAGCTCTTCTTCTAAGATGCACTTATTGTGTCCAACTTTTCTGCGCATTCTCTTCACTCTCGGCAACCGCACAAGGTCTATATGGGAGGAGCGTCCCCCTTCCCTCAAAGATTCTGAATTTTGACCAAATATATAGAGAAGTATTGATGATTCTGATGCGTAATAAGCATCATTACATTGATCTTAAATTATATTATCATAATAAGCTTAATTGGAGATCTAAAGATTCTGTGTCAAACTTTGTTCAACTTGCAAGAATCTTGCAGTGAGGAGCAAGTCTCGCCTCAGTCTAATGCAGAACAGAGGAGCCATTGGTGTTGAAATGTTACTGCACACGCAAGAAAATCTGACCTCTGTAGGTTTGAACGTGTCTAACAGTATACTGTATCCTCTGTGGTTTTCAGTGCTGCAGCAATTTGTGTGGATTTGTTTATATAGGAGGTAAACCTAATCTTGGCCTCACATCATACATTAATCCAGGACCCAATTTATAGGAGACAAAACTTTACTTTTTTTTGAGGAATTTAAGTAAAAGGCAAACAGAAGAAGGTACACCGCACACGTGACAACGTCCCTCTGTATCTCGACTGCCCCCTCTGTTTTATAAATTGGCAGGAGTAGCCGTTGTGTTTCAAATTGGTCGCCCACCTCCCCTCTCTCTCTCTCTCTCGCGCAGGCCCCTTCCCTCAGTGCAGCTCTACCGGCGCCATGTCCCACTGGATCCAATCCTCTCATGGTAGCACCATGTCGAACAGGATGCAAGGACAGAGCAACTCCCGAACAACAGATTAGTTGTCAGATCTGGTTGGTGAAGAGACCGGGCTTCCATTGGTGATTTGCTCCTGTTGCAAGCTTGCTAGAGTGATAGAGCAATGGTCTACAAAAGAAAACCCTTACTTTGGTCGTGTCTACTTCAAGTGCTAGAGGAATGGGGTGAGCTTATTTGTCACTTCTTCGGCAATAACTATTGCAATGCTCGGTTTAATTTTTTTAAACAAATTTGTGTAGTATCAAAAACTCTGTGGTTACTATGTATGGCAGCGATAGTATCTTGAGGATTTGAAAAAGTTAGGCACCATCCAAGTCAGGCTAATGGAATCAGAGGACGAAGAGGAGGAAGGAAGCGAAGGCCACTCAAAAGCATTGGAACTCAGCATGCAGAACCTACAGCGGAAATTGAACATGTTTTTTCTTTGTTGTGTTCTGGTTGTTGGATTTGGAATCATGTGTTATGTTGTATTGAAGTAGGTCATCAACTGGAATGCTCTGTTTTGTACTAGCTAGGACAATGTATGAAGAATAGGAACTAACGTCCTTGGTTTGTGAAGGGTGCTTGGTTGTCTGCGGTTGTAGATGCAAGCTTAGGTGAGATTGTGTTTGGTATACTAAATCTTAGGTTGCACGAGCAGATGCAACTTGTTGAGAAGGTGTTTGGTTGTCTGTGTTCTATGAGGAGAGTTACCTTGCATCTAAAGAAGGTGAGCTTACCCCCTCTATGCTGAGATTGGCAGTGAGTAAATTTTATAAATCCACAACTCATACCAAAACGCAACTTTAACAACCATTAATAATATTCATGGTACACACTGCACAGACCTTAGCTTACATTACAAACAAGTTAAAGTTGCTGCAAAATAATGACAACATCCATCCAAAAGAAAATTAACATGTCCATAGACAATGTAATCAAACAACATTGATCCATTTTAAAGATGTCATGATAGAGAGATACATCATGGAACTTTATTTACTCCTCTGCTAATGACTTCAACTCTGAGAACAAGGGAACATAGGGAAGATAGTAAGGTCTGCGGTTGATTTCTAGCAGGATGCCACATTTCAAAAACTGACTATAACGTGTAGGGATGACATGAACTTTTCTATTGTCCATGTTATATGTGACGATGTCATTTTCCTCACCAACCCCAACAAAGAGAAGCAAATTCCATTCTGGGTGAACCGTTGAGTAGTACTCATTAACATCGTAGTAACCAAATTAAATGTTAGTCTTTGCAAACACCTTCAGAATGCTGATAGTGTGCTTCAATATCCATTTATTAGTACCATAGTCTTCAAGGATCTAGATTGAAAGTTTGGACATATTGTGACCACGAACAGTACATACACACAAGTGACCCAGAGCTTGATGGATGGAGGGTGAAGAACCATGCGGCCAAGGAATTTTCCTCTATGTCTCTCCCTCCATATCCACAGGAAGTATCCGAGGGTATGCCCCCGAGTACCCCATAATGTGCAGACAACCGTTAAGATACACAGTTTCTGATGATCTCGTTTCTTCTGATCTCTCAATTGTCACACAAGTATTCGGTCCCCATTTAGATTCCTTACAGATCCATGCTGTAGTTTTAGATGAGTAGATGTCCACATCCTTGTAGTCATAATCTTGCTCCTCTTCTATATATTCAATCACATGAAACTACGAGGAGGTTGTCGAATCAAACCCTAATCGAGCCTCACCAACAGAATAGATGCTAGGTGGCAGTTCCTTGAACTTCTTGGTTGCCTTTTTGCAGACGACATAGCAGTATAATCCATTAGTCCCTCGACACTAGCATAGGATGAGGCCGTTGCAGATATCTGAGATAGCTACATTGTCCAAGGTGAAGGGCAAGAAGGACAAGGAGGGGTGTTCACCGGTGACGCTAGTGTAGTGTCGATGGCCTTGGTCTATGTCGTAGAAGAAGCCGACCAAAGTCCGGGGCAGCACCTTATGGTTGTTGTAGTTCGAGATGAGGCAGTTCCAGGAGTGACAGACACATTTGTAGTAGAACAAGGAGTGGGCGGGGAGGCGGTGGAGGATCTCGACAACGGCATCATCCGTGAAGCTGGCCAGTGCGTTCCTCTTGTTGGGGCCTTCTCCATTTTGTCTGTGTGTAGTAGGATGAGAGCTTGCTCAGTAATGAGATCATTGAAGAGGAAAATAATCCAACAAAGATCCATCAGTGAAGTCCACAACTCATACCAAAGTGCAACTTTAACAACCATTAACAATTTTCATGGTACGACCTTAAACAAATTTAGAGTAGCACCACATAGATATATATAACTCAAACTAGAGTAGCAGTTAATGGAGCTATAACCATTACAATTCCAGCTAAATCAAGTCTATCCATAACACTTACAATCAATACACGAGCTCAGAGCTTCTTCCATAGGAGACAGACAATGATTAAGAGGATGACAATTACAACAATTTTGAAGGTAGAAGCAATGGGTCTGTTTGTTTGCCTAGATAGATAGGTATAATCAAGCAAGCACTTGATAATTATCAGGCCTAGTTGCACACATGCATTTACAGTTACAACACTAAATATATGCATAGACAATCAAACAACATTGATCCATTTAAACATGTCATGATAGAGAGATACATCATGAAACTTTATTTACTCCTCTGCTAATGACTCCAACTCCGAGAACAAGGGAACATAGGGAAGATAGTAAGGTCTACAGTTGATTTGTGGCACGACGCTATGTTTCAAAAATGCACTGTAATGTGTAGGGATGATATGAAATTTTCTACTGTCCATGTTATATGTGATGATGTCATTTTCCTCCCCAATCCCAACAAAGAGAAGCAAATTCCATTCTGTGTGAACCGTTGAGTAGTACTCAACAACATCCAAGTAACCAAATTCAATTTTAGTTTTCACAAACACCTGCATAGTGCTGACAGTATGCTTCAATGTCCATTTATTAGTACCATAGTCTTCAAGGATCCAGATTTTAAGATTGGACATATTGCGACCATGAACAGTACATACACACAAGTGACCCTGAGCTTGATGGATGGAGGGTAAAGAACCACGTGGCCTAGGAATTTTACTCGATGTCTCTCCCTCCATATCCACAATAAGTTTCTGAGGGTAACACTGCGAGTACCCCATAATGTTTGGACAATCATTAAGATACAAAGTTTCTGATCTCTCAAATGTCACCCAAGTATTCCTGCCCCATTTAGATTCCTTACAGGTCCATGCTGTAGTTTTAGATGAGTAGATGTCCACACCCATGCACTCATCATCCTGCTCCTGTATATATTCAATCACATGGAAGTGCGAGGAGGCTATCGGATCGAACCCTAATCGAGCCTCACCAACAGAATGGATGCTAGGCGGCAGTTCCTTGAACTTCTTGGTTGCTGGATTGCAGATGACATAGTGGTATGATCCATTAGCCCCTCGTCACCAGCATAGGATGAGGCCGTTGCAGATATCTGAGACTGCTACATTGTCCAAGGTGAAGGGTAAGAAGGACAAGTAGGGGTGTTCACCGGTGACGCTGGTGTAGTGCCGATGGCCTTGGTGGGTGTCATAGAAGAAGCCGACCAGAGTTCGGGGTAGCACCTTATGGTTGTTGTAGTCCGAGATGAGGCAGTTTCAGGAGCGACAAACACATTTGCAGCAGAATAAGGAGCGGGCGGGGAGGCGGCGGAGGATCTCAACAATGGCATCATCTGTGAGGCTGGTCAGTGCGTTCCTCTTATTAGGGGCCTCCTCCATTTCATCTATTTGTTTGCCTAGACAGATAGGTATAATCAAGCAAGCACTTGATAATTAATAGGCCTAGTTGCACAAACGCATTTACAGTTATAAGAACACTGAACATATGCAGAAAACCAAGACATCAACAGAAAACCAATAATTGCCACCTCCTAGTTCTTTTCATCATCATCATTGGCCTAACCGGATCTCCAATGCTAGAATGTTTCTTGTATAGCTCATGTTCAAGCAATGACCAAAACAGTGAAGCAAACAGCAAAAGGTGAGAAAGGGGACCTACGAGATCGGATCTATCGCCTCTACCGCGGCACAGAATGGACACGGATGCCAATGCCATTGCGCTCCACCGGGAAGCCCCGCCGCCTAGCCTCCAAAAGGACGCCTGAGCCACCACAGCACACCAGGGATCCCCCGCTACCACTGCGCCGCAAGTCCAACGGGCATAGATTTGTTTCCACCCGCAGGGGATATCCAATATATAGATCAACCTATAGGGCATCCACATAGAGAATATATACTACTATAAGTACTCCAAAGACATGTTAACACAACCAGGCGTCTAGCGCAATGGTGAAGATAGTCCATTCCTTGTTGTGGGTCCTAGGTTCGATTCCCAGGTCTCATGTTTTTTTTTGAATTTGAATTTATTAAACCCTGGCGGCAACAAGTGACATGCAAGCCGTCGGGTCCCACAGGTCGGATGGAGATGGAGAAAGGTCCCACAGGTACACGTGACACGTAAGCCATGAGGTCCTACAGGTCAGATGGAGAAGGGTCCACAAGCCATCGGGCCCCATAGGTCGGATGGAGATGGAGAAGGGTCCTACAAGTACATGTGACACGCAAGCCGTCGGGTCCCATAGGTCGGATGGAGATGGAGAAAGGTGCCATCGAGTCCCACAGGTCGGATGGAGAAGGGTCCACAAGCACAAGTGACACACAAGTCGTCGGGTCCCACAGGTCAGATGGAGATAGAGAAAGGCCCCATAGG
Source organism: Miscanthus lutarioriparius (assembly GCA_904845875.1). Classification (NCBI taxonomy): domain Eukaryota; kingdom Viridiplantae; phylum Streptophyta; class Magnoliopsida; order Poales; family Poaceae; genus Miscanthus; species Miscanthus lutarioriparius. The sequence goes on from CAJGYO010000015.1 coordinate 18,276,345, forward strand.
TACACGTGACATGTAAGCCGTCGGGTCCCACAGGTACACGTCACATGGAGAAAGGAACGAACAGAGACTTTTATGATGAATTGCAAGCATCATGGATGAGTAACTATAGGTTCCACAGGTACACATCGGATGGAAAAAGTATCATGTGGAGATCTATGATGAAGCACTGTTCGTTACAGATTGAATATTGTTCATCACAAATATGTAATTAGTTCAATGATAAAGCCCTGTTCGTCACAGTATTAAAGAAGATAATCACAGACGAGTCACGTGAGTGATTTGTAATGAAACCCTATGCTCTTCTATGACGTTTCTTTTGACGATATCTGATTTCGTCATAGAGGGTTTGAGGATCGTCATCACTGATCTATGACGAAACAAAAATATTCGTCATAAAAAGCGATCTTCTATGATAGTTTTGTAATCGTCATTAAGATTTTCGTCATAGAAGTGGATATTTCCAGTAGTGTATATTCAACGATGTGAATACCATAACCAAGGAAAACACAATCAATAGTTTTATGTCCAAGTTTGAGCTTCTTGTTGATTGGCACAGTAACCTTAGCCAAGCAAGCCCAAGTGCACAAATAAGAGAGATTTAAACTTTTCTTTTTGTGTTCTTCGAATGGTATAATTTCTTTATTCTCTGTAGAAACTCTATTTAAGACATGACATGCAGGCAAAATAGCCTCACCCCACCATCCCTTAGATAGTCCCGCTGTCTCTAGCATGGCATTAACTAACTCAGTTAGAGTGTGGTTCTTTCTTTTGACAATCCCATTGGAGTAATGACGGTGTCCTCTAATGAATCGAATAATTCATGTTCCATGCAAAATTCAGAAAATTCACTTAAAAAATATTCTCCACCACGATCAGACCTTAACTGTTTATTTTTCCTCCCAAGTTGATTTTTTACTTCAGCTTTATGTCTTAAAATAATGCAAAGATTCATCTTTTGATTTTAACAAGTACACATAGAAAAATCTAGTATAATCATCTATAAAAGTCATGAAGTATCTTTTGCTACCTTTAGTCAACTTGCCGCTCATCTCACAGAAATCAGAATGAACTAGTTCTAATGGCGCCAAGTTTCTCACCTCTAATGCCTCATGAGGCTTGCGAGGTTGCTTAGACTGCACACACACATGGCACTAAGAAACCTTTGACTAAATTAAAATTTGGATTTAAATTCAGATTTGCTAGCCGTGTTAAACAACCAAAGTTAACATGACAAAGTCATGAACTCCAAATATTCGACTCAACCAAAATAATAACATTGTTCACAATCTTATTACACACATAATGCAAAGATAAGCGGAACAAGCCTTTGTAATCATAAACTTTTTCAACAAATGTCCCATACTTAGAAAGTACACATTTATTTGATTCAATGACTATTTTATATCCATCTCTATATAGTAGAGAGCCGCTAACTAGATTCTTTTTTATGGAGGCAACATGCTGCATGTTGTTCAATTACACTATCTTTCCCGAAGTGAACTTTTAGAATGACCATATCAACACCAAGAACACGCGCGTGACATCCGTTCTCCATCAACATGGATCCAACCCCGCCATTCTAGTAAGAAGAAAATAAAGAAGCATCATCACAAAAATGAATATTAGCCACAGTATCCATCCACCACTTAGGCGAATGACAGACTGAAAGAACAGTAGGTAAAGAATTACTATATCTAGATGTTCCTTCTTCGGCCACACTAATAACCATGTTTGCAGATTTTTTTACTTGAATTTGCGGTCTAGGAATGCTGCTAGTAGCCAAGTTCCCGAAACATTGGGGTCGTGGTATAGGAAAGCGGTACGTGGTACGTTGTTTCCGCATGCACTTGCCCAATGCTCATCGCTCCCTCAAACAAAGCAATTTCCTTTGTTCTTCTTCTTCTTCTTCTTCTTCTTCTTCTTCTTAAACGTGGCAGTTTTCTTAGGCTTTATATTGTTTTCTTGCCTTTTCTTCTTCTTCTTACTACGAGTGGCACTAGATTTTTTCTGCTGCACTAGGCTTTATATGAGTGCCTTTTGCTCTCGCTTTCTCCACAACTCCTATCTCTTGTGTTTTAGAGAGGTAGAAAAATCCTTCCAAGAAGGTGGCAACATGGTGATGATACTGCTAGCCACAAACTTATCGGGCAACACACATGGAAAATGCCTGAGTTCCTTAGCTAGTGCCTATATCTCATGACCCTATTCCACTACTGAACGGTTATCAACCATTCTATAGTCATACAGTTGCTCCATGATGTACAACTCGCTACTAGCATTAGAAACACCGAACTTTGTCTCAAGTGCATCCCATATTTCTTTGCTAGTCATGTAGGACATGTAGACGTCGACAATGCTGTCACCAAGAGCTCGAATGCGACAATTAAATCTAGAGGTGAGCTCGTTCTTATGTAATCTTTTTCATAGTTTTGATAATAGATTGGTACCTAACGATGTTATTGTTGGGTATATGCTCAAGAGGCAATCATGATCCATTAGAATGTTAATGGGCCTTTAGGGTAAAAGCCCATTAATGGGGGTTTATATGTACTAAGGGGCTAGCTTGCTATGGCTGGTTGACGCTCTCCACGACCTAGCCGCAGCCGCCTTTCTCCCTAGGGTTGCGGGTGCCCAAGCCACCGCCGTCATCCTTCCTCTCGCTCCGTGCGTGGTGCTAGAGCACCGGTGTCGCAGCATTCCATCCTTGCACGTGTGGATACCGTGGAGACGCTGCTGCTGTTCTTGCGATGTTGATCGGCAACGAAAGTGAGGTGCACTGGCGAACGTGTCGCTGCTGCCAGTACGCGAGGATGTACGACTACTTCCACTACATCGACATGCATGATGTTGGACTGCTCCAACTCTCCTTCCGCTGCACTATGCGTGGTAACGATCCAAGATCCTCTACTCGCAGCATGTTATCTTGGTTGAACGTGGTAGATGTGCTAGCGTTGTGTACCCATTTCCCTATAGTTATCATGCTTAGGAACATTGGAGAGGATCATAAAGTACATGGAGAGAGGTGTGGAGGTGGAGGAGACCAGCAAGGACGTCCAAGTCAAGCGGGAGGCCCAGTCCAACTCAACCTTGAGCCTGTCTCGGCCTCCAAGACCAGCACGTAGTAAAATGAACGTCCAGGATGTGTACGGACTCCGATTTTGATGATCCACAGATGCATGAAAAGAGAATTTGATAAGCTAACCAATGGTTTTGTTTTGACATCAAAATTCCACTTGAGTCAATAGGAATCGTTGAAGCAAATCAGCTCAAAAATCTGCTAGGGTGCTACGTCGCCGTTTTTTGAAGCGTTGGGCCATGTATGGTTTTATAGCCCATTAGGAGCAAATGCTTGAATTTTGTGGACCCTTGACGAAGACGATTGTGACAACCACTCCAAATCGATTATGTAGAAGTGTTTGATAACAGGTTAATTTGAATCATCCATTCCATGATGGCCCCAATCCATATCTGACGCCCTGACGGGGTCATGTGTGAAACTAAACACGATGTAAGTTGTGTGATCGGAGGTAATTACTAATTAAAATAGTGTTTGGTATAAGGGCACCTTGATGAGTAGCACGTAAATGCAACCAGACAACAACTACTTGGAATCACACTAACGTGATGGCAAACCATGCATGTGAATGAAGACAGAAAATAAAGGAGGCCAATATAGTAGATACCTAGTACCAGAGTCCAGAGATGAGCGCAGACGATAGCAACAAGACCAAAAGACCTCTTTTTTTTTTGTCTTCAACTGCTTTAATTTGGCATCCCACTGGCTCCATCCCAACTACAGCAGTAGTTGGCTAGTCTCATATTTGCCAGGTTATATATATACTGGTACTTTGATTGCCTTTTGTCTCTTCGCATAGTTTGGCATCCCACTGATTTTTATTCCAACTAGTTGGTTAGTCGCATTTGCCAGATTATATACACCGTAGATAACTCCAGGTAGTTTGACTTTCTTTTTTGTCTTCACATGGTTTGGCATCCACTGATTCGATCCCTAGTACCTGGCTAGTCGTATTTGCCAGATTGTATCATGCTTATATACCAAACATTAGAGCTTACGTACTCGAGCCACTGATGCTTACTCCCTCTAGTGTAAAATAATACAACTTAATTTAGTATTCCTTCAAATGAAACAAATATAAATGTTTGTCAACTCTGAAAGACATTTTTATTCGTATTATTTTATGTTTGCCATTACTTAAATGCACCCTAATAATCAATGTAATAAAACTGTCATTAATCTTAACTCCAGCAATATATAATGGATTGGCAATAGGGTCATTGTGCTTCTCTCTTTAATTATTATCCTGATACCTTAAGTTTCCCTATATATTGTGCTTCATCTTTTAGTGAATTCATTAATCTTAAGTTATCCTGATACCGGCGGTGGGTGCCGCTCACGCCCCGGCGGTGGAGGGCCACTTGGACCGCACCGTCCTGGGGAGGCAGGAGAAGCTGCACTGCCGCCAGGGGCAGCGCATATGGCTGCATCAACGTCGAGGGGCGAGGGCCACCGCGACGCTGTTCAGGACCGCCAAGATCCACGGAAGGTCACGCCGCCCGCTGCCTCCCGATGGATCTGCGGGATTCGCCAACAAGAGAGCAGAGGGGGCCGCGTGGCCACCGAGGCTTAAGAAAGGGGCCGCTGCCGGGTGGAGGGACGCCACCGCACTATTCAGTGCATTGAATTTGGGAGGAGAGAGAAAGAGTGCAGCACTTCCTGTAGGATAAAACACATCAATGGAGATGGAGGGAGGAAGAAAGGGCACTATGATCAATAAACACCCATTACCTAGAGAATCCAAATAGCCCTAGCTAAACTTTAGCTGGCTAAACTTTAGGTGGTCAAAATAGCTGGCTAAACTTTAGGTGGATCCAAACAGGGCCAGTTTTCAACACACTCACATTTTGGAGAAAGTGTAGAAGAGTTTTATACATATGAAACTCTCTCTACTCCTATGAAACTTTTATCACCTCTCCCTCATCAATACAGTGCCATGTTGGTATATTTAATGCCCATGAAACTCTAGTGAAACCCCATTGAGATTAGCCTAATGACTGATTAGCTATCTATATCTTCTATTCTATATATACTCCATGTAATACTAGCAAATATACCAATGTACTAGATATTTAGAAAATTTTAAACATAATTTAATCTAGAAAAATAGCAAACCATTTGTATATGTGCTTGTGTGTTCTACTCGCTGTAGCAAACATGTTGACTAAGGGCCTGTTTGTATTTCCTTCTCTAAACTTTAGAGCTAAAGCTCCAAACAAGTGGTCTAAAGTTAGCTCTAAACTTTAACCCACCTCATATTAGAGCATTAGAGCTCAAAAAATGAGCTAAAGTACTCTAATGCTTTTAGAGCTATAAAGTTTAGAGGAGGGGATCAAACAGGCCTAACATACTGAACATGTATACCATACTGAATATAACAAATTATGTAAAGACATAGCGAGTAGCTAGAAGTTGTAAACTTCAGTCGATGCATGTAGATGTTCGCAGTGTAGTCCCGCTATCGGTTACAAGAAGAAGACGAGCGTCGCTTGTCTGCCGGGAAGAAGACAGTCCCGTGAACGGCCAACCGCTGAGAAGAAGATAATCCAGTGAATGGCCGCTAGGAAGAAGAGGCGCGCCACTGGTCTATTGGGAAGAAGTCGTAGATGAACACTAGGAACTGGGAGCAGTCAGGTGATGAAGTGTGCTATGGCAACAAAAATATCAAGCGTGGCAATAGAGGCTGTTGCAAGTTGCAACCAAAGTATGTGCGTGGCAATTGAATGTATTACCACGAATTCTTTGGGTGGCAGTATCACCGTGTCCTATCACCACGAATTTTTTGCCTCGCAATTGAACCTATTACCACGACCTCTTTGTGTGGAACTGAATGTATTACTACGAATTCTTTGCGTTGCAATATAGTCTATTGCTACCACCAATTTTTTTTGGCAATTTACCTTATAACCACGAAATTGCTGTGTTGCAAATGCTATCTACAGAAACGCCTAATTGTGTGGCAATAGTTCATACTGCCACCAAATACATCGTTCCATAAACTATTTATTGCA